>JAHQIW010003531.1:0-743759 GCA_019055375.1 Parelaphostrongylus tenuis
CTCTAGTGTTTCACCGTAAATTCGTCTCAAGTCATCGATGGTCATCGATTTTTCGGGCATATGAACGCGTGGAGAAGTAGCGCGTCAGCAGTTCACATGGCTGTCTCAGGCACACCCGCATGAATTGGCCAAAGTGGCCCGTGATCGCACGTGAAAATTCAACTTTTTTACCTGCTGCGCTACAGAGAAACGTTATTTTCACGATTGAAGCACAGCGTTGTATTCAGAAACGATTGCGCTATCGAATAGTTTCCAGTAGTCCAAAGAAAGAGCTCTGTCCGGTGATAAATATGCGCGTCCGAGACATAGATCTATGAGGATTTTTTGGCGTTATAATGGGTAATTTGAAAAATGGACAACTTGTGGCTAGCTTGGAGCCTCAGCTTCGAATGATTTCTAACACTCCTACGAAAATTTGCTTTCCACCGAATGAGGTTGGTTTTGCAAATGTCCTCTTGTAATCAGGAAGAACTTTTCCTCATCTGTGAAAGGCACCTTTGATAAACGGGCATCAGCTGTCGAATGAATCACTTGGCGTGCCATGAGAAGCCTTTTCTTCAACTTTCGGATTCATCTTATTGTAGACAGTGTTTTGAACGACCTACTCGCCGATTCCAAGCTTCTTTGTCACTTTGCTCATCGAAAGCTTCAGATTTTGCTGAATTTGGCAATGCCTTTCTGAATATTTTCCGGAGGAGACGCTGTCGTTGAACGTTCTTTTCGAGAACGGTCCTCAATCCCTCTTCCTCTCTGATACGTTTCACAGCTCTATAGACACTTGTTGGTTAGAAATCAGTTGCGTCATCAATGTCGGGCATTTTCATTTAGATCTGTTGCAACTCAACTACTGCGATGCGCTCATTTTCACGATCCTTAAATTTAGCATAATTGAGCATAAACAAAGAAATAAAACAGATTCTCCAACATTTAGGAAAGAATTCAATAAAGTTATTAGAATGTCAGAAACTACATATATATACATATATACATATATATAATATGTAATATTATATATATTATACATTTTATATATTATATACATATTATATTATTATTTATTTCTATATTTATTATTTTTCATAAATTATATTATTTTATGTTTATATATTTATATATTATATATGACATATTTTATACTATATTATATTATATATTATATATATGCATATATATATTATGCATATATATATATATATATATATACATATGCTTATATATGCTTCGTTGATATTCCATAAATAAGACCCATAACACCTCGGAGCGGCTAAACAGAAGAAGATACTCATATATTCAAACTATGCCGAGGTTAATAGATTGTCGGTCCTGGGATATATATATATACATAAAATAAATATTAAATTTACAAAAGGTACTCTGCCGCTTCTTTTTTGCTATAACAGTAGTAAAAATAAGGATATGCAAATTCTTTTTCTGTTTGAAAGCGCGTTAGAAACGCTATTTATTTATTTGTTCTTTGTACATAATATCTTTTGCGTAGTTATTTTTCTTATAGAACTTCAAAGATTACGACTTTTGTACCTAAAAATGCCATTTTTGATTTACTAATTTGTGATTTTAATTTGGTAGTTTTACTAACTAATAAATTTTACTAATTTGGTAGTCTCAAGTGGTGATCTGCTGATGCAATGTCGGGAGAGTAAGGCGGGTAACGTAAAACCTTCTGAGATTCTCCCCGCCCTTTCCTACCTCAGCTTTCTGTGACGTTTTTGGTCTGGGTCTGCAACATGAAGTTGGGTGTTATCATCCAGCACAATTGCAGAGTTCGTTCTGATTTTTTATGCCGTACACGATTTTTGCAATGACGAATTGCGTAACTTCGGTGTAGTTCAATTCTGTTCAATTCCGCTCTTTTTGCGTCTCCAATTTGCCTGTATTCCTTCGAGATGGCGCTGGCTTCAAGCTTCAAGATTTTCTGCGCCGCTTCACTATCAATTTCCCCTAGGCTCTATTCGGCGCGAATAGCAAACAAATTTGTTTCCACGACATCTCCATCATCAAGCAACTATAGACAAGTTGTATATTAAAATGTTCAATAGGAAGTGCGCAGTCAGACGACACCAAAATCACCAATTCAAATTACTTTTAGTTAATAAATCTGCGAAGTAAAGTTTTCTCAAGCGGGGTTATTTGGGTTACAAAAATCATCATCTTCAAACCTCTATAAAATCCGTCCCATAAAATATTTTGTACATAAGAAACATACAGATAAGAAGCGTTTTTTAATGCACTTACAGAAAGAAGGAAAAGAACTTGCATATCTCCATTCTTTCTATTATTATAGCAAAAAAAACGACGGAGACATATTTGTACACCACATATATATATATATATATATATATATATATATATATATATATATATATAAAGCTCTCGGCGTTGATCAATCCCTGAGGGATGCGCCATGCATTCGACTTCAATTTTTAACTTCGTTTGAGGTGATTGAATGCATATCTGGCCTTTACAATGACTCGCGGAGGCCTCCTGCTGAACCGAGTCAGTGCTGCTTATCCTCCCAGACAAGTCTGAGACCTATCTGGTACCAATTTACCGACCCCGGAGGGATGGATGGCTTGGTGAGCCATGAGCGCGAGATCGAACCATTGACCTCGTGTGCGACGCAGGGCATCTCTAACCACTGCGCCACATGCGCTCTCTATATCATTTGTAATGGCCAGATATGCATTCAATCACCTCAAACGAAGCTAGAAATTGAAGACGAATGCATAGCGCATCCCTCAGGGATTGATGGGCGCCGAGAGCTTTATTCTTTATATATATATGTGTATATATGTATATATATATATATATATATATATATATCCTGCATATCATTGTCTTGTCTACTTGTTTATCTGATAGTTGTTGTATTGTACAAGTTATTAGTCACTTTTTACACTCTAACTACTACCACTGCTTTCTCAGGATTATTTTCCATGTCAGCAGTACTCCCCAGACGACAATCTCCGTATCGTAGATGGACTATCGCCCACGCCACCATACAGTTTGGTAAGTTTATCACTCTCCACCATAGAATAACTTACTTGTCATGATTTTTCAAAATGCTCTGTACATTATTTTTATTCAAAATGATCGTATGTCGGTGCGCCTTTCCTTACAGAGCATGCCATGTGATGATGGAGGAGATCTTCTTCAACGAGCATTTTCTAAAAATGGGAACAATTTTTTGACCGAAGACTTCTGGAATGAAATGAATGATTTATTAGTGCAATGGATA
This sequence comes from Parelaphostrongylus tenuis, assembly GCA_019055375.1. NCBI lineage: Eukaryota > Metazoa > Nematoda > Chromadorea > Rhabditida > Metastrongylidae > Parelaphostrongylus > Parelaphostrongylus tenuis. The sequence continues at coordinate 3,257 of JAHQIW010003531.1, forward strand.
GAGTGAGTTACTCCAAATTATCGAAAAATGGTAGTAACGCACATAAAAAGCAAAATTATGGTTTTCTTGTGAAGAGAATGTGAATAGATTTGTTACATGTCCTGGTTCCAAACAATCGTAGCTTCAAACTATCAACTGGCGTGTCGCATGCGAAGACACAAGCATCGTCGCTCAGAAACGATTGCACTACAGACTATATAACCTATAGATAACCAACAGTAATTTCCAGTGTTTTATTCGCAAACCTCCACATAAGAGCAATAGTTTTGCTATGGAAGGTGCAAAATCTTTCCTTTTTGTTAAGGTTCACCGCGTATTAAACGTGAGAAGCTCTAATTTTCTTCTTATTCATTGAAACAGGAGATCTTAATTGTTTCACTCTTAGGAAGGTCTGCTCATCGTCATTCGAGAGAAATGCTGTGACATCGTACACGCTGAACTGCTGGAGAATTCTGACGAAGACTTGTTCAACATGTAGAGTGCGTTGTTTATCCTCGAAACACTCATAAGTTTAGCTTACTTCTATTAGCTAGTGATATTTCACCAAATCTTTCCATACTTGTCTCGTTAATTATGTGTGCCTTACGCTTTCCTTGGCCTTTTCTAGAGGCTAACGCCGAACGTGCGTCGACTTATCAAATTTAATCTCGTCGACACGATAAGATTCTTGGAGCTCCTCATGCTGCACGGCTATGATGTACGTCAACTCTGAGTTCCTTTCCCTTCAAAATTACTTGTCGTAGTTTTCGCACGCTTCTTTTCTCTAAATCGTAATATTCGTTACTTCAGGAGGTCTCCTCATTATTGACAAACTTTGTCGTCGTGGTTTTGCACCGTCATCTGAAGAAAACGGAAAAATGAATGAGATGAATCCGAAATGGTTTCAAAGCAGGGAGGTGGGTTATGCATTGCAACTATCATATCGTGCCTTTCACTAATTCTGCTACTTTAGATGCTCCGGCTAGTTTGCAAATGTTCGACAAATATCGAGGCACTATTGGAAATTGTGCAAGCAGTTTTAGAGATCCAGTCGCGGTTAGTTTTCGATTTCAACGAAATTATTCCTATCAATGCCTGGGTTGCTTTAGATTGACAGTGTTTGTGAGGACTCGTCTAGCGCTCATATTACAAGAGTCATCGCAGACACACAGAATGAATTGATGTTCCTAAAATGCTCACTAGTCAGACTCTTTTGATAAGATAGAAATACTGACTTGGTAATCAATCAGAATTCATTTTATTTAACCGCGTCTTGCGGTGGCATGACGTAACAATGTATCCAATGATGCAGAGTGGCGTGCCAAAACTTTTGTGTCAGCTGGAATCGAGGCCACATTCCACCCTTATTCGGAGGCGCTTGCTGAACCGCTGCATTACCGGCGCACGTTTTTGCTGCTGACAGAAACGCGTTGTAGCGTAGAAAGAGTGGTATCAAAAACTGGCATCGGTAGTGCAACGGTTCAGCACGCGCCCTCAGATAGAGTGAAATATGGGTTCTAAACCCAGCTGAAGCAAAAGTTTTTACATACCACTCTACACCACTGACCTGATACGTTGACATTACCTTCAGCCGCACCCATTATGATTGGAGTCGAATGCATACCGGAACTCGAAGGAATAATACGATGCTGAACATAGTCCATTCTTTTTCCATAGTATTCGTGACCATAAGAGCTCATTATGTCATAGTGTTTGCGATGAGTTGGAGGCTTTGTTTGCCTTATGAATGACTTGCTTTCTCCAAAGGGAGACTATTTGAGGCTATTTTTGTACTTGGTCAGATAAGAAAGTTGGTATTTTCCTTGATTAGTGTACGTTTGAAGCTGTTTGAGAGGGTAGGAAAACATGTGGAATAGATGATGAGGAAACCGCTTCAAAGAACGATTTTTAGGCTCCTGGACGACATGACTTGTGACCGATTCGATCGACAAGTAAATCTACTTTCGTATCAATTTACGCAGATAAGCGACCTTGTTATGGAAGCCAATCAGCGGATAAATGCGTGCCAGCAAATTAGGCCTTAATCCTACTAAGACCGTTTCCAATAGATTCAATTCGCAGTCCAAATTACTTTTGAGGTTTCTGCTACTTTTGCTTTGATGTTTGCCATTGTGTTTATTTCCTCTGTACTTGGTCTTGTTTTTTGAAAATCTCTACCCCCTTCCCATTCGTTGTTGAATTAACCACAATTGATGAGGGTGAATGCTGTAAATTTTTGAATGCTAATGTTTTCCTCTGAGGCCTGTCTATTTTGGGCCTACGCAGAGTATCTCCATTCTCATTCTCCACTAAGCATCTTTGTAAAGGATAATAACGGGGTTGTTTTTGTGTTGCCTCTCTAACACGACGTACTTATAGGCGCATTTGTAGACTGTGACAAGATAGAAAGAAAGTACCACACGTTAAATGTCCATCAAAACCCTGAATTAGATCATAACCGTTTTGTTTTTCAAGTCTACACATGCACTAATTTTCCTAACATGCCTTCAACGGCAACTAGATTAATGAGGATTCGAAGCATTAAGGCTGTTCGGGATTCTGCCCGTTTCGAAGTGCTGTCAGAGAAGTGTTGTTAATGCTCCATTGCTGACTATAGTGGAAGAAGAATCGGCGAAGTGTGCACTCATTCAACATCGCCGAGAGAGGACCGTGAACGACAAAGATCTTCCCGACGTTCTAGAACTTCACGCGACAGCCAATCTCATCGCTCATCACGAAGTAAATCAAAAGTTGCTTGAAGGAATCATTCATCAAAACTCTGAGCTCTAAGAAATATGGATTCAAAAAAGCGGAAGATGATAAAAACCCGAAGAAGACAAAGAAAAATTTCTGAGTCGTCAGCAGTTGCTGAGAAAGCTCGAAAATCTCGGCTTCGTGATGTGAAGGGAAGATTCAAACGAGCATAGGACGATTCTTTCTGTTTCAAGAGAAACCACTCTTTGACCAACCATGCAACTTATACTAGCAACTAAGCACTAATTCTTGTAGAAAAAAATGAACTGTTTGGGGAGCGTTTACAGCACCAAATATTTAGTAGGCTACTGTAGTGAGCTGTCATTACAGCCAATTTTTATAGTTTGCACGAAACACATTTCAAAAGCAAAAACGTGCGTTAGCGCCTTTATGCACTGGTTGTCATTTGCCTCAAAGGCTTCATTCCATTCGTAATGATCAAGGCTAGAAATGATTTGAAATTGATGACGAAATCATGGCCAATAATCAGAAAGTTTTTGTTGGCTTTTTCTCATGTATGAGTATGAATTCATACTTTCGTTATACTCTTTAGTTCAAGATCCCGTTATTGAACTCTTTTATGAGAATTTGCGATGCAATCTGTCTTACCTCTTTATCTTTGATATTGCGGGACCATTTACAATTACATATAATATGTTACCATCATATATAATCGGGTGGAACAGGAGCAACGCATAATAAAAAAAGAATGCATTCAATCATAGTCATGGAACGATAAAATAAGGTCTTTTTTATTGATCTCTTCTGCTCACAATCTCCCAATTCTTTTCTCCTTTGATGACTGCGAAGTTGTTACTCATTGTTAAAAAACCTGCATGTTCGCAGCAACGCAAAAATTGCTCGTATTCAGTTGAGCCAAATACGTAAATAGGACTTACCCTCTAAATTAATTAACATTTCGGGAACGACAAGGCTAGCCCCGCCTCGCCGCCACGTGCGATGGTAACCGTTCGTAATGGAAAATTTGATATTCTTGATTATTTATTTCACTTGTGGCATATTGTATTGCAATTTTGTATTATTTTAATTGCATTATTATTATTTCGTATGTGAATATGTTATATTTTGATATGTTATGCTATAAGTTGCAGTTTATTGTAATTGGTGGCGAATAAATAATCAAAAATTATTCAATCGCCTTAATTACGATGTTGCGATATGAAATACGATGTGATATGGAGTGCTAGTAATGGGCTGCATAAGAACAGAAGGATAGAGCTCTCAGGGTTGATCAACCCCTGAGGGATGGGCCATGCATTCATCTTGAGTTTCTAATTTCGTTTGAGGTGATTGAAGGCTTAACTGGCTTTCACAATGACTGGCGGTGGCCTCCCACTGTATCGAGTCAGTGCTGCCTATCCTCCCAAACAAGCCTGAGATCAGTGGTACCAGTTTACCGACCCTGAAGGGATGGATGGCTTGATGAGCCATGAGCACAAGATCGAGTATAGAGCCTTTTCGAGATTGATAAGTCAATCGCTTGAGCCTGTTACGGCAGTGTCGCCCACCTCATTAGAAACACACACCCCATACTCAACCCTAGTTTATATCAGGGATGAAGCTGTGTTTTTGGCACATCTGACCCTCTAACACATTGTTCCACAACAGATTTTCTTTTAGACATCCAATCGACTGTTTTTGAACCTCATTTTGAATATGGTTTGTGAGAACGCTTAAATCCTTTTCGTGAATGATACTTCATTAACAATAGTCGATTGGAAAGATGTCTACAAGTTCACTGTCAGCCGTAATCCAGCAGTGAAGAAATGGTGGCATCCACAGTCACGTTCTGTCACCAAAAACACGTCTCCATTTGCCTGCCGTGTAACAAAAGAAGCATAAGTTGAGAAACTTTAGAAGTTTTATTGTTTCAAGGTTGTATAGCAGGATGAATCGATGTAAGCTTAGTGGTTGCTTACAGGAGGCAAAAATAGAATAAAATGGCTGAAGAGGGTTCCACCTATTGACGACATGACGAGTCCTATACGATTTCAGTCGCAAAGAGTTGGGTGACTACAACGAATCGCAGTAGTTCAATGAAATATTGAATCAAACGTTCAGCATTGATTAATCCTTGAAGCATAAAACATGAATATGACTTTGTCAAGCATTGTGAAGGTGAATAAATATATATCTTGCCTATGCAGTACTGGCTTGCGACTGACTGTGGTTTTGCTTTCTCAAACAAATAAGACGCCGTCTGAGACTCCAGTCCACTGATGTTCTAAACATTTCGTTGAAATAAAGCTGAACATAGGTCCTAATTTGCAATGCAAATAGATTTGCGTTTTTAACGCAGAGTTTAAGGAGATGGTGACGTTTCGCACACGATGATGGCAGCTGAGCAATCGTTCATCAAATCGTATCTATTCATCGTCCCAATAGAGCATCATTACGCCACTCTTCCTTAATTGAGCGTTCACATCCTCTACTCGCTTCTTTTAGATAGCTTGCTTATTGGGCTTTGATTTTTTATGGCACCACCTAATCAAATATGCCATTCGTCGACAAAACTCGGAAAATGAAATTAACTTTGGATTACTGGCTACCTGCTCTTCTCCTGTATAATCGCATTCTGTTACAGTTCAGAAGAATTTAAAAAAAGGATAAAGCTCTTGGCGTTGATCAATTTCTTAGGGATGCGCCATGCATTCGTCTTCATTTTCTAACTTCGTTTGAGGTGAGCGAATGTATATCTGGCATTTACAATGACTCGCGGTGGCCTCCCGCTAATCCGAGTCAATGCTGCTTATCCTACCAGACAAGTCTAAAACCTGTCTGGTACCAATTTACCGATCCCGGAAGGATGGACGACTTGGTGGCCATGAGCGCGAGATTGAACCACTGACCTCGTGTGTGATGCAGAGCACCTAGAATCACTGCGCCACACGCGCTCTTTTTAGAACATTTAAAACGAAAAAAATCGTACAGCTTTGAAAACGGCCTAACAAAGGCCAATTTCGGGTAGTTAGATGAGCGAGCTTATATCTTTACATGTAAGAGATAGAAATGTTTCAGTGAGTATTTGGAAGACATAGAAAAGAGCAAAATCACTGCACAGTGGATGTCAAAATCGCAATTAGCGCACGATGCACATGAGCAAAAATTGAGTATAGTCCTGAGTCGTCAGATAATGGAAAATCAGACATGGTTATGAGTGTGATAAGGATGGTCAGTGCACTCAATATGTCAAACAAGCTTTTGTTACAGTTTTCCAACACTTCAACGTGTATGATGTGACATCAAATTCGTCCGTGTGACGACGAGCACACCTTCCTAATGGTGAGACAATCAAGGTCTTCAATTCTAATGAATAGGGACAAAAGTGGAACTTCATAATATTAATACGTGGTGCATCTGAACAAAGAAGCTGAGAATTCTGCACGTTTTACTGGCAAAAAGTGCTGCCCTTGTGTGAATATTACATACAAATAAATCGCTAAGTATTTACACCGTTCATATCGAGCATTTTCTTAAGACGACGCTCAAATTTCAACATTTCTGATAATTATTACTTGGGCTAACATGTCACTTAGTCTGTTATGGGAACTTGTACAGCCCGATATATGTGTTTATGGCCTTGGCAGCCTCATCAGTCGGCAGCCCTTTGTCTTCACCCAATCCTCTCAAAGTCCTTATATACCATATAGAAGATGGGCGACGAAGTACGATTTACACGTGCCGTCAAGTGAAATACAGGGAGATGGAGCATCCCCAAAGAATTGGCTAAAAGACGAAAGGTCTACACGACTAATGAGGCTGTCAAGGCCGAAACACGTGTATCACGCTGTAGAAGTCCCATAACAGACTAAATGACATGTTGTCTCAAATAGTATTTACTAGCTCTGAATTTATTGTTGGTTATTAGAATGTCATATGGTTTGAGTGTGCAGTTGCTTCTGAACAACGGTGTTTGCTGCTTCCACATGCAACACGCCACCTAATAGCGTTGAGGTGCGTTGATTGAAATAAATCAGTGGCATGTACCGAATTTACTCGCACTTTCCTCTCAAAAAAGTCATTGTCTTTTGCCCTGTGTGTATTACTGCTATTTTTTGAATTTTCGCGGTAATTCACATCCTCCTTGTAGCAACATATCGCAAATTTCAATCTAAAATTCTCAGTCATGAAATTTTGTCCAATTTGGAGAAAGAACTCTATGCGAAGGTTTGCTGGTATCGCATATCACCTGTCGTTCCGTTGATCGTCGAGTGACTCCTGCACAAACACCACTATTATTTCCATTTTTACCTATCGCGTGCGAGAGTAACGTAGGTCCTCTTCGCACTAAGACATAGTCGAGCATCATATTCTTCTACTTCTCTTTTCCTGAACAAATCGGACCATCAGGTCGGTGATTTTCCAGTGGTGCGTTTGAAATCCCAAGAAGTCCATTCAGTAACGGCTCTCGCCCATCGGTTGTCCTCAAGAGACATTGCGGGTCCCCTAGGCACCTTATATTCAATAGCCTGATGTGTAGAATGACATCTTTGATATTCAACCATTGACATAGGTCAGCATCCGAATCCTTTTCTCATTTGCAAGATATGGGATACTCCTAGCATCGTACTTTCTTCTCGATAAATAACGTCAAGAGACCTTTCATCCGTTGATAGCGACCAGCTTCCTCCAGCTCAACTCTGGCGCTGGGTAGCTAGCTCATTATGTTGACTTCGTCTCAGGTAGAGTAATTGGAGCGTTCGAAGATATCTGTTTTGTTGAGCGCCAAGGGTGCGTTTATCAGTCCATTAATCATGAATATCATTTCCACTCGATCACTCGAGTAAAAACTACATAGAGTATAGCTCGCTTAGCAAGACAAATTTCTTCAGAAAAAACCGTGCTCTAGGCGACGGTGCAACATGACGTTCCATTATGTGACATAATATAGTGCCAAATAGAGTTTAATTCAGGTAGGTGCCTATGAAAAATTTCCCGTACCTTCAGTAAATGGTGATTGAGTATTAAGGAGCGCTAACTAGAGAGCTGCAAAGTCATCCCATGTTTTCGTTCTATAATTAGGAATTTTGAATATATGTCAAATTCCGAGCGCCTCGCAGGGGCTGAGTGTGTTTTACACTTGCTTGGAGAGCTCTCCCTCGGCTATAGGTCTTCCGCGTATGCGCTCGAACCAATCATCAGCAAACCGTCAGCGGGTTTAGTCCTTTAAACACATATCAGCGCTTAAATCAGTTAAAGTGACAGCCATTGGAGCTCAGAGCTTTTCATATCACTGAACATTCCTGGATTTATGATTATAATAGCATGATGCGCTGAAATGGCGATGGGACGAAGAAATCTTGTAGCATATGGCTTTTTCATTTTTTATCCCACTGAGAGTGTCTAAAACTCATCTTTCATTCTGCTATCGACTGTTTTTTACAGACCCGCTCAAATGATTTAAAATGATGAAAAAAAACTCATCTTTCAAATGTTACGCTTGAGCAAACGTCAACTCTCGAAATGCCGTTTTGCATGCGGATATTTGTCGTGTTCTCTCTCATATGTCGTACATGTGCTGAGAATTTCCGAGTTTTTGCTTTGAATGATTTGGATCCGTTATTGAGGTAATATTTACTTCCACAATTTTTTTAGAATTTATATCTGTCTTGTTCTGTCGCTTCTAAATGTGTGGGTTGCTTTCTTTGAAGATGGAAAATTCTATTATTGCCATCATTCAATAAATTGAAAGAGAATACTGCGATACTATTATGCCGTTCCATAAGTTTTGGCACTAAAGATATAAAAATCAAAATTATTGATCAGAAGTGATTAGAACTGCATGATTTTGGTATCTTTTATTTGCACATTTTCTAACGCGAATTTGGATATACAATTTGCCTATACTTACTTCGAGGTGGGAAGCTATTTTGGAAACAAATTCGTTTGCTACTCAAGCACGAATGGTGCGGAGGGGAAAATGATAGGAAAGCGGGGGGCAACACTGATGGGGCTTGAGACCATGATACTGTAGCGAACGAACGGATAAGAAGTGGTTAAGAAAGTTCAAAGGTGGAGAGAACAATCTGGAGGATCAGTCGCTCATATGTCGTCCACAGGAACTCTATTAATTATGCGAGCCGCTTCACTAACATTTCCCCTATTGCGCCATTTGTGCACTAATAGCAAGCGAATTTGTTCCTAGGACAGCTCGATTTTGAGTGAGTTTAGGCAAGTTGTATACCTAAATGTTCAAAATGCGCAGCTGAATGATACCAAAATCATGCAGTTCTAATTACTTCTGGCTAATAAGTCTGGTATTCATTGCTGTAGTGCCAAAACTTTTACAACGACCTAATAGTACGGTGTTTATCGTGGTATCTGTAGCTTACTTTCTTCTGCAGTAGTTGACAAACTGCCAGTTCAGAATAATTCACATAAACTTACAAAGATCGCTGATACACAAGTGGTAAGTTTTGAGCCCAGAGTAATAATAGTATCTTGCGATGACTATAATTGTACTGGAATGTTGTGAATATTTGCAAACTTCATCGTCATCACGACTCAATCGTTCAGTTTTAGCCAGGTATGGTGCCTATGATAATTAATAGCAATTCCCTTAAGCAAATTAATTTTGAGAATGCATTATAGAAAATTATTTTCGTTCTAAGTATACAAGTGTTACTAATGACATAAAAGACCGAAAATCGGAGAGTTTCTGTGAGTGATTTTGAGAAAGCGCTTTTGATTTAACAGCTAGCAATAACGGAGAGCTAAATTTGACTCTTTCATTAGCAACTCTGGTGAGTTTGACAGGATTGTCAACTAGGCAAACCCCATCACCTTAGCCATCGTGTCCATAATAACGTGAATTTAACTACTACTCCACTAAGAAGGTGACTGCACAAAAGAACACGAAGTACAGCACAGCTTTCATTAACCTAAATTTGTAACCTAAAGCTCATAGACACACCTTGTCGTGATCTCGAAAACGACCATCAAATTTCAGTGTTTCATAGTACAACAAGCAAAGGAGTTCAAATATCATAAGTATCATACTTTTACCCAATTAGGTTGAAAAGATCCCTACACTTTGCGGTGCTACTCTGAAGAGAAGCACATCTTTTCACTCAATGATACTGAGTGTCAAAGCACTAGTGATACTGTGCTTACTTCACTCCAAAATAGTTCTCCAATGCAATGACTACAGATCTATCAAATCGACAGCTGGAGCATGAGTGTGGAAGAGATTTTCGATCTGTGAGCATACGTTTAGTTCACGGCCAACAATAGAAGACGATGGGTCTTGAGTAGGGTAAGCAAAAGATGCGATTTCATGTGGATGTTTTCATATACAGAGACATTCTTTGCAGCGAGAAAGTCGTTGATGTTCAAAGATTGTTTTTTTTTTTGAGCCCTCCATGATGTCTGAAAACTATCGCTATTTTTTTAAAAAACATGTCCGAAGTACTCTTGTCCAGTAATTGAAAACGATATGATATATAAATTCGGTTTTGCTGATGATTTATTGTGTTTTGAGGTTTCGAAAACTGAGTGTGTCAGTCACCAAATGATGAGTAAAAAATTCACTTTTCAGCTCTTCCCTCTTATTTAGAAACGAGCAGTCAAATTGTAGTGTCTGATAGCACAAGAAACAGAAGACTTCCATCATAGTGCAGATGAAGACCAATTAAAATATTCGCAGAATAATTTTCTAAAATGTGAAGAATTGTAGAAAGTAAATGCAGATCATAATTGTTAAGAACTAAGACAATTTTGATAAAAGTACTCTATTTTTCCCAGAAGTATTGGGAAGCAGTGAATTTTTTAAGAGTGATATCTTTTCCTCAACAACGACCAAATTTGTTCCCTCAAAGTTACTTCTTACCCGATGTTGTGTTACCACTATTGAATTTACGACGGAAACAAATTTGTTCTGCTAAGCGGAGTTATCTGTAAGAGTCAGTCTTGTTCCTTACCCCCCTTTCTCCTATTTTGAATAAATTCTATTTTTGTCGTCACCTTCCAAGTATTATGATCTCTTTATGATAGCGATGTGGCAAACTGAAATTACCCTAGCCGCTTCCTTTGGTGATACAGGTGAAACATTACCATATTACAGAAGCCACGGTTAGCGTGTACTCACACTTTGGTAGCAATAAAAGAGACGAATCATTCATTAATTAACAACGCACACCACACACGATCCCAACCCCGTCAAGGTTGCAAATCACGGGACCAAATGAAAGAAGTGCAGGAACTCATATGACACATGTGAACGAGTTGATGATAACGACAGGCATATAAGATCATTCATACCTTCTTCACAAATGTTTCACAAAGGAAAACCTCTCAAAGATGCTCGCACTATAGCTCTCGTTTTGACTAGGGCATTCACCGTTGCAGGCCGCGTATCTCCTAAGGTTCAAGGCGCCGTTGCTTATGCGATGCCTGTACGGAGAAAAATTCACTCAAGCTCTTGGGAAAATGCTGTTACCGACAACATCGACGAGGAGTACGGTCAACTCATGCAACATTTCCACTTCAGTGTCCAGCTGAAAGTTTAGTATTTTTATGACATCGTACCTTATTTCGAGTGTTTTATTAGGACTACGCTCAGATATCAATATATCTCATAACTATTATTTGAGTCAACATGTCATGTGGTTTGTTAATGAGCTCTTGTACAGCCCGATACAATGTTTCGACCTTTCAGTCTCGTCAGCGGGCAAAACGCTTCGTCTTCAGTCTTTGGCCAATCCTCTCGGGAGCCCCCATTCTCCCTATAAAGAGATAAGTAACGACGAACGTTTTGCACTGTATGTCAAGTGAAACTAACACTGTATATTCGGTGACAATTTCACTTGGCGTGCAGGTGTAAATCATTCGTTGTCACTTAGCTCTTTTTAGGGAGAGTAGAGGTTGCCGAGAGGATTGGCTGAAGACTGAAAGACGAAGGGTTCTGCCAAACTGACGAGACTGTAAGGTCGAAACACGTGTATCAGGCTGTGCAAGAGCCTATTAACAGACCACATGACATGTTGGCCCAAATAATAATTGGAGGATATAAAAGTTTGGGAAAAATTGCCGAGGGGCATTTGTCTCTGGAAACACTCGAGCTATTAGAACAAGCAAGGACTAACACGAGTTACAGGAAATCGCCAGCTTACTTACGCACTAAGACATCACAGTTTTCTTAGCTCTCGAGGAAAAATCGACTTGCATATCATTCTGGCCAATTTTCGCTATTTGGAGAGATGCAATGTTTCGGTTGTTTTTCAGTTGCACTATGATGGATTACTACTCAGTTATGATTAAGGGGACTGACTACAAAAATCATCTTCGATTCATCACCTGGTGATTGGTACTCTCAAATTCTGAAATACGAAAACAGAATTAACTGAATATTGAACGCGAATTGTTATCTCATATCACCATTTTCTATTGGACATAAATGTTTTAGACAGGTCTGCTTGTAATAATTCCGTTACTTTTTGTATTTTGTGGATGATTTGAAAAGGCGTAGTGACTGAACACCAACAACAATTCGCGCAGAGCAGAATGTTGTAATCTTTTGCGATTCTCCACTTCTGATGATCGTATCTCTTCCGGTTGAATTGCTCAAATCCGTCTTCTTTCATCGTTGGCCATGGAGTCAACGTATGCACGCATTCTCTCTTAACAGAACTGATAGCCCCATATTGAAAACAGTGGCGAATTATTGCTGAGTAAGCACGATATCACTATCACTTTATCATACCTCTTCTGACTCCCAATAGGACGAAACATGTAGGGTGTAGCACTAGACCTAACAGCTCAAAACATGTTATATTCTTATCCAGATTATATCATTTTGAGTGGGTCTATAAAAAGCGTCCCACATTCCTAGGTATCTCCATCATCTGACTTAGAGTGATTTTTCACTCGGTGTCGATTCCTTTATAGACGATTGTTTAACCTCAGGGAATCGGCTGAACCGAGGGAGGATGCTACTGATCAGTCCCAATAGGGCGAAATAGGTACTTGTATGGCACTAGACCTAACAGTTCAAAACATCTTATATCCTTATCAGTACTTTATCAGTCAATATAGTCGAGTAAAGAGGCACTGCTTCCCTTGAAACAACCGCAAAGTGTCAAGATCTTTTCAACGTAGTTAGGAAAAAGTGTGGTTTTTGGTATCAATTTACAAGTGGAAATAGTGTGTCTCTCCTCTTGGTGTTCTCTTGTATCCCAATTCGTTTGCTTTATGTGCTATCGAACAGTGCAATTTGTTCGTCACATTCGAGATCTCGACAAAATGTATCTATGAAATTCGAGCCAATATCAGGCTAATGAACGTTGTGCTGTTCTTCCTGTTCTTCTTTGCGCTTATCTTCTTAGCGGCTGGACAGGCCTTGATTTCTCCCAATTCTGGAGTTGGTTACGGAAGTGAAGGCGTCCGCATAATTGACAACCCAGTTAGACTCGCCGTCAGATTTGGTCCTGTCCGTTCTTGGTAGTTAAAAGACTTGCAAGCGTTTCCGTGAAATTACATGAAGTAATCCTTCGATTTATGTATTTTCCGACCATTAGTAGTCACATACGTCGTTAGAATGTGACTGAATGCGTGTAAAATTCTCTCAAGCTGATCTATTCATTTGAGGATACTGTTATTTTCTTAAGAGTAATACTTGCCAAAACTGAATCAATAAGTCGTGACGACCACATTCACAATACCCACGAATATTGCGTCAATATTCCAGTTAACAAAGTTCTACTTGAACGGTTATGCTATTCACTCCAGATTAAAATCTTCCCGCTGTAGGTCAACATTCTGATGAGCTTGTGCAGATTATTCTGGAATGACGGTTTGTCAACAACTGTCAAGGAGTAAAATGTATCGCAGCTACGGTGATGTGTACAGCATAACCTTCAGCCTTTGCGAACCACAATAGCATTGCAATCCTATCAGTGCTCGACAGCCAAGAAATGATTGTTCTACAGGAAATTTCTCCGGATATTAACATATCTACCCAAAGTACAGTTTTCAATCAGCCATTTACCATCTCCACACAAAAGGAGTTCGGCAAAACGGCGCCCATCTCGCCAAAACTCTTCAATGTAGCATTAGGATGGGATTTATAAAAGGACAGAGTCACTCTATCGAGACGAGAATGTTTTACGCGACATAGCAAATTTCCTCCAAATTTCACTACAGTGGAAAGCCGTGATTGCTCTGAAAAACATGGGTTGAGCATTTGCTGTTTTTTGAACAATAAACAATAATGAGTCCTGATCATTTACTCAGTCGAATGACAATATTATGAGTTACAGAAGAAACATTGGGAATTTGCAGCTCACGTTGAGAGTATTTCTGTTCCGGTAGTGCAACGATTAGCACGCGCTCATGGAAAGAGTGATATCTGGGTTTGAATCCCAGCAAACGTTTTTGTACACCACTCTATAGTATTCGGTATGCTTTTGTTCCTTCACTACATGTTCATTCCATTCGATTGCATGAATTATCACAACGAGGGGAAAATATATAACAGTAAATTCCCAGTGAAATTAGGTGTCGAAGTTATACGAAAAGTCTTTCTAAAGATTCCCAACTGAGGAACATCCTTCTATGGGCCATAACTGTTAATTTTACCTATTACACAAATGTTCAAGAAAGGCTCCATTAGATGAATTTATGAACCGATAACAAATTCCCTTGTATTCCGTCGGCCACAAACGGTAACCACACCGTGGAAATGACTTCTCAGATTTACTAATTTATTACATATTTGTTCTTAGCGAACCAGAATACATTGCATCACAGTATTTTACAAATAAAAACATCTGCTAAACGCAACAAAGATATTTTCTCCCGTACGAATAAGGCATTATATAATGGAGTAAAGCAGTTGCCGTAGACTAGCAGGAGTGAGTTTCCATCGCTTCGAGTAATCAAAACACTAAGGAATTTATAGCAACTGCTACTCCCAATTAAGAAAAGATCAGCCTATGAATATGCAATAAGTTTTACTGATTTCTTGGAATTGAATAGAACTTTTGAGCATTTCACTGCACTCATACTTCGAGATAAGAGCTTTTGATATAGAGGCCTTGATCATTATATTACAAAGCTTACCTAACAAAATATGCTAAATATGCTGTACAAGTAGCACGCTCAGAGAACCAGTCAGTCCACTCAAATTGTACCCTATATTGCGCAAACCGTTTCCGCCCACCGTTCAGCACACGCATTGCAATGCGATGCCGGAACACCTACGACAGCTGATTCGACATGACGGCATCGTGCCCAAACCCGGATTTGTGAGACACTGTTGTTAACGAAGGACCGTAGAACCGCAGCAGGATTCTGCAACTCACTTTCCTTGCACAAAAATTTTAGCTTAGTATCATAGTATTTGTGATTAATTCGTAATACAAAATCCTGTTTTTCCATTCATTCTCATGATAAATCGTTTAAAAAAATAGCGCAAATACCAAATTCCACACTAACACCTTACCTCCACACTTGCAACACACCTTGTCGGAGGTATCGAGCCCTCCAAAATGTCGAGCTTTTCTTGCGCCGAAAATACATCTTGCACACCACGTTCATCCTACACCTGAAGTTATACAAATCAATTATATAAAACCTATTGCATAAAAAACATGAAGCATTTAATGACGAAGAAAAATATAGGAAGAAATACAATTCACCAGGGAAACGATAAAAGTCATAGGTACAAGTTTCATATGTGATGAAAATCACCATCAAGAATTTTTCGCTCCTTTTCAGTTTGAGGAGGTTAGCGGCTAAACTCTCATGAGGATCATAAAGAGTTATATATATATATATATAGACAACATTTAAATTAATTTGTAGACAATAAAATGTGTTTTGAAATGGAAAAGGACAAAAAAAAACAAAGGCAACTAACCATCGGCCTCAAACGACGAAGCTGAGAATTCCGTTTCTGTGTATTTGTAATTGACAGATATTTGAAGGCAGCGAACAATATTGGTCAAGACTGGCAGTCTTCATGATTTGCAACTACTTCCCACGCTAATCCAGCACCTGATCGTTGCGCTGAATTGACCTGGAATAATCGTTCTGATATTATTGTTCAAACATTACGAGAACAAAAAGTGGGTGCAAATCTCGTATCTCTGAGGTTTTTTTTTCACATTTTCAGTCCTAGCGTTACTTATTGTTATTGCTATTGCAACCACCACTGCGCTAATCCGACACCTCAAAACGGAACACATTTGGCAAACAGGCTCTACTTGATTCAGTCTCAAACCTTTAGGAACCGCGATGATTTTTCGTTTGACACGCGGTGCACTCAACGTGCAGGCGAGGCGCGTTATCATCACAATGTTGTAATTTGGCACTGATATTCATGCTTTTGTCGTTACTGAACAAGGTTCTGTCACCAATAAATAATTGGATAACTGAAGAAACTTCAATAATATTATGCGGATGTAGAAACAACGCCAGTGCTTTTTTAAACTCCATATTTATCAAGGAAAAAGCAGATACTTACAAAGAGGTCACATTTAAGTTGTTGCTGAACATTCTTGTGCTGTCTTACGTATATTTTCACTGATATTTCAATGATTTATCTTTGGTACGTTCTTTTATCCTCGCTGAATGAGGTTCCATGATCAATCTTATTTCATGTATTCATGCTTGATTTATTATGTCAAGAACATCTCATCTTTGTAGATGGTCACAAATGAATAAATGTCAAATAATCGACCAAATTTGTCATTTAAATTTTCAACATTGAATATTATGCCATGAATCTTTGTCTTCATCCATTCTGACTCCATATAATACACAAAAAGTCATCGTTGCGTTCAAATATAAAAAAGAAACAATGAATAGTTTGGCAAAGGACACTGCACAATGCATCCGATGTCACTTCACTGATAATTCTCAATGATTTCCTGGCTACTGGTGTACTACAGAGTCAGAATCTATATAGAATAGAAAACTTTGTTCTATCATTCTATATTCTGGTGAAAAAATCAACAACATCAATAAAATGATGGAAATAAATGAATAACGGAATCAATTTTCTCAAGAAAGTACCCCTCAAATTGAAAATTGCAAACTTTATCAAGGCTTACTTCTACTGAATACTAGAACCCGCCCATATTAGTTACCTTTAAAAACCGCGAATTATAGAAAATGTATTTTTCAATTACATTCTACAATATCGTTGAGAAAGTATGCACTGATTATTGAAGAGGAGATGGTTTCCCCAGCATGCATATTTCATAGCGGAAAATGGGGATTTTCTCGAGAAGTATGTGTATCATTTCTCTGATGGAAGTAGTTGAAAAATGAAGAATGATCTGTACCTCAGCATCAACACCGGCGGATTGAACTCGTCCGATTTGTTCAATCGCAGGAAGAACGTTTTCGGCCATGAGATGAACAAGGGCGATAGGACTAGAAGAGTTAATATTCGTACTGGTGAATGTACTAGCGTGATCCATATGATGAGAAAGAAAGTGTCGTGATACAGCCTAAGAACCAAAACGATAAGTACTCTTAGAAATCATGTAGGATTTATGAAATTACTTCATATAAAAATTGTAGAAAAAGTTCAAGGATACACAGATACTTCTCAGCAGGTGAGCAAATAAATCACTAATATGCCGAAATATACTAATTCAAAACAAAAATCTCCTGTTACACTGATAGCGATTTCTTCATGGAAGACAAGTTTTCACGTTCACTGAATAGAATGAGTACCTGTGTTGTGAGCAAGTCACTTCCTCTTAATTGCACCATGAGTTGTCTTTGATCAAAAGTTAACGAGATGCTATCTGCAAAAGGAAAAAACACACAATAATGGCCATCAGTCTTTATTTAAACTAAAAAAAAATCAGATGTTTGTCTTGTACTAGAAATTACATACAACCTTCATCATGAGGCCTGATACTGACTTCAGGGATCAATGTTGGCTTAACAACATAACAGAAATCGTCCGACAACGAGACACATCGTTTAGGAGATCCACCCTAAATTCGCATTATTCGTAAACTTCCTTTCGATTCTCACAAAACGTTAAAAGAAGAATGATCACATAAGAGGAAAAAAGATAGCATAAGAAAACATGCAATACTTATACGATAGAACAAAATAACTAAAAAAAAAAAACAGAATCTGCACTTACCTTGGGTGGCTGATAGATGTACTTTCGTGTAAGAGATGGGGTTTTCTCGGATGGCACACCACACTGTGGAAAGAAAAAAGGGAATGCATTGTTATCGTGAATATAATAAGCAATCGAATTTGAAAAAACTGTTGAGCGTGTGGCACGATGGTTAGAGGTGCTCGGTGTTAAACAAATGACCGAGTTCATATCGAGTAATGTCGACGACCTGGTACTGGACTTGACTTCTAACTTGTCACATTGCTAGGCCACCGCGTGTCATTGCAAAGACAGGTTTTCATTCACCTCATACGATGCTTGATGAAGTCGAGGCATGGTGCATCCTTCAAAGATTCATCAACGCTAAGAGCTTTATCCTTCGAACCAAGTATTGATGTCATTGTCTAATTCAGCTTTACCCTCGCTTGGAACTCTAGTTGCTCACCTTAACAGCATTTGTGGGCAGAAGTGGCTAACGGATTTAGTGACAGAGAGTGACTATAAAGGTTAATCAATTCCTCTTCTTTGTTTGACAGCACAGATTTTGAAGCCTATCTCCTATGCTAGACAAGCTTTCATAGAGAATGTTAGTAACCATTCAAAAGCATAAATCTCAGACATGCTATACGTGGCCGCTTTTTTGAAAAAACCTTTTTATAAAGCCGAAAAATTCAAAATAATATTATGTTTGACATCGGGTTTGTACGAGTCCACTCCGTGGTTGACGACCGCTCAAAAGATTGCATTCGCGTCGACGCTGTCAGACGCTTTTCTAAGGTGGCAAAACTTAGAGCAAGGACAAAAAGTACTCTTAACCAAACTCTATGATCCTTCACTTGGTCTAGATGTGGTTCTCGTAACAGAATCACTGCGGAAATTCTGCTCGATCAACTGCACAGCATCATTATAGCCATAATTTTACCGCCCTATTGGAATTATAGTGAACTTGTAGAAAGGAGCTCTCGTAAGTGTAGATCACAATTTCTAATTTCATAGATGATATCTTGGATATGACGAGATAGCATAACTTTTACAGAAATTTCATCGCGAAACAAGCGTATTCAAAAGATACAACCGTATAAACCAAATCTGAACCATTGCCTATTGAAAGTTATCCACGATTAGAAATATCTCAGCATATCAGATATTGTATGCTATTTGAAAATGAACTTTCGAGAGTGTCGTTGCTTTCTATCAAAGCTCATATAATACTATTGCTTTCCACCTAAGCGCTTAGAGGTTATGGTTTGAGGTACTTTCCGACACATGGTCGTTGGGTATTCAAGGCAAACTAACCTCTGCCCTATAAAGTCGCCGAAGCTATGCCAGTATGTCTGAGAGAAGTTTCCTCCAATCCGCTGGCGATTGCCATTAGTGAATATTTAATGGCTATCTTAGTATTACATGCAGACTAGCACTTAAGTAGTGCTCAACGACATTCACAATAATAGAATCCTCATGCTCTGGCCACCGGCATGACAAATCTTATATATGATGAGTACGGGAAATGAATCGATTGAAAAAATCTGCATTGCCACATCTGCGAAGGCAGCCCGTTTAAATAGATATGCCAATTCTGAGAATGACTTCAACATCAATGCCTCAAATGCGTAATTTGCTTAATTAATGCAATCGTATCAAGGCGATACAGCCGGTACTTCACTTCCGCATCATTAAGGTCCAACTATTCATGAGCAAATTATCAAATTTCCTTAGTAGCAATGACTGATATAATCATTGTTGACGCTGTCCCCAAATGCTACATTTATGTTCCTACTAACTATCTGCTACAATACAATAGATGAGAAAACTTTTTTGACCGCTTTAGAGATGGTATGATGTTACAAATATATATCCAATAATGTTGAGTGATGTGTAAAAATTTGGGTGTGGGACGGGACGCGAACCCGTATTCACCATTTTCGAAGGCAGGTGCGAACAACTGCACTACGGGCGCTCGACATTCATCACTCTTTCTCCAGCACAGTTGTATCGATTTAAGCCAGTCAAATCACAAAGAAGTCTAATTGAACATATATATGTATATATATATTCATAAATATTTGTAAGAGCTCATGTGGCGCAGTGGTTGAAAGTTTACTGCGTCACACATAAGATCGATGGTTCGATCTCGTTCTCATTGGCTCACCAAGTCATCCATCCCTCCGGGGCCGGTAACTGGTACCGGACTGGTCCTAGACTTGTTCGGGAGGACGATGTACTGACTCGATACAGCAAAAGGTTACCGCGCGTATTGTAAAAGGCCAGATATGCATCCAATCACCTCAAACGAAGTTAAAAATTGAAGACGAATGCATGACGCATCCCTCAGGGATTGGTCAACGCCGTGAGCTTTATCCTCTATTCTTTATACATAGATGTATGTATATACGTATACATCTACGCATATATGAACATTATATATATATATATATATATATATATATATATCTGTCAATGTGACTAGGTTCAATACCGATATCGGCTTTCCAGGCCAAACCGTCGAAAGTTTGTTACTGATAGACAGGTCGATAGAGTTGTGCGGAAGAAAAAGTGATGTCACAACGAGCGCTACTAGTGCAATGGTTAGCAGGCGCACACGGGAAGGGTGAAATGTGGTTTCGAATCCTATCCCACCTAAGGTTTTGCACACCTTTCAACACTTTTCAATATCCACAACAGTTTTATATCGACTAAAAATGGTGACGAATGGTGACAAAAGACAACTGTAAAAAACTCCATTGAGAAACAGGTAAGCATAAGATTTTGAGAAAAGACGGCAGAAATATCTTCTGAGCTTAAAAATCGACTAAGTGTAAAAGCGGATTTTAAGAGGTGAAATTACACGTAGAACGCTCATAAATAAAAAATTATGTCGGTGAAAAGATGTTTGAACGATGTTTTAGGAATAAATTGTATACACAACAATGAACCACTTGGGAGAAATGAGAAAACCTATTCAAAATATATTGCTTCACCGCTAATAAGAACATAACAGACGGAACGAAGGAAACAGAAAAGCAACATAAAATGGTTAATACGGTATGACTTGGAGATGACGAGTGAAATATCCTCCACTGGGTCGCTTTTGTAACTTTGACATTGACTCCACCAATGCAGAGACAGACTCCTCCACCTAAAATTCACGCAAAAAAACTTTGCTCAGATAAGTGCATTGAATATAATTATTTTCTCTTTTAAAAATAGCGGTGGCGAGATTTTATACATATATCCAATAATTCCAAAAAAAGAATGCTTTTAGCCTAAACGAGGTTGGTACGCCAAAGCCATACACCGGTGCTTCGGAGGTTCGTCCTCCTCGTCAGTGACCCTCGCCCCACATTAAGTCCTGCATTGTAGCAAGGAGGGAGGCGCATGTGGTTTGTGGTGACGGCATAGTGTACAATGACACTGTTCCATCACCATCATTCGATGGTTTTGGCTGGTAGACCAAAAACTAATCCATTAAATCGACTGTTTCTAAAGCCTTGTAAAAAACATTCAAAATAATTCCAAAAAAAAAAGCTTTTAGCCTAAACGAGGTTGGTAGCCAATAATGTATGTAGAGTGATGTGAAAAATTTCCGCGTCAGGCGAGACTCGAACCCATATCTCATTCTATCCGGGAGCTCTGGTCTGAACCGTTGCACTACTGCACCCAATTTTGCATGTCACTCGTTCTACGCTACAGCGCTCTATCTGTCAGCAGCCAACCGTCAAGGGCCTGGCCTGGGTAGTCGGTATCGACATTAGAACACGCGCTCCCGAATAGAATGAGATGTGGGTTCGAGTCCCGCCTGACGCGAAACTTTTGCATATCACTCTACATCACTTGATATATATTTGTAAAATCTTACCACCGCTAAAGCGGTTGAATAGAGAAGAATTCCATTTGATCACTTATACCCCAAATCTGTCAGCGTGACTGGGTTCAATGTCGATACCGACTACCCGAGCCAGGCCGCTGACGATTGACGGCTGACAATTAGATACGCTGTAGGATAGAAAGAGTGGTGTGCAAAATGGGCGTCAGTAATGCAATGGGCTAGAATACGCGCGCCCGGATAGAGTGAGATGTGAGTTCCAGTCCCGCCTGACGCGAAATTTTACACATCGCTCTACATCACTGGGTAAGTTTATTGACTTAAGTTCATTACAAGGGTACAAGAGTAACCGTGGTTTATGAATTGCTAAGACTGTCGTTTGATTTTGGATATTATGCTCTGATAAATATGGTTATGTTACGCGCTAGAAGTTGATTGCTATAATCTGAAAAACGAATTTTCTCAACCTTGGTGTGACGACTATTCTTTATGTATCATCTCATTCATAACCTGACACACAAGTACTACGGCTGGAAAGAAAGATCTGGGGCACTTTGATAGGCATGAGATAACTCCCATGAATATCATGGGAAAATTACTGTTTCTTATGTGAAATTTTCCCACTGAATGCCTTGACATTATTCCTCTTCATTTTCACTTTGTTCCAAGTATCCGCCAGTCTACAAGCTCCAATCTGAATCGTTCGATGAAGACGAAGAAGCATGTTAAGCATTCTTTGATTCAAAGACGAAGGTTGGTTGACTTCGATCAGATTCCAAACTTGGCGGCCGATGGCAAAAAGTCGTAGTAAGCGATGGCCTTTACTTCAAATAATAGTTATTGTTTCTGTTTGGTTTTCATGCATAACTTTTCAGTTCTTTACAAGTGCCTTGAGACTTTCTTTCTAACCTTATAGATTCGAAATTTTATTCAGTTATTGTTACGACGCCGGACCTAGAGCAAGATAATTCAATTTGCTGTCCAAATTAGATTTCAAAGTGCATAGAAATGAAAGTCAAGTGATACCGCCATTGATCCAGATTGAGGGAAAAGCAAACTGTGTTTGTTTTCCAAGAGTTTCTCTTTGAAGACAAAAACTCTTATCAAAAATAGGAAATTAGTTTCCAATTGACTATGTTTGAGATATCACTTAAATATTCGATAAGTTTGATCGGATGTTTCAAGCCTTCTAAGAGATCTGCTACGGCACCTTGAGAGGTTTACGTACATTTTGGAATTCTCGAACGCCTCATCAGTACCACATGCCCTACGGTTCGCCCTTGCTACTATTAGCAGTCGGTGCCGAAGATGTGACAGTCTAGACCAAGTAAAATGATCACTTGTCGCTGTCTGGACTGTTTTCAGTCGATGGCTTAGGGCTGTTAACAAGGCATAGAATTATATTGGAATTCTAAGCAAGTTCTCAAGTACAGTCTATTGAAAAGTCTTATCATATGCCTTCTCAGCAGCCGTAAGCAATCGACTGGAAACGGTATAGACCGCAACATATAGTAATCATTTCACTTGGTCTAGACTCACATCTACGGCGCTGATTACTAAAGTACCAGGGGTGAGCAGTAATGCATCTGGAACTGATAAAGCGTGTGAGAAAGCCGAAACTTACGTGCACACTCGAGGTACCAAATCGGACGTAAGGTTGAAAACATTCTACCACTCTATAAAATATTGTCTACTATTAAAGTGGGAAAAAATGAATTTAAATGTCACCGAAGCGATAAAATTGCGAAACAGAACCACATGATATCTACGAAAACATGCGAAATCCTTAGCAATCACTTACGGTGAGTTCAGCTATTCGTCCACCCATATTGCCCATATCGGTTTGCACCCAACCAGGGCAAAACTGAGCCACAAGGATTTTATCTTTCGCAAGGTCAATGGCCAATGTCTTACCTAACTGATTCACGCCGGACTGAAAAATCAACTATGAGGAAATCCTCCTGTTCAACAATATAACCACGACTGTTTAGCCTAGCACAAAAAGACACTTGAAGACATACTTTGCTGATCTTATAAGCTAGAAATCCGAGCACAGCGGAACCATCGTCATTCAACTCAATAGAAGCCACCATACTGGAAATATTTATGATTGCAGCACGTTCAATACCCAAATGATCACCTTTTCCATGAGACCATGCCTTTCGCAACAAAGGTAAGAAAGTCTGAAATCAAGAAACTAATTGTTCATTTACAATAGATGCAGAATAAAAACGAAAAGTGTTTTCTAAGACAACGCTCAAATTTCAATGTATCTCATGATTATTATTTGAGCCAACATGTCATGTGGCCTGATAATGGGCTCCTGTACAGCCTGATACACGTGTTCCGACCTTTCAGTCCCGTCAGTGGAGCAGAATCCGTCGTCTTTCAGTCTTTCCTGGCCAATGCTTTATGGGTGCTCCAGTTCCCAACTGAGAGGTAGGGAGCACGCACAGAAGATTAGCTAAAAAAAAACTGAAAGACGACGGGTTCTGCTCGATTGACGAGACTGTAAGGTCGAAACACGTTTACCGGTGTATAAGAGCCCACTACCAGACCACATGACATTTTGGGTCAAGTAGTAATTATGAGAAAAAGGAAAAGGTTGTAACACTCAAATTGAGAAAACCTTATATCATAACACTGCACAAAAGGTGTGGGAATAAGGAAAATAACTGCTAGTCTCAAACGAGTACCTGACAAGTAATAGCAGCTCCGACTGTGTTGACGTTGAGAGTGTCCAAAAGTGTCTGACGATTAATAGCTCCATTGGTAAAATATGGTGGAAAAACCGCTGCATTATTTAGTAAGACATTCAATCCGTTCTCTCCAACTAATTTTTCTACCTAAAATGTACTGAAGAGCCTTGCAACTTCAAAACTATTGGATGAGGGATTATAAAAATGTGAACATTCTACTCAAAACAACAGTCGCATACACCAATTAACCTAAGGGTCTAGGACGAAGGCCCCGGGTAATCTCTTTTTAGAAATTTCCCCTCATCTGAATCTTGTATTACCTACGATTTTCTCTCTGGCTTTGCATTCATTTTCATGCAGTCCTCATTATGACCTTATGCTTAAACCTATCCTTACTCATTTTTCCTATATCCAACAGATCTTAACCAAAACTATTCTTGCTTCGCACATTTTCTACACCACATTTGTTATTCGCAATGAACGCATAGAAATTACTGGCACATATTACAGGTATGAGAACAAAGCTGCTTCCCTTTCCATATTAACTCAAGCTTTTACATTTCTTATGTATGCCTTCGCAAACTCTACCAACAAACGAAACAAATTCGTGTGTATAAATTTTTTCCTGTGAAGAAGGAATAAGCGATAATAAACCTCAAAAGATGATCAAGATTTTTTCCTGTAATACAAATCTTTTTTCATCACCATCAATCTTCGGAACACAAACTCTTCATTCACTACACTGACATGCTTATACAGAATGTTAGCATTATTTATCCAAGGTTCCACTTGGAAACTCATAGCTTATTCATAATTCTGCAGTTTCTGTTCTCATAGTTCATAGTTCTGCAGTGGATCGAGCACAAGCTACAAAATATCACTATATCAAGTAATCTGTGGAAACAGGCAAACCTCTTTAAAGGCCTCATTAATTGATTTGTCACAAGTCACATCAATTTCGACGATTTTTAAGCGACTGTCGGTGATGGCATTCAAGCCCTAAAAGGTGTTAGGACAACAGCATTAAGTGACCTTGCACATATTCTGTCATCATCCATATTAATTAGAATAATTTTCTTACAGCTCACTGTCCACACCTAATCAAATATTCTTAGGAAGAGTTTATAAAATAATTTCAATTGCTTTTGGATAAGAATGCTATTTATGGAGATTTTCACCATAAATCTACTATAGTAGTTGAGTACGAACGTGCTTCCATTTTCTAAAACTTATTCACAAAGGACTGCTTCTATTCCAGTGCAAGAGAAGCCGTGGACAAAGCCATACTACACCCGTTACTCTATAATCATGAGATTTCTAGCACATCTACCACCCAAAAAACTCCCGGCCAAAAGAAGGATCGCATTGAGCAACATTTGAACGACAATAATTTCAAAAAAAAAAAGAATGCCTAAAACCTAAGCGAGGTTGGTACGCCAGGGACATACACCGGTGTTTCGGAGGTGTCGCTCTCATCGTCAGTGACCCACGCCCCACTTTAAGCCCTGCATTCTAGTAAGGAGGGAGGCGTATGCGGTGACGGCACACTGTACAATGACACTAGTCTGCTCGCCTAGGTTTCAAACATTCTTTTCTTGAAATTATTTTGAATGTTTACTGTGAGGTTTTGAAAACAATCGATGCCATGGATAAATTTTGCTCTACCAGCCGAGATCCATCCTTGCTACAATGCAGGGCTTGATGTGGGGCGTGGGTCACAGACGAGGACGGCGACATCTCCGAAACAGCGGTGTATGGTCCTGGCGTACCAACCTCGCTTAAGCTTCAAACACTCTTTTTTTGAAATTATTTTGAATGTTTATTGCGAAGTTTTAAAAACAGTCGATGCCATGGACCATTGAACGACAGTTCCAGCATTAGTTATCAGGGATCAAAGCGGATTATAAAAATCAACAGTCTATGGGAGTATCATCTACATCAGCACCAAGTCAGCCCGCCTAGATCACACATTTGATAATTGTACTCTCAAAACACAGGTTAACATTAATTGAAAGCTAAGGAAAAATCGGTTACTGAGAAAAGTATTTAATACTTATAAGGGCGGCAAAATGCACACTGAGAAATCGTAAGAGACCACAGGAGTGGAAGATAACTAGGAGAAGATGAAGCGAGTATGAGACATTCCAGAAACCGTTGGAGTGGTAAAGATGGGCTATCCAGATACCAGGAATAACTAGCAAAATCTCAGTTCTACTTCAACAACTCAATATGTTCTATTCTGTTCAGAAAAAAATTCGAATCAAGGCAGTAAAAGAGCCCAACCTTTGCGGTGAGTGGATTTAACGCTCCAGCTATTACAAGTCTTACAGCAGAAATTTTGAGGAACTCTTTAACCAGGCCAAATCCAATACTTTATCCGTTCCAGTGATGAAAACCGATGACGGATTAACTATCTAAAAATAGAAACATTCAACAATAATTCACAAGCATCAATTCGTACCTCGATAATGAAAAACATTTCAATGTACTTTCGCTTCAACTAATTTATTTCAGCACAGTTCTATGGTCATATATTCATTACTATTTAGATGGCATACCAATTAAGACTGCTGCACCAGGCACGACGAGAAAAAATAAAGTTTGCAAAGAGCTTTGTATGTTTTGAACTGCACGCTCCGCTAAGAGACTATTACTGTCGAAAAACCATACTAGTTAATTCGTTGTGATATAGGCTATCACTGCCTCTTACGCTCGGCTCACAGCTTGTTGAAGCTCTTATCTCAATCTTGCGTAAATAAGCATTTATGTATGTGATATATTAGAATAACAATGTGGTGAGCTCACTGAGCAAAAAAAAAAAGATGGGAGATATAAAATTTTGCATAAAAGACTTCTGTTTAGAATTGATGAAATACTAGGAAAGATAGGGATCATCTACATACAAATAATATTCAACAAAGAAAGTGTACAACCAACTAGTGGTGTATCATGATTGAAAATAGAATACTTTAACACGTGGGAACAAATATAGATATGAGTAGACAGTTAACCATGAAAATGATTTATAGTCGTGTCTGTTAAGTAGCAAAGATTGATTTCCTAGTGCGAAGAGGGCAAAAACTTCAAAAAGTGCTCTCCAGCTGAATGATGGAACTTATGGACGCTTCATTTGACAAAAGAAGTGGGAGAAATGCAAGAAAAGCAGTGAGGGGTTTCCCGAACAGATTATGAACTAGAAGCCGAAAAGAGAGCAGTTGAAGGTTCAAAGATCCAGAATGATTGCCGTACAGGTCTATACCACGGGCTCTGAGAAAAATCCCAATGAATCAGTCTGAAATGGAGGATTTACATGTTTAATTTAACGAGATATAATGTCTAAAGTTGTAACCTTAGTTGGTCATGTCTTTGAAGATGGTTCGAGAAAAAAATGTCATGTTGGCTATCGCAAAGCATTAGCCAAAATTCAGAACTCAGATCTACTGGAATACATCGTACGCAGCTAAGCACTAGATACAGCCTGTGCCACACTTGATTCTTTCTGAGTTAGCTTCACGATACTCTCAAAACTGTCAATTATTGCAGGTCTAAGTTGTAAAGGTTACAAGCTGTGTGTAAAATCCATAAGGATTCTTGGTTATGATAAATGTAAGTTAAGTGTTCAAAAAATTTCACAGAAATTTCACGTCATCAAACTTCTAAATGCTACGCAAGAAGTGGCAAACGTGAAAGTCCAGTAGAGTCAATTAAATCAATTACGATAAGAGCAATAAAATGCTTCGAGAATAGGAATTGAGAATTAGATGCTATGTGGATGCACATCGATAGACATTTTTTTCTCGATAGGCCAGAACATGAGCTTATTACAATATAGTCATAGGGATCACAGCAACATGAAACCTCATCGCGCGAGATTCCAGAACAGTTTGAATGAACAAGTAAAATCAAAACATGATCCGCAAGAGAAAGCGGCTCATTATTGCACATGATATGGCACAGTTCCAGCGAAAAATGCTTGAGTGTGGAACTTTATATTATTTGCTATCACAGCGCAGTAACAGGGCCATTTCAAAAATAAGATACACCATCGAAACTCGAGAGTTAACCTATCAAATGATGACCGAAGGTTCTCGAAAAAAGCAAGAGAAAAGTCTTTTCTTTCTTAAGAAGCTGAACAGTGTGAGGACAATGGAATTGCTCCGAGTGCTATTTTGATGTGGAGTTGCGTTAGCAGTCCATGTGACCTCTGCACGGTTAGTGTCGACTTGGGCAACATGGTGGGAGACTTATTAAATACGGTGAGAATGTTGAAGAGTTGTTTTGTGTTTGATGCGATTAAATTCTATGATTTCGTTTCTTTCCAAGGTAATGGAGTGTGGTTGACTTAGCTGTGGTCATCCCGATTCTTCCACTCTTTGAATAAAGCGAAACCATCGTTACGTCAGCTGTTTGAATAAATTGTATTATAAAAAACTCCTGTTTGGCTCACAAAGAAAAATGTGTGAATTCAACTCATGTTAAGAAATGACATTTCTGTAAATGACAAATCGTGTTATGACAACCTCGTGTGTTCACTTATCGATGGAAATCTATCACCTGTCAAACAATGCCGAGGTAGATAGATAGCCGGTCCTGTGAATGGCTACTTCAATGAACCCTTAGCACTTTTATAAGTTGAATTCTCGCCACTCCAATCAAAAAGCTGCATTTCATAATTCGCCTACAAGATATTCTTAGTGAACAAACATTTTACTACAGCGAAAAGATGCGCTTAATGCTGAATTTCAATGCAATAAAAACGTCCTTGCGACTGACCAGACGGCAACAATCGCTCGTCTATGTAACGAATTCCAAAGGACGCTTTTTTCTAAATCATCACATATACAGAATAGCTTTTCAGATCGGATGCCCAATGGAATGATTTGTGTGAAGCTATCGATCGCGCTACAAATGTCGGAAAAAACGTTCAAGGCTGAATGAATGAACGAAATCCCTTCACATATGATTGCAAATCTGCTAAATGCTTTCAACTTTGATGTTCTTACCGCCTAACAAAGTCTTAAGTCTTCATTTCTGATATGTTGAAAAACGCCGCCGATAAGCCCAAATTTATGCTCGAAAAGCTGATAAAAATGCAACTAGAATACCAGAGATATAAGGAAAAGACAGCGAACATCTCGTTGATCTGTATAGAGAAAAAACAAAATATAGAAATCCACCTACGCTAAAAAACTCGAGCAAACTACTATAAGAGAAAGTTACACAAGAACATCGCGTCAGCTCGTCAATAAACAGGGAATATTGATCACGGGAGTATGGACCCCGAGAGGACTGGTTAAGGACGAAGGGCGCTGCCCGACTGACGAGGTAGCAAGGTCGAAACACGTGTATCGGGCTGTACTAGAGCCCATTAACAGACCACATGACATGTTGGCTCAAATGATAATTATGAAGTTATTGATTATCCACATCCGAGTCCTAAAAAAGTTCAAGGGTTGCTTTTGCTTATGTCAGCTAACAGTAGACCGTCATCTGTAGGATGGCTTGTGATCGAAAAAGCAAATAATATCGGCTAGCAATCACTTACGGACCGCTCTGTATCCTGGAGTACTGTCGAAGGATGCTAGGTTATATTTGAAACGTCCTACCACCGATAGATGCAATTAAATAAGACGAATTTCATTTGACACTAGGTTGCTTCAAAATGAGTGGAATGCTGCATAAAAGGGCAACGCTGAGGACATTACTTCATTGCTCCAGTGATTCCCTCTTCTCGGTTAATGTTTATGCGACGGTTACGAAGACTGACATTGCAGGAACAATTGCTGTGGACATTCAAATCGAAATACTGGCTCTGATGAAGGTGATAGCACCGAAAAGTAATTCATAATAAAAGGAGGGATTCATGAAAACTCTGTGTCAGCTCATCAACAATCACAGAGTATTGATCATCCTAGCTCTAATGGAAGTTGGAATTTAAGTTTTTTTATAAGAAGGAATCTTAAGCCTCAAAACAAAGTATTCACAAATGAAGATCACGTTGACGACAGCGCAATTGGATGAAGCTTTAGTGCTTAATAGAACGTTTAATATTGAACAACCTAACAATACTAGGAAATGTGTTTCAAACGAAACATAGTTTGTATCTAATGAGATCACCACTTTGTATAAAAAACCCGTAATAAAATAACTGGATTAGACGACTCCAGCATCTTTCAAATAACCTATTCAATTTATCGACAAATAAAAACAAATGGTTACGCAACATGTCTCATCACAGAATTGAGAATGAGAAAAACATTTCTTAAGGATATTCTTTGTTCAGTACTTGAGGTCCTCCGTTTTCGATATTCCGTGGATAGAGCGAAATGTTTGGCTAAAGCGCCGCATAAAGCTATCAAAGGCACGTTAACAAGCAACAATACTACCGTTAGTAGAAGAGATCAAAAGACTCAAACAAGCAGAACAAGACACACATTATCGGCCAACGTGGAGGGTTGTGGACCTATGAAGTTATACAGTATTTTCAATCGGTTTCTCTAAATAAGAAATTACGAAAGGCACAGGCGTAGGCAAAATTGATAGGATCGCAACTCTCCACTAGGATCAAATTTTCTAGTAAGGCGTGACTTCAAGGTGGCGACTGTAGAATCCTCCACTGTGCTGCTTTTGTAATTTTGACATTGATTTCACCAGTGAGGAGGCTGACTCCTCCACCTAAAAAAGTTAAACACATCAATTTAGCAGGTATCATAGCGAAATTATATTGAAGAAAGGGAAAAAGAGAGAGAGAAAGAGAGAAAAGAGGGAGAGAGAGAGAGGGGGAGAGGGAGAAAGAGAGGGAGAAAGAGACAGGTTGATCTTCTCTACTTTTTTTTTTAGTTTTTTCATTTTCAGCTTACACTTTTCTGGTCACTCACGAGTAGGCCGTTGATCTCTCCAAGGAGGACACCATGTACCGTCCTTATATGAGGCAGCTCTCGCAGGGTTTTGGCTAATTGCACGTAAAGAAAAAATTATGCCAAATTATGCCTGCGAAAAAGGTGAATCCATTCCCTAAATCCATCTGCGCCTAGGGAAGCACAGTGTCGCTTTTGGTTGATGGTTCACTCCTATTTCCCCTTCCCACCACCTGGGTAAGTCTCACATGTCCTCGCAATC
Organism: Parelaphostrongylus tenuis; assembly: GCA_019055375.1. NCBI lineage: Eukaryota > Metazoa > Nematoda > Chromadorea > Rhabditida > Metastrongylidae > Parelaphostrongylus > Parelaphostrongylus tenuis. The sequence goes on from JAHQIW010003531.1 coordinate 34,737, forward strand.
AATCGGGCAGAAATCTCTCTATAAGCAAAATCAGTCCTGAAACAGTAGCAATCATAGAATTTTTAGACAACCGAATCCCTATTTAGTACACGGCGATTTTGTGTGAGCTATCTGCTCCAACGTCGACTGATCTAGGTGACGAGGAATGATTTTGTGACCAAAATTTCACCACTTCATAATGGTATCATCATTGACTTTAGACGTGGAGTAAGGTAGAACGATATCACCTCGCCAAAATAATGTATATATCGACCTTCCAGAACGTCATACGAACATTTATAAGAGATAACATGGGAGTGAAAGTTGATGGCCGGTAATCAAACAGTCTTTCAATCGCTTATAACGTTCCCTATCTCGTAACACAATGCTTCATTTGAGCGAAAGAATGCCATGCGACCTTGACAGCGCTTATAAGAAGATTGGGCTTCAACTAATTTTCACGAGAAAGATGTTCATGAAGAAAGTAGTCGTGTCATACACCTCGTTCCCGTTCGACAAAATGATTATCTCCCAATGCTCCAACATCTAATCATTTAGGTGACGAAGTTCAGGTGGTGAACGGCTTCGCTCTAGAAGTGAGCAGGAGGAAGTGAGCAACTCTGGAAGCTTTCAAAGACATTGCAGATGTGATGAATAGAATGGAGAATAACCGATTTGATGCCAATTTTTTCCAAGTCTACGATTCTTGTCGCCCTAACGTATGCGACAATGACCTAGCGGCTACGTAAGCAGAATGAAAAAAACTCAGCGTTATTGAACTTGTAGTCGAATAGTTGATGCGAGGAATATTTCTTATATTGCAAGTGAAAGAAAAATACGAAGTTCCGACTCAGGTCAGCAAAAAAATCGGAGACGCCGCTTCACAAGCTAAGGTACAATAAATCAGGCTTGCCGGACAAGTAATGCGTTTTAACGATAATTGGTGGAGAAGAGGATTTACCGGCGGACAAACCCAGTATGTCAAACACACAGCAGAGACGACTAATCCATTGGCCAGAGTTCTTAACAAGAAAGTTATGATGAAAGGAAGCTCAAACTTTGGAACTATCGTGAAAACAAAATGCTGCTCAGTGTAGTCACATTTCGGAATCGCAGGAAAACGTGGCATATTATAAAACTAAAGAAAGGAAAGATTCACGTAGAAGATTTTCGTAACATCTGCGAGAGTATCTATGAATTGAAATCTTGAGCAGTCTAGATAATTTAGGGTGTTCATAAGTAAATTTTCAGATTGCCTCTTGATAGACAAGAATTGTCATTGAAATCAACAATTTTCTCACAGTTATCTCAAAAAGTGAGAGGAACTGAATACCACTACCACCGCAGAAAAGGATCCCCAAGCAATTCATGTGATCACTAAGAAATTATCTTTAATCCTAGCCAACAACTTACAGTGATTTCAGCTGTCAGTCCACCTATATTGCCCATATCGGTTTGCACCCAGCCGCGAGCAAATTGAACGACAAGGATTTTCTCATTCGCTAGATCGACAGCCATTGTCTTACCTAACTGATTCAGGCCGGCCTAGAAAGTTATATGAAAACTAAAAGTAAATCATATTCACTATCCTTATAATGGTAGTTTTAAACAGCTAAGCCAAGTTTAGGAATTGGAAACATACCTTACTAATTTTATAAGCAAAAGAACCTTGGTCAGCGGAGCCATCCTCGTTCAAATGAATGGAACCTTCAAGACTGGAGATATTTATAATTGCAGCACGATCAACACCGAAATGATCACCTTTACCATGAGATGACGCTTTGAGTAACAGTGGTAGGAAGGTCTGGAGCGAAAAGTTTGAAAAAGAAAACAAAAGTCTGTGAGAATGTTTGGAGCGTTACCGAGCTTCATACGCCAAAGCTACATGTACGTTTCGGCGAAGTCACCTATTTCATCAGTGGCCCATGCTCCACACTGAACTTTACTCTATAGTAAGGACGGGGGAACTTTCATGGTGAAGCAGTGATAGTACTTGATAATGCGTTATCATATTCTTTTCGACCGACGGATTACGGCTGACACTTATCACATTATCAAGTGGCGTCACCACAAGCAACGTTTTCTCATCCTTGCTATAGAGTAGGGTTCAATGTGGGGTGTGGGCTACTGAGGAAGAAGGTGACACTTCCAAAACATACCTGTCGCTCTGACATGTCAACCTCGGTAAGGCTTTAAACATTTTCCTAGACTATATTGAATGTTTACAGCGAGGTTAAGAAAGTCGATGAGATGGAAAAGTTGATGAGTCTTTTCTCATTCATATAAAAAATGTCCTAAACCTCACAGCTATAGAGTAAGGCTTTAGGTGATATCAAAATCATCTATTACTCTCAAATAACCACCTGACAAGTAATAGCAGCTCCCACTGTGTTGACATTGAGACAATTCAAAATTTTCTGACGATCAATAACATCGTTGGTGAAGTATGGTATAAAAATACCTGCGTTGTTTAGTAAAACATTCAGTCCGTCTTCTCCAACTAGTTTTTCTACCTAAAATTAGCTAGCAAATGTGGCAAATTCTGGAATTATTAAATGAAGCATCCTAAAAATATTGTTCATTTGAAAAAAAAATCGAATTTCCTTGAATTTCAGCATCATAAATCAACCACGTATTTTTCACTTTCTCATTTCACATATTCGTGTTGATCATTCACTTGATGCATCATTAGATCTATCATATAACCCTCTGAGGACGGTGTGAATCCTTATGGATGCACGATTAGTTGAAGGACTTTTTTGATGAACAAAGCTTTCCCCATGGACTTTCACAAATCATTCAATCGCTTGAAACTGACGATCCATTACTGGGTTTGATTTTTGGAAATCCTTCTACATACACTAAAGCAGCCAGGGAAACCTAGCATTTTTCGTTCGACAAAGGTCTGTAAATGATTTCTCATTGAACTTTTAGTAGTCATTCGATAGCTTGAGTAACGACAGTTCCAACATTAGACATTCCTTTTAGAAAGGTATCCTCTCTGCAATTTGGTTCATCAGCTCTTCTTCATTCTAAGTATATACAAAATTATCATCTTTCAAAAACATGTACATTGTGACTTCTCATTTCTATACGCCACTGATGATCTCTCAAACAGCTTTCCTAGTTCGAATCTTGTATCATTAACGATTTTCTTTTGAGTATAACCATTTATGCCTTGCAATCATTTTTGAGCCACGCATGTCAGTGGTCTGTCAAAGGAGGGCTGACTTTTAGAGCCCGATACACGTTTTTCGATCTTGCGATCTCGTCAGTCGGGCAGTTACCCTTTCTCATCTTTTGCTAATCTCTGTGAGTGCTCCAGTCCCCACAATAAGAGTTAGCGACGACGAACGCTTTACACTCTATGTCCAGTGAAGAACTCAATGAACACAAAGTGTTGCACACTCGATTTCTCGTGGCCACTGACATGCGTGACTCAAAAATGATTGCAAGGCATATTGAATTTTGAACTGTGGTCATAAGAAAACACTCGAAATGAAAGTTATGATATAACCATTTAATTTCCATGCAATCCTCACGTAAAACCCCCCGTTTGTTTTTCCTCTCTTGGTCTTTATCCATTATTCTAAACAGGATTTCTTGCTCTCACTTTTCCATATCGTATTTACTTTTCGATATAACTGCTGGCCCTGCATTATGAAGATGACGATGTGAAACACAGAAGAAATAGCGATTTAGAAAACTACTTTCTTTTACATTCAGCATTACTATAAATTTACGTATGCTTTGTTATTTAATCCAGCAGCACGAAGTCAGTATCACAAAGTTAGTAAGAATATATTTAGCGTTTTAGAGCTTTTAGTCATCTTCAGAGTCGATGATTTTTGAGCCGAATGTACACAGTCGTTCATTTTGTTGTGGTATTCGTGTTCGTTATCAGTTAAATCAAATTTTCTTCCATGGGTACCTGCCCAATGAGGATTTTCACTCAGCGATGTCGTTCCATGCAGAGCTGTTCCAATGAAACACAGATATTATCGTTGAGCAACTTCAATCCTCAGTAACCGTCCTGTATATACATCACCGAGTGAGGTTCCTCATTTGACTGGTGCTCACTGAAGAGGATTGGACTTGATCCACAACGAACACGAAAGCCCTAAGGAGGGCGAACAAATGTGGGCAATCTACGCGAATATCATTGGCTCAAGAAAACGAAACGCGCCGAAATACCAGACGAGAGAATTTATTCAGTTTTCGTGCCATTTCGTCCTAATTGCTTAATCAACATGGCATATAGAAATAAAACCGACTTCACTTAGAATTCATTTTATAAATAAAATGATAATTCGCCTGCGGCAGAAACAACAGAACCATTTACATTTGTCAAAGTCCATTGAAATAAATTTTAAAAAATAGAAAAGAACCTCTGTGTAGGCAATCTTAATTGACTGATCACATGTCACATCGATTTTGACGATCTTCAAGCGACTGTCGTTGATAGTTTTTATGTCCTGAAAAAGGTTGATATATATTGCAATGTATAATATGAAGTGCTTTGTCTCTATTTGCATCAATTGAGGTAGTGTTTCGCATTTTGATTTAAATCGAGATGTTTCACGGTCTCGGATATGTATTTATTTGCTCACGAATAGCCTGTTCTCTGGATCCCACTACATACTAATTTCGTTCCGTTGCCTTAAGCTGATTAAAGATTTGCAGGCTTAACTCCTTATTTGCATGGTAATTTTATTAATGTATAACTAAGAGAATTGAGTGGTGAACAAAAACATGGCCTCAGGCGGAAATCGAACCCACGTTTCATCCTATCCGGGGACGCGTGCTCTACCACTACACCATTGAGGCACATTTGCCCGACCACTCATTTTTCAACATCTCAATGTTAGCTATCAGCCACCAACCTTTGACAGGTTTGGTCGGGTAGAGCACGCGTCCCCGGATAGGATGAACCGTGGGTTCGATTCCCGCCTGAGGCCGTGTTTTTGTTCACCACTCAATTCTCTTAGTTATATAGGTAACGTAATAACACTGCGAAAAAAAAAGCGGTGAAAACACTATAATTTATTAATTTATACTATCTCTCACTACAATTTACTTAGTGATTCTCGTCCTTTATTGTATTAGAGTCACTTGCTTGCGTTAACCATCCAAAAACGTCTTCAACAAATACACGTATTGCTCCGGCTACTAGTTTACTGCCTGAGGATTCCGTCTTTTTTATGAGACTTTGCCACCTTGCTTCCTGACACATTACGTCACTAGCCACTGCGCTAGCTCGCCTCCGTGTCAGATATGATTAACTTAAATGAGAATCAGCACATCCAAGAGGGATGACGGTATCTCAGAATGTCGTTAGAGAATATTTCGACAACCGTCATTGCAATAAAAAGTAACGGCGACAGTGATAAGAAAGGAGGGACCGATTTGAGGATAGTCGTCAAAGGATAAGCGAACACAGCATCCCATTGTCACTCCAACCCTACAAAGAAAAGTTTCTTGAAACTCTCGCAATTGCATAAAGATTTTAACAAAAAATTTTTTTCGATTATCTCTCATTATACAAGTCTCCAGTAAGATCCAAAAGACCCCACTCGGGAGGAAGACCGCCACTAACAGGATAAAAAAGCGAGGTTTCAATGCCAAAAATCATGGGTGAGCCTTATCGAAGTGGTGATCATAAAATCACATGCAGCTTATGCACACATCAGTGGCTTCGGTGAATATAGGTGAAACAGGATTTTGATAGGGTGATTAAGGTCTATAGATATTGAAACAGATGCTGAGAATACAAATGTCTGTCGAGCAGGGACCTGCATTACATCATACAAGGACGGAAATCTGTGTATATATATGTTTGTATAAATATATATAAACAAATTAATATATATATATAAAATGTCAAACTTATCAACCTGAATAATACCATCAAAGAATATCTTTTAACCTTTTGGGGGGATTTTCTACGAAGCGTAGTACGCCGGCGGCGTTGCCTCTCACTCGGCCACTAACTGACGGTGTCGTATCTCCCCGCGAATTTGTATTGACCCCTCTGCAATGGGATTCAGGGTGATTATTTAGCAAATTGAGGTTTTGAGAAGGCATTATCCTCATCAAATGGTCGCGTAGCATAGAAAAGACTTCCATAAGGATTGCTATGGCAAAAACAACATCTGTATGTTGAAACCTTTCCTATATTTCAACGAGAAGACTAGATCTTTGTAGGAAATATATTTTCAGCTGAAACATAGTATATATTTCTTTTTTATTCTATTTTGTAGTCTTTCAATAGCTTGCAAAATGCTGAATCTGCAGACCTAATTTCTGGGAAGACCTCCGCACATCGTCCTACTAACGAAAAATGGTAATTTTTGCAATCGGAGTTCATTTTTCAACTTCGCAGTGGATTCTTCAGTATAATATAATGAAACTTCAACTCCAAGTAAATTTCTCGCCAGTCCTTACCACACAGTTCTGTCGCCTTTCTCTACATTTTCACCATGTTCTACAATGTGCATCTACTAGAAGGAACTTACTAGGCTGGAAAGAAAGTTTCCATCGTTTGATAAAGCATTCAAAATTTATGTATATGTTCAGACAACAAAACAAACAACAAGAACTATTTTTCAAAACACGGGCAATCATTATCCAACACTTTTTGCCAGCGGTCCGCCAGGTTTCGGATCTGATCGAAGTACCACTCGTTCGGTTTTAAATCAAAGAACTCTTGACATACTTCTTCAACTTCATCGAAAGGTAAAAATCGGTGACCTTCCAAAATGTGTTGTATTGATCGGAAAAAGCCGTAATCAGATGCAGCAACTTGCGAACCATAGGGTGGATGCGGTAGAATCTCAACTCAGTTCAGTTTCTCAGACTTTGCCTTGGTCTTTTTGGCCGTGGGTGATTTTGCGTTGTGTTGCTGAGACAAAACGCGCTTTCGATGAACAAGTTCTGGGTACTCCTCGACCAACTTTTGATTCCATTCTGCTGCAGATATAGGCAATTTAATATCATTAGATGCGCAAGAAGTAGAGCTTTCAAATGATATGAAAATCCCTCACGATTCATGTGAAAAAACGACATACCCATTCAAACGATGGAAATTTTCTCTCCAACCTAATACATAGTGCAGTTTAAGTATGCAGTCAGATTAGCCTCGACAGATTTCATCTGAGGAGTACTTCTCTAGAAAATTTGTAAATTCCTAACCTTGACTTTGTACATTTCTCAAAAAAAATTGTTCAGTAACTTATACAACCAGCATTACACTTGCGTTTTCAGTCTCACTTTACTTCTACTTTATTTATTGATGAGGCTTCACAGTTTTTTTACCGTGCGGATGACAGCACCTCTAGCATTTAATTCGTTTTTTCGTCTTCTTCTTTATCCTCGTAGAATACTGGTTGAGCAAGCCTCCTTGCGATCTCGAGGATAGCCTAGTTCTGGCGTTCCATAAGGCGTTGCTGTTAACTGCTGGAGAAGATTGGGGTGGAGCTCGGCGAGAGCTTCGACGAGCATCACAACCACTCGGCCACGTCGCCCTCTTCTGCCACCTTATGTTGTAAGATTTGATTTCAAAAGAAAACAAAATGATTTTGCAAGTGACTATTTACAAGTGATTTATTTGGAGCATTGAATAATGTCGAATAGTCGCTCACATAAGAAGGAAAGAACGAATATGATCATAAATATGATTAAGATAGAAAGGACATGTTCAATAACAGTTGAATATAAGTCATCTAAGCAGTAATGTGGCTTTCTTATTTGAAAATACACAATATCCGAAAACATTTGTGATGTTTCCACTATCCATGGCTTTATTGAGGTCTTTTCCCTTCAGTGATGATAGAAATCCTATTTTCTTTGAGAAACTCTTCTATAAGGTACCACTCCTAAAGTGTAAACAAAATCTACTGAAAGTAATCGATGAAGTGGCATCGTATGCAACGTGCAGTATCATTTTTGAGAGACTAATCATTGCTTCGTGAATAATGCAGCATTGTTTTGATTATGAATAGCTTTACTGGGTTTGCTCAGTGATTTTCTTTTCTTTTCTAGTGATAGAACTCCTTTCAATGGCGATAAAATTTTGAAATTCATTACGAAACTTAGAGATGTGAAAAAAAATCCGCTTCATTTGCAGGTCAGTCGCTACCACTGCTGCGGCGCCGCTTACTATCAACGGCCTTCGCGAAAGTGTTTAGAGGCTAATGTTATTACACAATGAAAGAGAAACAGGGTCCATCAAGTGATTCAGAAGTTGATCAAAGACGTCAGAACAGTAGAATGGGAACCAAAAGACTATAGGCGGAACGTTTCTAGAAAATTAGCCAGGAATTGGACGATTTGAAGTACTGAGTGATACTTGAAACATAACTATATATATATGAGTTCACCACAACGAGTGACGAAGTGGGAAGACGAGATGAATAGTAAGTGTTTCATAAGATTCAAAGGATCCGTCATACAAATGCTCAGGAAAGGAAGTATTTCACTACTGATGCCTCGTGTTGACTAAGCTACTATCCCTATAAACATATACTGTACTAGAGGGAAAAAGCAACAAACTGAGTTGTTAAGAGGGAGAATATCAATAATTTTTCAAAAATGCATAATGCAAAGATGTCGCCTACTTTTCAAAACTTGATTGTTTACTCTTCAAAAACCCAGTGGCATACCTTCGCATTTTCGGGATTTCTCACTCCAGCAATTACCAGTTTTACAGATGGAATTTTGAGGAACTCCTTCACTAAGCCAAGGCCAATACCTCTGTTCGCTCCCGTGATGAAAACTGATCCTGGATTAGCCATCTGAACAAACATTATTGCATTCACAACAAACTGTATCATCACATCTTTGACTAACTTGTGTCGAAATTTGACTAACTTCGAGTCTAATGCACACATTCAAGAATTCTAATGGAAGCAGCCACAACGATGATCAGATATGAACAAAATTCCGAAAATTGGCATTATGACATCAAATGACGTGTCATACTGGCGTATCAAATGACTCTCAATGCGAGCCGTTCTCAAAGTGCTCATAGAGAATAAACAGAAAACTGCAACTATTACTGATTATCTTACAGCATTGTCTTGGTTGTTCAGTCTCTACGTGGTCGGAAAAATGTTTTGTGCAAATTAGAGGGCAAGACGTGAGAGCACCGAGCCTTGTATCGCCTCTATGTATAAGATGAAGTTCGTCTTCTCGCTCAGCGGTCCTCCCTTTATTGTCGATATATGGGCGATTGTTTTATTGAGTGTTCCGCGTAGAATGGAGTGGATAAATGCTTAAAGTGTCGATTAGACAGTCAAAGAATATAAAATTGGCGAATCAGTTCAGAAGGAAAGTGCCCTCCATTCTCAAACACCAAAATAATTTTTCTAGAAAGTAACTATTATACGACATAATGGTACCGAAAACTGAGTAGCAATTTTTATACTAGTGCATGAACTTTCCTCTCATATACAACACATGGAAAAATTTTGTCAGAATACTTGTCAGAACTTTTACTAAACGGCTGTAGTGTATACAAGAGAAAGTTGCTTGAGTTGACGCGACATAGTCATTTTTGATGGCTAAGGAACACCATCTACTCGGGTTAGTTCCAAAGCTAGAGTTAGGTCTTACATCGATACGTCAAATCTAAATAAAATCGTTTTTATTTTCTGAAAATTTGGAAGTTAATTAGGCGATGTTTCAATAGCAATTTATCCACGATAGACAGTGGATAAATTCAGCGCCTTTCTCCTTTCAGATAATCTGACACTATTTTCTGACCCAAGAGAGATAAAGGGTTTGGTTTGCACTAGGTGCTCAATCCTTTCAAGGGTTTATCGAACCAACAACCTATTGTGCTATTGTCTATATTTTCCTGAGACAATGTCGAATAGAAATATGGAGAACATTTAGCATTCGAAATAACTCGGCTACACATCACTTACTCTCTGAAAGCAAAAGAGATCCATACTAGAACACCTCTTAGCTGGTGATTGCATTGTTTGTGAAATCGATAAAGCCCAGGTTTTTCCAGCAAATGGATCCAGGTACATCAGCTCAGACACGTACTTTTCCAGAGATTGGACTAAAGTCTTGACGATGGCTCTGTGACAAGCACTGCAGCGGTTTCAGTGGTGGATGCGTGAGAAAATTTTAGCCTTTGTGTGAACTGCACTAGAATATTTACGATATAGTGACGGTCGGGAATGAGTATATGCTGAGTGAACGATGCACATCAATATTGCTGCCACGCGAGTCCTGATGAGATGAAACAAACGCTATTGAATGATGATAAATTAATACCACTGACGAACAACTTTTGAAGGATAAAAGGATGAAGCTCTCAGCGTTGATCATTCTTTGATAAATGTGCAATGCATGGTCTTCAGATTTTACCTTTATTTGAGGTAACTAAATGCATATCTGTCCTTTACAGTGACTCGCGTGGCCTACCACTGTATCGAGTCAGTGTTGCTTATTCTCCCGAACAAGTCCGCCACCAATTTACCGACACCAGATGGATGGATGGCTTGGTGAGCCATGAGCGCTTAATCGAACCATTGACCTTATATGCGACGCAGAGCCCCTATGGCCACTGCGGCTCATGCAGTGCTGAACAATGCATAATCATACCATAATTACAACAATAAATGATATATCATACCTTTCGTTTTGAGTGTTTTCTTATAACCACGCTGAAATGTTAACATACCTCATGTTTATTATTTGAGCCAACATGGCATGTGGTCTGTTATAAGACTAATTTGTATAGCCCGATACACGTGTTTCGACCCTGATAGACTCATCATTCGGGTAGTACCCTTCGTCTTTAGGGGACTGAGTGCCCCGAGAGAATAGGCAAAAGACAAAGGGTATCTCTCGACTGATGATACTGTCAAGGTGGAGACACGTGTATCGGGCGCTGTAAGTCGACCCTATAACAGACCATATGACATGTTGGCTCAAATAATAATTATGAGGTATGCTGAAATACCACAATAATAGCAGTAACGATATATAACGAGATGATAACGATACATTATGATGTGCGATACATTTGCGTCTAGGTACATGATGCCCCGAACGCCTAGATCTATAGTGAATCACAGGAGTTACACAATGCATAGAGCCGTGACTATACATATAGGCAAAATACAGACAACGAAAACCTCGTTATAACACGGAAGATATAAAGAGCCAAAAAAGGTGGAAGCCGTGGTCGAGCTCCAAGTTGCGTCGATGTCGAACCGCCGGCAAACGACACAGGTGGCGTGGCTCTCTCTCTCAGTCATCGTGCAGGTGCTGGTCTTTGAATATCTTACAAGCAAAGTGCAGGCCAAATGCGCGGGCGAAAAACACGAACCAGCTGCCAGGTGAAGAACACGAGTCGGCTGCTGTGACTGATCCGTGGCTGTGCTGTAACTACTACGTTAATGAAAAAGTAATTGCGATTTGTTCATTGCTGGAACGCACCGTTGTATATTGGCAATAAATTTTGATTGTGTATCGGGTATACAAGATCACATTACCAGCCCAAACGACATGTTGGCTCAGGTATTAATCATGAGTTTTATCGAAATTTGAGCGTGGTCTGAAGAAAACACTCGAAATAAAGGTAAAATATTTTGAAAACACCAGCCAAAGAGCAACCGAGTGTGCAAAATTGTAAATTCGGTGATAATTTCACTCGATTTGCAGTGTAAATCGTTCGTCTTCGCTACCTCTTAGTGTGGCGAGTGGAGCACCCACAGAGGATTGGCTAAAATACTGAAAGATGACGAGTTCAGCTCGACTGACGAGACTGTAAGGTCGGAACAGTGTATCGGGTTGTACAAGAGCCCATTACCAGACCACATGACATGCTGGCTCAAATAATAATTATGAGACAAATTCTGAATATATGCGTTTATGTTTTGAATCGGGGCGCATGTGGCGCAGTGGCAGGAGATACTCTTCGTCACGCGAGTTCAGTGGTTCGATCTCGCGCTCATAGCTCGTCAAGGTCTTAATCTTTTGGGTGGATAAATTGGCACCATACTAGACTCAGATATGTCTGGGGGATAAACAACAGTGGCTCGGCATAGCGGGAGGCCTGCGAGTCATTGAAATGGTCAGATATGCATCAATCACCTCAAGCGAAGCTAGAAATTGAAGACAAATGCATGGCGCTTCAATCAGGAATTGATTAGTCCAAGAGCTTTACCCTTTGTTACCCTTCATGTTATAGATCAAATTAACGCGCGTTTCTCCCCCTTTTTTTGTTGCTAATGACGTATCACATGCTGTCCGTTCTACAATTAGTTTAGACTATGGAAAAGATGCTCGTCGGTGCAAATGTAATTGTTATTCCAAATAAAAGAATTCCAAATGATTTATAAAGCTGCAGAGAGAACTCGTAACATCAACAGCTTATTTGGCCCAACATGCAAACTAACGTACACTGCACTGTTGGTTCGAGTAAAGGAAATGCATTCCAACAATGCCAGAGCAAAATTTACTTTTGCACCACCCTCATAAGAAGTCATAGGAAAAATAGTCATCTAATATGATATTTTTGATGCTACATGAGACGTTGGAGAAGAATTTGACATCGACCTTTCTACGGATGTTTGTCATTTGAAGCAAACTGCAAAATTAACTGCGGTATCAGGCCGTGCTTAAAACGCAAATACTTTTGCATCAGTTCAACACATGTGGGAAAGGTCAGCAGTGGTTTATTGCACACTGTGAATAAAACTCGTAACTTCGAACTTTATTTCGACAGCATACCGATGAAGTTTCTTATATAAGCAACTAAGCAACTCTGAGGAAGGCAAATTAGCCGAAACAGCAGTCATCTAATTCAGAGTAGATGTAATGAACTCGAAGAAGCTTTCGAGAAAGGACAGTTTCGTGAGAAAAATTACAAACCAAGGTTTTGGCACTCCGATTAGACAGCTTTAATCTGCAGTTTGTCTACTCCGTATTCTTAGTCAAATTGCCACATTAAAAAGAAGTCTCTCAATCCCGATTCAATATTGAAGTACAGTCCTAGTCTCTTGAACAGCAACAGTCTCCGTATAGAATAGCTTTTCAGGAGTTCTACAAGAGTTTTACACTGGACGCGTAATCAAATTAACAACCTTTTATGTATAATCTATATTCGCCTAACAAAATGTCGAACTGAAATATGGAAAGCATTTAACATATGGATTGAATCGGCCGCCATGATATCCTGAGGTAAATGCATGCTAGAATGCTTCGGTCTCTACCAAAACACTTAGCGATAATTGCACCGTCGATGATATCGATGAAGCCAACAGGTTTCCAGCAAATAAAAACTAATATACATATCAGCTTCTAGAGATCTATTCTAGATACTGGACCTCATCTGTGGCTGTATTGAGTCTGGAACCATTAGGCTGGTGAAAAAATATTTGCAGTCCACAAGTATTTTAGTCTATAGAAAATTTTTCTTTAGTCGAAAAGTAAAAGGGGATTCGGACAGTAGGTTGAAAATGGGTCATAGAGCTGCAGGGACATTTCGCAACATCAGCAACGCGTTTGATTCAAGATGCTAACGAACGTACACTGCTGTACTGCGTCAAAAAGTTTCGCAGAGGAGACGCATTCCAATATCGCAAGAATAGCACCTACTTTTCTATTAAGTTCATCAGAAGTTATGGAAGCAATAATCATTGAAGCTGATCCCTCAACACTCCAAGAGATGTTGTGGAAAAACTCAGCGGCAACCATTCTACAGTCGTCCTCTATTTAAATTAAATCGCCGAAGTAATTGAGGTTTCAGACTGTGCTGAAGCTTTTCTAAAAAGACCACTTCTTGAGACGGTTTATAAACAAAGTTTTCGCATTCTGATTGAACACTTGCATGCTAAAGTTTGTCCTAGGAAGTAAATTTAATGGTTGATTTTGTTACACTGAAAAGGTGCCTTTAAATAACCCAATTTTAATGTTGAGATGCAGCTGCGTCCTACTAAACAGCAACCAGTCTCTTGTCCATGGAAGAACTCCTTCATATGGGATAAAAAAGAAGAAAGCTCTCGGATCAGTTTCTGAGGAATGCGTCATGCATTCGTCTTCAATTTTTAATTTCAGTTGAGGTAATTGAATGCATATCTGGCCTTTACAGTGACTCGTGATGGCCTCCCGCTGAACCGAGTCAGCACTTTATCTTCCTATACTAGTCTGATACCATTTTACCGACCCCGAAAGGGTGGATGCTTGGTGAGCCGTGAGCGCGAGATTGAACCATTGACCTCGTGTGCGATGCAGAGCACCACTGATCACTGCGCCACATGCGCTCTTTCAAACTCTCTCATAGAACAGATATTTCTAAATTATCATACACAGAGAATAGTTTTCCACCTCGATGTCCGGTGAAATGGCCAATGTGAGATAAGCAATCGATTTTGCTACAAACGTTCAGTAAAGAGTATTTTAGGCATAATGAAGGTGGGAACATTGAGTGTTATCAACTCACACTGGTTACATACAATTCGCGTATGGTTGAAAACCTACTCACTGAGTACTTTCAGCCCTAACGTTTTCTACTACCTAATAAAGTTTTATCGCCACTTCTCAGACTTACAAAAAACGTTGCTATCACACATGTTTATGCCGAGAGTTGATTGAAAAAACGAGTATAAAAACACATAGAGGTGTGAAAAAAAGGCCAGTGATTATCAAACTATTCTACGCAAAGTTAAAACTTGATAGAAATTTATTAAGAGCTAAGCAATACAGCAAATTATTACGAGAGCGAATCTCAAGGTGTAAAACGGTATAAAAAATTTGACGACAGCCAACCTGAACGATATTCTAGCGCTCGAATCGAACAAGTATTAGTGAACAATCTTACAAAAAATGAAAAAATCTGTCTTAACTAAAACACTTTCTGTAACTTGTGAATAATCCCTGTGTTGCTTAGAAATCCGACATATAGTGATTGGATGAGATAGTTTCAGCTTTTTTCTTCTGAAACTGCAAGCATATTCAATTTATTCATAAATCAAAACAGGTGGTTACGTTAACATGTCTCAACAAAGTGAAAAGGATTAGAAACAATGACCTACTTTTTGAAAGAACTCTTTGATATAAGTACGAAAGGTACTGTGCTTTCGAAATTCTATGGAGAGAATGTTTCACTGTTCCGCCACAGAAACTAATAAACTCCATGGGTTAGCAAGCAATATTATATATGACCACTAGTAGAAAATAGCAAAGGACTTAAAACTAGCACAGCAAGATACAAAATATCTAGTAGGGTATGACTTTAAGATCGCGATCGTAGTATCCTCCATTGTGCTGCTTTTGTAATTTTGACATTGATTTCACCACTGAAGAGGCTGACTCCTCCACCTAAAAAAAAAATGCTACGACAAAATTCAGTGCTTATTCAAGCGAAAGTATATGTAGAAAGAGAGAGAGAGAGAGAGAGCTAGAGAGAGAGAGAGAGAAAGATAGAGAGATAGAGGATCTGTCTTCTTACTGTGTTTAGGTCTTTCATAACCATATATACACCTATATCCTGCTGGGTTTTCACAGAAAACTTGTCCGTCTGTCCTGGAGGGACATGAAGGAGCTTGTTCATCGGAGGTGACACCTAACTGCCTCCCATGCACCACCCAGTAACTTGTGCAGGGTTTGATCAATTTGACTCATTGAAAAGAAGATATGCCAAATGGAACAGACTGCAGAAACATGGAATCTATCCTTTTTATCTACCTAGGTATCAGGGTAGTACACAGTCGGTTTTGAGTTGCGTTTAATTCACCTGTCCACCATTGGTACGTCCCACATGCTGTCTTCGCGACTAATCGAACAGGTATATCTTCATGAGGGAGAACCCTGATGAAGCAAAAGCAGTAGAAGCACTGGACACCCAGGGCGCCTCAACTCAGTTTATAGGGTTCTTCATAGCTGTACAAAGATTTCAGAACCAAAACCACTACTGCACTGTAGTATAAGTATCGACGTTATGAACTGGTGAGACAAAGCGATACCACTTCTTCAGAATTTTATGCTGTTACCCTCAAAAACATCTTTGAAACATTTGAAAAGGACAACATGGAAGTGAAAGTCGATGATCAGCAATTAATGTCTTCGCTTGGTCGATAACAGCTTCTTTCATCATAATAAAAAGCAACATTCAAACCGAACGAATGCTAAACGATTTTTGTTAGGTAGTGGGAGATGTTCTTTTAGATCCGCGAATAATTCAAATTTTATGTTTGCTTCACATAGCATTGTCGCTTATTGTAAATTCATTGAATACCTCTGAAATATTTTCATAGAAAACTTCCACGGCAATGATATGAAAGCACGCGACATTGACTTTTTGAAAGTGCGCGCTGTTTTAGCAAGACTGTGCCAAACCTCACACCGTAAAGAAGACTAAGGAAAAATTTGATGAATCGAAAGGAGTCGAGGTCTAGCCGCACTCAGCCTAGAATACACATGCTGTGTCGTCAGATTGCGGTCTCGTTTCCTTCCAATGGAAGTTTTTGATTCGAATCTCAAGGAATGGTATTTCAAGCAAATTCGGAAGCTTGTGGATCATTGGCAGAAGACTTCGTCATAATGATGGCCTTTATTTAGAGGAATAATTATTGTTGTTTCTGATTGCATTAATGCATAAATTTGAAATTTCAGCAGGTGTAGCGGAACTTTTTTCTCAGCCCAATATAACACCTGTGAAAAGACAAGTCATCGAGTAAATCTCAAGTGGTGAATGGTTTAGCTCTCGAGGGTGAGTAGGAGGACGGTAACAAATTTGGAAGCTCCTAAGAGCATCAGATATGTGGTGAGAAGAAAAACAACAAAGATCGTCCAAATTTTTCAATTCTACGATTTTTGCTGCCTTAACTACATAGAGTGCGTAAAAAGTTCTGTCTATTTTATCACATAATCCAAAATTAGTAAACGTACTCCATAAAAAACTGATTTCATTTAGTTAAAGGAATAACTACGTATGTCAGATTAACAACTATGATAATAAACAAAAAAGCTTGTGAAACATTTAAAAATTGCCTCTTTGGCCTCCATATGTTTGCGAAGCGCCTGCGAAAATTTTCGACGGTGCTCGCATACGTTTCCACCTTAACTTAGTCCCAAAAGGGTGTCAAAGCCGTTTTAAGTGCGTTTACGCTACTGTAGCGAGTAGCTTTGCCCTCCAGTATGGATCACGCGGAGTAATCCACAGGGTCAAGATAAGGCAAATTTGACGGCCAAATGCCCTTATGCGAAAGACCTCGAAGCTTTCTGGAGAGATGGCAGTCGTTAAACGGGGCGAATGCGCAAGAGCCTAGTTCTGATAAAGTGTAAATTCGTCGACGCCAAATTTTTGAGTACTCTAAAGTTCTAGTACGCCCCGTAAAACTTGCTGATGATAGCTGGCAACGTTGATTTTGACGCGTGTGTTGACGAAGACCGACAGGTGGAGTACATGCTGGGTCCAGACCATCACAGAGGCTGACAAATGACTGCGGTCTATGTTTTTGCTACTGCGGACTTCTGCAGACCCTTCTTGAAAAGTTGACGTCGAATCTGAGTATTGTTGAGTGGTTCGACCGTGAACATCTTCTCATCCATAAAAACACTTTCGATGCAAGCAACAGCTATCAAACAAATCATCTGGCAAGTTTTTGAAAGTCGTTTTTCATCCATCGTTTTGCCCAGAAAATAAACACTAACGATCTTGTTGCTATATAGCTACAGCATGTTTTTGACAATGTTACGGACGCTCCGTTCGCTGATTCAAGCTTTGCGAGCCATTTTGCGCATCAAACGTTACAGATTTTGTTGTACTTGGTAACGGTTCTTCTGAATGTTTTCCGGAGCAGACGAGGTGGTTGGACGACTTTTTCGAGGAAGGTCCTCAATTCCCGTAATCTCTCTAAAACGTTTAACGGCTCTGTAGGCACCTACTAGTTTGAAACTAGGCGATTAAATCAATAATTCATTCCCGTCTTGTACAACTCTACTGCGATAAGCTGATTTTTACAATCCATAACTTGGGTATACCTAGAAATAGACATAAATGAAATGGACTCTCAACAAAAATCAAACAAAGAATTCAACAAAATTATCAGCTTTAACAAAAAAAGATTATATCAACGCGAAAATTAACAAGATACAAAATTGACAGAACTTTTTGCGCACCTTGTATGACAAGGGCCTTGTCGCGATACAGTTCGAATGGCTGATGCTGAAAATACCTTGTATCGCGCAAGTGAGAAGAAGGATCCAAAGTTCCAACCTAAGCCAGCGATAAAAAATCGGAGACGCCCTTTCACAAGATGTGTGGCTGCCGTATATCAGGTTTACCCGACATTTAGGCGTTTTAACGATAACCGATGGACAAGAGAAGTTACCGACTGGACTTTTCAGGATGTCAAACAGACGTCAGAGACCGCCGACGCGCTGGCCAGAAGTCATAACAAAAACCTTAGAAAGTATGATGAAAGGAGCCTTGGAACTTACAGACATTCTGATAACAAATAGCTATTAACTATATCGCTAGCGTAGGAAAAAACTGAAATATCACAGTTATAAGTAAAAGGGAAGCTTACACAATAGGTTTGCATAACATCTACGTAAGTATATTGAATCCTAAACAATGACTTACACTGATTTGAGTCACAGGTACCAGGTCACCTATATTGCCCATATCGGTTTCCACCCAACCAGGGCAAAATTGAACGACAAGGATACACTCTTTCTGAAGATCGATAGCCATTGTCTTGCCTAACTGATTCAGGCCGGACTGAAAAGGCATCCATAAGTATATTATGTTCAATAACACAATAATATCAGTTTGATCATGAGATGTTTTAAGCCTTTCATGAGGCTTGTTATGGCACTCATAAAGTGCTAAACACATGCCTTACAGCCTCATCAGTAGCACAAACTCTTTCGTTTCAGCCAATCCCAATCCTCTATATAGAGCAATTGACGACAGAGATGTTACACTGCACGCGCAAGGTGAAAATATCACTATCGATTCTACACTACAGAGACTACAAATCGCTACATGTCCAGTGACAAGATCACCCGAAAGAAGTTGTAGTGATTAACAACCGACTGCTCATGGCTGATGAACTTGATAATGCCTTTATACTCGACTTTTTTTGACACCTCGCATAAAACAATGCACTCTGATAACATATTGATAGGTATTATCAAATTTACCACTCATGAACAATCAACCGTTAGTCATTGCTATGTCGAATGATTTTTTACTTAACAAGTGTAAGTTGTTCGTCGTCAATTCTTTAACATACAGAGCGATTGACTGAAACGAAAGGCACCGTGCTTTTGATATGGCTGAATGGCCGAAACACGCGTCTACAACTATGTAAGTGCCATAATTTACCCTATGAAATATTCAAAATTTATTACCAGATTATATTATTTCAAAACGAAATTTTGAAAAACAGTTGAATATAAGGTAGTAGCAGTTTAATCTATTCAAGCCATGCCCTTAATCTGAAAACATACTTTACTGATTTTATAAGCAAAAGAACCATAATCTCCGGATCCATCCTCGTTTGACTGAATAGAACCCCACATACTGGAGATATTTATAACTGCAGCACGATCAACACCAAAATGATCGTCTTTACCATGAGATGACGCTTTACGTAACAAAGGTAAGAAAATCTGGAACAAATTATCAAAAGTGGGAACGAAAGTAATTCACGTTAAGTAAAGAATGTCTTAAGCCTTACTACTGTGCAATTAGGCTTTGTAATGATATCGGATTCATTTGCTACTCTTAAATGACCACCTGACAAGTAATAGCAGCTCCCACAGTGTTGACATTGAGACAGTCCAAAATTGTTTGACGATTAATAGCTCCATTAGTGTAATATGGTGGAAGAATACCTGCATTGTTCACCAAAACATTTAGTCCGTCCTCTCCAACTAACTTTTCTACCTAAAACGACTGGCGTTACAACCTCAGGAGTTGTTGAATTAATCATTTAAAAAATATTAACTGTCTATAATCTACTAGAACTCATATTTCACGGCTCTCCCAACAATGTTATAATACTAATCATATCATCGACTGTTTTATTCAACCTTGCAATATACATTCCATCGATTGAAAAGTGGTGATAGCACAATGTTGTGCTGTCGTCACATACGCCTCCCTCTTTGTTACAATGCAGAGCTTAATGTGAAGGGTGGGCCACTGACGAGGGGGGAGGGAGGGGGGGGGGGGGGGGCGAGACCTCCGAAACACGTGCATGACTCTGGCGTAACAACCTAGCTGAGACTTTAAACATTCTTAAGATTTATAGTGTTACAATAATGTTGTGAATTATCCGAGGATGCTAAGTGCCACGTAAAACTCAGCTGGCAGCTGCAATGGCTTATATCGAAGAAAGAATAGTAGTAGAGCGGTGGCCTTGGTGGTGTAGTGGGTCAACAGTTTTGCCAATCAGCAAAATTTCGAAACTTTGGCGCTAGTGTTACTAGAAAACAGAAGTCTCACCTGTGATCTCTCCCATCGTCCAATCACGGTAATATCTTCTTAAAATTTTAATTTTACTACTTAGAGGAAAGGCGGAGGGAGGGGCGGTAGGGTGGAGGGTGGAACATGCACCAATACGAGTCCTCGCGCTCGTGTCGCGGCAATCGGTGTATCATATGTGCTACACGCGCAACCCAAAGGGTTAATGAACAAAACACATGGAAAAAATTTTACTCAATATTTCCTCCTGTAAAGAATAAACAAAGAGCGATTAGCTCATTACAGAGAAAATATAGTGAAGCACAAATTGTCAAAATTCATTGTGAAAAATCTACAAAACAGAATGAACCTCTGTGTAAGCATTCTTAATTGACTGATCACATGTCACATCGATTTGACGATCTTCAAGCGACTGTCGGTGATAGTTTCCAATTCCTAAGAAGACTTGAGATAACAGCACAATTTTAGATAAGATAAGCTTTGTCTCTTATTACAGTTAAGGCTGTTTTTGTACAGATTTTCTTCTTTAAGCCAAACACGAGGTGTTACATTAAACTTTACTTCACACTTAACTTTAATTCACTTTTTTAATTATTGGTAATTTTTACACTTTGATTCAAATCGTGAAATTCATAATCTGAACTCATACATATCCTTTCGGCTGCTTTTGGAACCTCGTTGAAAACAATATAATGTGATAACATATTTGTCTTTCATAAGGTCTATTATGGCACTGACACAATGCAAGACACGTGCCTCATCAGATGCACGGTTCCTTTCGGTTCACTCAGCTCCTAGCACGGAGTCGAAAGGAAAGGTATGACAATATACGTCTATACCTTCCGTTTCGAGTATTTGCTTATGACCACACTTAAATTTCAGTACGCCAGGTAATCACTTTTTGAGTCACGCATGTGGTATGAAATATAGGGTTGACTTATAGAGCCCGAATACACGTGTTTCGACTTTGACAGATGAAAGCGTATCTCCCGACTGATGAGAGTGTCAAGGTGGAAACACGTGTGTCGAGCTCTATAAGTCAGCCCTATATAACAACCACATACCTGCCTCAGAAAGTGATTATCTGGCATATTGAAATATGCCTTTGATCGGTCACGACGAATCGACTGTGCAACATTGTACGTTGGGTGATTTTAGTATCTTGCGGCAGGTGTAAAAAACTGGGCGCCGATTCCTTTATATTAGGGGTTATAAGCCAAACTAACTAAATCAAAAGGCACCGTGCAATTGATAAGGCTGAAAGGCTGAAACACGTGTCTTGCACTAAATAAGTGCCATAAGAGACCTCATGAAAAGCTCAAAATATGCTATCAATAATTACACCTAGGATTTCGTTTGTTTACGAATAGGCGTGCTCTGGTTCCTAGCACATATTCAATTCGTTTCGATGTACTATTGCGGTTAAAGGCCTGCAAAATTGACTCTTTATTGGCACCATTTACTATTATTTTACACGGCTTTTCATCGCAATTAAATTAGTGGGTCATTATAATTCTCTCATTGGATTCGTTTTCTCACATTCATCTTCTACAAAACTTCTCGAGTAATTCACGTATTGCTTTGGCTAGTACCATTGCTTGAGGATTTCGTCTTCTTCAGAAAGTCGAGCCAAAGAGATTCTCGCTGATTGATTGCAAAAGAATTTTGAAAAGTGAATTCGAACTGGAGCATTGCTTATTCCCAACGGTTTTTTGGAACCTCGAGGAATCAAGCGATTATTTCAAGGAGGAGTTTTGCTAAAAAGTACTGGGATCCGCACGGTGAGAAAGAAAACCATGATACGGATCGAACAAAGTGGTAACAGGAATTAAAGTGGTCTTGAAATTTATTTTGCTCTCTCTAAAGAAGCGGCCGTCTTACCTTTGCATTTTCAGGAATTCTTGCTCCAGCTATTACTAGTTTTACAGATGGAACTTTAAGGAACTCTTTTACTAAACCAAGGCCAATGCCTCTGTTCGCTCCAGTGATGAAGACTGATCCTGGATAAGCCATCTAAACAAACAATATGACATTTACAAATTCTATTTAGATATCTCTAGGCAATCTTCGGCGTTAATGCAAGCAGTCACAAGGGATGCTCATATACAAACAAACTCGAAACTGATTTATCAACATTATATGTTGTCCCAGAGCACGTGTAGCGCATTGCGCCACACACGTGGTTGAGAGTTCGCTTCACAACCAAACCTTACCAAACCTGCTATGCCTTTGAGGTCGCTAAAGTGGTACTAGACTTGTCTGGGAGGATAGCAGTATTGACTTAATACATTATTAGGTTGCCGCAAGTCATTGTAAAGGCCACATGTCCACTCAGTCACCTCGAATGATGCCTGACGAAGTAGAACGCGTGCCGTATCCCTCGAGGATTAATTAGTGACAAGAGCTTTATTCTTTTTATACTTTATCTTGTCCACAAGAAATTGCACTGTAAGCGAAATGGGAGAAGCCAGCAGGTTCTCAGCATTTGATTTCTGGTATAATCGACTTCGACAAGCTTTTCTCCAAACCCTAAAGTAAACTCTAGCAATCGCTCAGCAATGAGCCAATTCTCAGGAATTCTCGACTGAATTGTCTTCTTATTTCCTCAACATTTGTCTCTTTCCAATATCAGTGCTTGGACTGGATATGTCCAATCAAACATTGTTGATTCAGAACAAATAACTGCCGCTGGGGATCCTTCGATGCTTCGAGCCGTCTCAGTATATTGTTGATGAGCAGTCAACCAAGAATAGGCTTAATCCGTTTTCCAATAATATAAATCACATACACAAAATATGGATCTTCGCCATAAATTGGTCATCTATTCTTTTCCAATCCCATCCAAAGGTAGTACTGTATAGAACTAGAGAGAAAAATATGACAAAATAAACCATCAAGACAAATACAAGACCTAATGAGAAATGACCATTAACGACAGGCATTACATGCCTGAATGTTAGATAAGTTGTCTTTCCAACTATAAAGAACAGAATGGAAATGTGTTAATAGAAGGCGAAAAAAAAAAGGACATGAAGGATATATAGATCACAACAGAATCGTATGGAAAACAGGCCCATAGAGCCCAAACACAGGAAGAAAACAACTTCGTTTATTTTTCCTAGGAGGGAATTGGAATATAATAGACATCACAAAGACAAACAGCCAATATTAAACCTAATAACCAATGTGCTGACTTTATCACCCAGTAGAAGAAGAAGAAGACAAGTACACAAAGGTAAACTACGATCGTTCAACATTGAAGAAAAACACCCATTGCGAAAATTTTTGGAGGATAACTAAAACGCGTATGCAAATCGCTTAAGCAGTAATTTTAGTCATCCATCCGTACCCAAACGAGAATCACGACATGCTAGGGCTGACGTAATAGTGAACATGAGATGTCGAACAAACAACAGAGCAATAGAGTAATCGTACAGATTACACAGACATAATGAGACGATTAGGTTAATGCAAATGTAATGGCGGTTTCAAATCGTGAATTTTTTGAATTATCAAAAGTAAGCTCAAACACGTTTTTTTATTGATTAAAATAACAACCAATAATCAAAAAATTTTTGCCAAAGAGGAGAAAGTTTGTTTATTCCTGTGATATGAAAATAGGCACCTCAGGTTTTGACGAACTCATGGAGAGAGTATTTTCTGCATCTCATTGTTGCGTTCTTTGTACGATGTATGGTCGTCGGGTGAGTATAATAAACCTTTTACTTTTGCGCTAACATTTTTCAGTTTGACATGTTGTTTCGAATGGTGAAACGTCAGTAGATGGCGACATTGAGGTATTATGCAACATCTCGTGTAATTCAAAGAGGTTAGCTTCAATGATTGGTTTTCAGTTGGCCGTTGTCAGCTTTCCTTCGCCGGCCACTACATCCGTCATCTTCAAGGCTCCTGTGTCCTTTACGAACTCGCTCTGAACCACCTCGTGGTGCACCGCGTGTTTGCTTACGGTTTCTGGATGCGCTGTTGATGTGGGAGCTTCTCTGTTGCTTCACGTCCCATTTTGAACTTGAATAAGAAAATCGCTGAAATCTGCATCTTGTCTAGCATCTTTCTCATAGTTCAAATCAGTACAAAGTGAAGAGAAAGTAAAACATCTTTAGCAAAAAATATAGAGCGAAATATGCGCACTGAAATTATATAAAATATAGCCACATTTATCCAAAAATACATTTGATTCTTAAACGGCAAAATTTCAATAGTGCATAGGCCGCCACTACTTTTTGCATTAATCAGATGGAAGAGTGTTCTAATATGTCAGGAACGTGCATAACAATCAAATGAATATAATCTGATAGCATATCTTGAGCCTTTCATGAGGTCTATTATGGCACTTATATAGTGCCAGACTTACGTTTCGGCCTTTCATTCTCATCAGTAGCAGTGCACTTTCGTTTCAGCCAATCCTTTGTAGATATACCTCCTGTATGTGAAGAAATTTGGCGACGAGCACCTTACAGTTCACGTTCCTTTGAAAGACCACCCAACGTGTATTATTTTTCTTGTCGATTCTCGTGACTGGTAAAACGTATATTGTATAACGTTCCTTTTCAACTGTTTTTTTTAAGAGCTCGCCTCACACAATATGTAATTTGACAGCATGTTTCAAGCTTATCGAAATCATGTTAATACTCCTCAAAGAAAGAATCTCAAGTCATCGGGTTGATACCTTAATACGGCAGTCCTTCACTTCAATAGCATCTCCTTTGATCTCAAGCCGTCGTGGATCTTGACTTATAGTAAATACTACTATGATGGTGTTTGCTGCCGCTACTATGTCTTACAGAAGGGACGGATGAAGCCACCACTGAGGAGAATATGAGCAGAAAATATCGTAATAGTCAAACGGAAAAGCTGCGACTAGGAGACACAAACCGCTTCTGCAGAGCGTGCAGGGTGGAGCAACAAGCTTAGCTGGCGTGGGTGAAACGATAATGAATACAGTGGGAGTGGAATGGTTAAGCGGCTGTGTTGAGTGTTGACTCTACGAACAGTATGGAGCCAAATCTCCCAAGAATAGGGCACGCTCAAGCAAAAGGAAAATCACAAGCGCTGAAACATATTATGTATCAGGATAATTAGTCCAAAGAACAAGACAAAACGTTTGTTCAGATTTTCTCACAGAGCTTTTGTGATATAAAAAGGGTGAAGGATAAAGCACTCGGCGTTGATTCTTCAATTTTTAACTTCCTTTGAGGTGATTGAATGCATATCTGGCCTTCACAATGGCTCGCGGTGGCCTCCCCCTGAACCGGGTCAATGCTGCTTATCCTCCCAGACAAGTCTGAGACCAGTCTGGTACCAATTTACCAACCCCCAAGGGTTGGATAGCTTGGAGAGCTATGAGCGCGAGATCGAGCCATTGACGTCGCGTGCGACGCAGAGCACCTCTAATCACTACGCCACATGCGCTCTTTGCGATATAGTAGTTTGAAAAACAAGTAGTACGAAACAAACTGCTACCTACTTGGAAGCAAGGGCAGAGGACTAGACTTTTTCATTACCCAATTTTTGGGCTTGTGGTTGTCCTTACTGATTATGAGACGGCTTCTCTGGGAACCCAATTTACTTTCGTAGAAAAAACTCCACAAAAATACTGCGAAAAATACGAAAATTATGTGGTATCCGCTCTTCATTTTCTACCTACTCGCACGTGATTGAGAAGAGTGTGTACCTTCATAGAAATTCACGCCCACCTCCGAGTAGTCTTTTACAAAAGCTTCTTCATCAGATTTTTGGTAATCACCCAGTAGAGCTTGAGAAAGATAATTTCAGTATTGTACATCGCGTTACAAAAAGCTTTTTTTATTACACTACCATCAAAAACAAAATCATATCTCACTTTCGATTTGATCTTTATGTACGGTTGGCGGCTCTGCTTGACTTCTCGTTAGGTTCTTGATACTCATTCAAAAGCCGATATTTTGATGATTTTCAAGAATAAGTTCGACTTTAAATAGATCGCCACACACCCGCAAGAAAGGAAGAATAGTGCGTTTTACCATGAAGCTTCATTCGCCAGTAAGAGATCGCATATGCATCACAAGCGAATGAGATTGTAGAGGAAAATATATAGTATCGGAGCAATAGGAAACACTAAAAAGGTTCCCCCATAGGAAGGAAAAAGTCCCGTAATTAAAAGAATTTCTTCTTGCGCGTTGCTTGGGAATCGCGCTGCGCAATCGAGTAACTGCTGCACCCAAAAAATTAACTTTCTATGAAAGTGACAATTAAAAACATGGATGATGCTCATAAGACGATGAACATATTTGCATTAAAGAATTTTTTGGAAAAATCTTTCTGCTGCCATTTCACAACTTCCGTTGCTGGTGAACTGTACGAAACCATGATATTTCGTCTTTGAAATCGCCAATTGCAAATGTTGCCAAACTGATTGAAGTGCTCACTAAATTTAACAATGATTAATAATCGCTGATCTAGTAAAAAGAATTGAACCACTATGAAAAAGACTGACCCCAAACCTTTGTGCGTAAATTGTCTAGCATATCTCACATTATACACATACAACGTTCTTATAGTAATGTCTGTTGGTTGTTCCATCGCTAGAATCGCCTAGTCAACCACACATTATGAAATGATGGACAAAAATGGATACACAGTGGAACAGCCAAATCAAAAGGACGGCCAATGGAAGGTCAAAATATTTACAAACAAATTAGTTCTGTAAACACATATAGATATGATGGACATTTGGCATCATTAACTTTGGCTCTGTTCATAATCTTCTTCGCGACCTGTTCATACTCCAATAGTACATATCTTTGATAATTTGGGTGAACAACGAATCATCATGATCTGATGATTTTTCACGTCGGAAATTGGCTTGGTATGATTACTACTTCACGGAAACTTCCCGAATCAAACGCGTTATGCAATACGTTTTTGTAATATGGGGTTTTACATATGAAACGTTTTCACCATCTCAGTGCCAGCAGTTCCACTACAATACTTGCAAGGGCACTAATCGTTGTGGCACCATCAATAATCGTAAATGCTCTGAAAATTGAGCACTAAGCGCTTAAAAAGTTGATGGAATATGATTCATTACTCCATGCTTATTTTTAAGCATTTTGAAGGAACAAAAAATCTGTCAGCACTTTAGCGTTGCATATCATCTACTATTTGAAGAGTTGCTTCACGAAACTTGCACTGGTAGGCCTAACGGAGTAAACCGTCACTAGGGTAATAAAGGACACTTAAGCAGAAAGAAAATTACTACTTCCTTGACTTCTCATGATAAATTATTGCACAATAGCAATGAGAAAAACACTTTAAAACCTCTCGATGTTGATCAATTCTTGAGCAATGCGTGATGTATTTCTCTCCATCTAGCGTCGTTTGAGGTGACTGGATGCGTAATTGGCCTTTACAACGATTACCAGTGGCCTACCCTTGTATCAACTTAGTGCTACTATCCACCCAGACAAGTCTCGTACCGGATCATCGACCCAGAAGGGATGGAAGATTTGGTGAGCGCCTTGAGTGCAGGATTAAACCATGAACCACAGAGTGATCAACAACGTGTGTGTTGCAGAGCACCTCTAACCACTGCGTCACACGCGCTTTCAACAAGAGAAAACGTGCGTAAACAACAAAGTGAGAAATGGAAAAAGAAGAATAACTCACCATACTCCAAGTCAGTCATACATGTTTGACGTAAATTTTTCACCTTGCTACAAGTCTGACCGAGCTGCTCCCCTCCTGTCAAATTCCTTCTTTTTTTTTCCAACATCCAAGGCGCACATAAGAGGTGTGGGCTCTTTATTCACTGCACGATTCTATTCGAATTGTTCACCTTTGAACCATTGATTTCATAGATCATGTGAACTGGACAATCGTCCTATTTATGCGTAATGCAGTCTTTCCTCGTGGCTTCGTTGTTTTCACTGATTATCGTATTTACTTCACATACTCTTCAAAAAGAGGGCGATGTCGTCCGCCGAAACGAAAAGTTGATAGGAATTTACCACTATACATATACATTTCTCGCCCCAATTGAGCAACCTTATTGTTTACTATGATGCTGCGAAAAACAGGTGTAATCTTTCCTAATTCTATTTGTATGAGTATGGCAAGAAGTCGATAGCGATGTGTTCTCATTGTGCAGTCTGTATTAATAGTCAGGTAGATCTCTTTTGCACAACGAGCGCACCTCTTCATCGACGAGCGTTTGTACGATTTCATTCGTTTCACTGATATCAGACGCTTTCTTATAGTCGGTGAGGCAAGAGCAAACAGTACACCCAACAGATTTCGGTGACCCGTGACACGGCTTAGATGTAGCCAAAACAGCAGAATTTTTTCGAAATCCTGCTTGCTAAGCTATACAGCAGCATCACAGCCGTAATTCTACCGTCCTATAAAAATTATAAGGTGTTTCAAAATTGCGATTCTTTAAAGGAACATAGACGTAAATTCGAAAGCACACGACGGTTGAAAAAGCGGTATTCTAATTCAAACTATTATATGTTAGAAGTTAATGAAGGTAACGTTGGGTATAACAAAAACCCACTTATATCTTTTGAACCGTCGTCGGAGGACATGGTTTAGGGTATTTCCAAAGAGTGGTCGTTGGTACCATTTGCCTGGAAAAAAGCTTCTCCCCAATCAGCTGGTGATTGCTATTAATGAAGAGCGATCTATGAAATTACATGAAGAGTCATGCCAGTGTTTGACAATGTTCACACATGACGATTTCATTAGGTGATAAATGTGAAAAATCTTATATCACATCACACGATGTGAAGAAAGCCTATAGAAATAGTTAAGTAAACAATTTCTAAATATGATTCCTAAATCATTGTCTCAAATGCGTAATTTGCTTAATTAATGCATTCGTATGAACGTGATACTGCTGACGCTTCACTATCTCATTATTGCAACTCATTTTTTTTTTCATGAGTAGTTATCAGCCTTTCTTACACTTCTGACCACTCAACTATGATTGATCCAATTATTGATGACACAGTTTAAATGGTACATCTACGTTTTCAATAATTATTTACTACATTTTTATGTTGAATACTAAATACGAAACATGTCGCCGAACACCACATAGTGCATGCCGAAAAAAGGAGATAAGTAGTGATAAGAGACTCTACAAAAAGCTTGCATAGAAGATCAAGTTGGCATAGGATTTGGAAAAAAAGATGGCAAGGAAATTTTACGGGCTAAAGGATCAACTACAGAGTAAGAGAACGTCAAATTGTATACAGAACGTTCATTGATAAAAACTACGTCGGTAAAAAGATGTCTGAACGATGTTCTACAAAGAAATCGTATATTCATATTCAACAATGAATTACTTGAAAGAGATGAAAAGCGTAAGTGTTCAGAACATCTTGCTTTATTGCTGAAAGAATATAACAAACGAAGTGGAGTAAACAGAACAACAACAACAAAATTTGCAAATTGCTAATAGAGTTTCAGTTCAAGATGGCGAGTGAAATATCCTCCTGTATGTTGCTTTTGTAGCTTTGTCATTGAATTCACCAATGCAGAGACCGACTCCTCCACCTGAGAATTACATGGAAAACTTTAATCGAATGAGTTTAGTGGCTCAAATTTACTAATATTGACTATTATATTATAAAAAAACCGATTTCTTCAGCCTCTGCGTGACTAACCATTATGTATACTACATTGATTAACTAATACAAAGGTAGATGAAACTTTCGTTCGGATAATACTTCGGGGTCTTCGGCAGTCTTATATCCAGAGTGATTCACGCCAATGGTCCACATCAGATTTCATAAGCATAAACGTGAAAGTTGAGGGTTATAGGAATTGGCCCGTACAGAAATAAACAATCTGCGTTTACTTTCCTACGCCTATTATGGATTTGAAGCCTCACATCTTCCTTGAAAAACAACAGCTCTCATAGAAAAAAGAAAATGTCTACTGTTATTTACAAAATTGTGAAGAATTTAAAATCATCAGTATCGAGGCGAGAAAAAGGAAAATAGGTTCACATGATATCCACACAAGTACTGATTTGAGCGACTACTTACAGTGATTTCAGCAATTCGTCCACCCATATTGCCCATATCGGTTTGCCACCCAACCAGGGCAAAATTAAGCGACAAGGATATTCTCTTTCGCAAGATCGATAGCCATTGTCTTACCTAATTGATTGAGGCCGGTCTGAATAGTTAACCATAAGAGAACTCCCTTGTTAGACAACCTAACTATTACTGGGCACCCTTCTCTCAGAAGACGAACATACTTTACTGATCTTATAGGCTAGAAAACCGAGGACGCCGAATCCATCCTCGTTCGTTTCGATCGAAGCCGAAAAACTGGAAATGTTTATGATTGCGGCACGGTCAATACCCATGTGATTATCTGTTCGGTGAGACGATGCCTTTCGTAACAAAGGTATAAAAGTCTGAAATTAGGATTATTAGTAGCACATTCAAACCTGTTACAAACAAGAAAGAAGATTTTAACACGAAAATAACCATGGCACCACACGGTAAGGTTTTTTTACAGTATGGAAATCCTGCGAATCTCAAGTAAGCACCTGACACAATATAGCAGTTCCTACAGTGTTGACATTCAGACAGTCCAGAAGTGTCTGACGATGAATAGACCCGTTGGTGAAATAAGGTAGAAAAATAGCTGCATTGTTCAGTAAGACATTCAAACCGTCCTCTCCAACTAATTTTTTCCACCTAAAAAAGCTAGAGCAGTGTTACAACTTCAGGAATTTTCGAATGATAACCATGCATCTCCTCTGTCGTATTCGTATCTCTTTTCAATAGGAATGAACCATAACAAATTTATTGATATGGTATCACTACATAATTCACTATAGAGACTATTGTGTCATGTGTACTAAATGATGGCTTTGTGAATTATTATACATGTTTCGCAAAGCCACGGACCTCCTTCTCTGAGGGATCCCGCGCGGTTAGTCGCGAGGCCACGTGGCGCGTCCGCAGGTGGTGGATAGGGGAATAAATGCGAACCAAAAGCGACCGTGTGCTTCCCAGAGACGCAGGTGGATTCAGGGGACGAGCTCCCTGCTTCTGCAGTGCCGACTTGACAAAACTCTATTTCTACGAGTCAAGTCGGCCAAAAGCCTGCAATCAAGCGGCTGGGAAGTACATGGGAGGCGGTTAGGAGTCGCCTCCAACAAATAAGCTCCTCCCGCTCCTCCGAGAGAGACCGGCAAGCTACTCGTGAGTACCCAGCCCCCACGTTTAGAGCCTGGCAAGCTACACGTTGGGTATCAAAAATGCCAAAAACAGTAACAAATATGGGCCTCATTCCCCTGACCCCGAAAGAGCCCCTGGTACGGCAGCGCCAGGTAGGACGAGTACGGAGAGGCTGCTAAAATCTCAGGGCCGAACTAGGCTGCCAAGATCGAAACGGACTAAAATGACGATCTGTACCTACAATGCAAGAACCCTTGCTCAACAATCCGCTGTAGAAGATCTGTTGATTCAAGCAAGAAGAATAAGGTACGACGTCATTGGCCTGGCTGAGACGAGAAGGCGCCATCCTTTTCACGCTGTCTATGACACCGGAGAAGAACTGTTCCTTGGAACATGCGATCGCAGAGGTGTCGGTGGCGTTGGCGTCCTCGTCAAATCGAATTTGACCGTGAACATTGATTCGTTCGAACAACTAACAACCCGCATCGGACGATTACGGTTGAAACGATGTGGTTCTATGCCGGCTTTGACCATCTTCGTTGCTTACGCACCAACATCAAGCTATGACGAAGACGAAGTCGAAGCGTTCTATATGGACCTCGAAAAATTCTTCAGAGAAGATCATACATTCTTCAAGGTCATTGTCGGAGATTTTAACGCAAAAATTGGACCTAGAAGAACGTCTGAAGAACGTCACATAGGGACCACGGACTAGAATGGAATGAACAGGGTGAGAGGCTATCTGAGTTTATCATGACGACCCAAACCATCCATGGTAACTCGCAATTCCAAAAGCCTCTCTCTCAGCGATGGACGTGGGAGTCTCCCAATGGAGAGTACCATAACGAAATAGATCACATCATAGTAAATCGAAGGTTTTGCCTGACCGACGTCGCTGTTGTTCCCAAGTTCTACACGGGATCAGACCATCGCCTCCTTCGCGCAACGTTCCGATTTTCGAGGAGAGGAGAGAAAGCCGCTAAATTCAAACAACGAAGTCCCAGAACTACCATAAACTGGGATGTATTCAAATCATTAGTCGGCTCTTGGGAAGATACCGTTGTCGACAACATCGACGAAGAATACGATCGACTCGTTGAATATCTTCACGTTAGCGCTAAAAAAGCCGAGAGTCCTAAGGTCACGAAGAGACGCTTGTCTCCGCAGACACTCGAGCTGATACGTCAACGTGGAATCGCACGAGCTGCAGGCAACCGAAACCTTACGTCCGAACTTGCGAAACGATGCAGAGAAGCGATAAAAGAAGACCTCAAAGAGAGAAGAGCAGCAGTTATGGCAGAAGCTGCAGAAGCTGGGAAGAGCATTCGCAAAGCCCAGCGAGGCTTCGCCAACTATAAGACCAAGATGATTGCACTCCGATACCCTGACGGGACACTTACAGCTTCCAGAAGGGCTATGGAGAAAATCATCCACCAATACTACTCGGATCTCTTCGCTAGCCATGTTCTCTTACCGTCATATAAATTGAAAGAGGACGAATATGTCGTTCCACCGGTCCTCCCTTCCGAAATCCGACATGCTATATCGTCGGTGAAGAACAGAACAACACCCGGTCCAGACAGGATTAGACCAGAACACCTGAAGAACCTGCCGCCAGTTCTCATCAACACCCTGGCTCGGCTCTTCACTCGCTACCTGTCAGAATGCAAGGTCCCTATTCAATGGAAAACCAGCAAGACCGTATTGTTGTTCAAAAAGGGAGACCTTCACGACATAGGCAATTATCGCCCAATCTGCTTGCTGTCCGTTGTCTATAAACTCTTTACTCGAGTCATCCTGAACAGGATTGACAGAACACTGGACGAAGGACAGCCATGCGAACAAGCAGGGTTCAGAAAAGGATTTAGTACCATGGACCACATCCACACGATCACAAGACTCATTGAAGTTTCGCGAGAGTACAAACAACCACTCTGTCTCACTTTCATCGATCTGAAGAAAGCCTTTGATTCAGTGGAAACAGAAGCGGTTATAGAGGCTCTGGATAACCAGGGCGTCCCTACTCGGTACATAATGATCCTTCGTGAGCTTTATAAAGATTTCACGACCAGAATATCTCCATTCTACAACAATATCACCATTGACGTAAGAAGAGGGGTTCGACAAGGCGATACAATTCGCCAAAACTATTCACTGCCACCCTACAAAACGTCATGCGAACATTAGAATGGGACGAAATGGGAGTGAAAATTGACGGTCGACAATTAAACCATCTTCGCTTTGCTGACGATATCGTTCTCATAACACCAAACATCAGCCAAGCGGAACGAATGTTGACCGATTTCGATAACGCCTGTGGAAAGATCGGTCTTCAACTGAATCTAACGAAAACAATGTTCATGAGGAACGGATGGGTTTCTAATGCCCCATTCACGCTCAACGGAACGACAATCTCCGAATGCTCCAGTTACATCTATCTAGGTCGTGAAATCAACATGATGAACGACCTAGCCCCAGAGTTGAGCAGGAGGAAACGAGCGGCTTGGGGAACGTTTAAGAGCATCGAAGATGTAGTGAAGAGGACAAAGAACATCCGACTCCGTGCCCACCTTTTCGACTCGACAATTATCCCTGCCCTAACGTATGCAGCAGAAACCTGGTCGCTACGTAAGCAGGATGAAAGATCACTTGCCGTTATCGAACGCGCAGTCGAAAGGTCGATGCTAGGAGTATCCCGTATCTCGCAAATGAGAGAAAGGATCCGAAGTTCCGACCTACGTCAACGATCGAAAATCAGAGACGCCGTTCTACACGCCAGGATATCGAAAATAAGGTGGGCCGGACACGTGATGCGCTTCAACGACAACCGATGGACGAGAGCCGTTACCGACTGGATTCCTCGGGACGTCAAGCGCTCTAAAGGAAGACCACTGACCCGTTGGTCCGATTTCTTCACGAAAGCGATGGAAGAAAGATATGATGCTCAGCGAATTCCTAGAGCGAGGAGGACCCACTGGGCTACTCTTGCACGCGATAGGGAAAAATGGAAGAGTTGCTGGTACCCGCTCGAGTCACTCGACGATCAACGGGACGACAGGTGATACAGGTGAATAGGTTGGAGAAAATGTTCTGAGAAAATGACTGTAACTTTTCTGGGTGTCGGCATTTGTTGTTTTTGGGCTCATTTGAAAGCCCGTCTTCTCCCGCGCTGATTGTAGTGATTGGACTCCGAACGTGGTAGGCCGATGCACCAGAATGTAGTGATCGGACTCCGAAAGTGGTAGGCCGATGCACTAGAATGTAGCAGCGGGAGTTGGTCCTCCGCTGCTATTTTGAGTGGAATGTGTGTCAATCGATTTGCCAGTAAAGGCTGTTGCAACTGACTTGAAATGAAGATAGTTTTATTACAGATAATATCGAGACGGTTAAAGACAACCTGAAATATATACAGACATGTACAACAATAACATAATAAGAGTACGACCAGAATAACGATATAAAACCATGACTGCGATAATGTTGGATTAGATAAACAGAATGAGACGGATGTGTTGGATGAGGCGGCTGCGGGGCCGGACTAGGCGGTGAACCTTGGGAAGCAGTTATGCTTGCCCCGAGCAGACCAGTACACCGAGGATGGGACCAGTGGGTGATTAAATATATTAGAAAGCGTGGGCCTGTATGCAAGGGCTGGACCCATCCCCGGTGGCGGGCCAAACAGAACCCTAGAGGCTTGGTCCACCACCGTAAGTCCCAGCTCCGCTCACAGAGTGTAAGCGGGGTCGATGGACTATGTCGGGCCACATACAACAACGAGGGCAGAGTTAGAGAACTAGGGTCGGGCAGAGGCGGAGAACCAGAGTGGACAAAGACGGCGGAAGAAGGCAAGGCACGACCGGTCACGACACCAGCACGAGACGAGAATGTCCGCCAGAAGTGGGCGGCCCTGATCGCCGCTCCGCAGCAGCGGGCGGCGCGACCGTTGGCTGTGTCCCGAAGCGATTTTCCTGCCATGGTAATGTCCGCGAGCGCCCTTAATTGCACAGAGAAGTAGCGACCGTTCCGTGGAACGGTTGCTACACTCCGGCCGGCCAAGGGTGCCCCCAGCCTCGAGCGATCGATAAGTGGAACGGAATCCGCCTAAACAAAGAATTGAGAAATGAACGTGGGAAACAAGAAGGAAGAACCCCTGTATCCTTCCGTTCCATTGAACGCGATCGCCTCTGGACGCGTGGACGAACTCAGCAACGTCGAGGCTTCTAGTGAGAAAAGGACGAAAAAAGGAGAGAGAAAAAGAATTTGATCTGCAAATAAAGTATTTCTGTATGTGAACAAATTGATTTGGTTCCGCCAATTACCGCTATATGATGTGGACCCGCCCAAGTTAAGGTTGTCTTAAGTGACAAAGGTGGTTCAAGATTGGAGGTGGTTTTTTGTTTGCTCTGCTAAGGCGCTCTTGCCCAAGCGTCCATAGCATCGGAGTAATCCTTCATTGTCAGGCCTAACATTCAAGTGCGTCATGCGGTTGAGCATGCAACTCGTCACTGTTGCCCCCTGGTGGTGTTTTACCAATATTTTTCCAGCAATAGTCATAGCCTGACCGGTAATGTAAGAGTCTTGGTTTTTTGCCGTGAGTAAGATTGCGGAAAGCTTAATATGGCAACGTTTGCGAGCGTTTGCTTTTTGAACCAAAATGCGAATATATCGCAGGACCCATGCAATGATTCTTTTGATATTGACTAGAGAATATTTCTTCAATGGGCTGAAGATGTCGTTTTCGCGTGCTATATCTTTTGGTTTCTGTCTAACACCAAGTTGCACGTGGTCTTGGGTCTCTAGGTCAAAGTCTCGCAATAAGGCATCGTTTTCCTGAACATAGGGTTCTAATGTCTCTATTGAAGCGCTTTTATCGCATTGAAATATGCCAGAGACTACCTTCCAGTTTCCTACCGGTTCGCTGAGAAAGGAGGGCCCCTTCCACCAGAAATGATCCTTGAATTCGTGTCGGTTGAGACCTCGCGTTGCGCAATCTGCGGCATTATAGTGTGTAGCTACATGTCCAAAGACGATACGCACATCAAGGCTTTGAATGTATTCTACAATTTTTTTCGATTTCCTCCAGGCGATTTAGCACTAAGCGTCCGACGCTTTTTTGCGGTTTGCGTCTAACCCAACTAAGCGCGATTTCAGAGTCGGAAAGAATGGAAATTTCTCGAATATTGACCGATTTTCGAGTTGTATCAGTGCAGAGTTTGTTAATCTAAGTGCTAGAGTGAGGGCATTTAGTTCCATTTTTGGCATGGTCGTGGTAGTCTTTAATGAGGGTAATTTGCTTTTTGCTATGAGGAGATTAACGGACTGTTCTGACCGCAAGTATACGCAAGTGGCGATTGCTTCAAGGCTAGCGTCCGCAAATGCTATCAGGGTACAGCTGCCATTCTTAGTGCCCATACAGCGCGGTAACGATGTGGAAAACCCTTGTACATCCGCGCATATCTTTATCCACAGTTGTTCATCGTGGTCTGACAGCGCGCTATCCCATTCGTATCCATCCTTCCATAAGGAGCGTAGGAACACCTTTGCCTTATGGAGTAACGGTACCATAAATCCGAGTGGGTCGTATACTGAAGCGAGTGCGCTAGTGACTACCTTTTTGTTATTGTTTGATGTGCCTTTAGGTCGCATATTATTTGTAGCTGATCTGAGTGGACATCCCATGGAATACCTAGGACTTTGGGTAATTTACTATCTGATTTATCGGGTGCTGATATTTCTGCCATTTTAGTCGGTATTCAACTTTTCCTTCTTTGTTTCTTCGTTTGTCTGTAATGGATTCGACGACATAGTGATCCTTAGCCAAACTCCTCTCGAATTCTGCCAGGAGTTTATCGCAGTTGAGGTGCTCCTTTGGCTCCCAGGTGCTCTCCTCCAGGAATATCCCTGCCATTTTAGGAGATATTCTATTTTTCCTTCTTTGTTCTTTTTCAAAGACTTCCAGACGTTTACTAGTCTGTTAAATGCGATTGTTTTGTTATTTGGCAGTAAGATGCCTGACTCTTTCCATGGGAGTCGAACGTAATATCCGTCGGCTCTCTTTTGAATGGATTTATTGAATCTATCCCAAACTTCCTGGTCAATTCGTCTCTTTTCTTCTTTTTCAGAATTTCCGAATTCTTCAGTTCCCGCACCTTCTAAAGTGCAGAATTTTTCCCACTCGTTTTTCTCAGAATCGTCTAGGTTGGAACTGCACACGAGGGCAGTGTTGACTTGTACCTTGAGGGTGAAACATTTTTCCCATTCTTGGAAGTCGTCGCACCTGTAGTTATTTTGAGGCGTTTCTTCGCCTGGAGCTGACAGGTGCAACCCAAGGAGTGCCCCCGCTCCTGGGACTGTGAATCAGGTGCTTTGACTGTGGGTTTTCCAGTGGGTAAGTATCCCAGTCTGGTTGAGAAGAGGTGGAGCCCGGACGGTAACTCGATCAGCGGGTCCTCCCCCTTTAATAACGGCCACAGTTGGTCACATCCCACAAGGATAGCCGGTTGGATTGATTCATTTCGTTGGTTCTCATTGACGTCGATGTTGATCTTACTCTCTCGAATAAAGGCAATGTCCTCTTGGCTGAGGTTTGGCCTTTGTATGGGTCTCGATATGTTATTGTGAGTAAGCAACGATAGGGAGAGCTGTTTGCCCTGTTGGTCCCATGCGTCCAAGCGGACCTTTCTTGCCCAATGTTCTTGAACTGTGTCATTGCCGAATGTGTTCACGCTTAACTTGACCTTTTTCGGTTGCCCGTAGGCCAAGCTCCTCCACCAGTCCCTCGTCAACGAAGGACAACTCGGCACCCGAGTCCAGCAATACATGGACGCGTTTGAGGTTTCCCGTTCGTGGGTTTACCACCGTCAACTGTCCAAGTGGGAGTATTGCCGAACTTGGTCTTCGTGACACATTCTTTGGTTTCTTCTGCTTTCCGACTAGGTTCATTTTCGTCGCAGACGTCGAACCTTTCTGTTTATTTTTGTCCGTTTTACTGGTCTTTTCACTGTTTTTTGGGTCTTCCCTTACTGGGTTGACTGGCTGGGTTTGATGAGGTCCATGGGCTGGTTGGGTCCCCTGCAGACAACACGAGGTATGATGGGGTCCCCCACAGTTGAAACACATTTGCCCAATGCACTGGACCGTGCTATGTCTCGCTGACGCGCAGATGAAGCATAATTTGTTATCTTTGAGATATTTGCATCTTTCCTGCGCTGTTTTGTATTGGTCACAAAGGATAGATTTATGGCCTCCTCTGCAATACATACAAGAAGCCATGCGCTTGCCCTGTTTATTTGAGTCAAGGACCGATCCCGTTGTTTGAGGACGAGGGCCAGATTGATTAATCGTCATATATCGAGAAATGTATTCTTCGTTGGAAATAGTTTCGTCCAGAGCTTGCAAAAGAGACTGCATGGACAAAGATGTTTCTGCGGCTCTGGTTTTTGTCAAGACTTTTGTTTGGGTCCCTGGGGGGAACTTAGCTAAAAGCTTGGTGCACAAATAGCGGGTATTTATGTCCTCCCCCTTTTGATTCAGTTGAGCGATTGTTGCTTGTAGATTATCTAACAATCGTCTTTGGTCTTGTATGGCCGGCGAGCGCAAGGAAGTGTTGTCAAACTTCTTGAGCAGTTGCAAGATTAGGTCGTCAGAATTGGAGTATCTGTTGATGAGGAAATCAACAGCCTTTGGTAATTGTCCTCTGTTGTTTGAAACTTTTCGATGAGTTCCCGGGGTTCGCCTTTAAGGGAACTGCGCAAGTAGTTGAATTTGTAAAGATTTGGAATGTCCCTTAAGTGGACTGTCTCTCGAAAGAGTCCCCAAAAATTGTCTCATTCCCAGATGTTGCCACTAAAAACTGGGAGTGGTATTGTGGGGAGCTCAAAACTTTTGATTATGGCGGTATTCGCGCTCTTAGATGAGGACTTGTCCTGGTTCTTAAGGTGCTTAATTTGCCTTTCTAGGATAGAGGTATAATCTGATAATCGGCCAGAACGTCAGTAGCCGACTTATTAAATCATTATACTTCCTCCTGGAGGCTTGTTGGGTCGAGTTGCGACGTCGTCCAATCTGTCGCTGAAATTTTTCAGCTCCAGTCGGACTCTTTCTGCCGCTTTTTCGATTGTCTCTAACTTGAATTCGAGGTCTAGGACGGTTTGTGGGGTCGAGTTTGTATCCCCTTCTGGTGAAGAGAGCTTTCGTCCCTCTGCTTGGTCGAGCCCAAATTCTGAGACTATCTTCCTAAACCTATTAATGGATTTGGTTAATAGCCCCTTTTGGACGGATATGGCTAGTCGGTTGGCCATAATTTGATCTAATCTGTTGTTGATGATAAGGTAAGAATTGAAAGCGAAATCGACAAAATAAGAAAAGAAAATCGGGGAACCTGAAGTTGGAAGACCAGAGAAAGTGAGAAAGGAAAAGTTTTTCCCACGACCTGGGGTCGCAGGAAAAGTTGAATAGGTTCTAACCTGAAACCGGACAGAGAAAAAAGGGAATTCAGAAGGAGAACTACCCACCTGAATCCATCTCCGCGCTTGATTTGGCTGGCGACCAGACTCCGAAAATTCCCGGCCAATGCACCAGAATGTAGTGATCGGACTCCGAACGTGGTAGGCCGATGTACCACAATGTAGCAGCGGGAGTTGGTCCTCCGCTGCTATTTTTTTTTGCTATAAATTCAACTACTTGCGCAGGTCCCTTAAAGGCGAGCCCCGGGAACTCATCGAAAAGTTTCAAACAACAGAGGACAATTACGAAAAGGCTGTTGATTTCCTCATCAACAGATACTCCAATTCTGACGACCTAATCTTGCAACTGCTCAGAAGTTTGACAACACTTCCTTGCGCTCGCCGGCCATACAAGACCAAAGACGATTGTTAGATAATTTACAAGCAACAATCGCTCAACTGAATCAAAAGGGGAGGACATAAATACCCGCTATTTGTGCACCAAGCTTTTAGCTAAGTTCCCCCCAGGGACCCAAACAAAAGTCTCGACAAAAACCAGAGACCGCAGAAACATCTTTGTCCATGCAGTCTCTTTTGCAAGCTCTGGACGAAACTATTTCCAACGAAGAATACATTTCTCGATATATGACGATTAATCAATCTGGCCCTCGTCCTCAAACAACGGGATCGGTCCTTGACTCAAATAAACAGGGCAAGCGCATGGCTTCTTGTATGTATTGCAGAGGAGGCCATAAATCTATCCATTTGTGACCAATACAAAACAGCGCAGGAAAGATGCAAATATCTCAAAGATAACAAATTATGCTTCATCTGCGCGTCAGCGAGACATAGCACGGTCCAGTGCATTGGGCAAATGTGTTTCAACTGCGGGGGACCCCATCATACCTCGTGTTGTCTGCAGGGGACCCAACCAGCCCATGGACCTCATCAAACCCAGCCAGTCAACCCAGCAAGGGAAGACCCAAAATACAGTGAAAAGACCAGTAAAACGGACAAAAATTAACAGAAAGGTTCGACGTCTGCGACGAAAATGAACCTAGTCGGAAAGCAGAAGAAACCAAAGAATGTGTCACGAAGACCAAGTTCGGCAATACTCCCACTTGGACAGTTGACGGTGGTAAACCCACGAACGGGAAACCTCAAACGCGTCCATGTATTGCTGGACTCGGGTGCCGAGTTGTCCTTCGTTGACGAGGGACTGGTGGAGGAGCTTGGCCTACGGGCAACCGAAAAGGTCAAGTTAAGCGTGAACACATTCGGCAATGACACAGTCCAAGAACATTGGGCAAGAAAGGTCCGCTTGGACGCATGGGACCAACAGGGCAAAACAGCTATCCCTATCGTTGCTTACTCACAATAACATATCGAGACCCATACAAAGGCCAAACCTCAGCCAAGAGGACATTGCCTTTATTCGAGAGAGTAAGATCAACATCGACGTCAATGAGAACCAACGAAATGAATCAATCCAACCGGCTATCCTTGTGGGGTGTGACCAACTGTGGCCGTTATTAAAGGGGGAGGACCCGCTGATCGAGTTACCGTCCGGGCTCCACCTCTTCTCAACCAGACTGGGATACTTACCCACTGGAAAACCCACAGTCAAAGCACCTGATTCACAGTCCCAGGAGCGGGGGCACTCCTTGGATTGCACCTGTCAGCTCCAGGCGAAGAAACGCCTCAAAATAACTACAGGTGCGACGACTTCCAAGAATGGGAAAAATGTTTCACCCTCAAGGTACAAGTCAACACTGCCCTCGTGTGCAGTTCCAACCTAGACGATTCTGAGAAAAACGAGTGGGAAAAATTCTGCACTTTAGAAGGTGCGGGAACTGAAGAATTCGGAAATTCTGAAAAAGAAGAAAAGAGGCGAATTGACCAGGAAGTTTGGGATAGATTCAATAAATCCATTCAAAAGAGAGCCGACGGATATTACGTTCGACTCTCATGGAAAGAGTCAGGCATCTTACTGCCAAATAACAAAACAATCGCATTTAACAGACTAGTAAACGTCTGGAAGTCTTTGAAAAAGAACAAAGAAGGAAAAATAGAATATCTCCTAAAATGGCAGGGATATTCCTGGAGGAGAGCACCTGGGAGCCAAAGGAGCACCTCAACTGCGATAAACTCCTGGCAGAATTCGAGAGGAGCTTGGCTAAGGATCACTATGTCGTCGAATCCATTACAGACAAACGAAGAAACAAAGAAGGAAAAGTTGAATACCGACTAAAATGGCAGAAATATCAGCACCCGATAAATCAGATAGTAAATTACCCAAAGTCCTAGGTATTCCATGGGATGTCCACTCAGATCAGCTACAAATAATATGCGACCTAAAGGCACATCAAAGCAATAACAAAAAGGGTAGTCACTAGCGCACTCGCTTCAGTATACGACCCACTCGGATTTATGGTACCGTTACTCCATAAGGCAAAGGTGTTCCTACGCTCCTTATGGAAGGATGGATACGAATGGGATAGCGCGCTGTCAGACCACGATGAACAACTGTGGATAAAGATATGCGCGGATGTACAAGGGTTTTCCACATCGTTACCTCGCTGTATGGGCACTAAGATTGGCAGCTGTACCCTGATAGCATTTGCGGACGCTAGCCTTGAAGCAATCGCCACTTGCGTATACTTGCGGTCAGAACAATCCGTTAATCTCCTCATAGCAAAAAGCAAATTACCCTCATTAAAGACTACCACGACCATGCCAAAAATGGAACTAAATGCCCTCAATCTAGCGTGAAAACATAGCAATGAACAGGTTTTTTCGATGAATCAAGCCTCAAGGTTGTAATAATACAGCTTATGTTCATAGCTGACGACTCGGTTAATGATAACAATCTCGGATTTAGTTACAAGAAACACTTTGACCTATTAAGTGATACACGGATTGATAGGTAGTCTGTCTTGGGAACTGCTACAACAATAAGCGCTTTTCACTTTTACAAACAAAGTTTTCGCCACTCCGGTCATAAAGCTGTATTCCATGATTGACCTACACGCTATCCTCAGCGATTAGCCTTCTCACTAGGTCTTCTCATAAATTTAACACCAGAGCAATAAAAACCAAATATATTCGCCAGATGTAACTGAAACTGCTCAACACCACTATTCAAAATACGTGGCATCAGTCTGAACACATTTCTGCTATCTCTCAGGGAACAAATAAGTACCGCACTTATAAACTCGTCATCCTTGATTCAAGAAAATTGTCAATTATCGACGTAAATGATTGACGTCTCGCAACTTTTTCTTACTCATGAAGTGCTCTAGCGACCAGAAGAGGTGATAGCAAGACGGCGACAAGTCACAGCTATACAGCAGATGATCCCGCAACTCCCGGGAATATCTCCTTGTCAATTTGGCTAAATGTATTGTTTGCTCCACTGCCAAAACTTACAAGATCTGATATTATAGCTAAAACATACCCTTAAATGCTGAATTCAAATTACAGCAGAAAAGTCTCTGTAACATTCCAAGCGCCAACACTTTTCGCTCATGAAGCCCAGAGAACGATTCTTTTTGCATTATCTTATACACAGAAACCTCTGCACCTCGTATGTTCAGTAAAATGATCTGTGTGCGACAAGCAATCAACTTTACAACAGAAAGCATTTACGTCTGAACGAAAGGAGAAAAGAAATGAGTTCATATTAACTCGCATTGGTTGAAGTTCCTTTACGTATGATTGGGAATCTACTCACGAAATTCTTTCAGTTTGTAGTTTCTCCCACCTGATAAAGTCTCATATCCACTTCTCAAATCTTAGGGAAAACGCTATCAAACATCACAAAAGCCCCTAATGAAAAAGTTGATGGGAAAAGACTGAAAAAATATCTAATGATATGGAGAAAGGCCAGCAAAGACCAAGTTGGTCAACGCAAAGAAAAAACTCAATAGCAATTCATTTAGAGCTAATTAACTCAAACAGACTATTTAAGCGGGATTTGTACGCTGTAAAACTGTATACAAAATAGTTTTAAAAAAATTAAGAACTACGCTGATGACAACACAATTGAGTGATGTTCCAGTGTTCACTCAAACATTTGAAACTGAAGATTCTAACGAAAATGAAAAATTTACTCGGCCTAAAACACGTTTTGCAACTTGTTATTCATTCCAACATTGCATTAATATCTGACAAAATGAATGGATTAGACGATTCCCACCTTCTTCCAAAATTAAAAACATATCAGATTAGTCGATAAGTAGAAACAATTGGTAGCGTTAACATATTTTTCCACACAGAAGTGA
Source organism: Parelaphostrongylus tenuis (assembly GCA_019055375.1). Lineage (NCBI taxonomy): Eukaryota > Metazoa > Nematoda > Chromadorea > Rhabditida > Metastrongylidae > Parelaphostrongylus > Parelaphostrongylus tenuis. The sequence continues at coordinate 79,099 of JAHQIW010003531.1, forward strand.
AAAGTGAAAATGAATAGAAGAACAATTTAGTTCTAGAGGGAAACCCATGAAAGAATACTTGAGGTTCCCATGCTTTCGAAAATTTGTGAACAAAGCGGAGGTTTCACCATAGCTCCATACAAAAACTAATGAACGCTATGAGTTTACAAGCAATAATAATAATGCTAGTACAAGATATCGTCTAACAGAAAACAGTTGAGCAAGACAGAGAATATCTAATAAGGCAAAACTTCAAGATGGCGATTGTAGAATCCCCCATTGTGCTGCTTTTCTAATTTTGACATTGATTTCACCAGTGCAGAGGCTGACTCCTCCACCTAAAAAATATCGCTTCAGAGCGTATGGAAGTGAAAGCTGAATATTCAGAAATTGGTCTAAATTACACATATATGTAGTTAACCTGTTGATTTCTTTCCTATTGGATTCTTGAAGCAGATACTAGCCGAGTAATCAGATATGGTATGATGATATGCACATCTAGGCTGTGATAAAGGCGCTGCCGCCGAAACGTTAGCCTATCAAATTTTGAGGAAAAAGAAGTATCAACCTTGGGCAAGTTTCAAATATAGAAAAGGAGAGTTCGTGAGAAATTTTACATTTCTTTAATCATGCCGAGATTTAGAGAGTCAAACTTTCCAGATTTTCATCTCAAACGCTGCTCGAGTTCCACAAAGTGGATATCTCTAAATGATCCAGTAACGTTTTATCTGGGTAGAAAATTTTAGGTGGTGAACGGTTTGGCTTCAAAGCTCAACAAGGATAAGTGGGCAGCTTTGGGAGCTTTCAAGAGTGTCAAAGATGTGGCATGAAAGAACAATAGTAACCTGAATCCGCCAGCACTTTTCAGCTCGACGGTTCTTCTGGCCTAACCATATGCATCAGAAACTTGTTCACTATGTGAGTAGGATAAAAGACCACTTCGCGCGACTGAACGAGCACTCGAAAGGTCGAGGGTAGCAGTATCCTGCATCTCGCAAAGGGAGAAGAGATTCGATGTCCTGATTTTCGTTAGCGACCAAAAATCGGAGACGCCGTTTCGCAAGCCAAGCTATCGCAGGTCAGGTTAGTCGAACACGTAATCCACTCTAACGATATCCTATGTACAGAAGAAGCTAGCGACTGAACTTCTCAGTGTGTCACAACACACCTAAGAGGCCAGTGACGCGATGGCCAGAATTCTTAGCAAGAAAGTATGACAAGATAGATCTATAGTTTGAAGGTAGCCTAAATACAAAGTTTTGTTCACTTTAGATTTGAAAAGTAAAACCTTCACACAGCAGATTTGCAAATAACTATGAAATATCTAGAATTTGAAGTCATGAGTAGTGTTTCACTTAGGGTATTTATGAACTGTTGCGTTTCATACTTTCTTATGAAAGAAGAAAACCGCGTCCAAAACAGATATGCCTATTAATCTCCTCGAAAGTAAGGAATAGTAAACATCACTGTCATCGAGTTGGAAAAAATTCCGGGGTAGATCCAAAAAACGAAAGTATCTAGAATTCTGAGCAATAACTTACAGTGATCTCAGCTGTCCGTCCACCGTAATTGCCCATGTCAGTTTGCACCCAACCAGGAGCCAACTGAGCAACAAGGATTTTATCTTTTGCAAGATCGATAGCCAATGTCTTCCCTAACTGATTCATGCCAGCCTAAAAAGCTAACCATAAGTAAAATACGTTCCTATAAGTTAGACGGTGACACATGAAAAACCGATCTCATTTGCTAGAGAAGAACTTTTCATGAGAGTGTTAGTAAATCTTCTAAAGCCTAAGTTACTGGCTAGAGGCCCACGTGGCCGGTTTTCAAAGGACCCTTCAAAATGCTATGAAATTCAGAACAAAACTGTGTTTCACACCCTGCGAGCGCCTTTATTTTTCTCATGCGTGTGGTTGGCTGGAAGCACGGAAAGCATATAAACGTTTAGAGAAACTTTCGCAGTATCTGAGTGATCGTTTTCTCTGGAGTTCCCTTCAAAGAGGAGAAAAAGTGTTCAGTTGAATAACAAACTACATCCCTTATCTCCAACGGCCAAGCTAGCGATCAACTGCCCTCCTCCTAACCCCAAGGGCTAGCTGATGCACAAGGTCACCGAAAATGTAGAACACAACCTTATTCTCCCTCCTAACGATATTTCCACGAAATACCCACATCGTTGGAATGACTGAAACTTACGGTATCGAATGACTGCCAAAGTTTAAGGAAAGAGCTCTGTCCGGCGAGGTTCAAAGCATAAATCTCTCCTACAGCGCTATCAAGAGCTTCTTCAAGAAGCAACCCCATAGCTCTTCGAAACTTGAGATATCGAATGTATACTAGCACTTTGAGGATTATATTTAGTCTAGCGCGATATAATCGAGATAAGGAGGAAAAACGCTGTCGCGTGGAACATAATTTTGCCTTGGATTTTACAGCGTTATGAAAGGGTATTTCAGAAAACGAGCTAAGTGCTGCTCTAGCCAGAAATTTGAGCTTTAGAATGATTACTAGTACTCCTATGAAAAGTTTCTGTTCAGCGAATGAGATAGGTTTTTCTTTTGCCGCCGTCTACCATGTTAATATCACAAGTTAGGTCCAATGGCGCAACTATGACAGTTTCATCTAGCTATGTCAGATTCATGATCAAAAAACATACCTTGCTGATTTTATAAGCTAAAGAACCACGGTCGCCGGATCCATCCGCGTTCGACTGAATAGAACCCCAAAAGCTGGAGATATTTATGATTGCAGCACGATCAACACCAAAATGATCACCTTTACCATGAGACGACGCCTTACGTAGCAAAGGTAAAAACGTCTGAAACGATAATTCAAAGAAAAAAAGAAAAAACAAAAGTGATCAACAAGAATCTTCAATTCAATTGTGTTTCCAGCAGTGGTATGGTTTAGTGACAGTTAAGGATAAAGCGCTCGGCGTTGATCAATCCCAGAAGGATGCGCCATGCATTCGTCCTCGATTTCTGACTCCGTCTGAGGTGATTGAATGCATACATGGCCTTTACAATGACTCGTGGTGGCCTCCCGCTGTATCGAATCAGTGCTGGTTATCGTCCCAGACAAGAGTCTGCGATCATTCCGGCACCAATTTACCTAGCTCGGGGGATGGATGGCTTGATGAGCCATGAGAGCGTGATCGAACCATCGACCTTGTATGCGACGCAGTGCACCTCTAACAACTGCGCCACATGCGCTCATATCCAATATATCCCAATAATGTTAATTGATATGGAAAACTTCGAACATCGAGTGGAAGTTGGACCCGCGTCTCACTTTTTTTTTCCTTTCCACGGCGCGTACAAAGCACTGCACTTCAATGCCGATATGTGCCTACCAAACGAAGCCGTTGAAGGTTGATTGACGACACACAAGATTAATATCTTGTATAACGGTAACGATGATAACAGAACAGGTGCCGCGTTAGTGCAGTGGTTAGCGTGCGCCACCGGAAAGGGTTAGAGACGAGTTCAACTCCCGTCCGAGGTTCGAAGCATTGTTTTCACTCATACATAAACAATACCCTAAACCTCACCACCACACAATAAAGTGCTATTGAGATTATGTATTACTCTCAAATTGTCACCTGACAAGTGATAGCAGCTCCCACAGTGTTGACATTGAGACAGTCCAAAAGTGCTTGACGATCAATGGTCCCATTTGTGGAATACGTTGGAAGAATACCTGCATTGTTCAGTAGGACATTCAATCCGTCCTCTCCAACTAGTTTTTCTACCTAAAAATAGCTCAAGAAACGTCAAAACTCCGGAAATTGTTGAATGATGCATTTTAGAAAGATGACACCGCTCCTATAGCAGCGTTGTAATGTCGTGATTATATATCCAAGGATGCTAAGTGATATATAAAATTCAGCAGACAGTTACAAATTCTCATATCGAAAAAAGAGTGGTATTAAAGTGATGAACTCTGTGGTGTAGTGGTAATACGTAACTTCGGTACGACTGACACGCGGGTTTAATTTCCGCTTGGGTCGACTGGCTTGTGCTTCACTCAGTATCCTTAGATATATAGTTAACCATTTACTCAAAACGTCAGTCCTATTTATCAACTGAGCTGAGGCGCTAAGGAGAAGGTTAAATTTATAGCCTGTTAGAATGTCCAAACCCTTACCAAGGTTGTTACGCCAGAGCCATACGTACGTTTCGGAGGTATCGCCTTCTTTATGAGTGGCCCACGCCCCACACTAAACCTTACTTTATAGCGGAGATGAGGAGGCGATCTTTATGATAATAACACATAATATTGTGTTATTCCCCTTCCTCAGTCGATGGATTGCTGCTGGCAGTGAATCTGTATAGATCCATCCCATCGACTGTTTTAAAACCTCCCTATAAACATTCAGTATATCCTTTAAGAATGTTTGACCCTTTAGGGACGGCAGTTGATGATTGCACATTACAACTCACAGGAGGCGCGCGATTTTCGTTGTTGAAATAGAGTTTTCTCCCCACTTAAAAAGTAAGTCTTAGGCTTTTTATGTTACTCTGATACTCCATGATTTCCTCTACATGGTCTTATGTTTTTCGTGCACATATAACTTTTCTATACGATGGAAACTTAGGGTGCGAAACGTAATCTTCTTTTCGCTCTTACAGCGTTCTTTGATAACCCCTCAAAAAATATATTACACTATCGAAATCCTCGAGATTTGAGCCACCGAATGACTAATAAGAGCTTGGTGAGGAACCATATACAAGTCCTAGTCGAGCAAGCAAAGCAAACTGAGTGTGAAACCTAAATTTATTTTCGCTGCTACAACGTAATAAAAGGCTGTTTCAAAAATAAAACATATTGTTGGAATCGCAAAGATTCAAGCTTTTGTATGATTATCATTTGTATGGGAGAAATCTGTTGTCCAGCGAAGAAGACCTTGAAACAATCGTGTATCTCAGCTGATACACGTCTACCCTTAGGGGTTAACGTCTTACCGAGGTTATTACGCCAGAGCCATACGTACTTTTCGGAGATGTCTCCTTTCTCATCAGTAGTCCACGCCCCACAATGAATCCTACTCTATAGTAGGGATAGGGAGGCGCTGTTTAAGATGATAACACATGAGATCATGTTACCACCATTTCTTCCAGGACGAGACTCCGAAATGTACGTATGGCTCTGGCGTAACAACTTCGTTAAGGCTTTAAACATTCTTACAAGATATATTGAATGTTTATAGCGAGGTTTTGCAAACACTTGAAGAAACTAATTCATAATTCATAGCTCTTTTTCTATCTGTTGGTTGACTAACGCTTCATCACAGTAAGCATATGCAACATATCCGCTTTCGACATGAAATAAGCAGTGATTTCGTCAATTTCTCAAGCCCTCGACAAGATCTTGCTAGGAGTCTCCTTCCCAGTTCAAATCTCAGATTACTACTATCTTTTTCCCTGGCCTAATCATTTCATTTTCATGCAACTCTCACGTATATTCCCCCCTCCCTTCCCACCCGTCTACCTTTCCTATCTTCGCCTTCTTCCATTATATCTAAACTGCCATTTTTTCCGTTTTCACTTCTTCTTTGCCGTATTTTGTTCAATTTTTTTCTGTTAATTCTGCACAGCAGCGACAACCTCGATCTAACAAAAACATATTTAACTTACAATTTCATTCTACAAAAAATAAACACGCAATATTGAGCCCACGACGTAAACAAAGCCAATTGGGATTTTCAGAAGCTAGGGAAGACTTGTAGACCTATCAATATCTTTAACCTAGTCTAAGCGTGCTCTCTTAATTTCTTATTCAAATTGACCCAGTAAAAACACTTAAAGAAATGATGGGGCCACAACTCTCTACAAAGGCGACTTCTGAAAGTCCATGAAAAAAATCTATTAAGACTGAGACGAACCTCCACGTAGGCATCCTTGATTGACTGATCACATGCCACATCGATTTTAACGATCTTCAAGCGATTGTCGGTGATAGTCTTCAAGTCCTGGAGAAGAGTAGAGATAACAGCATGATGTCATATGTGACATGTTTGGTCCTTGTTCACACCAACCAAATGAGGCAGTGCCTTACTCGACACAAATCGAGAAATTTCGACGATCTTGCCCCAAAAAGTCAATTTTTGATCGATAGACTTCTTGGATGCAATCTCAGCACATATTCCATCTGTTCTGTTAACTTGAGTAGCTTCAGTATCTCTGGACCTATCTCCTTATTTCTGTGATAAATGTTGACCAAACCGATTTTTAAAGGAAACTTAAGGCAGCCTACTAGGGCATTCTTCGGTCTTCGCCACACTGTCGACCTTCTTAGACTGGAAAGAAGTTCATATCTCGCAATTCAAATTTTTCCAGAACAGCAAAGAATCCTGAATCGGCAGAAAATCTGCGACTGAGCGAAAGATTTCGCTCCAGGTCTAAGGTAACTAAGAAGAACATCGGAATATTTTTAGCCGGCAGGCAATACAACTCAGTAAAGTAAGGGAGTCACACGCTACATTTCGACCTCTGAGTATCAACATTATAGCTGCATGATACACTAGAAAATGAGCGTATGTGGCGCAGAGGTTAGAGGTGCCCTGCGACACATACTGATCAAGAGTTCGACTCCGCGCCCATAGTTCGCCAGTCTTCCTTCCCTCCGGGGTTGGCGAATGGGTAGCAGGCTCTGTCACAGAGGATGAGAGCACTGACTTCATACATCGGTTCGTCGCCACCAGTCATTGTTAAGGCCAGATATGCACTCGGTTACCTTGAACCATTCTCGATGAAATCGAATGCGTGGCGGATTGTTCAGGGGTTGATCAACAGCGAGAGCTCCATCATTTTTACTTACAAAAAAATCAGTTTTCTCAAGTGCCACGTGGAATCGGAACCAGATTCGACCAAGGTCGTAGGAAAGCAGCCATCATTTCTGGTACAATTCATTGCTCCACATTGTTGCGACCGACGTAGTCAAAAATCAAGAAAGAAAATTTTATGATAAAAAAATGGGTACTTATCCATTATGAGGCGACAAATCAAAAAGCGATCTCATTTGCTGAAGAGGAACGTCACACTGGAGGGTTAGTAACCATTCGAAAGCTGAGATTTCTGGCTACAGCCCGACGTCGCCGGTTTTCGAAAAAGCTTTTTTTTCTGACACTGCTGCAGGAGGAAATTGCTTACGATGCAGACGAGCATATTTCTCGCTGAACACAGCTCTTTTGTTGCGCTATCAATAGCAACGATTACTCTATCGAATGGTCGTTAATAGTCCAAGGAAAAAGCTCGATCCGTCGAGAAATATGCGCGTCCGAGACATAGTTTTATTTTTGAATTTACATTGTTGTAAAAGGGTCTTTTCGACAAACGGCGAAGTGTCGCTGTAGCCACAAGTCTTAGCTTCCAAATGGTCCCTAACATTCCTATGAAAAGTTCCTTTGCAGCGAATGAAATCGGTTTCATTTGTCATCTATTAACGGACAACTACCAATTTATTCCTATATCGTTTTTGTCAAGTTCTATTTCATTCTGAAGCTTGAGATTTCGAGATTTATTTATGTGAACTATTTTATTTCTTGTAACTGTATGACACTTTTTCCATTATTCGTCCAAATATTACGCGTCCGACAATGTAAAATTTGAAGAATTAGGATGGGAACGCTGAATTCATCCACCGTATAGCCCAGATCCCTAGTGCGAGGAGGACCCACTGGGCTACCATGCACGTGATAGGAAAAATGGAAGTGTTGCTGGTACCCGCTCGAGTCACTCGACGATCAACGGGACGACAAGTGAGATAGCCCAGACGCTGCTCAAGTGATTACCATCTTCTTAGGTCTCTGCATCACTTCCTGACAAAAAGACGGCTTGCCAAAGTCGAAGATGCGATGAAGCACCAGTATTTATTCTGAAGTAAAAAAATTCCATACAGTTACAAACAATAAGGTGGACTACATATTTAGAATCTCGAGATCACGAGCTTTCGAATGACAACAAACACGATGAAAAAGAAGAGGAAATAAACTTATTGCAAAGAAATAGAGTTTTTTGAAGAGCACATGTGGCGCAGTGGTTAGAGGTGCTCTGCGTCGCACACGAGGTCAATGGTTCAATCTCGCGCACATGGCTCACCAAGCCATCCATCCCTCCGGGGTCGGTGGATTGGTACCAGACAAGTCTTAGACTTAAGCAGCACTGACTCGGTTCAGTGGGAGGCCACCGCGAGTCATTAAGGCCAGATATGTATTCAATCACCTCAAACGAAATGAAAAATTGAAGACGAATGCATGGTGCATCCCTCAGGGACTGATCAACGCCGAGAGCTTTATCCTTTATCCTTATGAATAAAGTTAACGAAAAAAAAATACAACAGAATTTAGTTCACAACTTAGTAGTAATTCGCCGACGTCGGAGGAATGGAAGGCTTGATAGGCCTTCGGCGCAATATCGGTAAGAAGCAGTAGAGTGAAACAAACTGCTCACAAAACCTTTGACTATATGATTTACAAACTTATGATACCACACTCTCAAGAGGACACCAAAATTGTATCAAATACAAATACAGAGCTCTGTTTACCGAGAAATATGCGCGTCACAACGCAAGAAATCTCCTTCTGTAGCAACGCCAAAAGGGTGTTTTTGAAAAATCGGCAACGTGTGCTTGTAGCTTGAAGTCCCAGCTTTCAAACGGTTACAAACAGTCCTTTGAAAAGTTCCTCTCTAGCGAATAAGGTCGGTTTTTCATTCGTCTCCTCATAACCGAATAGTACCAATTAAGTTATTTAGGAACCTTCGAATTCAATATGGACGGCGATACTCCGATACAGAAGCTCCTTATACTGGGTTGGTTTATGAATTCTATCGGAATTCAATACTTTTGTCAATTCAATTGTTATTTACTCTAATAAATAACTCAACCGATCAATAATATAACCATTACGTGATCAACGATATGCAACCATTTGTTGTGTAAAGACTAGATGTCTTCCTTTCAGGAAGAAATGCGATCAAAGAAGTCGGTGGGTTACTTTTGAGCTAGGGTTGTGATCTCCAGTGTTCTCGTAAGCATTTAGCACAGCTGAGAGTTCTTTCTACTAAGGATATGCAAACGATAATCTAATTCTTCAGTTCGAACAAAACTCGCTTAGAAATGGAATTTTACCATACAACACCAAGAAATCCGCTGTGATGTCGAAAGCACGCGCTCCGATAGCTTAACAATAGCGTTGCTAATGGAAAATGCTATAGAGGTTTTACTTTCAAGAAACGAAGCCCAGTACTAAAACCTCCTATTCTCAAGCTGTCGAATCATTACCCATAAGTCTGATGAGAAATTCCTGCTGAGTAAAAAAGGTAAGTAACAGGAGGACAACTCGCCAAACTCGACTATATTCCATAGAATTTGTATTAAAAACTAAAGGCTTTCAGGAAAACTAGGCATTCCTTCTACTAAAAGAAACGTCCGTAGAAGTCTCGTTAGTAATTTCCCATTTTTTTGTAGCAATAAAACGTCCTCAAAGCCAAAATTTCATAGGTACTTTTCCGTTATTGAAAAGTATTTGTAGTAGAGGCCTTTTATGCTGGGCAGAGATTTCCCGCGACAGTTCTAGTAATCATACAAAGATCTAAATTTCGATGATTTCAACAGTGCACTTAGTTTTCGTAGAGGCCTTCCTGTACAAGCTGTAAAGAGCTTTAGCAGTTCCCCGTTCGACGAACTTTATCACGCGCATTTTCGCTAATTATTTGAAAAAAAATTTCCTCTCCGTTTCTTAGAGATTTCTAAGTTTATTGAAGCTGTAGAAGAAACTCTGTTCTCTCGTTCTACGGGTATGAACCTTTCATTTTCATTTAATTTTTTTTTCAAACAAACAAGGTATTAGGTCTAAGCCTATGCACGAAAGGCATATGAACGTGTAAAAAATTCTTGTATTAGAATGTATTAGAATAGCAAGTTTCATCCGTTTCAGTTCCTTCAAACTGAAGAAAAATTCCAATTTAAATAACAAAAATAGCACTCCACATGTGATTCCTGCTGCTCCATGGATAAACCGCGCTCCGTCATCGATCAAGTCGGTTAGCTCTCAGGATTCGTCCTATCGATCCAACCCAGTCATGAATATTTCTAGTCTGCCAAGCACCGAAGATGAAGCTGTCGTCTTCTTGCAAGAACATGGGATCCTACAAACCGAACGTCTCTGCAAGAAAAATCACCAGTTGAAATTCTATTTCTCATCGAAATTTTGGCAGTGCAACAGGTGCAACGTCAGGGTCAACATCAGGGTTGGCAACTGGTTTGAAGGTACCCGCCTGCCTTTCGTCACTGCCGTTCGATTCTTCTACTGGTGGTCCCAGGGGGTTACGTCGACTGAATGGTGCAAGAAGGAGCTCGGAATGAACCACACCACATACGTGGAATGGAGCAATTACTTGCGAGAAACCGTGGCCGAGGATCTGATCCGATACTGCGGTGGTGGAAAAATCGGTGGCAATGGCAAGATTGTCGAGATTGACATGTCGATGTTCACGAGGAAAAAGTACAACGTCGGTCGTGGTCGTGTGCTTCATGTGCTGAAACAGTGGATCTTCGGGGGAATCTGTCGTGAAACACGCCAATGTTTCTTAGTGGAGGTTCCGGATCACAAGGTGTCAACCTTACTGGCCGCTATCGAAGAGAACATTGCCGAAGGTTCGACGATCTACTCGGATTTCTGGAAAGATTACAAATCGGACGATGACGAAGCGGCAAGTTTCGACAACTTTAAGGCCCAACACCATTACAATTTCGTGAATCCAGAGACAGACGTTGGCATTCAAGCGGTCGAAAGTGTGTCGGAATCGGAAAAATCGCGCAATAGACGGCATCGAGGCACTGCGCATCACCTCTTGGATTCATACCTAGCTGAATCGATGTGGCGTCAGTTGGTCAGCGAAGACAATGTTTTCGAGTCACTGCTAGAAGCAATTAAAGATTTCTGGCCACCTGTGTCTCGACTGTGATCTGTGTTGTCGATCTCTAAATATTTAGAGCAAAATAAACTATTTATCACAACAGAAACTGATTTTTTTGAACGCGTTCCGATAAAAAGTAAGCATAGAAATTTCTTTCTCCATTTCTCAGGAATCTCCACGTTATACACACTAGTTTTTCATAAAAACTTTGTTCTGTAGTTCTATGGGTATGAACCTAGCCCTTGTTTTCAATCTATATGTCAAATAAACGCGCTATGAAGCTTACAGGCGGACAATGATGCGCGTCGAACGTGAAACGTGATCGTATATTCGCTCCTACAGCACTCTGAAAGGCTTTCCGGGAAAAAAGCTATAGTATTGGAACTGTCGATAATTAAGCTATCGAGTTACTACTAAAAGTCTAGGGAAAAATGGAAAAGGTCTTTTCCATAGAGGGCAAAAGGTGCTGCTCGATAACGGAAAAGTAACAAATTTTACATTCGAATATCAAAAAATTCGCTGTTGAAAAACGCACTCTGATAGCAAGAGGTTTTCTTTTTCTGTATCAGTAGGACGAACTATGAATGTCTTCCCACCAACTAAGTAAGTTATTGAAGTTAGCTTTCTTGAGCTATCGATTGAATACATAAACATAAACAAGTGATCATTTCCGTTATCGGGCCGAGTTCATTTGACGGAACCTCTATTACTGGATAAAGGCTTTCCGTCAGACTCCTAGTAACTATTACAAAATATAAACCTTGGAGACTTCAAAAATATATCTCTTCTCCAAAAAACCCCCTTACAAATCTGTAGCATTTGAAATTAAATTGTGTTTCACACACATTGCGCGTAATTATGAGGACTTTTGTTATTTATTTGGGAATTGTTCCACCGTCTCCTAAATAAACTTACATTATTTGTACTTAACCTGTAGAAGGAACTTTGCTTCACCGTTCTAGGGCTTAGGCTTTTCATCTTCGTTGTATATTGTCAAAGAAACCTGCTATTAGACTCAGGCCTAAGCGGCGTAAGCCGAGGTACGGAAAGCATGTGAACGTGTAGAGGAATCTCCAAGCATCAAAGTCATGTGTTTCATCTAGACTACTTGGTAAATCAGAGGAATATTCTGAATTAGTTAACAAGAACCGCACTCCCTATATGAGTCTCATCTGCGTCCTCTATCGATCAATGCTATCGGCTCACACAGCGCATGTGAAGAGCAATTAGCCTGTTACAGCGCTATACAAATGCCTCTCTTAAAACCAAGTGCATAATAGAAATCTTTGAGATTTACGCTATCGAAAGGGTACTAGTAGTCTAAGGGAAAAGCTCTGTCATGCGAGATCAAAACGCGATAATCGCAGTAAGTCCTACGAGCGTGAATCAAGTCGATATGATTTTAACATAATTTTATCTTCAATGCTACAGCGCTGTAAGAAGGCGTTTCTTCTGAAAAAGTACATTTATGAATTCTTCGAGATTTTTGCTTCCGAATTTTTTCTATAAAATATTATGGAAAACTTCTGTCCAACAAAAACTCTCCGAAAAAAGTAACGGCTGAGACGGTGATTGCATGGGTATAGGGACAGTTTACCTAATCTTTTGCAAAGCGTGTAGCGATAATACATTGGCGAGACCAGTAGGCCGCTCTATGCTCACATAGAAGAACACCTAGCTGACAGACTGACAAGCGTCATAATAGACGAAACACTCCGCTAGGGACACATAGAGCTTAGGGGTATGACGGAGTAGATTTTGATATAGAAGTCACCATCCTTGCGCAAGAACAGAAAACATCAGCGCGAAAACTTCTTGAAGCACTTTGGATTAATACCACCAATCCAACTATGAACCGCAGGGAGGAATGCCTCGTTATCACACGTGATTTTAGTCAGTATATAAGACTGTTGTTCTGATGGGTAAGGTGCATTACGAGCCTATGTGATCTCCTTCCGGTGGTCTCCATTTGAACCATTCGGTGGAACATATATAAAAAGCGGTGAGTATATAATGAGAGTTGATTTTGTGCTTGATGCGATTGAAATCTAGGTCTGGTGATTTTTTCTAAGGGAGTATTGGAGGTGTTTGGCTTATTGGACTGCGGACAATTTGGCCTTTCCAGGCTCTGAAGAAGGTGAACTGCCGAAAAGTCAGCTGTTAAATAAAGATTAATGCAACACCTCGTGTTCAACTCAAAGAAGAAAAACCAGGAATTATATCGAAGCATGCCGAGGTTAATAGACAGTCGGTCTTGGTAGAAACTCTCTTCCAAAATTCCCTGCCCCGTAACGGAAATAGTATGAAATAAGAATAGCTGTTCAATAGCTGCTGGAAATCAGTTTCATTTCGCAGCGATGTGATTTTATCGTTAGAAAATGCGAGATTTTAGGTAAAAAGTATTGGTGCTGCTTTTACTCAAGTCATCTTCAAAGAAGTTTCGGCGCTTTTCCATCATCAGGGAAGCCAAAGTACCCTTGGAACCTCAACCAGATTTGTACTGAGTCGCGCACCAATCCTGGTAATCCGTCCGCCAAGGGTTTAAATTGTAGATACAAAACTAAGACCATTAACCCTAATGACACCTTCGCTAAATACCGTTTCGAGATTCAGGTCAAAGACAAACTGAAAGCGAAATTATGCCCTTCAAATGATTCGAAAAGTTGACAAAAGACGTCAGAACAGTCGAATTCGAACTGGAAATCCACGCAATCTAGTGTTAACTTTATTGATCCGTTTTCACTGTGCTTCTTCTTTAACAGTGCGGATCCCAGTACTTCTAGCATTCAATTCGTTTTTTCTTCATCCTCTTGAACGTTGTACAATACTGGTTGAGCGAGTCTCCTTGCAATCTCGAGGATAGCGTGGCTGTGGCGTTTAATAGGACGTTGTCGTTGACTGGCGGAGAAGGTTGAAGGTAAAGCTCAGTTCCACGCCCGCCGTAATGAGCATCACAACCATTCGGCCACGGCGCCCCCATAATCTAGTGTTACAATGTTGTAAGTGTATATCCGAAGACGCTAAGTGATATTGCAATACTTTCGATGCCAGGCAGGATTTGAACCAGAGTTTCACCCATGCCGGAGGTAGGAAAAGGAGGTGAAGAGGTTACAGGCGGAACGTCCTCCGCGAAAATCAGCTACAAATTGAACAATAATAAGAATGATACTCGAGAACTACGTCATTACTCATGGAAGAGTCTCCACAGGGGTGGTTGGGTTGAGACTTAGAGGACGAGATGAACAGAAAGTACTCCAGAACAAAGAAGACTCGTAGAATCCGCTACACTCACACCCCCTGAAAAAGCAATAAAGCTTCACTACTTGTATACTTGGGCGGTCCGCCTTCACGAACTGTGCCAACCCCAACACGTGAAACTATGCTGGTTTAGCTGTTTTGTATCCTGGAGTCCCAAGGTAAACCTAACTGGGACTTGCACAGGCCGTCACCACATTAGAGCAGTCGCCGGCCCTTGTGGATCAGCGGGAGATTATCATTTTGAGACCACTAGCTATCAAGACGGCGATCATTGCTGGTACGGTTTACTCTTAGCTAGGCTTTCCTAGTGGAAACGTTGGACTCCTTCTCAGTCGAGTTGCCGTGCTGGGGGGTGGGGGTGTTAAACTTTCTACTGTACTCATAGTCTGATACTCATGAGCAGCTCCCAGACGCGATAAGGCTTGAAGCTATCTAAGGGGTTTAACATAGTAGACCACAAAAAACACCTACAATCCTTGAAGAACATGAGTTACAAGGAATTATCTTCATTTCGTGACACGTGCTGTTTTCCTCTCCAAAACAAATCCACTGTCTTACCTTTGCATTTTCAGGATTTCTTGCTCCAGCTACCACAAGTTTTACAGACGGCACTTTGAGGAACTCCTTTACCAAGCCAAGGCCAATACCTCTGTTCGCTCCAGTGATGAAGACTGATCCTGGATAGACCATCTAAAGAAACAAACACTTGTAGCACACACAAGAAGCATTACCACCTCTGCAACGACTTTAATGCCCACAACCACAATGCTTCCAAGATTTACACAAAACTCGAAACGTCAGTTTAGTAATAAGGTTCAATCCCACGCCCCCAAAGCTCATCAGTCCTTCCACTCCTCCGAGCTCGACGAATTGGCACCAAACTTGTTTGAGAAAATAGCAGCACTAAACTGATAGATTGACAGGTCATCGCGAGTCGCTGTCAAGGCCAGATTAATATCCAACCGATGTTTGATGAAGGCGAGTGCATGGCGCATCCCGGAGGGAATGATTAACGTCAAGAGGCTCTTCTTTTCCTCCTTCATCTTGTCAGCAGTGGGCTGTGGGGCGAATGAAGGGCTTCATGAAAAGCTGTGGACGGAAACATCGGCTTTAACAAGCTCTTCTCTAAACACGGGACTATAGTTTCAATGATCGGTCAGCGGTGAGCACAGCTCTTATTCGGAATCCTAAAGCAGCGAATCTTCTCATATCCTAAACACTTGTCACATTCCCATGCCAATCTCTGGATTCACTACGTTCAAGCAAAAGCTGTTCATTTACAACGAAAACTGCCGGTGTAGCCTCCAGTGCTTCGAAGTAGCGAACCGCTTGACAATATATTTCTTGTTGGATAAGCCAAAAGCACAAAGTTGGTAAGAGTAAACTTTCTCGGCTAAGATTTCGACGTCCTCGTCTTTCTCAGAGTCTTTATAACGACTCTGGGCAATCAAGTCAGATCATTAGCTCTGAAGACAATGATGACGTCGAAGGTTAGGCGAATATGCTTATTTTTACCACCTTCGTACTATTAGATTATTCAACAAAGAGTCTATGACTGATTGGTGAGGCTAAAAGTGAAGGAAGGTCGGAAAATGTTTGACCACATTCTTGATGAGCTGCCGACCAAAATTAGACTCTAATCCCTTCTCCAGCAACATGACTGTGTTTTACAAAATACAATTCATCGCTTTTATTGAGCATCCGCTCAGCTCAAATCCTTTCCAAAAGTAGTAGTCATATAGAACTGGAGAGAACATTTTGAAAACAAAAGATTTGGAGACATATTGAAAAGTTATTTCAGAAGCGACCGCTAAAGACAAGTAACACCATGTCTGAAAGGTAGAAAAGTCTTCTTGCCATCACAAATAACAGATGTAAATATGCAGTAAATAATGGATACTGAAGGACAAGAAGGATATGTAGACCACAACAGAACTGCATGGAGAAACCGAACTGTAGAGCTAAAACAAAAGAAACCAAACGCCGTCGTCACTAGTTGGAAGGTGCGAAGGTAACTGCGGTTTATGCATTACATTCATATTTGGTTTATCGCATTACTTTTGCACCAATCAATTAATATATATATATATATATATATATATATATACGTATATATGTATATATATGAATATATACATATGCATACATATACACTTTTTTGAGAGGGACTGAAGTTCAACGGAAAATGTGGAGCCCACAGGGCCAAATGTTTAATGTAATAGCCAAAGTTTGAGCTCATCTCTTGGCAGAAATAGAATAAAACAAGTACCCAAGCGCATTACGATCTTTTAACATTGAAGGAAAAACTTGTATGAAAATTTATGGTGGATAGACTCAAGAAACACGTATAAAAGTCGCTTAGCAATAATTTTAGTCATCCATCTGTACATAAACGAGGCCCTATCATACTAGGGCTAATGTAGCAATGAACATGAGATGATTGAAAAACAACAGAACAGTAGATTAAATAGTAAAGATAAAAGCTCAACGCAATGAAATAGAAGACTGATCTAATACATCAGCGAAATTAAACGAGAAATAAATGAACATTGTTCAAAGAAATTTTTCCAGTCATCGAGGTAATACCTTAGTCCAGCAGTCCACCACTACTAGTCCTCAATGACATCACCTTTAGCTCCAAGCCGTTGTGGATCTTGACTTGGGTAGTAAATACCACCAGAACGGTTAGTACTACCGCTACCATCTCTTGCAGAAGAGGCAGATGAAGCCACTGCTAAAGTGATTACTGCCATAAAAGACGATAATATCAAGATAAAAAAAGCTACAACTAAAGCACACAAACCTGCTGGAGGCCGTGTAGGTGGAACAACAAGTTTAGCTGGCGGGGCAAACGATGGTGGTACAGGTGGAAGGGGAATGTTAAGGGGATCGATGCGCTGACGTTTCGAACTGGATGGGGCCAAATCGTCAGGAACAGGGCACGCTAAAAGAGAGAGAAGATTACTGTGTCAAATCAGGTTTTGTAAGACAATGATTAGTCCAAGGAAATACTCAAAACGTTCGCTTAGGGTTCTCACGAAATCTTTTGAATGGATCAGTTCGGAACAACGAGTTCAAAGGAAATAGAAAGAACTAACGATTTGGAAGCGAGGGCACTGGATTGATGCTGCGCTGCTCATCACCCAATTTTTGCGCTTGTGGTTGTCCCCATCGAATTACGAGACGCCGTCCCTGGAACCAATCATTTTGTGAAAATAACTTTACCATTGATATCACAGAGAACACGAGCACAAATGCGATGCCCGCTTGTCATTTTCTACGTATTCGTTCGCTAACTTTCATTTACGATGTGCATTCAAACGAATGCATGCGCACATCCTTGTGTTTTTCGCTGTAAAAAGCTCTCACATCAGACTCTTGACAGTCATTCTATACCTTGAGAAACGATGATTTCAATAAAGCGCTTCACGTTTGAAAAGCCTTTTGCATTATGCAGTAGCAGTGAAAATTCCGATTCTCGTTTTACGTCCGGCTGGCGTTTGCCCTTGGTTTTTCACTCGATTTTCAGTAAAAATCCGATAGCTCAGATCTTTGCAACTTTAAACTAAATTTGATCCTTGTTAATTTATACAGTGTTATAGCAGCGAAAAAATACTTAAGTTTCAGCGTCGGAGTTTCCTTTGGAAATAGGGGATAAATAGGGGTCAAAGGCGTATAAGCTGAAGAGAAAATCATATAGCATTAGATCGACACGGAAAACCTAGATGATTTGTTTCGAAATAGAAAAACCATAAATAAGTAACCAAAATGGCACATCGCCAACGATTCAGGCTGCGTGATCGATAGTCTACCGTCTCCAAACGACTAACTCTCCATAATTTTTCAAGTGACAATAAAAAAGCACCTACGGTGCCCACAAGACAATCAACAGACTGACCTTCAAGAACAGCTTATTGAAAGATCTCTCTGCTGCCATCTCACACGCCTCCCTCGTAGTAAACTGTATGAAAGCACAGGATTTCGCCTCCAACAGTCGCAAACTACGAATGTCGCCGAACTGATAGAAGTAATCACTAAATCAGATATAATGAATCAATTGATCTGGTTGACAACGAATGTGGGTGATTTGAGAAGAACCGACTTCAAATCCTTCTGGGTGATCTGCCCAGCAGGTCCCAGATTACCCACATATAAAGTTGTTTATAGTAGTGTCCGCTGGTGGTTCCAGTGCTGGCATCGCCTAAACATCATACATTTTGAAATAGTGAAAAAAAAGTAGACACATTGTTCACTAGAAGCCAAAATAATAGAACGGCCGAAATAGACAAAAATGCTATAGAAGAGTGAAGTCTGACGAAATTAAAAAAAAATGAATTAAAGATATAAAAAGGGCATCACATACCTTGGCTCTGTTCATAATCTTCTCCGCCACCGGATCGTTGCTTCCATAATACCTATCTTTGATATTTTGAGTGGACAGCGGATCATCAGGATCCGATGGTTTTTCATGCCTGAAAATGGTACAGTCCGGTTCTTGTCTTACAAAAACTTCCTGAAGAGACTGTGAAGCTAGAGTGATCATACCGGTATGGACATTCCTCTCCTCTTTTACATTCGCCCTTCACATAAAAGGAACATATGTGTGGTGCGTTCCGCTTGTAGTACGGGGCTGTACGTGCAAGACGTTTCAACATCTCAGTGCCGGCAGTTTCGCCAATGTTTGCAAGGGCACCAATCGGTGTCGTCCCATCAGTATTCGCAAATGCTCTCGAATATGAAGACTAAGCGTCTAAGATATAAACAGAATAAGATAAACATTTACCATTCCTCGCTTACCTTTCAGCATTTTGGAGAAAAAAGTCCCTGTTAGCACCTTGGCGAGGGAGATTATCGGCTATTTGTAGAGCCGCGTCACGTACTTGCACTGGTAGACCTAACGTAGTAGACCTTTATCAACATAAGAAAGAATACTCAAGCAAAAAGGAAGTGACTATCTCACCAAATTCTTATGACATGATACACCTGACACACTAGTGCATAAACCATAGCAATGAGGGAAAAGCTCAAAAACCACTGGCGTTGATCAACCCTGCGGGATGTGCAATGAATTCGTCTTCATTTAGTATCGTTCAAAGTGGTCGAATGCATCCCTAGCCAATACAGTGACCGCGGTGGCTTACCAATGTAGCAAGTAGTGCTGCTATCTTCCCAAACAAGTACGGTATCAATTCACCCACTCTGGACTGATGTAAGGCTTGGTGAGCCTCGAACACGGGACCGAACCATGGGCCATCGATTTGACTGACCATGTTTGCGTCATAGGCAGAACACTTATAACCATTGCGCCACACGCGCTCTCTAATGAGGGAAAACGTGTATAGACAAGAAAAATGAGACATGGAAAAAGAAGAATAACCCACCGTACTCCAAGTCAAACATGCATGTTTGGCATACATTCTTCACTTTGCTGCAGGTTTGACAGAGCTCAGTATTCTTGTATCGAGCTCCTTTTCCTGGTTGCCATCGAAAATTTGTGAAAGGACGCTCGCATATTTTACACTCTTTGCCATACTTGTCCTTCATCTAAATTTTGAAAAAACAGTTCTTTTCCGTTATCTGCTAAGTGTGAAAGAAACGATTTCTTTCGCTGCATAAAAATTTTCCATTGCACTTTCGACAATCATTCGAAAGCTTAAATTTCAGGCTACTGCACTGTGTTGCCGTTTTTTGACAAAGTCTTTTTATAACGCTGTAGCAAAAAGAAGATATTTATGTTCCCCACACGCACATTTCTCACAGAACAGAGCTCCTTCCCCAACTTATGAGCAACCAATCGATAGCTTGGGTTTCAGTGACTCCAACGACGTGCATAATTTCTCCAAATACCATTCCATTGGAGTGTAGCAGCGAAAATAAGACTGTGATTCACATACGCTGACATTGCTTTTCGGTCACAGTGTGAAGTGGGCATAAGCAGGGGAGGGGGACACTGCCTGTCGATTCCACACAGCGATCGATCGACCGCGTTGATGCGTTACACACGTGGATTTCTTTCTGTTATCTTGGGATATTTTGGCTGCTGTTGAAAAAACTGAAAATAAAACGTATGACTTTGACACTACAAGAATTTCTCTACAAAATCATGTGCTATTCGTCCTTCTAGCGAAGTAATAGTAAAAAAACACAGGCAATGTAAAACATGATTTTCTTTCGAATGACACAGCGTTATAATAGGGGTTTTCAAAGAGTGAGCATGTAGCACAGTTGCCAGAGATTTGAGCTTTCCAATGATTACCAACATTCTCGTGAAAGCTTCTTGTCCACCGAAGGGTGTTGTTTCTTCATTTGCCACCAGATGACAAAAAAAAGAACCAAAAATCTTTGAGATGACAAATACATAGGCGAGCACTCCTATAGAACTCACCAAATTACAAAGTCAACATTATCAAAAGGAACACTAATACCACATTAGAAAAAAGAAAGAAGATCATTAATGAGACTTACCATTCTTAAATACGGATTGTTTCCCAGACATGTTTGACAGAGTATCGGAAAATCAGCATCTTCCCAGTTTTTCCGATTGTACTGCGTGTAGGATGATTTTGACATCGACATCTTTAACTAAAACTGATCTTAGACCAAAATTCAAAAGCTATTGTCAAAGAACAAACAGCAGAAAGTTGATATTAATAGAGCAATCTGCTGAAGATCAAGCAATAGTACTTCAAAAAATATAAGCGATAAAACTTTATCTTCATAAATCTACAAAAGCTCGTAAGAATAAGAAGATAACGAGAGCTACAAATGCTACTAGTACATCGAAATTTCACCGCCCACAAGCTAAAGCAAGAGAACGAGAGGAGAATTCCCAAGACCATATTGCCTCGAAATGACCTTTGGTCATTCACTTATATTAACAGATTCTAGTGTGCCTAATAAGAAAACAATAAGAAAACAGTGACAAAATGCCAAAATAAGAAAACTAATGACGTCGAACGATTTAGACATAAAATGTATACGAACCTAACAGAACAACAAAGACAACAATATGATAAAGAAAGAACAGCTTGTTAACCGTAAACCCAAAAGGTTCAGAAGATCTAACAGAACATCACAGAACAATGGTTACAATGATCTGAGAGCATTTCGAAGAGTGGAGACCAGTTCCGGAAGACGAACATCCTGAATATATCGCTAGATTTTGACTGCACGTGTAAAGATGCACAGTGAAAAAAAGTCCTTTAATTATGATTTTCTCAAACTCAGAGGATTTGAATATAGGACTGAGGGACCACCAGACAATTTGGTATAGTCTACTGAAAGTAAATGATCAATAAATAGTCATCTTATTTGATTAAGAAGAAAAAAGACACAAGAACTACTGACGAATTATCACCAAACTTCCGCTTCACCGTATACGAAGTCATTTTTTCGAAGACAGCAATAAAGGGAAGGGTAACCTTCAAAATGCTTCAAAGGCTTAAAAATGTGCGAAGAAGAGAACGACTGTGATTACGCCAGGTTCATGTAAAATTAGGGTTTCCAAACGGTTAAAAAGGTGAAGCTTTTGGCGTTGACTGATCTCTCAAGGAATGAGCCATGCATTCGACTCCATTTGTAAGACCAATGGGGGTGATCGGATTCATATCTGGTTTATCGTGATACACGGTGGCTTACCGATATATCAGCCGAGCTATCCTGTCAAACAAGTCTGGTACCACTTTACCAAGGCCTTATAGAAGTGAGCCTTGGCCGCGATCGAATCATTGACAAGTGTGTGTGTCGCTGGGCACCTCTAACCACTGTACCACCACTATTAAGCTGTTGAAACTTAAGAATAAAAATGACACAGAGGCCGATTCCGTAGGAAAACAACATGGCCAATCCTCCAGCTTCTAAGAAAAGCCACCGACTGAGTGTTGAAGAGATATTCGGCACTCAGTTTTTCCCCTGATTTTAATGAAGCCATTGTCCGAAAAAACAGACTCAAATAATGGTCCTCTGAGCTGTAACCTGCACACACAGTATCAAATCACGTTACGTGGTCAGACCTTGATAAATTGATCTTCTTGAGATATCCAGAAATATACAATGATTGGTCTTATAATACTCGAAAGAGATCCATAGCCAGGAATCCTTGGTGAATTAAATGCAGTATTTGGACGACTTAACACTTGAATTGGACAAAAGAAAGAACTACTGGGACGAGCAATGCAAAGGATATCAGTGGAGTGCTGGGTTCCGTACGAGTTATGAAGGGCCGTTCAAGCAATTAAATAGTGAAAAAAGTAAGTAGACTAGAAAAATATACACCATAATTTCTAGAATACTGCTATAGACTAAGCATCTTAGAAACAAACAATCAAGTATGTTGGAAAAGAAGTCCAGTAAGTGCATTTCCTTCTACCTGTTCGATTCTAGTTTGCACATATCGCAACTTGACTACGCCATCCTGAAGCTCACGCTCTCCTACAATCAGCGCTAAAGGTATCAGTCTGTCTTCACAATACTGAAGTTGATTGAGCAACTTAGGATTTGCTTTGTAGGACATCTCCACCTAAATATTTGCATCAAATAAATACACACAAGAAAAAAAATTAAGCAGGTAACTTGTAACAACCTTGAATCCCTCATCCCACAATGAACCACAAAGCTTCATGCGCTCTTCCAACAGATTCTTTTGAGCCGAAGCAATGAATATTTCAGTTTCGGTGGTGCGTACTTGAAGTTGCTCAACCTTGAAAGAACTGAGCTATTCTCAAGGACTGGAAAGACTGAAAACTAACAAAGAAATTTTCAGGTAATCCTGGTCAACAAAAAAATTTTCATACCTGATTTTTCGCTTCTATTATAGCGAACAACCGCTCTATTCCAAAGGACACACCAACACATGGGACGTCGTGACGCTTCTCTTTTCCTTTAGTGCCCGCTGGTGCCATGAAATTACCAACCAATTCATCATATCTGCAAGAAATACAATGAGTTCAAGTGTAAGCTAACTTGAGATTCAGGGAATAATTATTGACTCTTTGAACATTTGGCATGGCATGGTACATTTTGTGCCATGCCATGCGACGCCGCGTCCTGCCTGGCTACCGTAATGGCGACGTCGCGTCTCCGTGAACTCATATTGGCGTGCGTCGTAATGACACAAGGGCATTTATTAGAAAAAAAAACTGATAACAGGGTATTATCATTAAGAAATTATGAGAATATCATTAAAGAGACTTCTGAAAGAATATTTCTTCGAATGAAAACAATGTTCATGAGTCTAGAAGTTCCCTATCTTCCAACGAGAAAATCACATCATTGCGAAAAGGAGCATTTTTTTCAACCTGCTAGAAATTTCATGAAGCGCTATTTATGTTCTTGCAGTCATTGAATAGCTTTAGATATGCAAATTTCAATACTAAGCTGGGTTCATGGGAAGGCCTTCATAGTACTTTCTACTAAAGGAAACAAGGGAACATTGCGTTTCGCCGGCCGTGAGAAAACTCAACCGACGCTGCCTGATAGCGACGATCGTCTCTTGAGGGATAAAAAACGGGAAAGAAAACGAAAAAGAGATTAGCACCTGCCCCCAGCCGCCACTGATCCTACGCCTACCGGTAGACCTTCCTGATCCCCATTCTCTTCAAGATTAAGACCTTTGAGAGCATCTGAAAATATCAAACTACAGCGACAAGTGTTTATAGTTAACAAAAAGTACTATGACCAACTTGGAACTACTGCTTCATAAATTGCTCCGGTATAATAATCCAATCCTCTTGCTAACGATGGATCAAAACGGATTGACTTTATGCCGAACAAGCAACAATAACGTAATAGTACCTTGAAGTTTTCTTCTTGGCGATTAAACATCGATAGAAATGCAGGAAATTTGAGAGGAAAAGATAGAAAAGTGTAACTCAGTGATCGATCTTCTTCACCTTTAACTCTTCAATTCCTTGTTTAAACCGGGAATTTTTTCGCTAGTTCTTCGAATCCCATTAATTTATCAAGAAGCTCGTAATTATCCAACGAAGGATTGTATTCTGTAAAGTTTTCAATGGAACATAAAAAATGTAGACAAATAATAAATACAAATCCAAGCAAACCTCGAAGAGTAACGTATTGGCCCAGTTTAATCGTATTTTCCTTCGTTAAGCCTTTTTCTTTTATAAGTTCTTCTTCGACCTGAAAGCATATTGAACCAGTGGTTACCCATGGACCCAAAATTTCAAGAATATACATCTAGAGATAACGGTTGCCACGCGAAAGTTCGACCCCACGCGGGAGTTGAACCTGCGTCTCACCCTGACTACTCATAGACGCCTATTTACAACATTATAGCACTGCTGTAAAGCAGAAGAGATAAAAAATTTACATGGATTACCAAGATGATCTCTACTTCGAAAACCTACGTACCTCACTCCATGGTTGTTTATCGAGTTTATCGATGGAAGAGCAAACTGTTTTGAACTGGTCGGGACCAGCTCCACATGCTGCGAACATACCCTCCAGAAGGAGCCGATGATTCAGCTGAAACCGTTG
The DNA here is from genome assembly GCA_019055375.1 of Parelaphostrongylus tenuis. Taxonomy (NCBI): domain Eukaryota; kingdom Metazoa; phylum Nematoda; class Chromadorea; order Rhabditida; family Metastrongylidae; genus Parelaphostrongylus; species Parelaphostrongylus tenuis. The sequence continues at coordinate 103,749 of JAHQIW010003531.1, forward strand.
TTTTCTCAGCAGAAGAAAGCTTATAAAGTAAGTAAGTATTGAGAGAAGTTAGACTACTTACAAACAAACCTTAACATAGAATTCACCAATTTCTAACTTAGAAAGCACTTCATCCACGATTTTGAGGCATTCGGCTTCAGGTATCATCAAATCATACTGCCCGCTATATCGAAATCCTACAAACTACAGAATATGCAAGAAAATTAAATAATAAAGGCTTTCAAGATATTTTCTTCTGTTTAACCGTCCCGAGGTGTTATTGATATTATTTATTGAATATTAGCGAAGCATACAACATTACAGTTAGCAATGCAGCTTGAATACACAGTATTCGAGGTGGCTATACATTGATCCACAATCCACTAAGCCAAAACCTCCATAACCCTATCAGAAAACGTTAGAATATGAGTTTTTTTTTCTCAAAACTTATTTCTAACGCTTTCTGCTAGGGTTATGGAGGTTTTGGCTTAGTGGATTGTGGATCACTGTGATTTTTCCAGGCTCTGACGAAGGCGACCCGTCGAAACGTTAGCCACCTCGAATATTGTGTATTCAAGCTGCATTACAGACTGTATTGTTGTATGCTTCGCTAATATTCAATAAATGATATCAATATCACCTCGGAACGGCTAAACAGGAAAATATTCACTTATTCAAACTATGCCGAGGTTAGTAGATAGTCGGTCTTGGGCTTTTAAGATAGGAAATTCAATGGGAAAATACTTAGTGATAGTCCTCACACACTGGAAAAATTCCCTATAACGTCCTCTTGTCATCACAGGTTGATCCCTTCGATAGACCTTTGCGATATGATACCTCTTGATATTCGATATTTTGTTCATAGCCAGATATCGAGCAAATGGCACCTGAAGCATCAAAAATCGAAATCACAAGAGCTTTATAAGGAATAAAAAAAAACAATAAAAACCATGAAAACACACTGTCAAGTCATATCGCAGTGACAGCAGTTCGCCTCCCTGATCTTGCAGATCGTAGACGAGTTTGCCGCCTTCTTCGCCATATTTCCCCATTAGTACCTTAAACTTGGGTAACACTACTATATTGTAGAGCCACGAACAAACCCACTTACGTCTTTGAGCTCGAATACAGGCGTGTCAATCGTCTCAGCTCCATGTCTCTTGAAGGCTTCCGTCACAACTTTGAGGACAGATTCCCGCACCGCCATTGATTTTGGTCCGTAATCCCGTGTTCCTGAAGATATAAGAGAAATATCCTGATCCATTTCCATACAAAAATGGAACCTTCTAGATGCTTTATGGTGTTGAAAACTCACCTTTTGCCGTTTTTTAGAACGAATTTTCCTTGATCGGATTGACCGTCCTCACCAAGCAATTTCTTCTTCTCTATCATTGCAGCAATTTTCGCTTTTATCTAAAAGTTTACAGGTATCAACGATAGCCGATATAAGGGTGGTTTTCTTGAGCTTAGTTGATCTAATGAAGCAAAAAACTATTATGGAAGGCTCGCGCACCCTTCTGCCACTACGGTGTGTATATACGACAGGTTTCTTCACAGCAGTAAAGTAATGTAAAGATTCCCACCACCATAGAAAGCTAGATGAGATCATTTTCGAAAGCATCAGGCCTCACTAGAACACCTGATTATCATCGTAACAGTAGGATAGCCACCTAACCGAACAAGTAAAAACCGCGTTGATGAGAATAATGACTGAGATCACACATTTTGAAAGTTAGAAATCCACTCTAGGGGTGGGTAACCAACGAAGATGTTATGAAAAACCAAAAAAAAAAATCAATCAAAACGCTATGTAGCGAACAATAACAACTTCCTTTGGAATTTAGCAGATACACGACGTCAAAATCCACCTCAGCGACTTTTTGAACCTCGTTCTAAACATTCAATATAATCTCTGAGAATTGTAGAGTCTTCTTCGAGGTTGGTAGGTAAGAGCCATACGCACGTTTCGGCGATGTCACCCGCTCATCACTAAGTGACTCACGCCCCGCACTGAACACTGCCTTATAGCAATGATAGGGAAACCTTATTTGCGGTGGTTTCAGAGTTCCCTGCTAGAAATTAGGGTTAAGTGTGGGACGTGAGCCACTGATGAAGCGGGCGACATCGCCGAAACGTACGTACGGCTATGATGTACCAGTTTCGGAAAGGCCCAAACATTCTCACAGACATGAGGCTATTCATTCAAAAATTTGGTACAATCCCTTATTCAACACTTTCGGGACAAAAATCCTCCGACTTTCCCTCTGACTTCAAGCGATCATTCGATAGCTTAAATCACGGAGATTCTAATAGAGTACTTGTTCCCTGAAAAGGCCTTTTTATTGCGCTGTAGTAGCAAAGATAACTTGAGTTTCAAATTTGGTGTGCAGCTACTGTTCAGCCAAAATTGTGTGAATCGCTGTGCGAATATGATTTCACATTCATAAACGGCACCTAGGTAGGTGGATTTCGAGGATCTCCAACAAAATTCTAGTAGATATTCGATAGCGTAAATTGGTGATACTTGAAGCCAACTCGGGGCCTCAAAAGGTCTCCATAGAAAGCTGAGGGCGCAAAAAAAATACGTTTCGTACTTCAAGGCTTAGGCTCCGTGGGCTTGGGCATAGTAGCAGGTAGGTTAATTTGGTAATAGAATGGAAATGGAAGTCTAAGCCCTTAGAACGACAGAACAAAGCCACTTCTACAATCCTTTTGAGCGTAAAAACTAAAACTTCTTACGAAATGGAGAAAAGTAAATGAATTAAGAACGAAAATACGCACAGACTATGAACTCAACTTTTTTTTGCATTTACAGGGCACAAAAAACCCCTTTCAAGGAAACAAGTACACTAGTGGGCCGAGACTTGGCTATCGAATAATCCCTGAAAGTTAAAGCAAAGGTCGGAAAAAGTCTTGCCCTCGAAGGGTTGAAAAATGGACTGCGATAACGGACTGCAGCAAATCTTCAAATCACCCTCGTGTCTGTGAGAATGTTTAGTGCCGTTTCGAGGTTGGCACGTCAGATTTATACGTACCTTTCGGCAATATTAACCGCTTCATCAGTGGCCCGCGCTCCACACTGAATCCTACCTTATAGCAGGTATGGGGGGAGGGGACATTATTAACGCTGATATCACGTGATGTTGTGTTCCCCGCTATAAAGCACGATTCAGTGTCACCGATACTTGAGCTATCGAATAGTACTATAAGTTCGAGAGAAGGCGGAAAAGGCTCTCGCCCTGAAGGGTTATAAGAAGGGCCTACGAAGACGAAAAGGACCAGAAATTTTGTTCGGCTGACGTTTCAACGTCTTCACCTTCCCCGTGACCGTGGACAATCCACTCGAATCGTCGGCTCTGATGAAGACGAATACGTCGACACGTTAGCCGAATAACACTGTCAAAATAATCTCGCGGTGTCGCCTAACGCTTAAAAACAACTATCAATATGCCTGATAATCATTATTTGAGCCACGCATGTCAGTGGTCTATCAAAGAGGGCTGACTTATAGAGCCCGATACACGTGTTTCGATCTTGCGATCTCGTCAGACGGGCAGTTACGCTTTCTCGTCTTTTGCTAATCTCTGTGGGAGCTCCAGTTCACACAAAAGAGTTAGCGGCGACGAACGTTTTACACTCTATGTCTAGTGAAAAACTCATCCAACACAGAATGTTGTTCACTCGATTACTCTTGGCTGGTATATTCAAAATATCATTTCTTTCGATGGTATGCCTGGCTCAAGAGATAATTATCAGGCATATAGAATCTTTAAGCTGTGGTGTTAAGAAAACACTCGGATCGAGAGACAACTATCAATAATTGGCGATGCCAATTTTGGAGGAGAATCGGTTTTCAAAGTGCTGTGTGGTGACGAACTTGGCACCATTACCGCTTGGGCAAGCTTGTATATGGGAAGACAGAGAAAGAAAAAGTCTGAACAATAACTACACCAAACATGGCAGAATGAACGAGCGAGCAACTCGTCGCCGACGACGACGACGAGATAAAAATTCGAACACACCAACGCCGGATCGGCTTTTTCTGTCTTCAACGATCTAATCTCATCGCCCAACGTTCGGATCTCATCCTGCAGCACTTGGATTTCAGCGTCGTTCATCGCTTTCGAAGCCTCCTCGGCGAGAGTTAGCTAATTTCACCCTAAAATTGGGGAACAAAACAATGAGAATAAACGAAAGGTGAGATCCCATTGTCACATTTCAAGCATCAAAAACTCAAAAAGAACAATTTTGCGGTAGCTCAAAAAAGTCTCGAGTTCATAAGGGCCTTGAGGAGCCTTAAAATAGAAAAGGCACCTGACTGATGACGTCATGACAACTAAATTTGAGCCCTGACTGATGACGTCATTACATATGAATTCTAAAATCAAAAAGGAACGAAGCAGAAGAAAATGACGGGCTCACCGAAGCGTTTACGAAACACAGGGAACACGGAGAACTCGTCCACCTACCTGACGCAGATGGGCCCGCCCCCAAGTCGCGGGCAGTGGGGGACTTATAGAATGACCACGCCCATCTGTGATAGCTCCTATACTTGATGCTTGCTGTTTGAATGCCCCGTCTTCATTGATGGAGCGAGCCTCAGCACAGGGAGACTCTTGGTTTAGATGTTTTAATCTCTGGAGCCCCGGGGAAGCCTGGCCGGGTTCCTCAGGTCGTCACCGCATTAGACCTGTCGCCGGCCCCTGTGGATCAGAGGGAGATTAGCACCTTGGGACTAGTGGCTACCAGGACGGCGGTCATTCCTGCTACGGTAAACTCTGAGCTGGGCTCTCCGGGTGAAAACGTGCAAGTCCTACTCAGCTTGGATGGTATTGCAGGGAATCGGGGGTTGAACCCGCCGCTGTATTCCACAATGCGACACCCAGGAACTACCTTTAACCACGATGAGGAGGTAAACCATTTGGGTAGTTTCTGTGAGTTCGCATAGCCTTTTGAGGGCCAGCGTTGATAGGCAGACAGGGTCGCGCAGTCGCTTTCCCACGAGATGCAACACTGCCACTACAGTACCTGTGTGAGTCGAGGCAAAGAAAGGATTTGATGATATGCTTGATAAGCTCAACACATTGAATTCCTCGTTGATTTCTCACGCGAGAGGCGGTTTTTGGTCATGCGGCACCCGTGGCGCCTCACAATGACGATGAAATTAAGTTTTCTAATCAGATTTGGATTAATTTCGTCATAAAGAGAATTTATTTAGCAGAAAACGATAGTATATGATAGAAGAGACGTCACTGAGCAAGAGCAATTATGAACCAATGATTAGATTCCTATAAGTAATACTGCACATGGCTATGCTATGCCACTTGATCGACACTTCGAAAGAAATCTTTTATTATTGGTGGATTTTAGGATGTGAGACTTCTACAGAGTTCTAGAAGAGGCTTAGTTCTTACGTGCTATAGGCAATAACTTCTTACTTTATTGACTTATACTCTGATATGAAATTAATTCAACGCTGCAGGCCTTATCACTGGGATAACCCTTTGGGAACCACCATTGAGGGGCAGATGCGTCGCGCCATCGTTTGCACGGTAATCGTAGGCAGACAGCATCTGCATGTCTGTGCATGCTTTCTCAGGAGACGTGTCGCCGCCACTACAATAGCTGAGCGAGATCTGACGCCGCGCGGCTCGGTACCGTATGGTCCTTAAAAGATTATGCGCTTTAATTTTGAATGCACTACTTACTGCTCTCTCCATAAAGCTCTTCACAAATCAAGCCAATCTTGAAATCAGCATTTCGCAAGCTATCGAACGATTATTGATAGTTTAGTGAAGAAGCTTTCTTCAGTGATATAAGCAAGAAATCACGAGCACATTCTCACAGAGTGCAACCGCACTTGACACACTTCGTAATAAAAAGTGAAGTTAGGATAACGGGGCGTTTTACCTACATAAATATGCATGAAGAAATTTCTTCAATGATAATCTACCTTTTCGTCATGATAAAGTCTGCTTAGAATCAAAATCCTATAATATAACATCAAAAAACGACCTCGCAATTAACCATAGGTGGACAAATTTTGCAGAACAGAAAATACATTGGTACAAGTGGCGGAGGTTTTTCATGAGAAGCAGGTGGCGAATCAGGTTTTTGATATAGTGATAGACCCCCAAAATCACCGAAACGTAGTGGCACTGAGGTCACTTGCAGTGTACGAGGTGCGGTAAAATGCTTTAAGAATATTTAAGGTGCTTTTTGATAAGGAGGGACAAATGAAAAACCGATCTCATTTGCTGGAGAAAGACTTTCTTATAGAAATATTAGTGGCCATTGAAAGCTGAGACTAGAGGCTACAGCAGCACGTCGCCGGTTTTTCAAAGCACCCCTTTCATAACGCTGTAGCATTCAGAATAAAATCAGCTCCGTAAAACCACGTGTTTTTTCTTATTTCGCTTACAGTTCGCTGGACAAAGCTCCTTTCTTGGGGTGTCAATACTCAAATTATGGCACAAGCTTACAAAATCTCAAATTTGTGATTGCTTTTCTAAAACTCTTTTGATTTTTTCGAGATCTCTGTGCTTATGTCTGAAACCTAGCCGGACAGAACTCTTTCTTTAGACCATTAGTAATCATCTGAAAGCGTAATGTTCCCTGATTCTAGCAATGTGCTTACTTTATGGTAATACGATTCAACAAGGCAAGTGAGATCAAGTTTTACATTTTTTACTAACGCTATTTACCGACCATTCGACAAGACGAGGGTCGTAGTAGGGACCGTGGTAGCGAGACGATCGCTATATTATTATTCACTTGGGAATTTTTCCTCCGCTTTGAGGGAAATTACGGATAAAACGATTGACTAAAATACTACGAAAATTTTCCCACGCATTGATATGCTTTTCGGCTTCCAGCTAATTATACGCATGATAATAATGAAGGCCAGTGTGAAATATACTTTTTGATCTGGATGCTACAGCGTTATAAAGGGAGTTTTGAAAAATCGCTGACGTGAGGCTGTATCCTTAAATCTCAGCTTTGAACAGTTACTAACAGTCCTGCGAAAAGTTCTTCCTCAGCGAATGAAGTCGATTTTTCATCCCTTTCTAATCAGAAAGAGCCCATTCAACTATAAATAAAGTACGTCAAGTAAGTAAAATCATTGCTGAAGTCCAGCAACAGAAGCTATTACCATAAATATTGATCATAATGCAGTTTAAGCGATTATATAAGAGATTTGTTGCCAACGAACGATATGCAAAAGTCTTTTCTGCAAATCTTTGGAGGTCTCAGATGCTGGAGTACACTAATAATTGAGCAAATAATGAGAGCTCTCGATGAACTGACAACGTAAGCATTGTGTAAAATTGTTTTTTAGTGGACTCTTCGCTCCTTCAACGCACTAAGTAGGCATTCCATGAAATAAACGCGGTATAAAAGTTATAATGATGCGTTGTTGACATTCATTGACGTCAATATCAAGCGAATACATAGTTCACACATGCGTTCGAAGCAACTAGCAGTAGCTGTTTAAATTGATATCACCACATCGATACGAATGATTGAGTATCCTTGAAGTAGAGGCAATGATTTTCGTTTTGCTTGATCATTTACATGAGCATTTTCTTTCGGCTGAACGGACCACCTTGCTAGGAAGAACTTCTTCCACTCTAATGCTACACTTTTTCTTCTAATCACTGAGATTTGTGCAGACCATTGATACTTTGAAATAAGAGCATCACCCTTTCTCAAACACTTCATATCATGATCGAGCAACACGGATCAGCCTGATCAAATAAATCGAGCGATTGGAGATTCATTGTTCTTCCCGATCATCAACTGTCTACTATTGGCTGTTGTTACGCGATTTTCCACTTTATTTCCTTTCTAATACTCTTTCAACGGCAGGATAACATGTGAACTATGATCACAAAAAACTGACATTTGGGCAAGCCCTGGAGCTCAATGTTTTCTGTTATGGACTCGAATCGGTAATGCTAACCACGGTTGCACGCTGTTGCGCTAGACCATTGACGTCCTCATGTGCTTTTCTCTCAGCTGTGTTTAATCTATTCGGTGGATGTCAACAATCACCCGTCAACGGGATTGATGTGTGTCACACAATTGAAAACTTTTAAACGTCTAATTTCGGCATATCAGATATCGTTTGGTTTGTGTACGTGTTTTTACAATTTGGTGCAACGTAGCTCTTTTGACGATGTATAAATCCTGCCTGATCCGTGAATGTCCAGAACCCGAAATAGATGGAGTCTACTGCGTTATTCAAAGCAATCGGTCCATTATACAGTTTCTAAAAAGTAAAGAAAGTGAACAAAAGAAATTCAAGAATTCAAGCCAGGAAAGGAGCCAAATGTTCAGCTACGGTACAGTGCACGTACCACGTTAGTCTAGGAATTGTCGATATTCAGGGTGCGCAAAAAGTTCCGATAATTATGTATTTTGCTGATTTTGGCATTAACACAATATTTTTTCAATAATGCTAGCAATTTTATTGTTTTTTCTGCTAAATTTGGTCTGAAATCTATTTTACTTATTTCTCCATTTTCAGTCGTGCTCAAGTTATGGATCGTAAAACTCAGCGTATCACAGTAGCTGAGTTGCACAAGATTGGAATGAAAACGTCCAATATTGTTAAAATCGACCCATTTGAAACTGGTGTGAGTCTACAGAGCAGTGAAACGTTTCAAAGAGACTGTAGGGATTGAGGACCATCCACAAAAAGTTAACCCAGCCACCTCGTGTACTCCGCAAATCATTCACAAGATCCGTTGTCATGTTTAACGAAATCTGGAGCCTTCGATGGGCAAAATGGATTGGGAAACTCGCGATCAACGAGTGGATCGACCGAATCATTATCAAAAATAAGCTGAAGCTGCGCAGCTAAGAGATCGCTCGTGTTCACGTGTGCAGATGAAAAAATGAAAAAGAAAACAGCTTTCAAATCCTATCCTAATGATTCGTCTGGTAGCTCTTACTCTCTTGTCAAAGGTGTTTCTCACGGATGAGAATATATTCACTGTTGAGCTAACGAACATTCGTCAAAACTGACGTCAATTTTCCAAGAATGGTTAGCAGAAGTCTGCAGTATCAAAAAACTATGAGCCGCATTCATTTTCCGGCCTTTGTAATGTTCTGGACAGGCATTTGCCCCCATCGGAAAGACGCCGTTGGTGTTTATCAATACATACGTCAAAATCAGCCTGCCACCTATCACCAGCAAGTTTCACGGAGTGTACTGAAGCCCTGGAATACTCAAAACTTCGGCGCTGACCGATTTAAGCTTCAGCCACAACTAGACTCTTGCGTATTAGACCAACTCAGCAATCGCCATTTGTCAAGAGCTGTTTCGAAGTTTTAAGGGTACGATCATTTGGCCGTCAAACTCGCAGGATGTCAACCCAATGGACTACTCTGTGTAGTCCTACTGGAGGAAAAAGTCTCGGCTACTTATTCGTTACACTGTCATAGACCCTCTTCAAACGGTTCTGACTTTCGCTTGGGACGGAAATACGGTGGAAACGTGTGCGAATATTGTTGTAAATTTTTGCAAGCGACTTCGTGAATGTATAGAGACCAGAAAAGGCTGTTATTAGGATTTGTTGCAAACTTTCTTGTTCACTGTTATAATTGTTGATCTAATAAACTTAATTATCCTCTCAGTTGAAACATTCATTTGTTTACGTGGAATTTTTTTAACGCTGAAATTGACAAATTACCAGAATTTTTTGCACAACCTGTATAGTATTGGAAGATGGGGCATTGGAGATTATTCATAAACACGTAGCTAAATGTTTTGTGATTCGAAATGCATTCCTCATTGTCAGACTCCATAAATTCTCAAGGAACAGCTCTTTTAGGTTTAGGCTAAAAGTATAGGCCATAATATCACCTTTATCATTTTGTTCCCCACAATAGTCCTACCCTACATGGATGAATTACAGACTGTTGATAAAGATGCACTTCTTTCGAGCTCAAATCTATCATCAAACTTGTCATCCATGAACATCTCCAATTATGAGTGTAGGTTCAGCTGATGCTTGGAGAACGCCACGATGGTTCTGAAACAATGGTCGAATAATTTCTCCGAAAATCCTAGAGTAACTAAATGATGGCTTTCCACCTAGATCTTCCTCACAAGCAGCCGTCAGTTTTTCTCAGTCTGACAGATTTTTTCTCGGCCATTCTAGCAGTAATCTGTTGACTTTAAAGTAACGAAAGGCCTGACTGAACTCAAGCGAGATAAATTCAGTACAGCACTCTTTTTTTTAAACCTGTTTACATCCATCTTTGCGTTATTTACGTTCAAATCAACTAAACCGTTCCAGATTCAAAGTCTCATAGTGAATGTTGCCTTTCAGTTCATTAGCTCTCATTGCGCTGTCTTGATAGTGATATAGAAATCAGATTACATTTTATGCAAGCTATAATATTTTTCAATAAATATTTGGACTAGAGACTGAAGTAAAATTTGCAGAAGCACTTATGTTTGTTTATTCGTTAGCTTCTCTCTTGGCGAGCCTTCGCGTAGCGTCTTCAATCAGTGAACATCCAAAACTTCTGCTAATCTCATTCGATGGTTTTCGATACGATGCTCTCAATGAAACTATGGTGAGATATATTTGCTTTCGGAAAAGGAAGAGAATTTTTTCACAGAATGCCTGTCCACTGACAGTGTTATCGGTAGATGCTGAATGAGCTGGGCTTAAGTTTTACTTTAATCGCTAATATTAACATTGGCTTCTTACAATCCCGCTAATACTCAGTGCTAGAATGTTTTTTTGTTGCTGTCTTTGTATAAATTCAACCTCTTCGATGGCAGGTTCCTCATATCTATCAATTTGCTCGTAATGGAACATGGTTTATCAATGGAGTGGAACCACAATTCGTCACACTTACCTCCACTAATCATATGGCTATAGCGACAGGTAAGGCCACAAGCATATCAGAAATAATAGTTATAGGTATCCGTATACTTGAGTGTTCTAAAATCGAAGCCCTGAGTGGAAATCTTCTAATTTTGGGTCTCCACGCTGAGAGTCATGGTATTGTCTCTAATGTATTCTATAACGCCACAACTTATGAACTGTGAGTGTAACCGTACTTGCACCTAATTGTTATTTTTCATTCTTTAATACACTGTAATGGAAGAATCGAAATAAATAGTCTAAAGAGACTACTTGTGTGTGCTTTTTCAGGTTTGATTACTACAACTTAAAAGGTCTAAATCCATCTCCGGATACATCTGAAAGAAAACAATGGTACCATGGCGAACCAATTTGGGCATCAAATGAAAAGTATGACAAAAATTTTGCTGTTATCAAATGTTCAAGAAAAAACTCACTTATCTAATAACCAGTGTTGGATACGTCCAGCGAGTCCATATGGCCTTAATGTCTATCTTCCAGCAAGATTCAATGTTAGTAGGGTCTCAGATGTTGATTAGCAATCAGCTACGGATCATTAGAACGCACTTATTGTTGACTTTCATAAGGTGACGTTGGATTCAAGCCTCCAAGAGCATTTTTATGCTACAAAAAGGTCTGAAAAGGCTTGCATAATATCTTTCCAGCAGTTCATAAGCTTAGTGTTAAGATTTGGACAAGAAAATCCATTCTTTTATACTGTTTATACAGGATTTCTTTTCATAAAGTTTTCGTTGATTTCGTATTTTTTTCTTCTGACACTCTTTCGATCATACAATCGCGGCATGGTTCGCTCTCCATTATCAATAAAGCACATTTACAATGTACACCAAACACCCTTTTTTATTTACTAATCAGTGATTGATAATGGCTCAGCGAACTGGTTTCTCAAGATCAAATTTCTATTATGAGGTGCGATCTTTTGCTTTGTTCAGAAAAAAGAAACTTTTGACAAAAAAAATCGACTTTAAACTAAAAATTTCTTACTAGTCATATTTCCCTATGCATCTGATCTAGTACATACAGCGCAATACGTCTAGAGCGCACATGCACATATATTAGTGCATATGGCCTTGAACCAGCAACCAGCAAGACCGTATTGTTGTTCAGAAAGGGAGACCTTCACGACATAGGCAATTATCGCCCAATCTGCTTGCTGTCCGTTGTCTATAAACTCTTTACTCGAGTCATCCCAAACAGGATTGACAGAACACTGGACGAAGGACAGCCATGCGAACAAGCAGGATTCCGAAAAAGATTTAGTACCATGGACCACATCCACACAATTACAAGACTCATCAAAGTTTCACGAGAGTACAAACAACCACTTTGTCTCACTTTCATCGATCTGAAGAAAGCCTTTGATTCAGTGGAAACAGAAGCGGTTATAGAGGCTCTGGATAACCAAGGCGTCCCTACTCGGTACATAATGATCCTTCGTGAGCTTTATAAAGATTTCACGACCAAAATATCTCCATTCTACAACAATATCACCATTGACGTAAGAAGAGGGGTTCGACAAGGCGATACAATTTCGCCAAAACTACTCACTGCCACCCTACAAAATGTCATGCGAACATTAGAATGGGACGAAATGGGAGTGAAAATTGACGGTCGACAATTAAACCATCTTCGCTTTGCTGACGATATCGTTCTCATAACACCAAACATCAGCCAAGCGGAACGAATGTTGACCGGTTTCGATAACGTCTGTGGAAAGATTGGTCTTCAACTGAATCGAACGAAAACAATGTTCATGAGGAACGGATGGGTTTCAAATGCCCCATTCACGCTCAACGGAACGACAATCTCCGAATGCTCCAGTTACGTCTATCTAGGTCGTGAAATCAACATGATGAACGACCTAGCTCCAGAGTTGAGCAGGAGGAAACGAGCGGCTTGGGGAACGTTTGAGAGCATCTAAGATGTAGCGAAGAGGACAAAGAACATCCGATTCCGTGCCCACCTTTTCGACTCGACAATTATCCCTGCCCTAACGTATGCAGCAGAAACCTGGTAGCTACGTAAGCAGGATGAAAGATCACTTGTCGTTATCGAGCGCGCAATCGAAAGGTCGATGCTAGGAGTATCCCGTATCTCGCAAATGAGAGAAAGAGTCCGAAGTTCCCACCTACGTCAACGATCGAAAATCAGAGACGCCGTTCTACACGCCCGATATCGAAAATAAGGTGGGCCGGACACGTGATGCGCTTCAACGACATCCGATGGTCAAGAGCCGTTACCGACTGGATTCCTCGGGACGTCAAGCGCTCTAAAGGAAGACCACTGAACCGTTGGTCCGATTTCTTCACGAAAGCGATAGAACAAAGATTGATGCTCAGCGAATCCCTAGAGCGAGGAGGACCCACTGGGCCACTCTTGCACGCGATAGGGAAAAATGGAAGAGTTGCTGGTACCCGCTCGAGTCACTCGACGATCAACGGGACGACAGGTGATACAGGTGACAGGTGATACAGGTGATGGCCTTGAAAGCGGTAACAATAAGTAGTCAGTAGTGTTCGCTCGTAGCTGGACTTCTAGTGAAATTTCTATCTAATTGCCAACACCGTTGTCAAAATTCGGAGCAAATGTTGCAAAGCCGAGAAAAATGTCCCATAATACCTTCGTCATTACGGTGTTATTCAGCTTTTTTCATTCTCAAATATAGTTACCTCCAAAAAGATGTGGTATAGTGGAGAAAATGTGGTAGCTTGAGCAGACACTCGCAAACGGTCGTAGCATCATCGCTCGCTATTCAAACGAAATGTGCTACCACAAAGTGATATCTGCATGCATTGGCGACCTCCTCACATTGCAAAGTCGTCTCGTCATATTACAGAGAAATCGGGCTGGACCACTGCACCACATCCGCCTTTTAACCCTAATACTGCTCCATCGGAGTGTTGTCTTTCCCGTGTCTTAAGGACTACAATCAACTCAAAATGACTTCACCAGCTTCTTTTACCACCAGCTTGACTATTTTTGAGAGTAAGGCATTCAATCTTTGACCAACAAATGGTAGCAGCATTGATCATGATGATGACTATTTCTTTATTTCATTAATTAATTAATTAATTTAGTCCGTAATCACAGCAATTTTTTCCACAGTGCGGATCCCAGGACTTCTAGCATTCAGTTCGTTTTTCCTCTTCATCTTGAACGGCGTAGAATACTGGTTGAGCTAGTCGCCTTGCTATGGTGTTCATAGGGTGAATGTTGTTGACTGCCGGGTGAGAGAGTCGGGGGAGGGACGGGTGGAGCTCAGCTCCAAGCGTGCCGCGGCGACCATCACAACCACTCGGTCACGGTGACCCAGATGACGATTATACTGTTGATTAATGATTCCTCTGAATAAATAACTATTGAATCAGCAAAAGTCTCAATGAGCAAGAAATTTAGGACCACCCACTTTGTAGGGTTTGGTAACAGTGGGGACCATGAGGGTCCTTCTAATGCTCATCATGCGACGTCAAATCTCACTCAGCTAGTGTAGTAGTTGTGTGGCGTATCGTGGGAAAGCAGGCACTCAGCCAGGCATGCACAAGCAGACATACAGATGCCGCGTGCCCGACTGCCGTTCTCTATCAAAGCTAGTCGTCAAAGTGCTAAACTGAGTTAATTCCACATAGCTACACGTGAAAATGCCTCAACCAGGTTTTGAATAGATTTCTCTCTGTACCCTATTCTCTATATCTGTACAGTGTCCATCTTTTATTTAATAATATCTGGTCTCACTTCAAAACTCTGAAAGCGGAGAACTAACAGAAAGTGAGCTGCATTGTAACCAGGTCATGTTTCGATTTTTTTTCTCACTTTTTCCACTCAATTTATTCTTGATGACTAAGATTGGTGGAAGTAAAAGTTTAACAGTTGCACCGATGATTTTAAATAGAATGGAAAAGCGTAAATTTTCCAAAAAAGTTCTAATTTATGCCATATCACACTTAGCAGCAATTTCAACAGTGTGTTTTAGTTGATAGGCCCTAAGTGGTCATATAGAGAATCGCCCAACGGATACGCAGCTGGGCAATATTCATTTCTTGACGTACTATAAACTAGTATGCTCCTAAATTTTTTCTTCAATTCGTTCGCTTTCAGAGCCGATCCCTCAAGACGTTCAGCTTGCCTGTATTGGCCATTTGGGGACTCGCCTTTCCCGATGGCTAATAAACCAACAATCTCCAAGTTAGTCGGCTGTTACTTCTAACATATAAAGGATAAAGGATAAAGCTCTCGGCGTTGATCATTCCCTGAGGGATGCGCCATGCATTCGACTTCAATTTCTAACTTCGTTTGAGGTGATTGAATGCATATCTGGCGTTTACAATGACTCGCGGTGGCCTCTCGCTGAACCGAGTCAGTGCTGCTTATCCTCCCAGACAAGTCTGATCTGAGACCTGCCTGGTACCAATTTACCGACCCCGGAGGGATGGATGGCTTGGTGGGCCATGAGCGCGAGATTAAACCATTGACCTCGTGTGCGACGCAGGGCACCTCTAACCACTGCGCCACATGTGCTCTTACTTCTAACATATATATATATATATATATATATATACATATATATAGTACATATACGGATTTGTCTATATATATATATGCAAGAATATATATCTGTGTACATATACATGTATATAGATGTATATAATATATGTATATAGACATCTATACCTATGCAAATCTTCTCGTTATGATATTTTTCCGTATGTTTGAAAATGTCATGACTGACACTATAATTTGTCAGTGTGAGTTCATACAGCAGTTTCACCTGCCAGCAGCCATTTAGTAATGTATTCTTCAGAAAAATAAAAGACTGAGAATTTTTTTAGAACACAATATCTAGAGATACATGCTATGAAATAGTACAGATTACGCTTTCTGCATAGTCCTTCATCCTTGGAATAAGGTGTTTTATTAGGAGATGGGAACGATACCGCACTATGGAGGAATGGAAGATGGACGTCGACACTATAGTGGAGTTGTTTACCAGAAAAGATGATCCTATGAACTTTGTTGCATGGTACGAGTGTATCGATTCGAAAAGTTCGTTCTTGTGAAATTTTATCAAAAGAAACGAAAAGACTGCGATATGCACTTTTCTAAAGTTCTTCGGAAAGACAAAATAAGTCAGTCTTGGTACATTTGCAAATTTTTTCAGTTTATCCATGTTAATGTGAGGTGGTTGATCCATCTATGATAAATGCTCAATCAGTTGAAAATACGTTCTGAATACGGCACCTCATGGATTGCACATGCAGTTTTTCTCTTTATATCGTTTGTTTTTTTAGGTACATCGCTGAACCTGACCACACCCTCCATGAAAATGGTTTCTATAATGGCGCTTTTGTGGCAATGTTGAAAAAACTTGACGAGTTGTTTGGGTATTTTGTGCAGCGCTTCCGTGAAAACAACCTGGATTCTCAAGTCAACGTAATTTTCACAGCCGATCATGGCCACGCTCAGGTATGACTTCCTTACCTTTGCCTCAATATTTTGAGCAGCCTGTTTTTGCTCTGTTTTTTAAATTCTGTCTTATTGGGTTGTTCTATAAGTTTTGGCAACAAGAGAAATAAGCACTAATCTTATTAACCAGAAGTAATTAAAATGGAATGATTACGGATATCGTTCAAATGCGCATTTTCCAGCAAAAATATTATGATGTACAACTTGTTTACACTTGTAACAGGATGGAGCTGTCTTGGGAACAAATGCGCTTGCTACTTATGCACAAATGGCGCGGAAGATCAGTGGAGCTTGGGGCGATGATACGGTTGCAGAAAGGACGACTAGTATAGATTGGCGAAGTTCAAAGCCGAGAGAACAGTTTGAAGGGAACAGTCGTGATTGGGCCGCCCATAGCAAACTCCTTTAGTCTTGCGCGCTGCTTCACTAGCATTTTCCCCTTGCGTGCCATTCGTGCATGAGTAGCACGTAGAATTTTGTTCCCAAGATAGGCTCCATCTTGAAGCAAATCTAGGCCAGTTGTATACGAAAATGTTTGCAAGAAAATATGCATTTGAAAGATACCAAAACCACGCAATTTATCATATTAAGTTATCATATACTTAATAACTTTGATGTTCATTGCTCTAGTGCCAAAATTTATGGTACCACTCAGTGATTATCTTCATAGACATCTTCATCGTTCAGACCTTAGTGCTTTGCTGCCTCGCAGTGGCAATAATCCCGTTCCTATCTGTTTCTAAATTTGATCAATACGTTCTTACTGAAGGCTGATTTACATTAATCGTGAACTTAGTGAGTAAGTACTTAATATCAGGTTTTTATTTGAATACCCAGCAAGGCTTGGCCACCACATAACGTTTGAATTTTTTTCGATATAAAGGGGGGGGGGGGTTTCGATTTGTGAACTGAACATTCTAAGGCAACATTTTTCATAACCGAAATACAAAACGACTTAGTCGATAATAATTTACGTGTGACAGAGGCGAACGATATATGAAGCATATCGACCGGTTATTCATTATCCAATGGTTAAACAGTTGAACGCTTTGATAGACCTCTTACGATTGCAGATACTGAAGCACATAGGCGATGTGAACACATATAGGGAAGCGTGGCAACAATATAACGTCTCCATGCAACAATTTTCAAAAACCTTTCTGATCTCCGACATTTGTTTCGGGCCCGTTTGGAATCATATTATTAGGTTGAAAAGAAAGTTCTGGGGCACTTGTAAAAAATTGCAAATCTATGCATGAATCCCAAACAAACGCAATAATGACAATCCTTCAAAATAAAGGCCATCGTTTTCTACGACTTCCTTCATCGGTTCGCCAAGTGCGGTTGGCAATTTGCGAGCACTTCGTGCTGAACGAGGCTTGTTTCCGAGGTCAAGATCTCCGACAATAAAGCCTTGAGACTAACGTCTAGCAGCAGCTTTACTTGTTGTGCCATCCACTTGAACTTCGCTGATTTCATTGACTGCAGCTCGGTGTGAAAGATCCTTGCTCTGTAAATAATGCAATAAAAAGAACGATTTTGGTTTGTAACGTTTAACATTGCGGAAGCTTGCAACAAAGTGAAAATAAAGATGAATAACATCTGGGTTTGCAATGGGAAAATCGGACAAAAGAAACTGTAATATTCCCATGATATGCATGAGAGTTATCTCATGCTCATAAAAGTGCCCCAGCACTTTCTTCCCAACCCTAGGTATTTGCCCAGTTTTACAAAAATTTTGGATTTTTCAAGATAGCAAATATTTAATTTACTGCTGATCTCGCAACCCTTGTCAAATCCTTCATCTGCTTCAAATAAGTTGGTTTAAACGTATCGTATTCAGATCGATGGCACAGAGAATATAATGTGCGTGGAAGATTACATAGATTTAAGTAAAGTGTACTATGGAGATCAAATGATCTATATTTCGGATAGATCCAGTTTTGACAATATTTATCAAAATCTGACAGACGCAATACACCGGAATTCTTTCAAAGTGAAAATCTACACCAAAGATGTTAGTTTTCAATAGCTTTCTTAACTTCGCTGTTATATCGATTTGCAAAAATGTATAATGTTGGTTAAGAGTTTTCCATCATCGTTCAACTACAAAGGCATGCCTTCATTGATCGGTGACATTATTCTTTCTCCAGATGTCGGAGCTGAAATCCGATTCAAGTGCGAAAAACAGCTATTTAACAGGTGAATTGATGTGAACGCAGAAATGAATTTTTCTGTAATCTTTTTGTGCTGATCCGCCCTAAATCTGCTGCGTTTCCTTTCTAGAAATTTATATTCTCATCCCATTCAAACATATTTGTGTTCTTAATTTCATTTGCTGGGAGTACCGCTTCGTTCAACAATGTAATCACCATCATTCTCAAGAACGGATAGAGTTTTGTTCCTAGTGATAAAGAATAATATGCAAAACTTTTGCGTCAGGCGGAACTCGGACTCTCGTCTCACTCTATCCGGGAGCACGTGCTCTAACCCGTTAGGCTACTGACGCTCGTTTTTCCCACCACTCTTTCCACGCTACAACGCATCTATCTGTCAGAAACCAACCGTCAACGGTTTGACCCAGGCAGTCGGTGCAGACATTGAACCCAGTCACGTTGACGAACATTATGTATTGGATGTTTCTTCTTTTTTCAGAGACAGAGTCTTGTTGAGGGGAAATAGATTTCTTTCTTCTAGAGCAGACGTAGAACGCGGTAACGCAATAAGATTTACCCTGCATTCTGCACTCGGTCTTTGTTTCGATCGCATACAACGAGCCCATCAAGTCTTCCATTCTTTAGGTGCCGGAAAAATGATACCGAACTTCTCTGAATGAATCACAGCACTGAGCTGACATTAGTAGGTCACCGTATGCCACAGTGTATGCCAAATATTCACTGGATCGCAGCGGTTATGAATTAAAGAAACTTTTCAGGAATAAATAAAGCAAACCAAGAAGAAGAGGACGTTTTGCACTGATTGTTTTCCTCAAGCTTCGGATTGTTCCCTAATGCTATCGGGTCCCCAACTAAGTTTTCGAACTTGATCCAGAAAATAAAAATTTTGCCACAAAAACAAAATTTTTTTTCTACCTAATTTGTGCAAAATTTTCTTGCGCATCGTTTGGTACATTTTTGCACATACCTGTCCAACAATGGAGCCGTCAGGTGAAGTCATTTGCAACTTACTGCTTCACAAGTTTCAATTGGGGCACAGTTTTCAAACTGCATTTGACAACATCATTCGTGCAGAAGGCTGCCAAGTTGTGGGTAGGACTACGGTGTAGGAATGGTTTACAAAGTTTCGCAACAAAGATACTGATTTGGCCGATCAACCAAGGTCCGGAAGACCGCATGAAATTGATCGAGAAGCAATCATTGAAGCGATTGAATAAGATCCAAATTTGTCAACCGGTGATTTGCCTGATGATTCCCAATGTTCAGACGAACGGATTCGGAACATTTTGATAGATGCAGGCAAGAAATGGCGCAAGGGCAGTTGGATTCCGTACGATCTCACACAAGCTCAAAAGAGCTGAAAAGCTCAAAATTTTTCAATTTTTGGATCAAGTCCAGAAACTTAGTTGGAGACCTAATAAAAATTCCGAAGTAATATAAGTTTTAGTTGAATTTATGTGTCATTGTTTATCTCAAACCTAAAAGACTGTCTGGATTGCAACTAATCGTTTCACGCCATCTTAAAGTCTCTACCAGAATGGCGGCGTCCTTTTCTAGATGGTACAGAGCTCTAAGGAAACCTCAGTTGTCTCTCCAATTGTTGATAAGCTTGTCCAAAGCATTTGTTGGCATAGAAATATTGCTTGGTTTTGTGTATCCTCCAATTCGACTCGATACCACTCATTACCGAACTGTCATCTTGTCCTAGTTGATAGCGTTGCTTTCAGAACATCAGACAAAAACACACTTTATTAGAGTACAAACGGTATTCAGTTTGAAGGGGAAGAGCTGTGACAAGATTAATTTTTTAACTTAGTGAATCAGTCATTATAACACACTAGAAAGTCGATGTCGCTGTATCAGAAATCAGAATTTCAATTGAGGAGATGTCTATATGCACGCAAAACATTTTTTTTTTGAAGGATGTACGATTATAGAAAGACAACGTATCATTCATCTACACACGGCATGGAACCAAATAACCCAGAAATGAAAGCGATTCTCGTACTTCATGGACCTGATATCCTTCAACAAAAAGTGGTTTGTTTCTTCGCTCCCGTGTCATCTATGGAATACTTATTTCAGCACGTACTTCAAAAATTGAAAGAAGTCGTTCGAGATCCTGCTATCATTATCGTTTTTGAAAAAAAAATTAACAACTGGTTTTGACGACCCAGATATGTGACGTTTGCGAATTTCTTTCTCAGGGTAGTATCAAGAAATTTAGCTCGTTTGTTGCAAACTATGCCCCGATTTCTAATGAATGTTTACCCGAATATCCATGAGTGTTTATTGCTGCGGACATTCAGATGACTAATGTGCCAAAACTCATCGACCTCTACCCACTTATGAACTTCTTGCTCCGTACTAGTCCAGCTCCGAATCATGGGACCACTGTACCATTTTTGAATTGTGTCGATGACACCATTCTCAAAAACAAGGTGTGTAAATTTTACATTTTATGAAGTGCTTGTGTATGCAAAAATGAACGTGAAAAAAGTTCTTCGGCTTGCTGAAGAGGTACCATTTGCAAGCACGAGGGCCGGATCTGTGGCTAAGAATAGATAATCTGATTTC
Source organism: Parelaphostrongylus tenuis (assembly GCA_019055375.1). Lineage (NCBI taxonomy): Eukaryota > Metazoa > Nematoda > Chromadorea > Rhabditida > Metastrongylidae > Parelaphostrongylus > Parelaphostrongylus tenuis. Next base: position 124,849 of record JAHQIW010003531.1, read on the forward strand.
AAAAAACTTCTATGAGCGCTCCATCAGAAGAAAATATTCGGACGAAGCCCGTTTTTTAATGGTTGTATTGCTTAGAGCACCATGAATATAAGTGAAATCATCATTTACGACTTCAAAGACGTTTTCAATGGCACGTGAAAGAATGGAAGGAATGAATCAGTTTTGCCCATTACGATATTAGCATATTTCCACGCACGGCCTCGAATCTGTCCATTTACTGCCTACAAATCCAATTAACACATCTTTTGATGGAGAATAAAGGTCTAAGAAGTTTTATGAATTTGCTGATATGAGCAGTGGGAAGATTTCATGCAACAAAAACTTTGACCTAAGTTATATTTATTTATTGATAATTATTTTAGCTCCGTGAAAAAATCTACTTATGGGCTATTATATTGTTGTGCATTAATGCACTTCTCGTGATGACTTACTGTTTTGCCCGCAGGATTTCCTCCAACGAACATACGAGGTGTGATTTTTTACAGTCTCACACTTTATTGCTTAAAGACCTTCTTCCTTCATCATCGGAATGCAGCAAAATGCTGGGCATGTTTGTTTCAAACTAAATGTACCAGAGTTATTCTCGTCTTGTCACAGCCAGGTTGTGTCATCACAATGATTTATTTAACGATAAGATTTCTAATGATGTTCAACTAAAGCGCACCGTTAATCATTTCGGGAGCACGTGAACCATTTGTTACAAGGACTTTTTGTGGTTTTCTCGTCAAGCACGGATTTTTCACTCAACTTTTAATAATCATTCAGTGGCTGAAATAAAAGTGCGGTTCCGATACTATGTTCGATTTCTAAAATTGCTCTTCTAGTGAGCTGTATCAACGAAGAGAGAGTTCTTTGAATTCTTCCATAGAGTGTTTAGTGCATTTTGCGCTCGTGTTTGCTTGGCTTTTTTTACCAAGCCATGGTTTTTCACCAAAGTTTTGGTAGTCATCCGGTAGGTTGAGGAACGGAGAAAATTTTCTAAATAAAGCTTCTTACTGCGCTGTAGTAACGACAATGAGAAATTACGTTTCTTCTTTGGAGTGCTTGGTGTGCTCCGCTGTCGTTTATGCTTGGCTTTTTAGTGGAATAGCAGTGATCATTCAGCTTGAAGAGTGACGATTCTAATGCTATTCGCTTCTTTTTAAAAATAATCTTTTAGTGGGTCGTGACAACGAGAAAAAGATCAGTCTCGCACTCCGAGTAACTACCGTTTGCTTGAACATTGCGGCGGATTCATTGATACTTGTATTTCATAAGCTAGAGACAATTTATAACCAAAAAAGTGATATGTCACTGAAAAGCCTTCTGTAAAAGTCTTTATTAATGAAAAGAACGTCTATATGTTCCAAAAATTCTCACTTCTCAAAACGAGAGCCTCATCAATGGCGAGACACGTATTTCCATTTCTTGCTTATTTCTGACGATGTCGTGATAGTGTAGTTAAAAAACGCTTTCTCTGATGTACGCACTTTGAAAGAATCTTGTACGGTGTTTCTTTGAATACGCAGTCGCATTGAGCCTTGATACAGCCCATATTCATCAATTGTATCAGTCCAACGAACATAGATGCGGCAATGCAGGACTCGTTTGAAACATAATTCTATTTTTAGGGGTACATCGAACTAAAAAGGCTTTCTAGAAAACAAATATATTTTGGATTCTCCGAGATTTAAGCTTTTCAATAAATACTGGTACTCTAAGGGGAAGACATTGTTCAGCAAAAGAGATCCCTTCAAAAATCCTCTGCTCGATAACAGAAAATTACCAAAATTAGTTTTAGTGAAAGTAATCAATAAACTGGCAGTGCATGTACTATACAACATCATTTTCGGCTAACTGTTCTTTGTTTTCTGCTAAGTGTCATATTTGTACCAGAAGCTTACAAGCGTGTAGAAAAAATCATGGAATACCGAAGTATCATATGAAGCATAATATTATTTCCAATGAAAAAGAAACCCCGATTAAACAAAAATCGTGCGGCAGAGATTTCAACTTTGGCCGCGAAAGAGTTAAATTGGTAGAATATTGATAAAGGCAGCTGGCTAGATGAGCATCAAATTTTTGAAAACTGTCAATATTTTTTCTTCTTATAGAATGATTCAAGGATTGTTCAAGGACAAAGTTTAATTCTCTATCCCCTTGTAAAGGATTTTTCAGAGGGTGTCCGTTAAATGGTGGAAGCAATACTTTGCCACACTCGAACTACCTGTTCCCGAAGAAATTTACCCGATTACGATCCAGACACCTATGTTCCCATTAACCGTCGATGGGTATGAACATGCATCACTAACCTCCATTTATCCCTTTTGCGGCTCACACGGTTTTTCCATCTAAGAATGGGTTAGGCCTTATATATTTTTTCTGGGCTTTTTTCTTTCCTTAGATCTGAAGAATACTAATTATTACGCCTGTCGGGCAGCCTTCTTGCTGTGCGGATGGTTTGTGAGATCCAGTAAGTTAAGGCCATGTCTATCGTTTGTCGTTAACATGCTTCATGTACGTGGCTTTAAGAGTTTATATGATTGTTCTTTTGACTTCAAAAAGTTTTCGTTTCTTTTTTGGGAGATATACTATTTCCTGAAATACTCTTCAACATAGAAGCGCATGTGGCACATTGGACACAAAGTCGATAGTTCAATCTCGCGCTCATGACTCACCAAGACATCCATCCTTCCGGGTTCGGTAAACTGGTACTAGACCGGTCTCAGACTTGTCGGGGAGGATAAGCAGCATTCATTCGATACAGCGGTGATCACCACAAGCTACTGTAAGGACCATATATGCAATCATTCACTTCAAACGAAGTTAAAAATTGAAGACGAATGCATGGCGCATCACTTCTTTATCCTTTACTTTTAACATATGTACTTTGTTAACTAACCCTTGAGCTGGAAAACTCCAGGCACAGTATGTTACAAGTTCTGAGACACCTTCATTAACATCTACAAAACTCCGGAAAAAATTACCGTAACCTCACAAAAAACTATGTTTAGGGCCATCTGCAGCAATCTGTTTGTTCTCCTTGTCGTCATCTGAAGAAAGCAGTTTCGAAAAAAATGGTATTTTATTGTTTATGTGCATTGTCAATAAAGCATTTTCCACCCTTTAACTGTTTTACAATGGTTCGATTTCGGACATGGTCAGAGGTTTGATTTCCACTTCAGAGTGTCTCAGTACTATGTGAACAATGAACTTTTATGTAGTATACAGTTTCCACTTCTAAACGATATCTGTTCAACTTACGTGATCTTCAGTAATAGGTGAGCCTTTCAACCTTGAATCATCTTGTCTTGAAGGAATTCCGTTAAACGAAATAAAAACCGTTGGGATCCACTGATTTTTGGTGATAATGAACAATCTTTCTCATACTTGAACCGTCTTTACATGTAGTAAGAATTTGGAGAGATTTAACATTCCTCTCGTTAGTTTGAAACCGTCGTTCCTCGAACTGGTTGCGTAATCTCCTGCAATTTTTAGATCTGTGGGCATCTAGTTGACCTAAGAAGTGCTCACCAAGCGCGACTTCTTTTTTCGACGGCTGAGCTACCGGTGATTGGGCGTTCTTAGGTAATCGCCGCAGGTGATTGGCGGCCTTTGTGAACTGCAAGAAAGCTTGTTGTTCTAACATTAGATTTCCTATAACACTCTGATCTGTGCTACGGTTGGTCCAAAGGCTTCACTTCTGGTATAAGGCGTTGTCTCGATGACAAAGAACGTCGCCTAAACCCATTTCGCTCGTCATTCTGATAGCGAGTGTCGAATTTGAGTGTTTGCAATTGGTTCCAAATGTCGGAGAACTCATTGCTAACAGCAATGTTTCAGAAGTTCGACTTTTTATAAACCTCGGGCAAAATTAATTGTTATATGAAAATCGAGAAAACTTATCTTGGATAGCTGACGCGAGGTTGGTAAATTAGTCGTAGAAGTTTGGCTGACGTTTCGGCGACCCGCCTTCTTCAGAGCCTGGGCATATGTAGTATTAGTCTCCGGATATCATTACAAATAGCTATTGATTCGTATACTATTCTTCCCCAAAGGCGTTTCTCCAGATACTGAGCACATTAATGCTCTTTTGACACACATTTGTTTATGCAGGAGAACATTTCGTATTGGACGCATCTTAGAGAGATGCGCAGTAGTTGTGTTTCAATGCTCAGTATCTTTGGAGAGTTTTTGGTAAGCCGCATAAGTATAGCTTCCTAGATCTTATAAAATACTACATACGCCCAGGCTCTGAAGAAGGCGGGTCGCCGAAACGTCAGCCGAACTTCTACGACTAATTTACCAACTCGCGTTAACTAATAAGATAAGTTTTTTCGATTTTCCTACAACAATTTCGCATTGTGTCTGATTCGGTGTAGAACAGCTACGGCAGGACTACTTCATCTCATCTGAATCTTCCTACTTCTTTTGATCAGCACGCTTATCTTCCATGTCCAAGTCTCTACAGGCCCAAGAAAACAGACCTTAAAACCCTCAAGACTGACAAATTAAGATTTTCCTTGTGAACTTTCAGGACCTTTGTTCAGTATTATTGAGGATATTTACTGTCTTAACCGACTTAGAAGGAGGACATCACAAAAATCATCAATGGTTTAGAGTTCGTCATTGATTTATACCGCTTCTACGTCTGCTTATACAGTCTTCACTCAAAAACAGAAATAATGTGATGATCACATAGCAATTTTGAGCATTTTATGAGGACTGGAAATGTTGCTTTCCCCTTTTTGTTATTTGTGAATCAATGAACTTCAACGTCTATTCTATTTATCTTTGTGTAATCATGAAATGAACACTCTAATCAGAATATTGATCGCCGATTTCTGCAAAGAGTGATTTGGCAATGTTTGTCAAAATTTAGATGCCTGAACAAAAAGAAATATACATCCTTCTCATTTCCTTCTGCTATCACTACAATTTGTTTGCCATATTTGTAATCAAATCAAGGTAAGAAATAGATAAGTTACAATCATATAACACGTTTTGAGTCTTCTATAAGGTCTGGTATGACACTTATATAGTACTAGACAGGCGCCTCCCCTATTTATAAAGGCGTTTGTTATTCGGCGACGATTCCTTTATAGGCAGGGGTACATTCTTTTGTAAGGGATCGGCTGAACCAAAAGGCACCATACAACTGAGGAGCCTGGAAGGGCAAAACAGGCGCCCGTCTAGTACTTTGTAAGTGCCATACCAGATCTTATAGAAAGCTTTCAACGTGTTATATGATTGTAATTGGTTTATTTCTTACGTCAATTCGATTACAAATATGGCAAATAAATAGCAGCAATAGTAGGAGGGAATAAGAAGGGTGTGGATTTTTGTGTTCATGCATCAAAATTTTGATAAAAAGTGTCAAGTGACTCTTTGCGTAAATTGGAGACGAATTATTGTGAATAGAGTATTGACTCTATGATTACACAAAGATTAATAGAATAGATGCTGAAGCTTAGTAAATCAGAGATAATGAAAGGGGAGGAGAGCATTTCCGTTGGTTCGACATGTCGCACATGTGACATATCCTTTTGTTGCCTAAGAAACAAAATGACAATATGAAGACACACGTGTATAGATTCCTAAAATTGTCTATAAAGTCTATGTGAGAGATTTTTTCTCAATAATTAACTCATATAGCAGGTTTTTTCTGCTTAGATCTGTGCATATGGAAGACCAAAAAAACCCCCTTCTTGTTTCCACATGAATTATCATGAACACGACACCAATAAGGCTGCTTCAAAAACTGAGAATTTGGTGCGGTAACCTTGAAATGTTTTGATATGGCTCAAGCGCAAATTCACTATTTACACAAGGAGCAGCAGTTATGGCAGAAACTGGGAAAATCATTCGCAAAGCTCAGCAAGACTTTGCCAATCATAAGACCAGGACGATTGCACTCCGTGACGGGACACTTACAGCTTCCAGAAGGGCAATGGAGAAAATCATCCACTACTGCTATTTGGATCTCTTGACTAGCCAAGTCCTCATACCGTCATATAAATTGAAAGAGGATTGACAGGTATCGTTCTGCCGGTCCTCGCTCCCAAAATCCGACATGATATTGTCGGTGAAGAACAGAACAACACCCGGTCCAGACAGAATTAGACCAGAACACCTGAAGAATTTACCGCCAGTTCTCATCAACACCCTTGCCCGGCTCTTCACTCGCTACCTGTCAGTATGCAAGATTCTCATTCAATGGAAAATCAGCAAGTCTTCTTGTTCAAAATGGAGACCTTCACGACATAAGCAATTATTGCCCAGTCTGCTTGCTGTCCGTTGTTTATAAACTCTTTAAACAACATTGGACGAAGGGCGGCCATGCGAACATGCAGGGTTCCGAAAAGGATTTAGTACCATAAACCACATCCTCACTATTACAGACTCACTGAAGTTTCACGAGAGTACAAACAACCACTTTGTCTCACTTTCACCGATTTAAAAATACCTTTGATTCAGTGAAAACAGAAGCGATTATGGAGGCTCTGCATAACCACGGCGTCCCTACTCGGAACAATATGATCCTTCGTGAGCTATATAAAGATTTCATGACCAAACTATCTCCATTCTACAGTAATATCTCCATCGACATAAGAATAGGGGTTCTTCACTGTCGCCCTCCATAACGTCACGCGAACATCAGAATGGTACGATATGGGAGTGAAAATTGACGGTAGCAGTTTCCCACTCAAATATCTAGAAAGAGGGATGACCGAATCAATGAAACTCAGATATGTGTGTAGGTTCAGTTTTCACTTGCTCTCACGGCAGAAAACAAAACCCAAGCCGAGAGTATCGCGGATACTTAAGCACATATCATATACATCCGCGATCGTTCTATGGTAATTTTGATTGGAAGAAAAAAAGGCGTCAGTTTATCATTCTATCATACACATCAAAAGTAATTCACGAAACACTTATACGGTGCAATACACATGTTTCGGCCTTTCAGCCTCGTCAATTGCAAGGTGCCTTTCGTTTGAGCCAATCCGTTTTGAGGGAGGACCCCTTTCATAGAGGAAACACAAACGTAACATTTACAGACGCCGTTAAATGATATAATCACAGAACGGGCAGTGTTGTACACTCGATTGCTCTTGGCTGGAAATTTTGAAATATCATACCTTTCGTTGTGAATGTCTCTTAGGACAATGTCCGGATATCAACATGCCTGATAAATATTATAAGGGTAAGGGAGTTCCCTCCCAAAGGGAGTTGGCTCAACGGAAAAGCGCAGTGCAACTGAAGAGGCTGAAAGGTTGAAACGCGTGTATTGCACTATACAAGTGCCCATAACAGACCACATGCATTTCTCAAAAATAATTATCAGGCATGCTGAAATCTTAAGAAGCATTCAGAACGAATGGTATGACTTTTCAAATGGTCTTCAAATGACATTAGAATACATACAAGGTAGAGTGCGATCAATAAAACCGTGATTTAAGAAAAAAAAACCAACTCGCCACGCATTTCCTAACTACTCAATACTCAAGTAAGTGCCAGTTTCTGTATACATAGAAATTCGAGCGGTTAGAAAATTCATAAGAATCAAACGCTGATTTAGTCATGAGTGTTGGCTGAGATAAAACAACGAGTAGCAGTAGTTGAGTATGTGTGTAGAGGTAATGTCAATTATTCTGCAACTCTCGGGCTAGTTTTTGCTGACCTCATTTAAAAAGGTTTAAGTGACCGTATAGGCAGTTATCGTTGCATCAAAGATGTAAAACATATAGACAACATAACCAGTCATCATAACAATTTTCTTCGCCATTTTTGACGTTTTTCTTCTCTATCTTATGATTCACTTGGTATTATTCAGAAGTGTAGCTACACAATGTTATAGAAATTTTGGACCGCCGTCGCCATCTTCTTTTTCACCTAGCTCTGTTCTTGTCCGATGCATATTTTTCATTTTCTTCCCTTACCAGAAAAAGCTCATGTGAGGCAGTGGTTAGAGATGCTCCGCGTCGCACACGAGGTCATCGCTTCTATCTCGTGCTCATCACTCACCAGGCCATCTGTCCCTCCTGGGTCGGTAAATGGGTACCGGACGGGTTGTAGACTTGTCTGGGAGGATAAACAGTACTGACTCGTTACAGCGGAAGGCCACCTCGAGTCATTGTAAAGGCCAGATATGCACTGAAGCACTTCCAACGAAGTTAAAAATTGAAGACGAATGCATGGCGCATCCTCAGGGATTTATCAACCCCAAAAGCTTTATCCTTTTATCCCTTTACCCTATAAAATGTGCTGTTGTCATAAGTAGTAATTCGAAACTGTTTGGCTACCAAATGGATGATATTTCAAACGCAGTTTTGACATGGCAGATATAAAATATTTGATACCCTAGTTTCACTATTTCCCTACGACTAACTGCTTTTCCTGCTATTACCTACGCGAGGAAAATTTCAATCAGATCATCTTTCATTAAATGAGCACTGGTGCTGATGGTCCCTGCAACTCTCACGATTATCTGTGAGAATTTCTTTACATTCGCCAATTTATTGACCCATGATTCCACTTTTAAAGGTTAATTTTTTCTAACTTACGATTTTCTTTTGAAGCAAATCAAAAAGAGTGGTGTGCAAAACGTTTGCGTCAGCTGGGATTCAAACCCAATTCTCACTCCTTCCGGGAGCGCGTGCTGAACCGCTGCACCACCGCTCGTGTGGCACACCTCTTTTTCTACGCTACAGCGCGTTATTTGTCAACAGAAGTGAGTTCAATGTCGATAACTGACTGCCCACGCCAGGCCGTAGACGGTTGGCTTTGACAGATAACGTGTTGTAGCGTAGAAAGGGAGGTGTACACAACGAGCGTCGGTGATGCAGCGATTAGCACACGCTTCCGGAAAGAGTGAGATGTGGGTTCGAATCCCGGCTGACGCAAACGTTTTTGCACAGCACTCTACGTACTGGATATATTGTAACATCATAACAACGCAAGTGGCTGTCAAATGAAAGCATTTCTGGTTGATTAGCAAAACAAAAAGCAAACAGAAGAATAGAACGATGGTCTCAAAAATCAGTTCGCAACGCATCAATATTTCCTGATTGCTAAATAAATACTGCCTTCAATGCGTTTTAATCTACGCTCCTATCGGACACAGTTTGATTGTTGACCAACGCCGCTGTGATACTTTTGAGCAAAATGGGTTGAAGAATAAAAGGTGAAGCGTTGGCATTGATCAGTGCCTAAGAAATGCACCGTGAATTGAACTGACTCAGCATCACTGAAATGAATGATTGCATATTCGGCCTGACGTTTGTCGCAATCTACCGATATGAAGCAATCCAAGGCTGTGCGTCTCCTCGACAAATTTCTACTAATTTGCCAATCCGAAAGGAATGGCGGGCTTGATTCGGTGTAGAGAATTTGAACCGCGGACCATTCATTAAGCGCTACGGGATCGCGTTGACCATCAATATTCCTTTTTCTGTTTTCCAACCAAGTATCTTTTTGTCAATCGTCTTTCATTTGATATCAAAATCGATCTCACCGGCTGTACTCCCCGAGCTGTTTAGGCAAAAAAAAAAGTTTTTTGCGTATATTGGATAGTATGCTATTCGTATAGATATGAATCATTTTTTGTTATTAAAGTATATAAGACACCAATGGAGCGCTCACTGCATCTTCTTTGCTCATCATTGCTCATAATATTATTATTGACTATAAGAACCATTTTCAATATTGTTCTCGTTTCATTAAGACTGTATATGAACACTACCATAATGCAGGCTATAACTGTTTCATCGTTTGAATCTGTGAACTATTCTCATGTGCTGAAATATTCAATAATATTTTGATAGCTTTTGAGGTTTTTGATAGATTTTCGATACCTTCATTAGTTCGATAAGTACCTATTTTGCAGTCTGAAGGAATTCAAAACTATGAGATGTGACTTCATTTTTGTACCAGAAAGTTAGTTGATGAGTAAAAGAAACAATGTTACAAAAGAAAAAAGTTGATACCAAGCTACAGGGAAAGCATATAGAAAGTGAAGGAAAGAGAAAATCAGTAATGAGCATTCTTTTCTATAATAACTAGTAATTTTCACATATTTTCACTCGATTAACCAATTTTTTTTATCCATTCTTTCATAAAAAATACTTTTCTCGTCATTTGTGAATCACAGATAAGTTCATCATTGAAAATGTTCTTAAGTTGCTTTCAGATGAAATTTTCCACACTACTTTCCGTTATTATTTTCGTTCTACTCACTTGTAGTACGGCTGTAGAGGTAAGAATTCCATTCCACTTTCCAACAGCATTTTACCAATAAGTAGCTTTTAAAATTCAAGACTATCCACTAAGATATTTGCTTTTTTCAATTTGAGAGTTTGGTCAATATTCCACCGAAAGGAATCTGTTGGGTTGGTAGAGATGGAGACTGCATGCGATGCGATTGTACAAAGCCTTTGAAGTGCTACAAGGGCGTATGTCGATGAATAAAATATTGTGTAGGATGTTTCAAAAACAGTTTATTCACTCAAGAAACAAACCTGTGATTTGCGATTGCATAAATAAATTTTTGAAATGGATTACTCGACTGTGTTTTCCAATTTTCGCTGGTTTACGCAATGTAACTTTGTGACGTTCAGCTCTTTGTAGCTTCATCATATGTTTGTTTAAGATGCATTGACCTTAATATCAATTTATGAGCATAGTTCCTCGATGTTTGCAAATAATTGACAATAACAGTTCAATATCATATCGGCGATTTTATAGAAGTAGTTAGGTGTTTTCGAAGTAGACGTGATGATTATATCTCTTGAACTTACACGAGCGCTTTCTTTGGTTGAAAGATCAAAAAGATAATAACTATCCTTGCACTTTAATCTCAGAATTTTCGTTCTCATAATTACGATTGTTAGCACGGTTCTCTACCTTTCTTGTGTATCGAGGGCACTAATGCAATGAACTAATAGCGTTCGTCGGCACTAGTTCAACCTTTCGTCGATCCATTAACATCTTAGCTCTCTGAAGTCAGGAAGTTGTAACCAAACTGCCATGCAGGGACGTTGTAATACAGCCAGCCCAGGTTTAAAGGAACATCGGAAGGAAACTCACGCTCACTCGTCATTTAAACCTTCATGAAGATAATGTCCGGCGATTATAGCCAAGTCCATGCTCACATCGAAATGCTCTTGTGGATTGTGAATGTGAGACGTCAAATAAATTAAAAAAAGCACCATGATTTTTACAGTTTTAGAACCTGGTCGTATAAATGTTGCTTATCTTTGAACTAACCGCTGATCTCTCTCTTAGAGAATATCCTACTAGTAAACAGAGCTTCTCACGTGACGGATAGAGTAATTGAACGTGGATAAAATACTGCCTTGTTCTTTCAAAAGCGCGTTAAATTAAGGAAATCTTCCTGTTTTCCCTGCATTTGGTATATGTCTTGTTTACATTTAAAGAGTCAAACTAATCAAAAGTCAAAAGTCGAGTGGTGAGGTACACTGGGAGGCGGCTAGGCGTTGCCTTTGAAAGTAAGCTTAACCTACCTACTCTGGATGAGACTAGTAGACTACCTGTTAGCACATAGCCTTCCGCTGGGAGCTTGCTCATTTACGCTTGAGCATTAAAGATAAGACGGTAAAGCAAGTGTGCATCTATTCCGCCGAATCAAGAAGCAGGCGATACCTCAACGAGAAATAGACCGTGGAATGACTGCTGAAATCTCAGCGTTAGTCTAGGCTACCTAAAACGTGAAGCCTTAAGATATTATCCTGGCCTTTAAAGCACGCTCACTCGCATGCGACTCTATTTCGAACACCTGATTATGTAAGCAAAAAATATAGGCCCAATATCATTGCACCGATCTAAACAAGAACGTAGTGCCTGCTCCACATCGTCCATCACACCATACAAGAAATGTTACCAGGGCATGTGATAGCAGAGGAGCTGACGACGTTGACGGCACTTTCCAACTCGAGTCTGGCTATAAACATCATATATTTGAAACTAATAACTTGAATCATATGTGTAAGGTCAAAGCGATGTGAGTAGATATCGGACTTAAGCACTTTACCTCATACGCTCTAACTGAGCGCACGTGACGCAGGGTTAGAGGTGCTCTCTGTTAAACACAAAGTCGATGGTTCAATCTCGCGCTCATGCCTCATCAAGCCATCCATTCCCTCGGCGTCGGTTAAAACGGTACAAGACTTGTCTGAAAGGATAAGCAGCACTGAATAGTGGAATTGATACTGCAGTACAAGGTGTTCATTTCAAGTTTTTCTCTTTTATCAACAATCACTCGTGCTTTGATTCATTTATTTCGACAGGATCGACGTACAGGATGCAATTCACGTACATGCATGAGCTCTATAACTAGCTTATTATAGGACGGCAAAGTATACTAGATTTTATGAGCCAAGGTAGAGCAATGAAAATATCATAGAATCGCCCAGTGAGCCATTCTAATAACAGTTGCGTTGAATCTTTACAAGCTCAACTGCATACTTTCCATTAAAGTAACCGTCACAGACCATCGAGTAACCGCTTCAAGAATCGTCTCTTGCTAGGAAAACCGTTTAAAGTTGGACTATTTTTAGGAAAGTTCAAAATTTCGCTGTGCAGAGAAACAGGACTTGAGTTATACTGACCCCTTTGTTGGTGAGACTGTTGTATTTACGTTAAAGTTGCCACATGTCCGGCTGAGAATTTACTAACACTCCCGCATTCATTCATAATAACGTTATCGACGATAGTAGAACATACGGCAGTATGAAGTAGCATTTTGTTCAAGTGATTCTGAATATGTTTTTGTGGTTTATGAGGCATTCCCTTATAAGCATATGAGCACTGGAGAGTAGTCGGAAGTTCTTATCGATATATGACTTTAAAATTAAATTTAAAATTATTCGGTTCACCTTAAACATACAAAGAATTGAAATTGTGGCAGTGCTTGATGGCGCCTGTTGGTCGTTCAGAAACTAATAGAAGCGAAAAAGCATCTAGTTTCTAGAGTGATTGCAAGTTATATTACAAATGAATGTGCTATGTTGTTTACTTGCGATTTTATTGACTCATGTGCTGATAAAGCTGTGTGACACTTTTCACATTCAAGTAATGTGTTTTCCTGTGATAATGAGTGTTTATGTGGAATCGGTCATGTAATTTTATGATTCGTAATGACGCTGTTTGAGTGTGACCAGTGCTCCGACTGTATTACCCACGTTGAGCTGCATGAGTGTAGCCTCAAGTGAGTAAATGCCTCCAGTTTCAATAGACAACAAAACGATTGCAATCACTGGTACATGTGATGCAGAGCATCATGACAGTCGTAAAGCACCACTTTTGTGACAATATGGCGTTCATCATCACGAAGTTTAATCTGAACATATGGAATATCTAAGGAGTGTATACTAAAAGCTCCCAGTAATTGATGAAAACAGAAAATCTGGACGAGAGATTCTCAATAAATTTTTGCGATGTGCAAATGGCATAGGACACATTTAGTTTAGAAGTAAATACGTTTATTTGAACAATTATTTCAGGAAACCGTCAACAGCTGCATTAGAATCATTGATCCAGAATCAGCGTCTTATTGCAAATGTCTACGTAGAACACCGAAAAGCTAGAGCTATTTCAGAATAATCACAATAGCTAAGATAAGAATAAAGTTGAGAATCTGCCGAGTAGATTCACAAACGGAATGACGCTTTCCACGTACTCATGTGTTCCTTAGTGCGCCATCGCTCTGCCATTCTCTCGGCCGTGTTCTGAGTTTATTGGTTGTTGTCATCAATCAAAACCATTTGCTACAGCTCGAGTTTAAGCGGGATTCATAGCGACTTGCGCTTTCCATGTCACCGCTGTTAGCGGGCGATATCTGTAGCAGTCAATGTGGTTAGAATATGACCAGGAATAAAACAGTGCGTGGCCTTGATGAAGCGGTGCGTAACACGTAAACCTCGGGAGCGGGTAACATCGAGCTCCATTCCACACTACCACATACTCTAAACTTTACACGCACATCAGCATTGATATAACACTATCTCATATCGCATCGCGCCACAAAAACTGAAGAACAGGTAGTAAAAAAGGTAAGACTGTTCTTCAAAATAATCATATTGAAAAAATCGCCTAAAATGAATGCACGACAAAGTAGAAACATTGGAGCAAAAAACAGAGCTTACTACGAAGAACTCCAGGACAGCTCTCGCCTTTGCGAACTATGTGTAATAATTCACAAAGCCATCATTTAGTACACGCGACATAATAGTCTCTATAGTGAATGATGTAGTGCTACGATATCGATGAGTTTGTTATGGTCCAGTTCTGTTAAAAAGAGATACGAATGCGACAGAGCAGATGTTTAGTTGGACGTACCAAAGAGAATTCGGTGTTGACGCACAAGCTGATGCAATAGGTGCATGATTTACTAGCGAACTTGCATGTTATGCCATAAGATTGTGTAAATCAAATTGGAAGAGTCTCATTCTCACTTTGATTTATCAAAAACTAGATTTTCTTAAGAATGGTGGTTCATGACGACAAGACTGATTTGTCTTTGAGAAAACGAATTTTTATCGTGTTTCCTTCATTCCTCTCCGGCAGCCTACAGCAACACCTTATGGAACGACACAGCCAGGCTATCCTCGAGATTGCAGGGAGATCCGCTCTTCGACGTTCAAGGAGAAGATGGAATAACGAATTGAATGCTGAAAGTGCTTGGATCCACTCAGTGAAAAAAAGGCACTACGAAGATGAATCAATAAGTGTCTAGAAAAATTTTCTCCATTTATTAGCATGAAGGCAACTGTACATTGTAGCGGTGCATTCGTGCACTGAAGTGTGCCTATGATTAACCAGCTTAGTCTCTAATCAACACGACTTTGAAATGACGACAACAAGCCAAAGTTAAGCATTTTTATGGATCCCTATACAAATCGCTATACTTACGGCCTGTCTAAATTGTTTTTCTCGAGAGAAGAATAGTTCAAGAACCTGTCCGAATTTCTTATTGCGCATCTCTGCTTTTCCTTAAGAGTTGAGATGAAAAGGTTTAGCTATTTTCACGCTGACGTCAAAGAATGATTTTTAGCTAGACATCGCCAACCCATGAGGACCATAAACAGTGAGGAAACAGTAAACTACTGGAGTGTACTCGCCATATTCAACCGGAATTGACATAAATAAACTAGTTTGTTCGCATCGAAATACGTGATTTGATTGTGATAAAAGCCGTCGACTGGATACTACCAATATCACTCAATATGATATATCCCCAGTTTCACGGTCATTCTCTCATTTGTTGCAGTACTGAGCTGTTGGTTTAGAGCACAGTAGTCTACCTGTCTTAAACTCGTTTCAAAAGTAGTCAGGTGAGTGATTTGTTCTGTACCCAGATGCCATATTATGCTCTAAATCAAAACAGCTGCGGAATGGATAATATGACGACTGAGAAAGTGGCCTTATGTATCAAAAATTTTAGAACAGAAGGAGAAGAATGTTGAAAGAGATCACTTACCAGCGGTGGACGACGAAATTCAAGATGACGAGAAAAAGTACAAATTAGAGCAAGTGCTAGAAGAGGTGGATATGGCACTGTTTTTTCTAAGCGAAGACGGTGAAAAATGAGTGCTGGATCTATTACATTTAAACAAATTATACTTTGTTAACCCCAGTCACAGCATAGCTGAATCTTTAGCATGTTGACGTGGCCAAAAGACTAGATCTATAAATTAGAACTCACACCGTCGCTTGTCATTGATCATTGGGTTTCCTTCCCTCACAGATTTTTGTTTGCCTGGGGCACTTCTAATTGAGCACAAGAAAATGCATGATCGTCAAAACCCCATCAGATACTCTAAGCGGACCTCGAGAGAAAAGGCTAATTGTGCTACAATTAGTGTTATCTATTTCCTGTTTCAGTAAAGACCAAATTTGTCCTCACCTCGCTTGCAGTATTTTTTCGATGTACAGTTTTCCACAAATATCATTATTCAATATTGATATCACTGGAGCTGTGAAATATCCCACCTCACCTACATATGTACATTTTCGTATTAGTTCTTGACAAATACAAAATATCACGCTGATATTAGTGTAGGGCTCATTTTGCATCTTTCAGAACAGCAAAAATCCATAGATTGTAGTTAAAGAAAGGTGCCCTTCATTTAGAATGGTAGCTGTCAAAACCGAAACATATAGTAAATTTATGCTGCATGTTGATTTGGGAGTGTTAGAAGCCTCTAAAGCAGCGGAAGCTAAGGGAACGATCCACGGAGCGGTTGATACTTCTCTAAACAGTCAAAGGACTATCATGGACGAGACTTTTGGTCGGGGATATTGCTGAGGGACTTTACGGTCTTAGTCACTGTTGCGCTGCCTCCATCAGTTTGGAGTCGTACTGGCGTTGTGGACGATCGTATATCCCCTTGCGTTACTCTTCCACTGTTCTTGTCTTTGGTTCTCTGTCCCTGTTCTTGACTCTGACTCTCTTCCTTTGCTCTCGTTGCTATGTATGGAGTGAACGTGTCGTGAATGGCCGTGGGCCATCTTATCGAGTGATTCTTATCATTCGGATATTCCTGGTTCTTTACGATGCGCATACGTTCTGAGCGGAGCTGTCGACGACGGTGGCGGGCTAAACTCGTGTACGCTATGATTGGCCCGGCACAGGGGAGATGGGTTCCAGCCCATCTACATGACGGCCCAGGTTTCCGACACGCACTTGTTTTCACACCCACCGGTGTTCTGTTCTTTTCAAGAACAATCATAGCCAAGCTCCGCCATTCTAGACAATAAGGCGCCATTCTTATGTTATGTTATTGTCGCCGTCCAGGCGGAGCGTTATTATTATGTTACGTGTTATTGTTTTATATTATTGTATTAACTGTATATATCTTTAGGTTGTCTCATTGTCCTCTATAATAAAACTAATATACTTGTGGCTTCGACATCACTAGCCGAAGGCGGCTACATCCTTCAAATCAGTTAATGAACCTAGTCACTGGCAACGGCAAGTACAACCCGTTGCCATATGGTGCATTGGTCGGGAATCGAATCCGGGTCGCCCGCGTGGCCGAGCACTCTACCACTTTTGCAAGTTAATAGACTATGTGAGTACTACTTATTTTCTTGAATGATACGGAAATCAAGTGTTCACTCACCTTTCAGGGATCGAATAAACCAGGCTATGTGTACATGGTGATGACATCGCCTTTTAACTATGTACAAAAGCTCAGATCTAAAATGCCGAAAAAGCGGTTCACCATCAGTACATCCTTGATGGCTTCCATGCAACCCATAAAGTTGAGTGATCACAGCTCCTTTCAACTCATGCAGCTCTAACGTTGGCTCAAGCCGTCTACGATGCAGGAAAGGTATCATTTCAATAGAGTGTTTATATGTTGCCACCGAGAGCTCTTGAACATCTGGAAACTAGGCAAACTTGGATTTTTGCACTATCGACGTGGAATGCTACTTAGATTTTGAGTCAGCGTGATATGAAAAATTACAATAATCGATAAGAAAATAAATATTTTGGACATCTATAACAAGCGGTAAAGTCATGTATATTGACGATGCGTTGTCTCACAACGTGACTTGGTAGAGATGATCACAGGAGTTATGTTGCTCGGTTTCTCTTCCAATCGAATACCTAAATAAAAACAAAAAAAAAAAGCGAGATTTCGGATAGACAGTTTTACTTATCTCCTAATTGATTAAGAAAATCTATATCTTTTAAATTTACAAAATTGCTTTTCATTTGGACAGTCTTTGCGGAAGACTACCGTGAATGTTAAGTTGTTCATGATGGATTGTGTAGCTTCTTTCAGTCACGCGTGCACTGATCTCATCACGCATTAGTAGATGTTAAACAGTATTTGGAAGATTCTAGAAGGCCTTGTTGATAACATACAAGTTTTTTTGAGTTCACAATAATGAAATTTCTATAATCACAAGCCACAGCGCTTTCTTCGTCGAGGGCGGAACAACTCAACAAACGGGGTTCGCCAGTGAATGACGATTTTATCACTAATGGACGAGATTGTGGACTGCAAGATTCTACAAAGCCGAATTTGATTTTCAGTATTCCAGAAGTAAGTGCTCTTAACAATTCTGGAACAGGTAAAATACTCGGGGGATCTACTCTGAAGACAGATGAGGGTAGTTGTTACCTGTCTAAATATGTCAGGCACTCCAGTTCTTTAGAATTATCCACAGTTAACACAAAGTGCAGTAATGTATCGAGGACCGACTTTTCTTCATCCTCGGCATTACTGAGCAATAATAGTTTCTTCATGAACTAAATGAAACCGCGAGACTCATATAAAAAAATATGTTCACTGACGTTTCAACGTTTCCGCCTCTTTTAGAACTTATAATTCCGTCACTTATCCACAGTGTCTATAGTCGATGAAAATCTTCATTTTCGTGAACAAATTCTCTTTATTGAAGCTTAAATTAGGCCAAAATCTGCTTGTCTGAAAGCTTAAAACACGAATGCTTTCTTCCACATGAGTCGAGATGGAGTCACGTCCTCTCTGTTCCCCTGTTCGTATATGTTTCACCTTCCCAATCCGCTATTTACCTATGTTTCAAAATGATTTCACGTGTAGGTGAAGCTTCTGCATTTATCAATGAAAGCTAAACTGTTCATTACTTTTTTGACAAAGACTTGACATGCATTGTGGATCTATGAATGAATGAGGAAGTCTAAAAAAAGCAACAACAATACCATAAAAAGTAGGCGGAAGAAATAGAGCTCACATGTAATCCACGGCTGCACATGTTCTTCAAATAACAAGGTTTTTTTTAGCACTTTATTGATCCGTCTCACAATGTTTTTTTTCATCATACGGATCCTAATACTTCCAGCATTCCATTCGTCGTTTCATCTTCTTCTCAGAAGTCGTAAAATGCTGGTTGAACACGCTACACTGAATCTTGAGGATAGCCTTTATCGTTTAGGTAATCGAAGAACTGCACAAACTCGGTCACGTATCATGTGATATAAAACCAGGAAATTTTGCACGGGACAACGGTGCAATAAACAGTTTAAAACCATCTACCTATATGATTTTGGTCTGCCAAGAAGATACATTGATGAGGTAAGCTAAGAAAAATTTTGAATGCTACGAGAAAAGGAAGGCAAAAACTCAATCGGCAATATCAAAAGGTATCACCACCTGTCGTCACGTTGATCGTCGAGTGACTCGTGCGGGTACCAGCAGCACTTCCATTTTTCCTTGTCGCGTGCAAGAGTAGCTCAGTGGGTCCCCCTTGCTCTAGGGATTTGTTGAGCATCACATCTTTCTTCTGTAGCTTTCATGAAGAAGTCGGGCCAACGGGTCGATGGTCTCCCTGTAGAGCGCCTGATGTCCCGATGAATCCAGTCGCTAACGGCTCTCGTGCATCGGTTGTCGTTGAAGCGCATCACTTGTGCGGCACACCTTATTTTCGATAATCTGGCGTGTAAAACGGCTTCTCTGACTTTTGATCGTTGTATTTCGTATTTTTTCAGCTTGAACAAATGTCTCGAATCGGCGTCCATAAAGGAAATGCTCCATTGGGAGGAAATCGGACCACAATCGTACAGCCGGCATCTGTACTGTAGGCTGGGTGCGACAAGACCTCAATTCTCTCCATTGCATCAAACTTTTCCCTAGTCTTCTTTGAGGAGAGAAGTTTGACATTATCTTATTGAGACAGCGCACATTTCCTACAAATTAATGTCAGGTGGAGTGCGTATTTCTGGGAAAAGAGGGAGTATATTCCTGAGATTTTTCCGTGAATTTACAATTACCGACATTGTGTGAAACAAACAAAGATTTGAATTTTTTGCGAGCGTTGAAACCTTCTCCTCAACCTGCACATGAAAAGTGCTGTTGCATAAAGTGAATGAATTTGGTTATAAAATTGCCACAAGGCCATGAAATATCCACAATTTAGATTAGAGACGAAAAGGGATTCTTATGAATGACCACTGGGACTAGGAAGAAGAGTCATCATTTTCGACTACAAACACTTTCACGAGCTACTCAGAGCGTGAACTAAAAGCAAAGACAGACGAGTGTTCCAAGAAAAATCACATACCATGATATTGATTAACTGTGGAGTCATCAAACATTTTACTCGGTATAATAATGAATAAGTTGATTCTTCTGTTCGATTTGATTGTTTCATCAAAGACAGCTTTTGACTGAATAAAGATTCGAAGGTTTGAGATGAAAACACAGGCATACGTACCTGAGCTGGCCATTTGAAATAGAAAATGGAGTTCTGCCGTTCGTTTCGAGTGTTTTCTTAAGGCTACACTGAAATTTCGATATATGTGACAATTATTATTTGAGCCAACATGTCATGTGATCTGTTATGAGCACATGTACAGCTGAGTAGACGTGTTTGGGCCTCAGCAGCCTCGTCAGTCGGACAGACTCTTGACCACATATGTGTATGAGACACCCTCGAGAAGAATGCTCAAAGACGAAGGTCCTGCCCGATTGACGAAGCTGCCAAGGTCGAAACACATGTATCGGGCTGCATAAGTGCCCATAACAGACCGCATGTTGGCTCAAATAATAGTTATCAGAAAATGAAATTCCAGAGATGCATAGACCCACTCATGCCATTGATTATCTCGATATTAACAGACCTACACGAGGTGTTACGAAACTTAATTATAACCAACATGTCAGGTTTTTCGGTTTTCTTTAAAACCGCGACAACTTTAGCTGGGAATCTATAGGAGATACTCGACGTGTGTGGGACTTCGCTGATGCGTGTAGCTAATTTAACTGAAGTGAGACGCCACATGTCACATCAAAGTTTTGCAGCTGAATTCTTCGCTCTTCACTGTCGCGTCCAAGAGTAGGTTGGTGGGTTCTCCTTATTGTAGCGACTCCTTTGAAGCATGATGTCTGTGTTCTGGGGTTTTTGCCTTTCTCAGAGGACAAACAATAAAAAGAAATATCCTGAAAATTTTTCTGTTATTTCAGTATCCATTTGAGGAATATCATTACAAGTTCTTCATTTTATCGTGAGCATGCAAATGAATAGTTTAAGGATTCACCAGCTCCTGAATCTATCACAAAAAAAGCTTTTGCATGTTAATCAGGTTTAAGCTGAATTTCTTTTCCTCCAGTGGAGAACACGTAAACAAGAATTTCGTCCCAAAATAGACATAATGTCAATTTTTACAATTTCCACAGTTTTTCAGACCACAGTTTCTAGAAATTTCTTGAAAGAGGTACCTACCTTCTTCGTCATGGAGAGTAATGAACAAAGATTGGGAAAGAAAACTATGATGAGCCAAGCCCAGATGCGGTGATGCCTTTGACAGTTCCATTTGTAATAAATAGTGTAAGCGGCGCTAATAAATGGTCTCTAATGTATGGCGCGGGAATCATAGAAACTTCGTTTAACACTTTAAGTCACCGAATAGTTCGGAACTGCCTGTACGACCGTCTATGGAAGACAGAGGCCTGTCTGATATGCCCTAAAGATGGAAAAGGATGTTGTATGAGGCAAAGGATACTATAAGAGTTAAGGTGTAATATATCTGTTCTCTTTTTGGGCATGTGTGATGGATGCCTAGGCGAAGAGGTAGACTGCCTTGGGTGCATATTGGACGACACCTATGTGGGCAGTAGGAAGGTCCTACAGCACTACTGTAGGTAGACATGAAGTCAAACTCACAACGGTGACGACATTGAGGTGACAGTGAGAATCCTGAGGCACTAGTCAAAACAGTAACAACGAGAATCCCCCGAGGATTTTCGAACATTTTCGCAAGATCAGGGAATGAGTAAAAAGAGCGAGTTGCCTGAACATTGCAAATGATATAGCATCTTATATAATGTCGATGATCTAATATGGGCAAAGCTTATAATTTGTATTATGTGGCAACATATTGGTGATTTTCCCATCAGAGCAATTCAGCGGTAAGTTTACATATAGACAAACATTTGAGGTGATTTTCGCATTGATTTTCCTCTAATTGTGATTAGGCTCCGAGAAAGGCTAAGTCGTTGATGAGTTAGCCATCGATTTGAAAATACATACTCACCGCGCAGATTTCTAAATGAGGACAGTTTGTCAAATAACTGCAGAAACTTTCAATATAGCTGATAATTATTTCTTAAGCTAACATGTCATGTAGTCTCTTGTGAACATTCATAGAGCCCAATACATGTGTTTCAACCTTGACAGCCTCATCAGTACCCTTTTTCTTAGCCAATCCTCTTGAGTGGCCCTTATTCCCCCTTCATAGAGTAGGCGACGAGGTACAATTTATACATGTCATCAAGTTTAATAAATTACTAGGTTGGCAGTGTTTTACACTCGATTGCTCTTGGCTGGTATCTTTGAAACTGCTTCATACTGCTTGTTTCTAGTGTTCTCTACACACCACGCTCAAAATTTTATTATGTCTGGTGATTATGAAACACGTGTATTCAGCTCTATAAGTGCCTTTGGAGGACACATCACATATTACCTCAAAAAATAATCATTACATATGTTGAAATATTGAGGTGGTCCTATAAAAGTTATATTTCAAAACAACCAGCCAAGAGCAACTGAGTGTAAAACACTGTCGATCTATCGATTTATTTCATCTGACCGCATCTGTGAATTGTACGTCGCCGCCCACCCTATCTAGGGAATAGGGACCACCGAGAGGATTGACTATGACGAAGTATACTGCCCAAGTGATGAGGCTATCAAGGCGAAGCGAGTGTCTTCGGCTCTATAAGTGCCCATAAAATTCTGTGCTTGGTCTTAAAGAAACATTCGAAACAAATGCAGAAACTCTTCACTTTTACCGATTTTACAGCCGTTGGATGATTTATCATATATGTAAATGTACATGCAAGAATGATCAAAGAAAATTCTTATTATTCAGCCGCTTTTAGCGATGGTGTGATGTTATAGTTATACACTTTGATATAGAGTGATGTGTAAAACTTCCGCGTCAGCGCGCGACGCGAATCCGCACTTCTCTGTATCAGGGGGTGTACACCAACCCGTTGCATTAGCATCATCTGTTTCACCGCCACAATAAAAACAGCCTAAACTTAATTAACATGCAAAAACTTTTTTGTGACAGATTTAGGAGCTGGTAAATCCGAAAACTATTCAATTGCATGCTTGCGATAAAATGGAGAACTTGTAATGATATTCGTCAAATGGATATTGAAATGCCAGAAAAATTTTTAGGATATTCCTTTTTATTGACTGTCCTCAGAGAAGAACAAAAACCCCAGAACACAGACATCATGCTTTAAAGAGTCGCTACAATAAGGGAGAACCCACCAGCGTACCCTTGGACGCGACAGTGAAGAGCGAAGGATTCAGCTGCAAAACTTTGATGTGACCAAACTTGCTGTTCCCTTGTCCTTCAAATGGCGTCTCATTTCAATTTGATTGGCTGCAAGTATCGCCGAAGTCTCACACGCTCCAAGTATCTTCTATAGATTCTCAACTAAAGTTGTCGCGGTTTTAAAGAAAGCCGAAAAGCTCTGACATGTTGGTTACAAACAAGTTTCGTAACACCTCGTTTAAGTCTGTTAATATCGAGATAATGAATGGCATGAGTGGGCACTTGTACAGCATGATACATGTGTTTCGACCTTAGTAGCTTCGTCAATCGGGCAGGACCTTCGTCTTTGGGCATTCTTCTCGGGGGTAACTCATACCTATATGTGGTCAAGGACCTGCCCGACTGACGAGGCTGCTAAGACCCAAACACGTCTACTCAGGTCTACTCAGCTGTACATGTGCCCATAACAGATCACATGACATGTTGGCTCAAATAACAATTGTCACATTTATCGAAATTTCAGTGTAGTCTTAAGAAAACACTCGAAACGAACGACACAACTTTATTTTCTTTTTCAAATGGTCAGCTCAGGTATGGATGCCTGTGTTTTCATCTCAAACCTTCAAATCTTTATTCAGTCAGAAGCTGTCTTTGATGAAACAATCAAATCGAACAGAAGAATTAACTTATTCATTATTATACCGAGTAAAATGTTTGATGACTCCACAGTTAATCAATATCATGGTATATGATTTTTCTTGGAACACTCGTCTGTCTTTGCTTTTAGTTCACGCTCCGAGTAGCTCGTGAAAGTGCTTGCAGTCGAAAATGATGACTCTTCTTCCTAGTCCCAGTGGTCATTCATAAGAATCCCTTTTCGTCTCTAATCTAAATTGTGGATATTTCATGGCCTTGTGGCAATTTTATAACCAAATTCATTCACTTTATGCAACAGCACTTTTCATGTGCAGGTTGAGGAGAAGGTTTCAACGCTCGCAAAAAATTCAAATCTTCGTTTGTCTCACACAATATCGGTAATTGTAAATTCACGGAAAAATCTCAGGAATGTACTCCCTCTTTTCCGCAGGAATACGCATCCCACCTGACATTAATTTGTCGGAAATGCGCGCTGTCTCACCAAGATAATGTCAAACTTCACACCTCAAAGAAGACTATGGAAAAGTTTGATGCAATGGAGAGAATTGAGATCTTGTCGTACCCAGCCTACAGTACAGATGCGGCTCTCCGACTGTGGTCCCCTTCCTCCCAGTGGAGCATTTCCTTTGTGGACGCCGATTCGAGACATTTGATCAGGTTGAAAAAAAAGAAATACGACGATCAAAAATCAGAGACGCTGTTCTACACGCCAGAATCGAAAATAAGGTGGGCCGGACAAGTGATGCACTTCAACGACAACTGATGGACGAGAGCCGTTATCGACTGGATTCATCGGGACATCAAGCATTTTACAGGAAGACCATCGACCCGTTGGTCCGACTTTTTCACGAAAGCTATAGAAGAAAGATATGATGCTCAGCGGATCTCTAGAGCGAGGGGGACCCACTGAGCTACTCTTGCACGCGATAGGGAAAAATGGAAGTGCTGCTGGTACCCGCACGAGTCACTCGACGATCAACGGGACGACAAGTGGTGATACCTTTTGATATTGCAGATTGAATTTTTGCCTTCCTTTTCTCGTGGCATTCAAATTTTTTTTTAGTTTACCTCATCATTGTATCTTCTTGGCAGACCAAAATCATATAGATAGATGGTTTTAAACTGTTTATTGCATCGTTGTCCCGGTGCAAAGTTTCCTAGTTTTATATCACGTGAAACGTAACCGAGTTTGTGCAGCTCTTCGGTTGCCTGAACGACAATTTTTTATATAATCGCTAAAAGATTGTTAGCAGCACAAAACTCCTGATAGTATAGCGGTTGGTGCGCTCGCCTGGTGTGAGGTTTGAAATTTTGCATAACGCTCAGCATTCTTGAATGCATATGACACCATAACACGCTAACAAAAGGCTAATAGAGAATGAATAAAGAATTCTCGTGGGCAACCTTGTTATGATGAGCCGTGGCCTGGTTGTGATGCTCGTCGCGGCGCACGCGAAGCCGAACGTTACCCTCAACACTATACGGTATGCAACAACGAACGCCCTATAGAATACCACAGGCACGCTATCCTCAAGATTCAATGTAGCGTGTTCAACCAGCATTTTACGACTTCTGAGAAGAAGACGAAACGACGAATCGAATGGTGGAAGTATTAGGATCCGTATGATGAAAAAAACATTGTGAAGACGGATCAATAAAGTGCTAAAAAAAGCCGTGGATTTCATGTGAGTTCCATTTCTTCCGCCTACTTTTTACGGTATTGTTGTTACTTTTGTTAGAATTCCTCATTCATTCATGGATCCACAACGCATGTCAAGTCTGTGTCAAAAAACTAATGAACAGTTTAGCTTTCACTGATAAGTGCAGAAGCTTCACCTACACGTACAATCATTTTGAAACATAGGTAAATAGCGGATTAGAGAGGTGAAACATATGTGACCAAGGGAACATAGAGGTCGACGTGACTCCATATCCACTCATGTGGAACAAAGCATTCGTGTTTTGAGCCTTCAAACAAGCAGATTTTTGCCTAACATAGGCTTTAGTAAATCAAATTCATTTATGAAAATATAGATTTTCAACGACTAAAGACACTGTGGATAAGTGACGGAATTATAGGTTCCAAAAGAGGCGGAAACGTTGAAACGTCAGTCGAGCATATTTTTCCTATGAATCTCGTGGTTTCATCTACTTCATAAGAAAACTATTATTGCTCAGTAATGTCGAGGATGAAGAAAACTACTGCGCCTTGTGTTAACTGTGGCTAAGTTCAGAAAACTAGAGGGTCTGACATGTTTAGACAGGTAACAACTTCCCTCATCTGTCTTCAGCGTAGAACCCCGAGTATTTTACTTATTCCAGAATTGTTAAGAACCCTCACTTTTGGAATACTGAGAGTCAAATTTGGCTGCCCAGAATTTCGCAGTCGACAATCTCGTCCATGAGTGATAAATTTGTGCGTTCACTGACGAGCCCAGTTTGTTGAGTTTCTTCACTATACGAAGTGGGATCCCAGACGAGTAACGCGCTGTGGTTTGTGATTATAAAAATTTCATTATTGTGAACTCAGAAAACTTGTATATTATCAACAAGGCCTTTTAGAATTTTCCAAATCCTGTTTAACATCTGCTAATTCTCACTGAGATCACTGCACTTGTGACTGAAAGAAACTACACATTCCATCATCAACGACTCAACATTCAAAGTTGACTTTCGCAGAGACTGTTCAAATGAAAGATGATTTTTTTCCAAAAGATATAGATTATCTTATTCAATGGGGAGATAAGTAAAACTTTCTATCCGAAATTTCGCTTTTTTGTTCTTCAATTGAGTACTCGATTGGAAGGGAAACCAAGCAATATAACTCTTGTGATCATCTCCACCAAGTCATGCGGATGGGAGAACGTATCGGCAATATATATGATTTTGCCGCTTGCCATAGATGTTCAAAATATTTATCGTCTTCTCAATTATTGTAATTTTTCATATCAGGCAAACTCAAAATCTAAGTAGCATTCCACGTCGTTAGCGCATAAATCCAAGTTTGCTCAGTCTTTAGATTGGCAAGAGCTCTCGGTGGCAACATACAAACACTCTGTTGAAATGATACCTCTCCTGCACCGTAGCCGACCAAAGCCAACTTTAGAGCTGTAAGCGTTGAAAGGTGCTGTGATCACTCAACCTTTACAGATTGCATGGAAGCCCTCAGTGATGTACTGATGGTGAGCCGCTTTTTCGGCATTTCAGTTCTGAGCTTTTGGAGATCTTTGAAAAGCAATGTCATCACCATGTACACATGGGCTGGCTTATTCGATCCCTGAAAGGTGTATGAAACTTCATTTCCGTATCATTTAAGAAAATAAGTAGTACTCACATGTCTATTAACTCGCAAAAGTGGTAGAGTGCTCGCTTGCCTTGCGGGCGACTCGGGTTCTATTCCTGACCAATGCACTGCATGGCAACGGGCTGTGCTTGCCGTTGCCAATGACTAGGTTCATTGACTGATTTGAAGGATGTTGCCGCTGACGGTTAGAATGCCGAAGTCGCGAGTAACTATTAGTTTTGTTATAGAGGATCATGAGACAACCTAAAAATATGTACACTCAAAACAATAATATAAATAATAACACGTAACATAATAATAAAGCTCCGCCTGAACGGTGATAATAACATGACATAAGAATGGCGCCTCAACTATCTAGAATGGCGAAGGTTGATTAGGCGGCGAACATTGGGATGCATTTATGATTGCTTCGGAAATGAACAGAACACCGGTGGGTGTGGGAGCCAGTGAGTGTCGGAAACCTGGGCCATTGTGTACATGTGCTGGAACCCACCCCCCCCCCCCCCCCCTTTTGGCGGGCCAGTCATAGCGTACACGGGGTTGGTCCGCCTGTCGTCGACAGACTTCAACATGCACCTTAGTTTACTATACTTTTCCGTTTTGACAGCTACCATTCTAAATGAAGGGCATCTTGCTTTAACCACAATCTGTGGATTTTCGCTGTCCTGAAAGATGCAAAATGAGCCCTACACCAATATCAGCATGATATCTTATATTTGTCAAGAACTAATTACGACAATGTACTTATGTGGGAGAGGTGGGGATCTCACAGCTCCACTGATATCAGTATTGAATAATGATATTTGTGGAAAACTGCGCTACGAAAAAATACTGTAAGCGAGGTGAGGACAATATTTGGTCTTTACTGAAACAGGAAATAGATAACACTAATTGTAGCACAATTAACCTTTTCTCTCGAGGTCCGCTTAGAGTATCTGATGGGGTTTTGACGCTCATGCATTTTCTTGTGCCCAATTAGAAGTGCCCCAGGCAAACAAAAATCTGTGAGGGAAGGAAACCCAATGATCAATGACAAGCGACGGTGTGAGTTCTAATTTATAGATCTAGTCTTTTGGCCACGTCAACATGCGAAAGATTCAGCTATGCTGTGACTGGGGTTAACAAAGTATAATTTGTTTAAATGTAATAGATCCAGCACTCATTTTTCACCGTCTTCGCTTAGAAAAAACAGTGCCATATCCACCTCTTCTAGCACTTGCTCTAATTTGTACTTTTTCTCGTCACCTTGAATTTCGTCGTCCACCGCTGGTAAGTGATCTCTTTCAACATTCTTCTCCTTCTGTTCTAAAATTTTTGATACATAAGGCCACTTTCTCAGTCGTCATATTATCCATTCCGCAGCTGTTTTGATTTAGAGCATATTACGACATGCGGTTACAGAAGAAATCACTCACCTGATTACTTTTAGGACGAGTTGATGACACATAGGCGACTGTGCTCTTAACCAACAGCTCAGTAGGACAACAAACGAGAGAATGACCGTAAAACTAGTGATATATCATAATGAGTGATATCGGTAGTATCCAGTCGACGGCTTCATCACAATCAAATCACGTATTTCGATGCGAACAAACCAGTTTATTTATGTCAATTCCGGTTGAATATGGCGAGTACACTCCAGTAGTTTACTATTTCCTCACTGTTCATGGTCCTCATGGGTTGGCGATGTCTAGCTAAAAATCATTCTTTGACGTCAGCGTGAAAATAGCTAAACGTTTTCATTCGAAGGCTCAAGGAAAAGCAGGGATGTGCAATAACATATTCGAACGGGTTCTTGAATTATTCATCTTTCGAAAAAAGAACAATTTAGGCAGGCCGTCAGTATAGCGATTTGTATAGAGATCCATAAAAATGCTTAACTTCGGCTTGTTGTTGTCACTTTATAGTCGTGTTGGTCAAAGGCTAACCTGAATGGTGTTAGCGAAAACCCGCGTCACCGGTGTCACGCGTCACATGTGAATAATCAGAGTTCCACATGCTCAGATTGAACTGGAGTATCAGTGAATTCTCAGCAGGGCAGGTAGCAATTTGAACGTAAATGCAACAGTCTCACCAGCAAAGGGGTTAGTATAACTCAAGTTCAGTTTCTCTGGACAGCGAAGTTTTGCAGCTTTCCCAAAAATAGTCCGACTTCAAACAATTTCCCTATCGAGAGACACTTCTTGAAGCGGTTACTCGATGGTACGTGACAGTTATCCTTATGGATAGTATGCAGTTTAACTTATAAAGATGCAAAGCAACTATTATTAAAATGGTTCTCTAGGCGGTTCTATGATATCTTCATTGCTCCACCTTGGCTCATAACGTCTAGTATACTTTGGCGTCCTATAATAAGCTCTTCATGGACTTCATACACGTGCGTGGACTGCATTCTGTGCGTCGAGCTGTCGAAATAAATGAATCGAAGCAAAAGATGATTGTAGGTAAAAGAGAAAAACTGGAATTGAACACCTTTTACTTCAATAGCCAATTCATAAGACTATAAATGTCATAAATAAAAATAAATAAATAAATGTCAGAATAAGATAAAATGTCCATAAATAACAAATCTATAATGTCTATATAATGTGTATAAATGCCGCGGTCATGTATTTGCCAAAATGAAAACAGGGAAATATTTTACTGAAAATTCATCGCTATTAGTGTGAATCAAGCGAGTTAAACACAATGAGCAGTTCTGGCGCTCAATAGAAGCGAATGGTGGATGAATTGCTTGATTATTTCACTAGATAATTCAAAACCAAAATTTTAAATTAGAATGTAGCTAGAAAAGTACGATACCAGCAGCGGGGAACTTTCTCTGGAGAAAGAGGTGAAATTCCATTCGTAAAAATCGATATTTTGCTTTCAAAACAAACAACTGAGGCTTATTTGCAAAAATTGTTAGAAAAATCAATGAAAGCAAGCCGTTGAATCATCACTCCATAGTCTCAATCTTCTCACTTATATCCACGTCATTTTTTTCGCGCGGTGGAGTAATCATGCTTCAAATGTAAGGTGGGCGATAAAATATTAGGCGTCGTTTTCTCAATGAATCGTTACGCTTTCGATTCCACTGAATATCGCAGAGGTGATCGAGTACACATCCGACTATACATTAATCTGAGGTAGCTTATCAATATGTCAAATCAACACTATTATCTCTCAGGCAACTCTATACCGATTTGCTCAACCACAAGAACAAGAGATGAAGTTGGTTTACCTACAACGAGAGATGGAATCGACAACCACGTTTGTCTTGCAGTGCATCTCTAATCACTGCGCTATACGCGCTCTTGATAATCCAGCTGTCTTTATGACTTTACCTTCGCTTACTGAAATCAACGATTCTGTAGGCCTATTAGTCGAAAATCGCTGAATAAATGGTGATGATTACTCAAGAAGTTCAGTTACACAAGAAATTATTACTCATTTTGTGGATCACTGATAATTTAGTAATGAATTCTACTAGGTGATATGAAAAATTGAGTAATCGTATCTATTACCCTTTTCTCCACAGGCAGTTTTTGAAGACATGCTAACACTGAAGTAGAAATGCTGATTGTCGGTGGCAGTCGGACGTCCGCTGGTTCTTGGCCATGGTATGCACAAAGCAGGTGTACAAGTCACAATGACGGTATATATTCAATATTGGTATTAAAGGTCTGTGGTAGCACTATGAAGTGATATCAAAATCTAACACTAGTTATTTAACTCCTTAAGGACCATGATAGCTATTTTCATACTTACCATGCGAGTCAAATCTCACTTAGCTACTGTTATGGCGGTGCATCTCTTGGGGAAACAGGCAGACAGCTAGCCATGCATGCACAGACATGCAGAGCGGCTTGTCTGACTACCGCGTGAGTGACGGCACGACTCCTCCTGCTTATCAACGCTGGTCCTCTAAGGATAAATGACTGCGTGTTTATGGATAAGATTTCAACATAACTGGAACTTTGCTGATTGAATATCACTGAGGCTTCTGGAAACCGCACCACTAGATTTCTAGGCGTCACCCCGTCTATGTACACAGGAGAGATCAGTAGTTAATCATGTCAACCAGTGCTCTCATTTTCTAGGAAAGCAAAGTGTTAACAGTTAAATCAGAGTATAGTTGGAAACGCTAAACCTCATCCTGTCTGATGTTATTTATGGAGCCAGTAAACATACCGATTAGGATCTCAATTGTTGGTTCAGTCACGCATCCTCACTTTCTCCGTGATCGGCAATTATCTAACAAATTTACCTGAGAAAATATCGCCACTGATTCGATAAGCGGCCATAAGTCATACTGTGATCCTGATATGAGTTCCATTACCTCTAGCGGCTATTGATGAACTCGAATGCATGCAATGTCATTCAGGAATTGATCATCGTTAAGTGCTCTGACCTTCTATCTTTACATGCAGATGATTCGAGTGCCTCGAAATGCATCAGCATTGTTCTTCTTCGCCTGTGACCAGAACTCTTCAGAATGCCTTACTCGCTTAAGAGACACGAATGAAATCACGCATTTGCTACGAGGTCATCCGATCTTGCTGCTTTTGATCCATAGGTTAGCGCAGAGAGATGCTCGTGCTCCGTGGCCGTGGTTCACTACTAATCAAATTCAGCTGATAACTATCAATAGCATCTATATATGAACTGTGGCGCTTGCTATCTATATGTCGCATTAGCACCTGATTTTCTAAGCAAATATGCTCTATTTCAATCTATTCTGAAATGAATGAGAAAGTACAATTGTGTTGCCTGTAGGGAAGCCAAACGTTTGCGGTGGCACTTTGATCTCTACCGTTTACGTGCTGACTGCTGCTCATTGCGCTATATGAGTTCTTTCTTATGGGAATCTAATTACATATAATCTGAGCATACTAATTATTACAACGGTTGTAAATTGATATATCACTTTATAATCTTTTCCTATAGCAAAATCTCAGTCATAAGACTCTCACAGATCAAAGAAGACTACATCTCTTGGGGGAATGGTTGGAAGTTTGGAGGAACGAGGAATGCTCATTGATGCAGGCTATCAGGAAGCAGAAGTTCTACCAACTTTCCAGTGCTGTCTTGGAATCTACGTAGGGTCGTCAGCACCACTCTCGCCAAGATTGCACGGCGCATCGGTAGGAACAGCAATCCGGGGTATTCACAAATAAGACGAAGTCCTCAAGAATCACTATGAACGAGACGCAAATTGTTCGAAGACCGTCATAGGAGATGAACGCTAGGAAATCATTCTAGCAGAAAGTGCTGGAACTACCCCTCCCCCTTCCCCTTCTCCCAGTAGATGTGACGAGGGGTCATGTAAACTAAAAGTAAATAATGGAATGTCGTTTGCGTACAATTTGTTGGGTTATATACATATTCTTCTACCTTCACAACGATATGGACGGTGCGACAGTAGTTCTGGGTGTTGTGGAAACTCAAAGAATGGAATCAAGGTGGAGAGCCATTGTTGTCAATATCCACTAATATTCATAGTTCTTCGATGTTTCCAAATAAAGAACACTATCTGTGCACAATGATTTCGGCGATTTTATAGAGTTAGTAAGGTGATTTCGTTGTAGAAGTGCTATTTATATCCCTTAAGCTTGCACGAGCGCTTCTTTAATTAAAAGATCACAAGGACAAGAACTATCTTTGAATAATTAAGATATTTGGCACATGTTCTCTACTTCTCTTTGGTATCGAGAGAAATAATGCATTGAAGTAACAGCGTTCATAGTATAACTTCAACTTCGCAAATCCATCAACATCTCATTTCTACTAGGTCAGGCAATCATTACCAAGCTGCCATCTAGAGACGATGAAGTACAGCTACCCCAGAGCTAGACGAACATCGGAAGGAATATCACGCCGTCATTTTAAGACATTCATGAAAATAATGTCCGGAGATTGAAACCGAGTCTATCATCACATTCAAAACTTTTGTGTATTGTGAATCTGAGACGTTAAATAAGTTATAAAAAGTGCTACGATCCTCACAGTTTCCAAAATCTGGTCATGTAAATGTTGTTTGTCTTTGAAAAACCCTCCGATCTCTCTATTAGAGACACATCCTACTGGTAAACAGAGCTTCTCACGTACTATCACAGAAAATTTAACGTGGACAAAAAGCTGTCTTGTGCTTTTCTCAGAAGTACATTAATTTTAGGAAATGTGCCTCCGGTTTTCCCTGCACTTGGTACGTGCATTGTTTACGGTCAAAGTGGTCAAAAGTCAAAAATCGAGCAGTGACGTAACTGGGAGGCTGCCAGGTGTCGCCTTCAAAAAAAAGCTTAATCTAACCCACTCCGAAAGAGACTAGTAGTCTACTTGTGAGCGTCTAGCCCTCCGCTGGAGCTCACTAAACTATGCAAGGCATCAAAGATGCTAAATTTGGGGCGGGGGTCATTGACGAGGAGCCCGAACCTCCGAAACACCGATGTATGGATCTGGCGTACCAACCTCGCTTAGGCTTCAAACATTCTTTTTTTTTGATTAAAAAATAATGCTGTAAGACAAGTGTGCCTTATTTCCGCCATCTCAAAAGCACGTCATTCTTCATCGTTTTAGGGAACGAATACGGGAAGGCTGCCGAAATATAGACTACCTATATCTTGAAGGCTTGGGGTGATGACCTGGCCTTCAGCACACGTTTACTTGAACATGATTCTATCTAGAGCATCTGATGATGCAAGGAAGAAGTATAGGCCCCATATTATTGAACTTGCTGAGACAAGAAGACAACGCATATTTCACATCGTCCATGAACGTTTTCAGGGCGTGTGATAGCAGAAGAGTTGGCAGCATTGACGGCGCTACTCAACGCGGGTCTGGCTATAAACATCATTTATGCGAAACTAATAACTCGGATTATGCGTTTAAGATTAATGCGATGTAAATCGATATCGGGTTTGAACACTTTTGTCTCGTACGCTCTTATTGAGCGCATGTGACGCAATGGTTAGAGGTGCTTCATGTGAAACACAAGGTCGATGGTTTAATCTCGCACTCATGGCTCACCAAGCCATCCATCCCTTCATAGTCAATTCAAAAGTTCGACTTTCTATAAACCTCGGCATAATCAATTGATATATGAAAATGGAGAAAACTTATCTTGATTAGCTGACGCGAGGTTGATAAAACAGTTGTAGAAATTCGGCTGTTTCGGCGACCCGCCTTCTTCAGAGCCTGGACGTATATAGTATTAGTCAGTAATTGGATACCAGACTTGTCTGAGAAGATATGCAGCGTTGGCTAGTGGACTTGATACAGCGCTAAGACACTGCGAGTCATTGTGAAGACCAGATATGCATTTAGTCATCTGAAGCGATTGAAGACGAATGGACGACACATCCCTCAGGGGTTGATCAACGTTAACTTTTATTTTTTATTCTTTCAAACGTTCCAATATCATACCATATCGAAGTCAAAGTGGAAGCATTCTGAACAAATAGCAGTTCTATAAAAAAGATCGCGCGTTCTTCAAGGCATTGTTGAAATTCCCCAAGCTAAGCTTGGATCCAGACGGACACCTGAAGAGTGCCACATTGGAACCCACGGATTAGAACGAAACTAGTACGAGTACAGTATGAGTTTGTACATCCTTTACATGCCAGAGTGCAAGGCTTCTAACGATTGAAAATCAGCGAGACTGCAATTTCCGAAAAAGGATAACTTCGTGACATCGGCAAATATCCTTCAAACTGTTTGCTTTTACCATATAGTATCCCCTCACTTGAGTGATCCTAAAGGGTACTCACAAAACATCAGATGAAACTTAGTTATGTGAGTAATCAGAAACTCGGCAAAAATTTGGTGCTATAGAACACTTTCACTTAATAACAAATCTTACTATGGTTTCGTAAAAGTGCGTTTTTCTCCGCTTTTGCCGATTTGAAGAAAGCCTTTGATCTTGATTGCGCTAGAAGCAGTCGTGAAAGCTTTGGGAAACCACAGCGCCCTCACTTAGTACATAAGGATTCTTCGCCGCAATATGCTTTAGCGACCAAAATTTCATCACTCCAGTTGGCCTATAACGAAGGGAAAGGCAAGCCTATACCATTTCGTGGCATCCTCTAAAATGTCATGGGAGAAATCGAATGGGACAATGTGAGATTGAAAGTCAACGCATGCAATTGAACATGCATTGTCTTGGTATTGCTAATATCACTCTTTATCTTGCACCATAAAGCATCAGCTAGGAGGGAAGGATACTAGCTCATTTTGATAGCGGCTGTGAAAAAGCTTGTCTTTGACCAATTTCTAGGGAGCGACGTCTACGGAGAATGGATTTCAATCTCATGCCAAATCTGCTTTCAATGTAATGAATATCCACAGAAATTTCAGCTAGATTACCTAGGTCAGGAAGTTAAGGTGGTAACGACTTTGATCCAGGGTTAAAAAATACGAACGTACATGGAAGCTTTTGAAAGCAATGAATCGATGGATCGACTTTTACTTGGTCATGGCATGGTTGATGAAATCTGTCATCAGACATGAACCCAGGCGAGAGCTGAATCCGAGTTTCACCCATACCAAGGGCGCGCTTGAAGTTTTGTATCTTACTCACCATTCTAGGATTACATAATTACGTAGGGTGATGTGCAAAACTAGTGCGTTAGGTGGGACTCGAACCTGCATCTCATCCTATCCGGGGACATCTGATCATCGAAGACTGTTTGCTATTTAAAAAGCCATTACCTAATATGTCAGCGTGACTGGATTCAATGTAGATTTCGCCTACGCAGGTCAAACCGCTGACGGTTGGTTGCTGACAGATAGGAGTATTGTAACGTCGAAAGAGTGACGGTTACCGATGTCGTTAGTGCAAAGGGTTGGAACGAACGCTCCGGATGGGACGAAGTGCGGGCTCGAGCCCCGCTTGACGCGGAAGTTTTGGCACATGACTCTACATCATTGTGCGTAACTATAACATCATACCATCGCTGAAAGCGATTGAATCAGACGAATTCTGTTTGATCATTCTTGGATATATATATTTACAACATCACATAATAGCTGAAAAAAAGGTAAAAATAAATAATTTCTGGATTCATTTCGAGTGTTTTCTTGAGACCCCGCTCAAAATAACATACTTGATAATTATTTTCAAGCCAACATTCCATGTGATTTTTATGGGCAACGTATAGAGCCCGATACACGTTTTTCGACCTTAACAGCTTCATCAGTTGAGCACCACCATTCATCATCCTCTCGGGCGTTCATGCCCCTATACTAAGAGTAGGAGACGGCGAACATTGTACACGTGCCGTCAAGTGAAATGAACGAGTAGGACGGCAGTGCTGTCACACGACTGCTCTTTGCTGGTCTCTATGAATTATCATACCATTGGTTTCGAGTGTGTGACCAGAATATTTCAACATACCTGATAATTACTCTGAGCCAAAATGTCATGTGGTCTCTAACGAGCCCTAGAGCCCAATACACGTGTTTCATAATCATCAGATATGTTAAAATTTTGAGCAAGGTCTGAAGAAAACCCTCGAAACGTTGGGTATGATGCCCTAAAAATACCAGCCAAGAACAATCGAGTGTACAACACCGCCGATCTAGTAATGTATTACATTTGACGGCTCTTGTAAATTGTACGTCGTCGCCTACTCTTCCAAGAGGTATAGGAGATTCCCTGAAGGATCGTCCATGAAGTGATATTGAAAGCTTCTGCCATTCTTTGGAAAACAGCCCTTCTTTGAAAAATCTTCGCAGTTGGCATATCTTTTACATAATGGTGGCTAACTTTTCGGCAACTTCGCTTTTCTCAGCACTTATTCTCACAATTATGAGAATATTAATGCGAAAATCAACTCAAATGTTTGTCTTTGTAAAAAACTTACCGTTAGTATGTTATCACACTACATGAATAATAAGCCTCACTTAAATGTAATCGATCTGATATAAGATGTCATGTCATTTGTGATGTTTTGGACAACTCTCTCCTTTTACTCAATCCCGATCTTGTAAAAAATATCCAGAAACCTTCAGGGGTTTCCTTCTCAGTGCCATCTCAACGACGTCACCGTTGTACGCTTCTCTTACGTGTGTACCTACAATAGTCCTGTTGAACATTTCTACAGAGTTCATAGGTGTTATCCAATATGCAAAGGTCTACTGTTCCGCTTAAATAATCATCACAACATGTCTGAATAGAGATCAGATATGTTACACCTAAATTCAAGCAGTCTCGCTCTCTATCTTTAGAGCATATCATATCCTCAGTTTCCCATAGACATTCTACAGGCATTCCGAACTACTTGACGACTCAGTTGTGATAAGCGAAATTTCCATAATTCTCGCACTGTTCATTAAAGACAATTAATTAGCGTCACTTACACTATTTATTGTGAAGAAAGGTTTCAGTGGCATCTCCCCATTTGAGAGTGGCATATAATTGTTTTCTTTCCGAATGTATATTCACTACTTTCCATGATAAAGATGATAAGTACCTTTGTTAGAAGGTGTTCAAAAGTGTGGTGTGGAGCACTGTTAATTGTGTAAAATTTGGATTCCATCGTTTTGGGACAAAATTTCCGTTTACGTAATTGCGACCCGCGGAAAAAAATTCAGCTTGAACCTGACTTATCTACCAAAACTTGATATATGACAAATTCGGGAGCTGATAAACTCGGAAACTATTTGATGTATATTCACGATAAAATGGAGAACTTGAAGTGATATTCGTCAAATGGATATTGAAATAACAGAAGAATTTTAGGATATTTCTTTCTATTTTTCGTATTTTGAGAGGAACAAAAACCCTAGAAGACAGAGATCATGCTTCAAAGGAGTCTTTACACCAAGGAGAACCCACCAGCTTACTCTTGAACGCAACAAGGAAGAGCGAAAGACTCACTGGCTCACTCAACTCGATGATCAGCATAACAGCTGGTGATATAGGTGATTATTGAAAGAATTTGCTGCGAGACTTTGACATAACCAATGTTGCTGTTCACTTGTCCTTCATTTGGCACCTTACTTTAGTTTAATGGCTGGACGCATCTACGAAGTCTCACACGCACCGACTATCTCCTATAGATTCTCAACGAAAGTCGCCGTGGTTTTTCAAGAAAACCAAAAAGTTCTGGCATGTTGATTACAGCTAATTTTGAAACACCTCGTGTAAGTCTTTTAGAAGCGGAATAAACAATGGTATGAGTAGAAGTTCGCAGCTCTGCAATTCTAAATCCTGGTAATTATCATTTGAGCCAATATATCATGTGATCTATCGTATATCCCGATACATGTGTTTCGATCTTAGCAGATTCTTCAGTCGGGCAGGCCTTTCGACTAGCACTTTCGACGGGCAGGACTTTCCCCTCGGGGGATAACCCATGCACATACGGGATCAAGGGCTGTGGTGAAGGTTCAGTGGTTTTGCTGTTGTGATCCGCTGCCAATTTGTGTCTCGCAACGGAGAAGAGAGAAGAGTTTAAATCCTTTATATGGATTATACCAAAACAACCTATAATATACATGCATTACTAAGATGATAATATAATAGTAATATATACATGATCACGACATATCGTTTTGCGAACATATGCATAAGTCAATATGGGTGACCGACTGATGAGAAGCATGGAGGACAGTAGTTATGGCAAGTGGTGTTATTGTAAGTGATGATGTTATCGTAAGTGATCATGTTATTGCATGTGACATTGTTATGACAAGTGACATGTTATTGTAATTGACGACGTGTTTTGTAATTGACGATGATACTGTAATGACGATGTTATTATGATTGACGACGTTATTGTAATTGTCGAAGCATGACTAAGCGGCGGAGCCCGTTTGGGATTGCTATGTTCGCCCCCAAGTAGAACACCGACGGCGGGATCCAGTGGGTGAGTATATAGTGTTAGCAGTGGGGTCGCTAGTGATTAGATATGGGCAGAATCCCTAAACCGCGGTGATGGGCCGAGCATAGCCAAAGTGAGTTTGCTCCGCCACGGAAGTGCTATGTTCCGCTCACAAATCTATTGAATTCATCTGAGTTGTATGAATGCAACCTTATGAAAGTAATTAGTTACAAGACAACGAGGTTGTGTAGAGAGAGCAATAATGGATCGACAATGTACTGAGGTGAGGTGGTCCGGGTGACGTCAGACGACCGTACGGATGATGTCCCGCGATCGAACTGACTGTTGAGGTTGGTGGCAGCTGGGTGCCGCCCTCGTCACTTGGACCATTTCAGTCTAAGGTCCTCGAACCTCTGCGATACCACTTGCTCTCTAAGGTCGTGGACCATTTGCGCTGCCTAAATTATCATGTAATTCCCGAAAAGATAGCAAAACTCCGTTGGGAGGTTTGCTATATTCCGGCCTCGCGAAAGGATCATCTCCTATGCTCAATGTCCGTGGGTCTATGAGCTTGCACATCGTGCCGTCTTTCATGTTCGAAGACGACATGGCTGAATGAGAAGACGAGTTTTCCTATAAAAGTATAGAGACCTGGAATTGACAGTTCGATCAAATACGGCTATCATGCGGTATGAAAATTCACCAAGAAATTACCAAGAGAATAGTCACCAGCACACTCGCCTCTATATTCGATCCGTTCGAATTCCTTGTGCCCCTCCTTCATAAATTAAAAGTCTTCTTGCGCTTCCTATGGTCTCAGGGATACGAATGGGACCAAGTGTTATCAGACGACGATACACTAAAATGGACTGGTATTGGGGCGGCAATAGAAGGATTCTCTATTTCCCTACCACGCTACATAGGTATGAAGACCCACAACTATATCCTAGTAACCTTTGCAGATGCTAGCTCTGAAGCAATGACAACATGTATGTATATACGTTCAGAACAGTCTGTCAATCTTCTTATGGCAAAAAGCAAGTTGCCTTCACTAAAATCTCCCATGACTATACCGAAAATGGAACTAAGTGCACTTACTCTAGCACTTAGACTAACAAACGCAGTGTTAGCACAGCTTCACAAAACACTGAGAATTCACGAAATTTTTATCCTTTCCGATTCGGAAATAGCACTTAGTTGGATAAGACGTAAGCCACAAACAAGTGTAGGACGTCTGATACTCAACCGACTTACGGAAATAGAAAAAATCGTCGAACACATACATAGAATGACACCACGGATTGTTTTCGGCCACGTGACAACAAATGACAACGCGGCAGACTGTGCGACACGGCCGCCTTAATCAATCCGAACTCAATCAGCATTCTTGGTGGAAAGGTCCCTCCTTCCTTAGCGAACCTCCAGAAAATTGGAAAACTGTTTCCAACACATTTGAATATAATGCAACGTCTTGAATAGAGATTCCAGCACCTCATATTCAGAGTGACAACGCAACATCGAAGGATTCCAACCTACGCACTCACCACCATGTGCAATTCAGCGTTACGCAGAACCCCTTAAATAAAGATAATGTAGACGATATTTTCATATCATTGAGTAAATTCCTTCTGGCAAATTTTAAAAGAATCATAGCATGGATTCTAAGATACATTCGCACCCTAGTCAAAAAGGTGAACGCTTCCAAACGTTGCCACATAAACCTCTCTCTACTCTTACTGATTAGAACAAGCGAGAACTTCCACATTCTCGGCCAATGCACTAAATGTGGTGAAGGTTCAGTGGTTTTGCTGTTGTGATCCGCTGCCAATTTGTGTCTCGCAACGGATAAGAGAGAAGAGTTTGAATCCTTTATATGGATTATACCAAAACAACCTATAATATACATACATTCCTAAAATGATAATATAATATATATATATATATATATACATGATCACGACATATCGTTATGCTAACATTTGCGTAAGTCATTATGGGTGACCGGCTGATG
Source organism: Parelaphostrongylus tenuis (assembly GCA_019055375.1). Classification (NCBI taxonomy): domain Eukaryota; kingdom Metazoa; phylum Nematoda; class Chromadorea; order Rhabditida; family Metastrongylidae; genus Parelaphostrongylus; species Parelaphostrongylus tenuis. The sequence continues at coordinate 165,903 of JAHQIW010003531.1, forward strand.
AAAAGTATGGAGGACAGTGTTATGGCAAGTGGTGTTATTGTAAGTGATGATGTTATTGTAAGTGGTCATGTTATTGCATGTGACATTGTTATGACAAGTGACAATGTTATTGTAATTGACGATGTTATTGTGATTGTCGAAGCATGACTAAGCGGCGGAGCCCATTTGGGAATGCTGTGTTCGCCCCAAGTAGAACACCGACGGCGGGATCCAGTGGGTGAGTATATAGTGTTAGCAGTGGGGTCGCTAGTGACTAGATATGGGCAGAATCCCTAAACCGCGGTGATGGGCCGAGCATAGCCAAAGTGAGTTTGCTCCGCCACGGAAGTGCTATGTTCCGCTCACAAATCTAGTGAATTCATCTGAGTTGTATGGATGCAACCTTATGAAAGTAATTAGTTACAAGACAACGAGGTTGTGTAGAGAGAGCAAGAATGGATCGCCAATGTACTGAGGTGAGGTGGTCCGGGTGATGTCAGACGACCGTACGGATGATGTCCCGCGATCGAACTGACTTTTGAGGTTGGTGGCAGCTGGGTGCCGCCCTCGTCACTTGGACCATTTCAGTCTAAGGTCCTCGAACCTCTGCGATACCACTTGCTCTCTAAGGTCGTGGACCATTTGCGCTGCCTAAATTATCATGTAATTCCCGAAAAGATAGCAAAACTCCGTTGGGAGGTTTGCTATAAGGGCCATCCCGACTGGCGAAGCTATCAAGGCTCAAACACGTCCATCGAGCTGTACATGTACTCATAACAGATTTCATGACATGTTGCTTCAAATAACAGTTATAAGATATATAAAAGTTTGAGCATTGTCTTAAAAAAACACTCGAAACGGACTGTATAAGTCTATTTTGATTTTCAAGAGACCAGCTCTATTTATGGTTGCCTCAGTGTTTTCATCTCAAACCTTGAACCGCTATATATCCCAATGCTGTCTTCGATGAAACAATCATATCGAACAGAGGAACTAATTAAGTTACTGCTATACCGAATAAAGTGTTCAATGACTCCAGAATTAATCAACATTATGTTATCTATTTCTTCTTGGAACACTCGCCTTTCTTTACCTTGAGATCTTTGAGTTCTACGCCGTGCCTATTTTGCAGAAAGACCGTTTCACTGCACCACTTCTCACATGTCATCAGTGTGTTGATAGGTGCTGGTGGAAGTTATTCAATTCGCAAAATCATTTGGAACTGTGAGGCCATAAATGGTCTCGACCGTTATGACAAACTCAGACTGTACTCATACTCATTCCATTCTAATTGTGGGTCCTAATGTGACATTCTTCAGGTGTCCGTCTGGATCCAATCATAGCTTGGGAAACTTCAACGATGCCTTGAAGAATGCGCGATCTTTTTCATAGAATTGCGATAAATTCATTCAGAATGCTTCCTCTTTGACTTCGACATGGTATGACATTGGAACGTTTTAAAAGAATAAAGAATAAAAGTTATAAGATTGGCCCCTGAGAGATGTGTCGTGCATTCGTCTTCAATTGCTCCAGATGGTTGAATGCATATCCGGTCTTTACAATGATTCGCGGTGTCTTACCGCTGTATCAAGTCCACTAGTCAGCGCTGCGTATCTTCTCAGACAAGTCTGGTATCCAATTACTGACTACGAAGGGATGGATGGCTTGGTGAGCCATGAGTGCGAGATTAAACCATCGACCTTGTGTTTCACATGGAGCACCTCTAACCACTGCGTCACATGCGCTCAATAAGAGCGTACGAGATAAAAGTGTTCGAACCCGATATCGATTCACATCGCTTTAACCTTAAACGCATGGTCCAAGATATTAGTTTCGCATAAACGATGTTTATAGCCAGACCCGCGTTGATTAGTGCCGTCAAAGCTGCCAACTCTTCTGCTATCACATGCCCTGAAAACGTTTCATGCCTGGTGTCATGGACGGTGTAAAATATGCGTCGTCATCTTGCCTAAGCAAGTTCAATAATATCGCGCCTTTAATGTGACGTTCTTCAGGTGTCCTTCTGGATCTAATCTTAGCTTGAGGAACTTCAACGATGCCTTGATAATGCGCAATCTTTTTTATAGAATTGCCATATATCCAATATGTGGAGTGCTGCGCATAAACGTTCAACCGCCGACGGTCTGGCGGGGAAGCCGCTATCGGCATTGATCCCACTTGGACTGCTGGCTGTGGGCAGACAATGTGTTATAGCGTAAATAAGAGTACTGTGCAAAACGAGCGTCGGTGGTGCAACGGTTAGCATACGCCCCCAGGAAAGAGTGAGATCTGAGTTCGAATATCGGCTGATGCAAATGTTTTTGCAGAGCACTCCACGTTATTGGGTATATTGTAATATCATACCACCGCAATGGCGGTCAAAGAAAATCATTTCTGATTCATTTAGAAAATACTTCTTATCCTTTTGATCTTCTAACCAAATAAAGCGCTCCGCTCGTGTAAGCTCAAGAGAACAAATATCACTGCTACTTTAAACTCACCTAACCAATTCTACAAAATCGCCGATATCATTGTGCACAGATAGTGTTCTTTATTTGAAAACATCGAAGAACTATGATTATAAGTGGATATTGAGGGCAACGCCTCTCCACATTGAATCCATTCTTTGGGTTTCCACAACACTCAGAACTACTGTCGCATCGTCCATATCGCGTGAAGGTCAAGAATATGTATATAACCCAAAAATATTGCACACAAACGACCATTTTTTATTTTTAGTTTACATGACCCCTCGTCACATCTACTGTGAAAAGGGGAGGTGGAGAGGGAGGGGGAGGGGGAGGGGTAGTTCCAGCACTTTCTACTAGATTCATTTCCAGCGTCCATCGCCTACGAAGGTCTTCGAACAGTTTGCGTCTCGTTCATAGTGATTCTTGATTATTTCGCCTTATTTGTGAATACCCCAAAATGCTGGTCCAATCGATGCACCGTGCAATCTTGAAGAGAGTGGAGCTGACGTCCCTACGTAGATTCCACGAGAGCATTGGGAGTTGGTAGAACTTTTGCTTCCTGATAGCCTGCATCAATGAGTGCTCCTCGCTTCTCCAGACTTCCAACCATCCCCCTAAGGAATTAGTCTCCTTTGATCAGTGAGAATCTCATGACTGAGATTTTGCTGTAAGAAAAGATTACGAAGTGGTACATCAATTTCCAATCGTTGTGATACTTACTATACTCAAATTATATGTAATTAGATTCTTATAAGAAAAAACTCACATAGCGCACTGAGCAGCAGTCAGCACGTAAATGTTGGAGATCAAGGTGCCAGGCAAACGTATCGCTTCGCTACGGAAAGCATAATGATACTCATTCATTTCAGAACAAATTGAAGGACATTATTTGCTTGAAAAACCAGGTTTAAGTGCGACATATAAATAGCAAGCGCCACATTTCATTTATAGATGCTACTGACAGTTATCAATTCAATTTATTTAGAAGTGAACCACAGCCACGGAGCATGAGCATTTTTCTGCGTTAACCTATGGATCAAAAGCAGAAAGATCAGATGACCTGGCAGCAGATGCGTAATTTCATTCGTGTCTTTCACGTGAGTAAGACATCTCGAAGAGTTCTAGTAACAAGCGAAGAAGAACCATGCTGATTCACTTCATGGCGCTCGAATCATCTGCATGTAAAGATGGAAGGTCAAAGCACTTAACGATGATCAATCCCTGAATGACATTGCATGCATTCGAGTTCATGAATAGCCGCCAGAGGTAATAGAATTCATATCTGGACCACACTATGACTTATGGCCGCCCATAAAATCAGTGGCGATAATTCCCCAGGTAAATTTGTTAGAAATTTGGTGATCACGGAGGAACGGAACGCTGTATGAAGATAGGATGCGTGTTGAACCAACGATTGAGTGTCTTATCAGTAAGTTTACTGGCGCCATAAATAATATCAGACAGGATGAAGATCTAGCGTTTCCGACTATATTCTGATTCAACTTGTGAGCGCTTTGCTTTCCTAGGAAATGAGAGCAGTGGTTGACATAATTAAGTATTGATCTCTTCTATGTACATAGACGGGGTGACGCTTAGGAATCTAGTGGTACGGTTTCCTGAAGCCTCAGTGGAATCCAATGAGCAAAGATTCAGTTAAGTTGAAATCTTATCCAGAAACACGCAGTCACTTATTCTTTGAGGAGCAGCGTTGATAAGCAGGAGACGTATGCCGCCACTTGCGCGGTAGTCAGACAAGCTGATCTGCATGTCTGTGCATGCATGGCTGGCTGTCTGCCTGCTTTCCCACAAGACGCGCCGCCATAACAGTAGCTAAGTGAGATTTGACGTCGCGTGGTAAGTATGAAAATGGCTATTATGGTCCTTAAGGAGTTAAATAACTAGTGTTTGAGTTTGATATCAGTTCGTCGTGTTACTATAGACTTTTGACAAAAAAGAGTAGAAGTTCTGTTGAAACCTTAGAACTCTTACCATCGCTTTTTGAAAGTCGATGCCAGTTTTGCAGATATCCATTCAATCTTTCCTGGCAAGTACTTCATGTAGATTTAGGTACAATTAGAATGTTATATACATACCGTCATCGTGACTTGTATACTTGATGAGTGCATACCATGGTCAAGAACTAGCGTATGTCCGACTGTCACCGACAATCAGCTTTCCTACTTTACTGTTAGCAGATGTCTAGAAATTGCTTGTGAAGAAAAGAGTAGTACATACTACGACTTTATCTTTCAAATCACTCAGTAAATTTCATTACTAAATTATCAGCGATCCGCAAAATGAGCAACAATTCCTTGTGTAACTGCGACTTCTTAAGTTTTCATCACCACTTATTCAGCGATTTTGTACTAAAGGGCCTGCAGACTTGTTGATTTTAGTAAGTCAAGGTGAAGTCGTAACGACAGTTGAATTATCAAGGATGCCTGCAGCGCAGTGGTTGGAGATGCACTGCAAGACAAGCGTGGTTGTTGATTCCATCTCTCGTCCTAGGTAAACCAAGTTCATCTCTTGTGGTTGAGCAAATCGGTACTAGAGTTGTCTGAGAGCTAGTAGTATTAACTTGACACATTAAAAGGTAACTTCAAGTTAATGTACAGTCGGAGGTGTACTCGATCACCTCCGCTATATTCAGTGAAATCGCAAGCGTAACGACCTATCGAAAAAAGGACGCCTAATAAATTATCTTCCACCTTACATTTGAAATATGAATACTCCACCATGTGAATAAAATGACGTGGATATAAGTGAGAAGACTGAGCCTATAAAGAGATCAATCAGCAGCTTCTCAAATTTTCTATCAATTTTTCGCCAATAATCCTCAGTTGTTCTTTTCGAAAGTACAAATCGATTTTTACAAACGGAAGTTCACCTTTTTCTTCAGAGGAAGTTCCCCGCTGCTGGGATCAGACTTTTCTAGCTCCACATTGATTTGAAATTTTGTTCTGAGGTCGAACGCAGGTTTAACTCCTGCCTGGGATCATATGTTTTGCATAGAATTCATTGTTTCAAATACTAATTATGTAAAAGCTGCAAGCAAACAGTAAAAATAAGGAAATTTTAAAGACCACCAAATCATCTAGCGAAAACATCAAGTAATTCATCCACCATTCGCTTCTATTGAGCGCCAGAACTGCTCATCGTTTTTCACTCGCTTGATGCACACTAACAGCGTTGAATTTACAGTAAGATATTTCTTGCTCTCGTGCTTCTTTCATTTATTTCGACAGCTCGACAGAAGCAGCCCACGCACGTGTAGAAGTCCAAGACCAGCATATTATAGGACGCCAAAGTATACTACACCTTATGAGCCAAGGTAGAGCAATGAATATATGATAGAATCGCTAAGTGAACCATTCTAATAACAGTTGCATTGCATCTTTATAAGATCAGCTGCATACTGTCCATTAGGCTAACCGTCACAGACCATCGAGCTATCGCTTCGAGAACTCTTTCTCGCAAGGGAAATCGTTCAAAGTCGGACTATTCCCGGAAAATTTGCAAAATTTCATGGTGCAAAGAAACTGAACTGAAGTTGTACTGACCCCTTAGCTGATGAGACTGCTGAATCTACTTTCAAGTTGCCACATGTCCTGCTGAGAATTCACTGAAACTTCACATTCCATCATAATAGTAACGACGATAAGTAGAGCATACGTCAATGAGGAATAGCATGTTGCCAAATGATTTTGAATATGTTTTAAAGATTATGAGGAGTTCCCTTGAAAACATGTGAGTACTGGGGAGCAGTTGAAGCTTCTTATCAATATGTGACTTTAAGAGGCTCGTTTCACCTCAAACATGTGGTGAACTGAAATTGTGGCACTGCTTAGTGGCGTCGGCTGATTGTTTCAGTAAATAATAGAGGCGAATAAGCATCTAGTTTTCAGAGCTATCCCAAATCGCAATACAAATGAATATGATATGTTGTTTATTTCCGATTTTATTGACTCATGTGCTGATAAAACTGTATGACAGTTTTCGCTTAGAAGGAAAATGTTGTCATGTAATACTGAGTGTTTACGAGTAACCGGTCATGGAATTTTATGAATAAGAATGATGCGGTCTGAGTGTGACCGGTGCTCGCAGTGTACGACCCGCGTTGAGCTACGTGGGTGTAGCCTCAAGCGATAAATGCCTCTACTTTCAATAAGACTGTAGTACGACTACAATCACTGGTACAAGAGATACAGCGCATTATGTCATTCCGCACCGGATATGTGGCAGACATCTATTCATCGTCACAAAGTTGAACAAGAGCATGTGGATTGTCTATGTGAGCTTGACACTATAAAGCAAACTGGAGATAATAGAGGAGCAATCCTCTTCGTGGCTTGCATACTAGGAAAAGCTTAAAGTAATTGATCAAAGCAAAAAATCTGGACAAAAGCTTTCCAGTAGGTTTTTGCGATGTGCAAATATCATAGGATGCATTTGATTTAGACATAAATACGTTTATTTCGATAGTAACATCCAGAAACCTATTACAACTGCGTTAGATAGACTGAACCAATATCTGAGCCTTACTGCAGATCTCTACGTAAAAGTCCGAAGAGCTAGAACTATTTCAGAATAGCCACAAAAGCTGAGATAAGAATAATGTTGGGAACCCGGCGAGCAGATTCACGCTCGGAATCACGCTTACCATTTGCTCATGTGTTCCTTGATGCACTATCGCTCTGCTATTCTCTCGGCCGTCTTTTAACTCCATTGACTGTTATCATCAATCAAGACCATCAACTATAATTTCAATTTTGAGTGAGATTCATAGCGATTTGTGTTTCCCAAGGTGGACGAATGCTGAAGTAGTCATTGATAACATTGATAACGTTAAAACATGATCAGGAGTAAAAGAGGGCGAGGACCTCAATGGCAGAGTGGGCAACATGTGAGCTTCGGGAAGGAGTAACGTCGGGTTTGATTCCACAATACGACATGCTCCAAAACTTTGCTCTTAACTCAGAATCAATGTAAATCCATTTCACATCGTGCCTTTCCAAAAAAAATCAAAGAGTAGGTAGTAAAAAAGGTAAGATTGTTTTCCAAAATAATGATAGTGCATATAGTCGCCTAAAATTAAATGCACCGCAAAGCAGACACGACTGGAGCAAAAAAAAAAGACCTTTTACGAGGAACTCTAGAACACCTCTGCCTTTGCGAAATATGTAATATAATTCACACGGCGATTATTTAGTACACATCGCACAACAATCTCTGTAGCAAATGATGTAATGCTATGACATCAATAGATTTGTTATGGTCAGTTTTGATGAAAAGAGATACCAATGCAACAGAGGAGATCATTGGATGAACGTACGAAAGTGGATGCAGTGTTGGCGTACAAGATTACGCAGTACGGGCATGGTTTACTAGCGAACTGTGCATGTTATGCCACGAGATTGTGTAAATAAAAATAGAACAATATCATTCTCACTTTGTTTTTGTCGCAAATTAGATGAGAGTGGCAGTTCATGACGCTACATTTTTGTCTTACATGCGGCTACAATTTTGTCGTTTGTCTTTAGGAAAACAAATTTCCTTCATTCCTCTGCGGCAGACAATAACAACACTTTTTGGAATGCCACAACCAGGCTGTACTTGAGATTGCGAGGCGACCAGCTCAGCCAATATTCTTCGACGTTCAAGGAAAAGATGAAACAACGAAATAAATGCTAAAAGTGCTGGTGTCCGTGCTGTGATAAAAACAGTGCGAATACGAATCAATAAGTGTCTAAAAACATTTTCTTCACTTACTAGCATCAAGGCAAGTGTACATCGCAGCGATTGCAATGCGTGCACTAAAGTGTGTCTATTACTAATGAAAATCAAATCACCGGGCTATGGATTTTCGCTAACACCACTAAGGTTAGCCTCTAGTCAGCGGGATTACGAAGCGATTACAAGCCGATATTAGGCATTTTTATAAATCCCTATACTACTCGCTATAGATACGGCCTGCCTAAATGGTTTTTTACAAGAGTAAAAACAGTGCAAGATAGCCTGTTCAAATTTATCATTGCACATCTCTGCTCTTCGTCGAACCTTCGGATGTAAACAGTAAATAAATTTCACGTTCAGGCTAAAGAATGATTTTCAGCGACATCGCTAACTAATGAGGCCCATGAACCGTGAGGAAGCAGTAAACTATTGGAGTTTAGTCGTCATATTCAGTCAGAATTAATATAGGTGAATTGATTTGTTTGTATCATAATGCGTGACTTGATTGCGATAAAATCTGTCGACCGGATATTACCGATATCACCATTATGATATAACACTAGTTTTACGGTCATTCACTCATTTGTTGTCATACTGAGTTGTTGGTTTACGGCACACTAGTCTTAACACTGGTTTTACGGTCATTCACTCATTTGTTGTCATACTGAGTTGTTGGTTTACGGCGCACTAGTCTATCTGTCACCAACTCGTTTGAAAACTACAGGTGAGTGATTTCTTCTGTACTCAGATGCCGTAATATGCTCTAAATCAAAACAACTACAGAATGGAAAATACGGCGGCTGAGAAAGTGACTAATGTAATGAAAATTGGTGAACAGAAAAAGAAGAAGGTAGAAAAAGATCGCCTTCCAGCGGTAAACGACGTAATTCAAGGTGACGAGAAAAAGTACAAATTAAAACGAGTGCTAGGAGACGGTGGATACGGTACTGTGTTTCTTAGTCAAGTTGATGAAAAGTAAGTACTCTATTTTATTCTATTTACGTTTTCCTAAAGAATTTCCCATTGTTAACCCCAATCTCAGCATATTCGAAATCTTTCGCATGTTTACGTGGTCAAAGGGGCTAGATTTATAAAGTAGAAGCCACTACGCCGTTTGTCCATCAGTATCATACTGTTATTGATATAGCTCTCATTTTACATCTATCAGGACAGCAAAAATTCTTAGAATGTAGTTTTAGCATGACGTCTTCCTTTTAGAATGGTAGCTGTCAAAACGGAAAAGTATAGTAAATCTATGCTGCATGTTGAAGTGGGAGTATTAAAAGCCGCTAAAGCTGCCAATGCAAAGCACTTTTGCGAGTTAATAGATTATGTGAGTACTAGTTATCTTCTTAACGCATGCTGTATGCTACTAATCACTCATCGTTCAGGGATCGATTAAACCAGACTTTATGTATATGGTGATGACACTGCTATATAAAGATCTACACAAGCTCAGATCCGAAATGCCGGACAAGCGGTTCACCATCAGTACGTCACTAAGGGCTTCCATGCAATCATTAAAGGTTGGACTATTGCAGCTCTCTTCAGCACTTACAACTCCAGCCTCAGCTTAAGTCAGCTACGATGGAGGAGATTTGTCATTTTAACAGGAAGTTTATATATCGACACCGAAGGCTTTTGATAATCTGAAGACTGGGCAAACTTGAATTTTTGCACTAACGACGTGGAATGCTACTTTGTTTTTAGTTTGCCTGATATGATGAATCAAAATAATCAAGAAGAAGTTGAATATTATTAACATCAATAACAAGAAGTAAAATCGTGTGTAATGACAATGCGTTCTCTCATCAACGTGACTTGGTGGAGATGATCACAGGAGTCATGTTGCTCGGTTTCTGTTCCAATCGTGTACCTAAATGAAAACGGAAAAAGCGAGATTTGGGGTCAAAGTTTCACTTATTTCCCCATTGAATAAGAAATTCTGTAGCTTTTGAGTGGCAAATTAGCTCTTTATTAGGACAGGCTTTTGCCAAAGTCAACTGTGAATATTAACTATGGAATGTTTAGTTTCTTTCAGTCACACGAGCACTGGTTTCAGCGCGCATTAGCAGATGATAAGCAGAATTTGGAAGATTCTACAAAGCTTTGTTGATAACATGCATATTCTTCGGGTCCACCGCAAGGAAATTTTTTTAATCACAAACCAAAGCGTGTTCTTCCTCGAGAATCGCACTTCATATAGTGAAGCAACTCAACAAACGAGGTTCACCAGTGGATGCAAGAATTTATCGTGAATGTACGAGGTCATCGATTGCAAGATTCAAGAAAGCCGAATTTGATGCTCAGTTTTCCAGGATTAAGTGTTCTTGACAAATCTGGAATGAGTAAAATACTCGGCGGTTATACTCTGAAAGCGAATAGGGGTAGTCACCTGTTTAAGTATCTCAAATTCTTTTGTTGACTAAAAATATTCACAGTTAACGCAAATTGCAATCATATACTAGAGATCGACTTTTCTTCATCCTCGACAATACTGAGCAATAGTAGTCGTTTATGAGCTAGGTGAAACCACGAGACTGATGTGAAAGATATATTTGACTGACGTTTCAACGTTTTCGTCTCTCTAGCAACTTCTAATTCCTTCACCTATCCACAGTGTCCATAGTCCTTAGAAATCTTTATTTACGTACACGAATTTAATCTTCTTAAGCTCAAATTTAACCAAAATCTACTTGTTTGAAGGCTTAAAACTTGAATGCCTTCTTCCACATGAGTGGAGAGAGTATCACGTAGAACTCTTTCTTTCCCTGTTCACATATATTTCACCTCCCTAATCCGCTGTTTACCTATGCTTCAAAGTATTTTCACGTGTAGGTGAAGCTTCCATATTTCTCAATGAAAGCTAAACTTTCAATCACATCTGCCGCAGACTCGAAATGCGTTTGTGGATCCACAAAGACTGAGGAAGTCTAACAATAAAAACCGCAGGTAGTACTATAAAAAGTAGGCAAAAGGAATAGGGCCCACATGTAATCCACGGGTGCTCATGCTCTTCAAACAACAAGATTTTTTTGGCACTTTTTGATATGTCTTCAAAACGTTTTTTCTCACTGTACGGATCCCAGTGCTCCTAGTAATCAATTCTTCTCTTCTTCTTCTTCTTCTTGAACGTCGTAAAATACCGGATGGGCATGTCTCCTTGGATCTTGAGGATAGCCTGCTTGTGACGTTCCATAGCGCCTTCGCTGTTGTCTACCGCAGTGTTGATTGCCGCGTTCGGCTTCACGCGCCACGGCGAGCATCGCAATCACTCGGCCACACTCCTTATGACACTACTGCCCACGATAATTTTCTTTTTTACCCTTTGCTCAGAGTGCTATAGTGTCATGTGCATTCGAGAATGCTGAGTGTTATGCAGAATTTTAAATCTCACACGGGAGTAGATTCAGCTTTTCACCACTACCAAGAGCGTGCCAACCACTACACTACCGAGACTTTGATGTGCTATCACTCTTATTGCGATTATAACAAGATTATCGTTAAGGCAATCGAAGAGCTCCACATATTCGGCTATGTATCACGCGATATCAAACCTGGAAATTTCGCACCGGGACGACGTTGCAATAAACAGTCTGAAACAATCTATCTTTATGATTTTGGTTTGTCAAGACGATACATTGATAAGGTAAGCACAAAAATTACGAAGTGCTATAAAAAAATAATTGCCTTCTACTGTGTGTAACAATACGGCAGGTTTCTTACGTTCTCCTTCAGAGTTCTGCCAAAAGTTCGGTTCCCATTCCTAGCAGTATCATAGTAAGTACCACTGTGACGCGTAGTGAAGGGAAGCGAACTATTGGAATAGGTTTCTACCAAATATTAGTGGTTGAAGTTTGCGTGCCGACGCATACATCGAATGAGTGAGATAAATCTCTTAGTAATAGCTCAAAAATTGTAGAATTTTATTAGAATTAGACAGCCTTCGTGAAGCAGCTCTCAATGAAAGTTTTTGTTTTCGTTTCAAAATTACGAGTGCGGTCGACAATTTACTCTATTGACGCAATGTCTTCATGAAATTCTTGACTGCTCTCATTCGGACATCGTCCATTCATGTTTGGAAGAACTACGCATTAGTTCACGATGCCGTGGAATTATTATGACATCGACACAGCATCCGGGAGAGTATCTTAGCAATAGAAGATTTGAATTAAAGACCATTTACGATTTCAGTCATAATGTACGTCATGATATGTAGCAAATATTATTAGATACAACAGAAAATCCAAACTCGCCCTGTAAAAGCGCTCAGTGTACACCACTCTATTTTGAGAAAATTTATAGAAACCAATGGAATGGTTATGACCGCTAGATGTCCTGATTTTCTAACTCTTTAAGCCGTTGATCTCAATGATTGAGAGGAATGATGCGCCCCTTCCTATGACCTTATTTAATTCTATCGCTATCGGTTTTTCAGAAGCCGCTAGACGAGTGTTCTTTTCTTTAAGATAAATAAAAGCAACCTTTTCTGCTAATTACTTAATCGATCATAATTACCGTCAGAATGGAAATGTGATTCCGGCAAGGAAAGACATTGGTTGGAGAGGTACAACAAGATACGCTAGCCTTAGAGCTCATCAGCGACAGGTGCGTTTTCAGAACAAATGTATAGCTTGGAAAGTTGAGAGCGTTTGTGGGTGCACTATAAGTTTTCATGGATGTAATAGTTTTGCTAAGCCCTTCTCACCTTCCACTGATGATGTTGTCAATGAGAGATGTTCGGAAAATCTGCAAACGTGCTTCATTTAAGTAATCCAAAATTCTATGCATATTAATAAAATTATGAGGTGATTTCTTTTCTGCAAAAAGTAATGAAGATACAACAACCTTCATCGTCCTCAGCTTCCAGGATCTTGGAAGGCGAGACGATTTGGAAAGTTGGTTTTACATGATTGTGGAAATGGTGAAAGGAACTCTTCCTTGGAGATTAGTGCCAGGTGGGGTCCATTGGTGTTTCGTTTGACGCTGTATGAAGAAGACAAATCCGATCGTTTCACAATACTGCTTGTGCGCAAAGGCCTTAAAACAGCAGCCTCAGTTTTGGCTGGAGGATAATGAATGGATAAAGGACAAAGCTCTTGCCGTTGATCAATGCCTGAGAGATGCGCCGTGCATTCGAATACAATTTTTAACTTTGTTTGAGGTGATTGAATGCATTTGTGGGCTTTACAATGATTTATGCTCTCCTACCGCTGCATCGACTGAATGCTGATTATCATCCCAGACAAGTCTAAGACCGATTTAGTACCAGTTTACGGAGGTCGGAAGGATGGATGGCTTGATGGATCATGGGCGCGAGATTGAACCATCGACCATATGTGCGACGCAGGACACTCCAACCATGCCTCACATGCGCTTCTGGAGAATTAATGCCTCCATTTACTACGCTTCTTCAACTTATAGTCATGGGTTCTTATACATGATCTAGACCAAAAGTTCTGAAAACCCTAAATTCTTGCTAGTTACGGATGTTCGCTCAAGTATGGCTATATACATAACGAAATTACAAGTGAATTTTTGAAACAGTGGTACCAACTCCATAATCGGAATTCTCTATTTCGTACTGCACCTGTCCATGGAAGAGGTCAAAGAGCCACGCGAATCACTCTGGCTGAGGCTTCTTTATCAAAGGGAGATTCGCGGATAGAAAATAGTACTAATGAAAACAGAGGACATCTCAAATGTCTCACTAACTTCTTTTTCGATGTCATAAATAGCGTCGAAAACAATCATGATGAATATCAGATCGAATCAATTCTATGTTGTAATATCACGTAATCGATAACTTTGGATAGTACCATTAACTTTGAGCTTATGTGGCGCAGTGATTAGAAGTGCTCTGCGTCTCACACGAGGTGAATAGTTTGATCTCGCGTTTAGTGGATCGTTAAGCCATCCATCCCTCCGGAGTCGGTAAACTGGTACCAGACTGGTCTCAGAGTGGTGTGGGAGGATAAGCAGCACTGAGTCGATATAGCGGTAGGCCATCGCGAGTTACTGTATATGCTATATGTTGCAATCAATCACCTTAAACGAAATTAAAACTCGAAGACGAATGCAAGACGCATCCCTCAGGGGTTGATCAATGTTTAAAGCTTTATCCTTTATCGTTGCCTTTGCTCAGCAAAATGCATCCAAATGAGCATCAAATACTGTTCGAGCATGAAAGAATGTCTTTGAAATAGACACTTAAATGATCAGACTTGTCTCTATCACTAGGTAACAGCATTTCTTATAGATCGAAATGCGGTCTGTGCAGCAAAACAAGCAGCTCGAGCAGCTGGTCGAATACAATTTCTCTTTGAAACGCCGAAACAATTCAGCCAGATCCTTACCATAGTGGATTCATACTCGTTCGAATCGCAACCGGATTACGACAAACTTTACAAGATCCTTGAAGAAGTAGGCTTTTTAGCATACTATTTCATATGTTCAACATACTTGGAATAATCAGTGAGTGATAATGAGTCTTTGAAATAGAAAGCTTTAGGGGTATTAGAGAAGTGATTGCATTTTTCAAACTCATTAAATCATGATTATAAACTAGGCATCTCAGCTCTCTAAGGTGATGTGAGACAGTGCAAGCGAGTAAAACTCAATGTTTGCGATGTTTTTGCTTCATGCTTCGTTATTGGAGCTACAAGACACTGTTACAGCGAAAATGTTGAATATATCACAGCGAATAAGAATAAAATGTTATAAAAGCGTCTACTTTTGTGCTGAAACTTTCTGCTTTCTTGAAAAGGTGAATGTACTGAGCTGAGGAAAGAGTCCGTTAGCACCTGCTCAAAATCATAGTTTGTGTACATAAACTCAAAAAAAAAACAACAACAATTTTTCTATGAAATAAAGACCATCATTTCCACGACCCTCTGCGAATGATGCGAAATTTCCGGATCTGCACAAATGGCCATTTTTAGAAATTTAAACCAAATGTCGCATATTTCATCAACTTGATCAAATGTCTCGAATCGGTGTCCAAGCAGGTGTGTTTCACTAAAAGGAAATCGCACCATAATCGGATGGCGCAGCATCTAGACTGTAGGCTGAGTGTGACAAGACCTCAGTTCTCTCCATTGCATCAAACTTTCCCATAGCCTTCTCAGAGGATGAGGTTGCACTGTCTTCCTGGAACATCACGCGTTCTCGACAAACAATGCCGAGTACTATTCTTAATCGGGGTAATATTCCTTGGGAGGAAAGGGGGCACATTCCTGAGATTTTTTCCGTGAATTCACATTTACCGGCATTGTGTGAGACAAGCAAAGAATTGGATTTTTTGCGAGCGTTGAAACTTTATCCTTAACCTGCATATGAAAGGTGCTGTCACGTATAGTAGCTGAATTTGGTTATACACTTACCACAAGGCCATGACATATCCATAATTTAGATTAGAAACGAAAAAGGAATTCGCATGAATGACCACTGGGACTGGGAAGAAGACTCGTCGTTTTCGACAACAAACACAGTCACGAGCTACTCAGAGAGTGAATTCAAGGCAAAGGAAGACAAGTGTTAGCAGAAGAATTAGATACCACAATGTTGATTAATTCTGAAGTCATCAAACATTTTAGTCGGTATAGCAATAATTTAGTTAGTTCCTCTGTTCGATATGACTGTTTTATTAGAGACAGCTTCAAGATAAATAAAGATTCAAAGGTTTGAGATGATAACACTGATGGAACCATACCTATAGCCGGCCATTTGAAAAACAAAATAGATGGCTTCAGCTCAACTGGGCTTATGAAGCAAAATTGCATTACCGACCAAACCTGCTCGTGGCTGACAGCTAACATAGAGATGTCAAAGAATGAGTGGTCGGGCAAATGTTCATCTGTGGTGTAGTGGTGGAGTACGCGTTCCCGGAAAGGATAAAACGCCGGTTCGATTCCCGGCCGAGGCCTTGTTTTTAACCACCACTCGGTTCTCTTAGGGATTTGTGAAACATCATTACACTGCGAAAAAGGCAGTAAAAACAATAGAAACAAAATAGAATCATACAGTTTTGTCTTAAGTGTTTTTTTGAATTCACGCTCAAATTTCTATATATCTGATAATTATTGTTTGCGCCAACATGTCATGTGATCTGTTATGGGCACATATACAGCTCGAATGGCGTCTTTGGGCCTTGACAGGCTCCTCAGTCGGGCAGGCCCTTCAGTCTGTATTGGTATGGGCTACCCGCGAGAGGATAGTCTGAAGACGAATGGCCTGCCCGACGGACGAGGCTGCTAAGGTCGAAACACCTGTAACGGGCTGTTTAAGTAGCCCATAACATACCACGTGATATGTTAGCTCAAATAAGAATTATCAGGATACAGAATTGCACAGCTGCTTTTGAATGACTTACACGAGGTGTTACAAAACATAACTGCAATCAACATGCCAAAACTTTTCGGTTTTCTTGAAAATCACGATGACCTTAGTTGGGAGTCTACAGGAGATACTCGGCGCGTGTGAGACTTCTTAGATGCGTGCAGCCAATTGAACTAAAGTAAGGTGCCAAATGAAGGACAAGTGAACAGCAACATTGGTTATGTCAAAGTTTCGCAGCGAGTTTCTCTGAACAAACACTTATATCACCAGCTGTTATATTGATCATCGAGTTCAGTGAGCCAGTGAATTCTTTCGCTCTTGCTTGTCGCTTTCAAGAGTAAGCTGGTGGGTTCCCCTTGCTGTAGAGACTCCTTTGAAGCATGATGTCTGTCTTCTAGGGTTTTTGTTCTTCTCAGAGGACGAACAATGAAAAGAAATATCCTAAAATTTTTTTTTGCTATTTCAATATCCATTTGACGAATATCACTACACGTTCTCCATTTTATCGTGAATATACATCAAATAGTTTCCGAGATTATCAGCTCCCGAATCTGTCATTTACCAAGTTTTTGTGGATAAGCTAAGCTTAAACTGAATTTTTTTTCACCGTGCAACTACGTAAACAGAAATTTTGAGTCTAAGTAGATGTTTTAATAGAGAAACACCCCAGTTTTGGACACTTTTTAGCAAATGTTCTCATCTTATAAGGATATACATATTTTGAGCCATAGGTCTAGTGCTATATAGGCGCCTATTTCGTCCTATTGGGACTCATCAGTAGCACCCTCCCTCGGTTCCGTCGATCCCTTGAGGTGAAACAATCCTCCAAAGGAACCGACGCCGAGTAAAATCGAGCACCCAAAGTAGGATGATGTTATTACCTGACTTTGTGGTGACCGGCAGTCGAGCTTACGGCTTCTAAAATGATTACTCGGCGTCGGTTCCTTTGGAGGATTGTTTCACCTCAAGTGATCGACGGAACCGAGGGAGGGTGCTACTGATGAGTCCCAATAGGACGAAATAGGCGCCTATATAGCACTAGACCTATGGCTCAAAATATGTATATCCTTATCAGATTAAATCATTTTGAGCGGGTCTGTAAAAAAGCAGTCGATAGCAGAAGTATAGTTCTCATCTCATTTGTCATAGAAATAGTGAATAAAGATTCGGAAAGAAAACAATGAAATGCCACTCTCAAATGGGGAGATACCATTGAAACCTTTTTTCACAATACATAGTTAAAGTGACGCTAACAAACGATCTTATTAACAGTGCGGGAATTATGGAAAATATAAATTCCATTTAACGTACTGAGTCGCCAAATACTTCAGAACTGCCTGTACTACCGTCTATGGAAAACAAAGAACATGATATGCCCTGAAGACAGAAAAGGAGACCGCGTGAGTTCAGGTGTAATATATCTTATCTCTTTAATGAATGAGTGGTCGGGCAAATGTGCCTCAGTGGTGTAGTGGTAGAGCACGCGTCCCCGGATAGGATGAAACGTGGGTTCGATTCCCGCCTGAGGCCGTGTTTTTTGTTCACCGCTCAATTCTCTAAGTTATTTTATCTCTTTTTTGATATGTTGTCATAAATACATGGGCAAAACGGTAAAATGCGTTTGTGTGCGCATTAGATAACACCTATTTAAGCTGTAGGAAAGTTTAACATCACTACAGGTACACATGCAAGAAAAACGTACAACGGTGACGTCGCTGACGTGGCACCGATAATCCTGAGACACTAGTCAGAACAGTAGGCACGGGAAACCTCTAAGGCCTTGTGGATACTTTCACAAGATCGAGAATGAGTAAAAGAAGAGAGTTGTCCGAACATTACAAATGACATGGCACCCTATATCAGATCGATCATCTAATATGAGTAAAGCATATAATTTATATCGTGTGGCAACATACTGATGATCTTTCCATCAAAGTAAGTGAACGGTAAGTTTCATAGATAGACTAACATTTGAGTTGATTTCTGCATTGATTTTCTGTCAATTGTGAGAATAGGCTCCGAGGAATACAAAGTCGCCAAAAACTAGCCACCGACTCTGAAGAAGACATACCAACCGTGCAGATTTATTTGAAAAATTGACATTTTGTCGAATAATGGCAGAAACTTTCAATATATGTGATAATTATTTTTTGATCCAACATGCTATTAGTTTCTATGGACACTTAAAGAGCCTAGTACACGTGTTTCGGCTTTGTCACCCTCATCAGTTGGGCAGTTACCCTCGTCTTAAATGATCCACTCTTGAGCCGTAGTGATAGTTATGTTAATGGTAATGGTCATAGTGATAGTGGCGATACTGATAGTTATGACAGTGATAGTGATCATGGTGATAGTGGCGGTAGTGATTGATGGTTATGGTAGTGATAGTGATCATTGATGATGATGGTAGTGATAGTTATGGTAGTGATAGTGATCATAGTGATAGTGATCATAGTGATAGTGGCGGTAGTGATTGTGATGGTGACAGTGACAGTGATAGTGACAGTGATAGTGATAGTGATACTAATAGTCATATTGATAGTGATAGTTGTCACTATCATCATCATTATCATTATCAATATCACTATCATTATTATTATTATCATTGTCGTTATCACGATAACAATAATAGAGATGATAGTGAGAATGATAACGATAATGATAATGATATAATGATAAAGATAATGATAGCTATCATTACCACTAGCCTTTTACTACCACGATCAATACCTCTACCACTATCGTAATCGCTATCACTATCATTGTGTCTACCATCACTACCACCATCACCAGTAGCACTCAATGGGATTGACTCTGGTTAGTTGTGCCTGGACGTAGAACACAATCCTTCGATATACATTTATTCAGTAAAGAGTACTGGCAAAGAAGCAGATTATAGGAACGAAAGATGGCGGCTGACGTTGAAAGGACTCTGCCTACCGTGGTATCGGCAGGCTTTTGTGCGGGTTGACAATGTATGGTCGTTCACTATTTTAGCTACAGAAATCTGACTAATGTCTATTTAAATTGAAAGGAGAATGTTGATGAAAGCTTGTTGACCGAAATTTGCGTCTCACAGGATACTATTTTGTTATTTCAGTTTCTGATATGTACAAGTACAGAAATCATCTTCCGTACAATTACGATTACTCCCGCTTCAAGAAAAGAATCTAGTAAAGTTTTACTTTGATAAAGCGAGTAAAAAAAGGTGAGGATACATAATCATGAATGGAAGAGAAGCACTAACATGAGTAAAGCAATTAATAAAGCTCTGAAGAGGATGAGACGATATTGAAGTATTTAGAAATGGTTTAAGAAGCTTAAAAAATAATGCATGGACGGCACTTCAGTATAGTGATCTTTTGATACTGTTTGATTCAACCTTGAGAGGGTTGTCAACAAGATGAGAAATCCTTTGATTGAAAAGGTTATTGATCCTGCGTGGGACGGCGGTGCAAAAACGATCCTCTTGACGAGGTCACAATCGGATTGGTAACTGATGGAGCAGGCTTCTTTTGGGTGATATGAGAGATGGCTGCTAGGCAAATGGTCGCATGTCTGAAATGCGATAATGAAGTCAGTCGTATGTGAGCACGTCGTGGTCCACTCAGGACATCTACATCTCTTACCCCATCAAGAAGAATGGTTGTGAGTCGACAATGGAAACGATGGATCGAACCGTATGTGTCCCAACGACACGCAATCAAGAATCAACACAGTCTGTACGTCTTTCTCCGAGGATAGCGACTGATGGCGATTCCTGTCATTGTGCAGTTGCTGGCGTACTGAATTGTCCTCCTTATTTGTCTGTTCTCGCAGCACTACGTATTTATGGGAGAAACGACTGAAACTAGAGAAAGAATATTACAGGGGAAAAGAGTTATTGATGACATTAATGCAGCCTTGAATCTTGTTATCACAGGATGAGTGGGAGTTATTGATTTGGTGGTAGTCCAATTGAGTCGTCATAACGATTTGGTGTTGATGCAGGAGTTACACGGTTTTGGACAGTGTAAGGATAGCTTAAATTGTGCGGGAGTGTGATGATTCGCTTGGAGGGAAGTCGTATTTCCACAAATCGTTTGAACTCTCGTGAGATCCCACAAGTTTTCCTAATTTCCCTTACTTCTATTTAGAGCTGGCTCATGTATTGGTACGAAATCACCTTTGGCAGGAGCTTAGTCCTCAATTGACCTTGGCGACGGATGTGCCGCGTAGGAGGGTTCTCTCAAGGCAGTCAAATACTCAGTGTACCATCTTTTCCTGAAGTTGTCCATAATGTTGGTAGTTCTTCTCCAATTCTCGAAAAGAGAAGCACACGTAGGCTAAAAATGTGCCAACGCCCTAATATCCTCTCCTGTCGGAGAAGGGCTTGCATAAGGTCGCGAGAAGTCAATTGATTTGGGAGGCGCGTAGCCAAATTCGTCTGAAAAATACGTCAGAGGACGCGTGTGATTCTATGATATCCTCATTACCCTACTTTGGCTCATAAGTTTCGGTATACTTTGGCGTACTTATAAAAAGCTGGTTATGGTGCTCATGCATGTACATAGATTATATCTTTTGCGTCGATCCTGTCGAAATAAATAAATGAAACACGAGGCGAATGTAGGTGCAGGAGAAAAACTTGAAATGGGCATTTTCTACTATAATGGTCGATTTAGAAGACCTACTCGCGCGCATTTATTTGCTAAAATATATAAAGAAAGAAATATCTTACTAAAAATCCAGTGCTACTAGTCTGCCTCCAGCGAGTGAAGGACGAAGAGCCATTCTGGTGTACAATAGAAGCGCGTGGTGAGTTAAGTGATTCACTAGATAATTTAAGGTGATACGTTACATAACAACATCAGAATGTTGTTAGAAGATGATCAGTGAAAATTCATTCTTTTTTCTGATTCTTACCAGTGTCATGATAATATGTATCTATGAGCACTGAATGGTGTGCAAAACATTCAATCCCACGCGAGAGTTGAACCAGCGTTCTACCTTCATCAGAGCGAAATTTTGAATCTTTCTGGAGTTAGGTAAAGTGCAATCCCAGCAATAGGGAACATTCTTAGAATAAGAGGGAAGACTTCGTTTGTAAATCGTTTTAAACTTTGAAAAAACAATTGAGACTTTTTTGCAAAAAAATAGTAGAGAACTTGATGAAAGCAAACTTTTGATTCAGCTTTCCATAATCTTAGTCTTGTCACTTACTTCCACGTCATTTTGAGTAGTGGAGATATTCATGCTCTAAAGTTAAGATGAGCTACAAAATATTAGGTGATAATTACTCAGAAATTCGTCACGCTTTCGATCCCACTGCATATCGCAGAGATGATCGATTATACATCTGGCCGTAGAGTAACTTGGGATGGCTTTTCGATGTCTCAAGTCACTATTGGTATCCCGCAGACAAGTCTAATACTGATTTGCTCAAACCCAAGAGAATAAGGGCTTGGTTCACCTAAGACGAGAAATGGAATCAACAACCATGTTTGTCTTGCAGTGAATCTCCAATCACTGCACTACACGCGTTGCTAGTAATCCAAGTATACTTACGACTCTATCTTGACCTATTAAATTACAATTTGGAATACCATTCAGTGTCAAATCATCGATAAATAGTTATGTTAGCTAAATAAGTTGCAGTCACACAAAAAATCATTGCTCATTTTGTGATTTGCCAATATTTTCGAAGTGGATTTTGCTAATTTGAGCAATAAGGTCAAAGTATTTCCTACTTTTTTCGCCATAGGTAATTTTCATGGAGGTGCTAACATCAAAGTAGGAAAGCTGATTGTCGGTGGCAGTCGGACATCCATTGGATCTTGGTCATGGCATGCACTGATCATGTATACGAGTCACAATGACGGTATGTATTTGATATTCTGATTATTTTTAAACTTGCATCAAGCACTTTCTAAGAATAGATGAATTGGTATCTACAAGATTGGATCACTCTTTGAAGCCCGATGATAAGAGTTCTGAGGCTTTCATTAGAACTTCTACTTTTATTGACAAAAGTCTGCAGTATCTTAATGAACTGAGTAGTGAATATCTCAAACAAAGATCTATCATTATTTATTATATCATTATTTGGTTAACGCACCAAGGACTAATGAGAGTCATTCAAAATAATTCCAAAAAAGAACGCTTTGAACCTAAATGAGTTTGGTACGTCAGGGTCATACATCGGTGTTTCGGAGGTTTCGGCCTCCTCGTCAGTGACCCCCGCCCCACATTAAGCCCTGCATTATGGCAAGGAGGGAGGCGTATATGGTGATGGCACAGTGTACAATACACTGGTCCATCACCACCTCTCAGTCGATGGATTTTGGCTGTTAGATCAAAATTGATTCATAAGATCGACTTTTTTCTGAAACCTCGCAAAAACCATCGAAGTAATTCCAAAAAAGAATGCTTTAAGCCATTAAGAAGGCATGAAAGATGCTAAATGTGGGGCGGGGGTCACTGACGAGGAGGCCGAAATCTCCGAAACACCGGTGCATGAGCCTGGCGTACCAACCTCGTTTAAATGTTTTTTGCGAGGTTTTGAAAACAGTCGCTCTTATAAATTAATAATGAGAGTCATTTTGATGCTCACCGCGCGGCGTCAACCCTCACTCAGCTACTGTGATTGAGGCGTCGCGTCTCTTGAGATACCAGGCACATAGCCAGACACGTCTACACAGAGATGCGGAGCCGCTTGTCTGGCCGGGGTCTGGATAAGATTTCAACTTTGCTGGAACTTCGCTGACTGGGCTGCAATGAGGCTCAGGGAAACCGGATACCACTCGATTCGGAGGCGTCATAAAACAAGGTGTTTCACACCCTAAATCAGAGTATAGTGGGAAACCCTGGGCCTTTATCTTTTCTAATGCGATTTAACAAACTGATTAAGAGCGCCCTATGTTACAAACCCAACCGTTGCTTCAATCATGCACCTCATCTTCACACCCCGCTCAGTCTCTCCGTGACCGGTAAAATTGTATCACGTTTGCATGAGAAGATACCGTCGCTGATTTGATGAGCGACTGCAACGCATAGTAGTCCAGATACACATTGCATTACCTTTAACGACAGTCGAATGCATACAGCTTCACTCAGGGATTGATCAGCGTCTAATGCTTTGACCTTATATCCTTGAACTCAGTCGATCTTAGTGCCTTGGAATGTATCACCAGTACCCCTCTTCGCCTGTTATTAGAGCTCCTAAAGATGCCTTAGCCAGGAAACACGTATGAAATCGCGCATTTGCTGCGCAGTCTTACAGGTTTACTGCTTTTGACGCATAACTTATCGCAGAAAAACATCATGTTCCGTGGGTGCACTTGGCTGGTTCACTGCGGAATAAGTTGGACTGATGATTATCAATAGCATCTATAGGTGAACTGTACTACCTGGCTAGCTATATCTCGCATTCGCTCCTGACTTCCAAACGAATACTGCTCATTTTGTGACTGTTCTCAAATGAATGGCTGAGAACAGTTGTGTGTTGTTTGTAAGGAAGCTATACGTTTACGGTGGCGCTTTGATGTCCACTGTCTACGTGCTTACTGCTGCTCACTGCTCCATGTGAGTTCTTTTTTTCAGAGATATAAACTATGCATAATCTGAGTGCATTAATAATTACAACTGGAATTTGATGTATCACTTTATTATCTTTTTCTACAGCAAAATCTCAGTCACAAGATTCTCATTGATCAAAGGAGACTTATTCTTTTCTTAGAAAAAAAGGTTGGAAGTTTGGAGGAATGCGGAGTGTTCACTGATACACACTATCAGAAAGCAATAACTCTATCGCTTGCCCGAGTGCTTTCTTGCAATCCGCGTGAGAACGTCAGTCCTACTATTTGCAAGGTTGCACGAGGAATTGCCTGGACCACCAATATGTAGAATTCATGATTAAGATGCTATCCTCAAAGCAGCAGTATGAACAAGACGCAAAATGCCCAAAGGCTTTTGTGGGCGATGACCACTAGGAAACGAATCTAATTTACAAAATGCTATAACCCCCTACTCCTTCAACAATAAATGTGTTAATGGTATCTACAAACAAATGCTAAAAAAATAAAATGTTGTTATGTACAATGATTTTAGGTTACATATTCTTCGTCTCTCACAGCGATATGGACGATGCGACGGTGTTCTGGGAGTTGTGGAAACCCAAAGGTTGAAAAAAGGTCGATTTTCCATGTGTTGTTCGAGCATTTATATAAATTCCAAGCTTCTCTTTCTCAAAAAAAGAAGATAACAGTCCGATAAAAAACGATGATTTGCTGCAAATACAACCTCGTGCCGCCATGCACAATGTGTTGAAGTTAATCACCGTCGCTCTCTCTTCCCACTGCCGATTATACGATGCTCCACATCTTCTAGATGTCATTCGTTTTATACCTTCTTTATAAACTAGACTTAGTCCTTAGTTGTAATACGATGGACAGGCAGATGTAGCGTAGTGGTTAGAGTGCCTAAAACGAAATAAAAGTACTGTCTGAGTCACCAAGTCTTCCTTCCTTCCAGTGTCGGCAGATTGATACATGATGTAGGAGGATAATAACATTGGATTGATACATCACTAGAACAGTCATTATATAGGCCAGATACTTATTTGCTTATAACAATACTTGCTCGAATTGAATGTTTCAGGGGTTTAACGAAGCCAATGGCTTTATACCTTCTCATCCTTTTGATCCATCTCTTTTAGCCACTGAAACACTACAGCGATGCAAGTGACACAGCGCACCTTAAAAACGATGCCAGTCTCTGTAGCTTCCTAAGCCTTTTTTCATGAAAGGTGCATTCATACATGTGCATTTTTTATTAATTTTTTAAGAGCTTACACCTTCTGCTTAGATTGAAGAAGAGTTGAGACATCCCAATCACATCGAGTTTGGACCTTAATCCAGAACAGGTTCATGACCTTGCAATTTTCATGGTAGTCTAATAATGCCCATTTTAGCAACTTTTGTTGATTTCTAGCTAAACACTCAAGTTAAATCTACAGAGAAGCATCGGCCTGTCTCGCTTCGCCGTTAATGTATTTACCAACATTACGGGATATGCTATCGGAATCGTGGCAAATAATGCTACGTGTTTTCGTGAGTTATTAGACCTCCCTATAAGTTCTGGCACTAGAGCAATAAACAACAAATTTATCAAACAGAAGTAATTAGAAATTCTCTGCAACACTATTCAAAGTATGCGCCATCAACCTGGGCACAAATCTGATATCTCTCAAGCAACAAATTGATTCCGTCTTGCGCGGAATTTTCTGAGTTTCTTTTGGTAGCAAATTTGTCCGTACTTGCTGCATTATGACATTTCAAAAAAACCTTTGTCGCAGTTTCCTGCTCTAAAAGTACGAAGTGAGACGCGAAGCACAAGCGCCTTCTAGAACATAAACCGTGCAAAGGCTCAAGGGCGAAAAGCGTTTCGGATCCTTGCTGAGTTTCGCAGCGGCAACACAACGGTGAACGAGCAGCTGTTCTCTGGACGTTCACTTGAAGCTGATTGAGAGGCCGTCGTGGAAGCAATTGGAGAGGATCTGGCAGTGACTATCAATGAGTTAGCAGAGACGTGTTCAGGCTATGACGCATACTCTGAATATTGTTAAGCATTATTAAATACTTCTTATTAGTAAATCTGGTGCTTATCGCTCTAGTGCTAAAAATTACGAGAAGTCCTGATACTAGATTAGGCTCTTCGTCTCAGTCTCAAAAACTCTACTAACACAATACTTGTGTATAGCTCAGTCATATCTCTACTTGATAAAAATTTTTAAGAATGTTTAAAGCCTTAGCTGAGATTGATACAGCAGGGCAATACACGCTTGTTTCGGAGGTCTCGCTCCTTCGTCAGCACTCCCTGCCACTGTGCCATAACCACTTAGCAGGGCAGTCCTCTTTGTGGCTTACATGCCAGGAAAAACTTCGAGTAATTGATTAGGACAGAAAATCTAGACAAAAGCTTCCCAAGAAGTTTTTGTGACGTGCAAATGGCACAGGATACATTCGATATGGCGATAAATACGTCTATTGGGATCAAACCTTCGAGGAGCGGCCTACAACTGCGTTAGAATCATTGTTTCAGATTAGGAGCCGTACAAATCTCTATGTAAAACACCAAAAAGTTGAGCTAATTAAAGTAGTTACAATAACTCTGAGATGAGAGTAAAGTTGATAACCTGTTGAGTAAATTCACACACGGAATGACGCTTTTCACAGCTTGTGTGTACCTTAGAGCACCATAGTTTGCCGTTTTCTCAACCGTGTTTTAACTCTAATGGGTGCTATCATCAAACAAAAGTAACAACTATAGCTTCAATTTAAGCGAGATTCAAAGTAATTTATGACTCCCATGTCACTGCTATTGATGGGCGAATGCTGAATTAGTCAGTACGGTCAAAACATGATCTGGAGTATAACAGAGCGAAGGCCTCGATAGTGCGGTGCGTAACGTGTGAACCTTGAGAACATGTATCGTCGCGTTCAATTCCACGCTATGACATGCTCCAAACTTTGCTCTCATCTCAGTAATAATAGAAATCTATTTCACATCGCACCGTGCCAAAAAATCAAAGAATAGGTAGCAGAAATGATAAGGCTGTTCTCCAAAATAATCATATTGGAAAAAGTCGCCCTAAAATGAATGCATGGCAGACAGTAGACACGATTAGGACAAAAAAGTGGACTTATTACAGAGAACTCAAAAACAGCGTTTGGCTTTGCGAAATATTTAAAATGATTCACAAAGTCATTATTCAGTACACATGACACAATAGTATCTAAAGTGAATGATGTAGTCCTATCACATCGATAAATATGTTATGGTCCACTTCCCATGGAAAGAGATGCGATTGCGACAGAGCTGATGTCTACGTGAACGTACGAAGTTGAATACGGTGTTGCCGTGCATTTAATACCGAAGTGTGCATGCTATGCCATAAGATTGTGTGAATGAAAATAGAAAAGTATTATTTTCACTTTGTTTTTGTTGAAAATTGATTGTCTTAAGAATGGTGGTTCGTGACGACAGAAATATTTTTTAAGTTTGTCTTTAGAAAACAAATTTTCTCATTTTTCTCCAGAAATCAACAACAACACCATATGCAACGCCACGGCCAGGCTATCCTCGAGATTACAAGGAGACTCGCTTAGCCAGCCAGTATTTTTCGACATTCAAGGAGAAGACGGAGCAGCGAATTGAATGCTGGAGGTACTGGGTTCTGCCCAGTGAAAAGAAACATTGTCAAGATGAATCAATAAGTGTCTAAAAATTTTCTTCACTTATTAGTATCAAGGCAACTGTACATTGTAGCGACTCCAATGCGTGCACTAAAGTGTGTCCTCACTATGTGAACTAAATCACCATGGCTATGAAATTTCACCAACACCATTCAGGTTAGTCTCTAGTCAGTGGGATTATGAGTGATTACAAGCCAAAGATAAGCATTTCTATGGACCCCTATACTACTCGCTGTATTACGGCCTGCCTAAGTTGTTTTTCACGAAATAAAAAGTACAAGAGAACCTGCTCGAATTTGTCATTGCACATCTCTGCTTTTCCTTGAGCCTTCGGTTGTGGACAGTGAACTATCACCACGTTGAGGTTTAAGAATGATTTTCAGCTGGACATCGCCAATCCATAAGCCCCATGAACCTTGAGGAAACAGTAAACTACTGAAGTGTGCCCATCATATTCAATTGGAATTGATATGAATAAATTGGATTGTTCGTATCGAAATACATGACTTGATTGCTATAGAAGCCGTCAACTGAATATTACCGATATCACCCATTGTGATCTATCCACAGTTTTCACGGTCAATCACTCGTTTGCTGCTCTATTGAGTTGCAGGTTTAGGGCACACTAGTCTATCTGTTACCAACTCGTTTTAAAACTAATCAGGTGGGTGATTTCTGAAAGAGATCGCTTACCAGCAGTGAACGACGAAATTCAAGGTGACGAGAAAAGTACAAATCAAAGTAAGTGCTAGGAGACGGTGGATACGATACTGTGTTTTTTTTTAGCCAATATGGCGAAAGTGAGTACTCTGTTCTACTACATTTACGTTTTCCTAAAAGATTTCACTTTGCTAACCTCAATCACAGCATATTTGAAATCTTATACTAGTTGACTTGGTCAAAAGGGGCAGATCCACAAACTAGAAGTTACACCGTCGCTTGCCCATTGAGTATTGAATTTTCTTCTCGTATAAACTTTTATTTACCTTGAGCACTTCTGAATGAGCATCAAGAAAATGTATGAGCTTTAAAACTATTGCATTACTTCATTAGCGCTGCCTATTTCCTGTTTTACTTAGCAAATGATGTCCCCACCCGTCTAAAGTACTTTTTTGTGGTGCAGTTTTTCACAGATATCACTATTCAATACTGATAATAACGTAGCTATCAAATATCCTCAACTTACCTACATCAGTACATTTTCCTCATGAAGGGATATTCGTGAATGGAAACAAAGTACTAATCAATTCAGAGGACATCTCAAATGTCTGACTAACGTTTTTCAAAATCACAGGTATCGTCAAAAACTGCCCTGATGAATATTCGATCAGCTTAGTTTCTAGATGGCAATATCACTTAATTGATAAATTTGAATAATAGAATAGTATCGCTGCTTTTGTCCATCAGAAATACATCCAAATCAACATTATATACCGTTCGAGTATGAAAGAAGAGCGTGTCCTTGAAACAGACATTTAAATGATCTTCGTAAGTGATTTTTTCCCTAACACTCAAAGACAGTAAATTCGTATGTAACAACATTCCTTATAGAACGAAATGCAGTGTGTGCAGCAAAACAAGAAGCTCAAGCAGCTGGTCGAATAGAGTTTCTCTTTGAAACGTCGAAACAATTCGATCATATCCTTACCATAGTGCATTCATACTCGTTCGAATCGCAACCGAATTACGACAAACTTTATAAGATCCTTGAAGAAGTAAGCTTTTCAGCATGCTATTTCAATGTTTGAGTTGATTAACCCGCTTTAAATAGACTTTCACGAGGTGTTACAAAACTTAACTGTAACCAATATGCTAGAGCTTTTTAGTCCCCTCTAAAATCGCGGTGACTTTAGTTGGGAATCCATGAGAAATGCTCGGCGCATGTGATACTTCGTAGATGTGTCCAGCCAATTAAAATGAAGTGCGGCACCACACAGAGGACAAGGGAACAGCAACGGTGGTCACATCAAAGTTTTGCAGCTAAACCTTTCGCTCTTCGCTGTCGTGTGCCCTTGGTGTACAGACTCCTTTGAAGCATGATGTCAGTCTTCCAAGATTTTTGTTCATATCAGAGGACGAACATTAAGAAGAAATATCCTAAAGATTTTATCTGTTATTTCAATATCATATGAAAAATATCACTGCAAGTTCTACATTTTATCGTGATATCACAATCGAATAGTTTAAGAGTCTATCAGTTCGCGAATCTGTCACATGCCAAGTTATTGCATATGAGTTGGATTCAAGCTTGATTTTTTCCGCCGATAGCAATTACGTAAATGGGTGTTTTGTTCGAAAATGGATGGAATGCCAATTTTTACAATTTTCACAGTTTTACCGACCACCGTTTTTGAACACGTATTCACAGAGGCGCTTATCTTCTTCGTTATGATGGGTAATGAATTAAGATTGGAAAAGAAAGCAATGATATGTCACTTTTTAATGGGAATTTCTATGAAACTTTACATCATAATAAATAGTGTAAGTGGCGCTAATAAAATTCCATCTGATAAGCAGTGCGAGAATTATAAAAATTCCACTCAACACATCAAATCTCCACGTAGTTCGAAACTGCTTGTACGACCGTCTCCAGAAAAAAGAGGAGTGCCCGATATGCCCTTGAGATAGAGAAGGATACTGAATGAGGAGAAGGATACTGCAAGAGTTCAGGTGTAATAAACCTTTTCTCTTTTAAGATATGTTGTGATAAATACACAACATGAATACCTAGGTGAAACGGTTGATTGCTTTGTGTGCATAATAGACAACACCTATGTGAACAGTAGGAAAGTCCACCAACACTACTGTAGGTGCACTTAGGGTACAAAAGTACAACGGTGACGACGTTGAGGTGGTAATGACAGTCCTAAGGCACTAGTCAAAACAGTAATCTAGGAAGACTCCTGAGGTTTTTCGGATATTTTTACAAGATCCGGAAATGTTTAGAAGGAAGGAGTTTTCTGAACGTCACAAATGACATGACGTCTTATATCACATCGATCATATAATATGAGTTATGCTTGTAATCCATATTATGTGACAACATACGGTGATCTTCCCATTAGAGCAATCAAACGGTAATTTATATATACAGACAAGCATTTAAGTCGATTTTCGTATTGATTTTCTGCTAATTGTGCGAATAGGCTCCGAGGAAGGCGATGTCGTCTTAGAATAGCCATCGATTCAAAGAAAATATACCAACCGCGCAGATTTTCTCAAAACAGCTGTTTGTCAAATGATTGCGAAAAGTATCAATATATCTGCTAATAATTTCTTAAGCGAACATGTCATGTAGTCTTTTATAGACCTTTATGAAGCCCAACGCACGTGTTTGGGCCTTGACAGCCTCATCAGTTGGCCAGTACCCTTCGTCTTAGCCAATCCTCTTGTGAAGCGCCCAACCCCCCTCATAAAGTAGGCGACGACGCGCGATCTAAACGTACCATGTAGTGAAATAAATCACTAGATCGGTAGTGTTGCACACTCGATTGCTCCTGGCTGGTATTTTTGAGGTATCATGCCGTTCGTTTCGAGCGTTTTCTTCAGACTACGCTTAAAATCTCAATAGATCTGATAAATATGAAACACGTGTATAGGGCTCCATAGGTGGGCCATACAAGACCATATAACATGTTGGTTCAAGAAGTTATCGTCAGATATATTGAAATTTTGAGCGTGGTCTTAAGGCAACACTCAAAATGAATGCGGAAACTATTCACTTTTACTGAGTCGACAGCACTTAATATGATGTTGCATAAATAAATCTAAGAATAATCATACAGAACTCTTTTTATTCAATCGCTTCAAGCGACGATATGATATTATAGTTATACAAAATGATGTAGAGTGATGTGCAGAAATTCCACGTCAGCGCGGAACTCGAACCCGTACTTGTCTCTATCCGAGGGTGTGCAGCAACTCGCTGCACTAGCGGCATCTGTTTTTGGCGTCACTCTTTTTACGCTACAAATCATCTATCTATCAACAAACAAGCTGCCAAGAGTTTGACCTAGGTAGTCGATATCGACAATAATCCTAGTCACGCTGACAGATGTTGGGCAACGGATGACCAAACAGCAAGCGTTATTGGACGACCGAATATCCGCGATAGGGTGAGATGTAGGTTCGAGTCCCGCCTGACGCGATAGTTTTGCACATCACATCACTTTACATAAGTGGGTATTTCCTAGAATGATGAGTGAAATACAAAACTACAAACGCGCCCCTGGTATAGGTGAAACTCGGATTCAACTCTCGCCTGAGGTTTCATGTCCGATGACAGTTTTTATCATCCATGCCAAGGTCAGGAAAATGTCGATCTATTGATGTATTGCTCCCAAAGGCTTTCAAAGGCTCAAAACATGTTACACGATTGTCCTTACTTTATTTCTTGCGTTGATTCGATTACATATATGGCGAATAAATTGTAGTGTTAGTAGGAGAAAATGAGAAGGATGTAGATTTTTGTTCAGGCATCAGAATCTTGGCAAAGATGGCCAAGACACTCTTTGCCTGAATCGGTGATAAAATATTCGGAAAAGAGTGTTGATCTCATAACTACACAAAGATCAATACATCAGAGGTTGAAGTTTACTATACCACAAATAACAAAAGAGGAGGAGAACATTTCCGCCGGTTCGATATGTCGCACATGTGACATCTCCTTTCGTTACATCAGAAACAAAATGACAATATGAAGCACACGTGTGTAGATACCTAAAATTGTCTATGAGATCTACGTGAGAAATTTTTTCTTTATAATTACTTCATATAACATGATTTCTTCTTGTTTCGATTTCTTTCTATGGAAGACTAACAAACCTTGTCATTTTTTTCATATGAATTATCATGAACGCGGGACCACTAAGGCTAGTTCAAACTACTGACGGATTTGAGACGGTGACCTGGAAATGCTATGATCTGGCTCAAACGTAATTTTACTATGCAGCACAAGGACCACAGCAATTTGTATAACTTCGGTAACAAGAAAGAGTTAATCCGTGGCAAGATGTAATTTTGAATAGCCAGAAGCTATGAATTCCTTAAAGGTGTACGTCTACGACTGGTGTACGCCTACGATTGGAAGAGTGGGAAAACTGACTTTCAGTTCTAGAATCTGTTCAATTCCTTAGCAATAGATGTCAAAAGCTAATGTACTGCCTATTACGCCAGGGAAGCACAGGCACAATTTTTATTGTAAAAAATTTTCAACATTCTAGCAACTAAACTCAAAGGCTAGCTTCTTTTAGGAAAACGTTTCGCTCCCGGGTGGGCTCGAACCACCAACCTTTCGGTTAACAGCCGAACGCGCTGCCTATTGCGCCACGGAAGCACCTTTTCTACATGCGTATATGTATATATACAAATACACGTGTCTATACATATGAACACATGTAATGTATTGGGCAAGATTTCTACAAAACCTTTGAATCTGCGTTCCATACAATATGTAGTTCTGTGTTCCACACACCTCCTTGTGTTTCTGAAGCATTTCATACTACTGTATGTCTTGAAAATGATGCCGTCTACCAACCACTTAACACGTTGACAACGACTTGCGATGGAAATATGGTAGTTTGTTTGATATTCTGAGGTACTGAAGGGATATTATCGTGATGAAGTGATGAAATATAACAGGAGATGCTTCGATAAAAGTTAAATATTTTCAGTTAATACCCATATATCGAAAAATCATCCAAGTTTTCAACGGGAAAAGCAATTATTGTGAAAAGGAACTTATTTCCAGCTGTTATATAACTTAAATCTGTCTTTTTTACCCATTCTTTTTCTATTTCGCAATATGTTTGCTTTGTCAAAAGACTTCTATAGCCTGTTCTACAACGAAAAAGGGCACGTTTTACAGTCAGAATTCTTTTTTATCAACTTCACAAGGTATTTCTTGGCATTACAAAGTAAAATTTTGATTCCAAGATAACTATCGGTACAGAATAATAATTGTGATGCAATATAAAGAAATGTTATAGAAAAGGCCTTATAAATGGTTTATAGTATAGAGAATGCTCATGCATTAAAAAATCTTCTATGTTTCAACGAAAAAACCGCTTCCTACAAGGTAAAAATTTTTTTTGATTTCATGTAACATTTTCCCTGATTTATCGATGCTTCTATTAATCATTCAATATAAATAACGCCGCTTTGATAATAAGCCTAGTTCCTGAAAGAACTGCATTACTGCGTTATACTAAAGGAGAAGATTGATGTTTCGCCCTCACGATGCGTTGTTTCAACTTCACAATGGAATTTTTCACTATCTTTCCTAGCAATAAACTTTTATTGTGTGCAAAGTTTATTGCTAGAAAAGACAGTTCATCGTCAGAGAGATTTCTATAAAAGTACTTTTGGTAGAAACAGCGCCTAGTTATTTAAAATCTTTGCTGACTGAATTACGAAGCTAAGAACTAGCGAAATGCTCTCACCATTTATTAGTCTTACTGAGGAATGGTGATATGGTAGCTATCTGGTCAGTCTGGTCCACCAGCGACTTGCTCCTATTGTACCTCTCAACAACTTCAAACTTGTCCGAGCAGGGATTTTTGGCAGTGCCGTGAGCTGTAGAAAAAACTGTGACGTCTCTTCTGTCCTTGAATCGCAGGACCATAACGCCATTTTGTTTCTGCTTCTTTCTTTCATTCAGAAGATCCTTCATTAGATCCTTTACCACAAGATCTGCAAGTGGCTGGCTCGGTGTTGGGATTGCGTCAGCACCTATGTACACCATCGTTTTGTAGATGTACTCGCCTTCACCACAAAGTTTGAATCGCTTTATTCCATATCTGTTTCTTTTGCGAGGTGCATACAGACGGAATTTAATTTGTCATCTGAATGGCCCATCGACTCATCGATACACACGTCTCCCCATGGTTTGAATGAAACATTACAATTCTCATTGACAGGTTCCAGCATTAGTCTTATTTTTTATAATGTTATTCACATCGTGACACATATTGTTGCTTGCATGCAAGTGGTTCATGATCTCGAAGAAGCGGTCCCTCGACATAAGATGAGACGTTGTAGAGACTCTCGAATGATGTCGGCTATTGCTCCAGTAATCGTAGAGCCTTGACAATCGTACAATGATTATTTTGAAGCATAAGTCCAAGAACATTTTCATTTCTTCAATCGTTGTGTCTTTCTATCCGAAAGGATGGGGCGGCTCATGTCTCTCATGTGTTGATGAACTTTGTAAACCACCTGCATGATCTTGATGAAGTGAATCCGGAAATGGGAGCTGAAGGAGTCACAAAAAATGCCTTGAGAATCGTGTAATGATCAATTTGAGGCATAACTCCAGGAATGTCTTCATTTCTTCAACCGTTGTGTCATTCCATCCGAAAGGATGGGGCGGCCCATGTCGCCCATGTGTTGATGAACTTCGTAAACCACCTGCATGATGATGAAGTGAATCCGGAAATGGAAACTGAACGAGGCACAAAAAATTGCCTTGAGAGAATCTACTGAGAAAAAATACATAGGGTACAGAAATTAGTGCTCTTAGTGTCATGAGCCACCACATGTTCTCAGGTGCATAAGAAGTTTTATTTTCATTCATTCATTTTCTTTTCATTCATTTGAAATTCATTTGAGGTTTTGTATGTGCATGAGTTGTTGTTGATGTAATTAATAAAAGATGAATATGATCAAAATATGAATGAATATATATATATATATATATATATATATATATTATAACATAGCGATATTTAGTAACAGTTCGAAAGATCATCTTATACTACATATCTGCCTTTTCCCTCAGAATTTGAAGCTTTACAAGTAATTATTGCCATTGTTCCTACCACAGAAAGTTTCAAGGATGTCTGTTCTTACATATTTGGTCACTTATTGTGGACGAAATTTCCTTTAGTAACGACAAATATCCATATTTCATTAGAAAACTACCCATCGTCACTGCCACCACCGCGTATGTGGCGACGCGGCGCGGCGGCGCGACGAGCAGGATTTCAACGTCGTTACCAACGTGTTAAAACAGCACTTTTCTCCTGCGCTCGTATCGCTGTCAATCAATGACTCGTGCTAAATCAATGCTTGCAGATCCCTGGATAGTCACTATCGTTCTTTTCTGATCAAATTATCATTTTGTAAATCATTTCGGCTTTGTCTCGACTGAACAATGCAGTGGACATTATTGATGGTCAAATAGAACTAATTTATGATTGGAATTACTTCTCATTGCACTTCACAATACGATCCAGAGAAGGGTTAATCGCTTTTGATGGCCGCCGGAGGCGCATACTAAGCTTCGCATGACATTACTTGCTAGTGCTTCAATTAATGGAGCACCGATTTGTCGTCGCCTAGCAGATCCGCTGCATTTCAAACAGCGAGTCAATCTGGGCATAATGAAGTTAAGTTATTCTCTAAACACAGCTAGTTTTCCGAGAATCAACATCGGTTATCTTCTTCAAAAGATATCGCCAATAAGTACCGATAACTTGCTTTGCTTTGAAGATGTGAAACTAATCAAGTGATACTTCGGCACAGAACTTTTCCAAGCATCTGCACATCTTTCATTCTTAAGCGTGATTCGTCTCGTATTCAATTATCATTTCAAGTTTTTTTGCAGCTCTTTGCCTAATTTTAAACCCATTAGGCAACGGAGAAATTTTTCTAGTAGAGAGCATTACTCGAACTGCAAATGTGCATAGGCATGCGTTTTGCGCTGTAGTTCAATACTCAGAAATGTCCATTTTCCACCACTAGATGTCAGCTCATAGAAACTGTATGCGATAATCATAAGTACTCCTCACCAGGAGCCATATTTTGATCATAATATTCTGGCCCAATGTTGATTCCAAATGACGTGATACTTATTTGGTACCAATGGTCATTAGCACTTCTCATCATAACAGGTCCACCGCTGTCTCCCTGAAGCAAATGAATTAGTCGCTTGGCACAGTATGTGATTCGAACGACTTCGCTGCGATGATGCCGATAATATCACAAGGTGATTGACTTACTATTCAAATCTTAATACACTTTTCATCCTAACCTCCGTCGAACAGTGACGTAAAGAGAGCAAGACAATCATCTTGCACTCTGGCTCTTCAAGAAGAAGAACTACTAATAGGATGATCTTGTTGAGAGTATGTCTTCAAAATGTGTTACCTGCGCCGTACCATGTCCGAAAGATCCAGCACATAATTGTGTCGGAGCCAAAGCAAATCCACCACTGGTCCGTTTAAATTGTTGCCATCGCTCACTACAGATATGAATTATCAAAAGAAATAATTCTGGATATCGTTTTATATAGCGGTCGCATGAGTTAAATTAAAATAGAAGGACTGGTACAAATAGCTTGGTTAGAGCAGAGATCAAAGTACTTTGAAAGTTTCTTGGCTGTAATTGGGGACTTTAACTGATAAGAAGAAGGAAGCAAAAATGAACTAACAAAAACATTCTGTTGAAAAACATTCGCTCATCTCAGACGCAATACTAAAAATAAATTTATTCTAGATACAATCAAGATTCATACTCACGCACATAAGCTCTGATTAATGAGGGGAACAGCAGACTGTTGAAGATAAGCGCTCATTGTAGAGCCGATATCGTCGCCAACTAAGTAGAGAATTGTTTGAACTATACACAAAGGTTGTGTTAGTTGTGTTTTTGAGACTGACGCAAAGCGCCTATTCTAGTATCAGGACTTCTTGTAATTATTAGCACTAGAGCAAGAAGCATCAAGTTTACTAATCAGAAGTATTCACAATTGCTTAAAAACATTCAGAGTATGCGTCATCAGCCTAAACACATCTCTGCCAACTCAATGATAGTCAAAGCCGGACCCTCTTCAGTTGCTTTGATGACGGCTTCTCGATCAACTTCAAGCGAACGTGCGAAGACCAGTTTTCCGTTCACTCTGGCGATGCCGCCGCAAACTCAGCAAAGAACCAAAACGCTGTTCGCCTCAATACAGATCCTTGAGCCCTTGTACGGTTGATGTTCTAAAAGGCGGTCTGTGCATCACATCCCAGTTCGTACTTTTACAGCAGTAAATTGTGATAAAGGCTTCGTTGAATGGCCATTATGCAGCAAGTACGGACGAATTTTTTACCGAGAGAAAGTTCAGAGAATTCCTCGCACAGCGCTATCGATTTGTTGCCTGAGAGATGGCAGAATTGTGTCCGGGCTGATGGAGCATACTTTAAATAGTGTTGTTGAGCAAGTCTAATTATTTCTGTTTGATAAATTTGGTGTTTCTTGCTCTACCGCCAAAACTTATAAGACGGCCTAATATCTCCTGCACGAAAACAAATACCATTATATGCTCCGAATCCGATAACATATCCCGTAACGTTTGTAAGCACAGTTAACGGCGAAGCAAGACAGATAGGCCGATGTTCTTTTGTAAACTCAACTTGGCTGTTCAACTAGAAAATACTATTCAACAAAAGCTGCCAAAAAATGAAACTACTACATTACTTTGAAAATTGCAATGTCATGAAGTTGTTCTGGATTAAGGTTCAAGCTCGATGTGAAATTGGGATGTATCAACTTTTCTTCAACCTAAAGAAAACCGTGAGCTCTTAAAAGATTAATAAAATAATGCCTATGTATGAATGCACCGTTTCTCAAAGAAGGCTTAGAAATCTACAGAGATTTGCGTCGTTTTTTAGGGCGCGCTGTGCCACTCGCATCGTTGTAGTGTTTGAATGACTAAAAGCGATGGATCAAATGAATGAGAAGGTATAAAGCCATTGGCGTCGCTTAAACCCCTAAGTCATTCCATTAGAGCAAGTATTATTACAGGTGAATGAATATCTTATCTATTCAATGACATTCACTGATCTAGTAATGTATCAATCCAATGTTGTTATCCTCCTCCATCATGTATCAATCTACCGACACTGGAAGGGTAGAAGACTTGATGAATTTGGTGGGCAGGATTGTATCAAAGAGTAAGTGTATATTGTTGTCGGTACCCGAACCACTGCGCAACATTTACCTGTCCATCGTATTCAAACAAAAGACTGAGTCTACTTCATAGAGAAGCCGCGAACGGATTGACACTCAGAAAGATGTGAAGCATTGTACAATCGCTAGTGAGAAGAGAAAATGATGGTTATTTACTTTTGCACTCCATTTATGCCACCACTAGATTGAGTTAACAAGAAGTCATCGTTTTTCTCTACCGAGCTTCTTTATTCTTGCTTCAAAAGAAGAATCTTGAAACTAATAAGAATGACCGAAAAAAGAAATTACATACATGGAAAGTCGACCCTGATTCCATCTTTTGGGTTTCCACAACACCCAGAACCACCGTCGCATCATCCATATCGCTGTGAAGGACAGAGATTATGTAACACAAAATTACTGTACACAAACGACATTTTATTATTCTAGTACTAGTTTGCGTGACCTAATATCACATCTACTGCGGGGATTCCAGCACTTCGTACATAAGATTCGTTTATCAGTGTTCACCGCCCACGAAAGTCTTCAAACACTTTGCGTTTTGTTTACACCGCTGCTTGAGGATTTCGTCTTATTCGTAAATGCCATAGAATGATGCTCCAACCGATTCGCCGTTGAGTCTTAGAGATAGTTGAGCTGACGTTTCTGTTTGGATTGCAGGAGAGCACTGTGGGATACGGTGGAGCTCTTGCTTCCTGATAACCTGTATCATTAAGCATTCGTTAATCGTCCAAATTTTCAGCCATGCCCCCACCCCCACCACCCCACCCCCCCCCCCCCCCCCTCCCTCCTCTCTCCCATTTCAAGAAATGAATTAGTCTCTTTCGATCAATGAGAATCTTGTGACTGAGATTCTGCCTGAGAAAAAGATGATAAAGTGATACATCAATTTTTAGGTGTTGTAATAATCACTATGCTCAAATTATATGTAGTTAAAATTTGAATTGAAAGAAGGAACTCACATAGCGCAATGAGCAGCAGTCAGCACGTAAATGGTGGAGATCAAAGTGCCACCACAAACGTATAGCTTTCCTACAGACAGCAGGCAACTGCACTCAGCCATTTATGTTGGAACAGATCAAAAGAGAACACTATTTGTTCTGAAAATCAGGTGCGATTGGGACATATAGATAGCAAGCGCTACACTTCGCTTACAGATCTATTGATAGTCATCAGTCCAACTTATGCAATAGTGAACCAACGCTACGAAGCATGAGGATTAATCTGTGATAACCTATGGATCAAAGCAAAAGCAGTAGAACTGGACGACCGCATTGCAAATACGTGGTTTCTTTCGTGTCTTCTAAGAGTGTTATGGCATCGAGAATAGCACTATAAACAGGCGAAGAAGTACACTGCTGCTGCACTCCAAGGCACTCAGATCACCTGCATTTAAAGATTGAAGGTTAAAGCATTTGACGTTGATCAATCTTCGAGTGATATGGTATGCATTCGACTTCGTCAATAGTCGTTAGAAGTAATGGAATGTATATGTGGACCACATTATGAGTTGTAATCGCTTAGCGTGTCTATATCTTCTCGAGCGAATGCTGTACAAATCAGCCGATCACGATGGGATTGAACACTGTATGAAGAAGGGATGCGTAATTGAACCAACGATGAAACGTGGAATATAGGGGCACTCATGGTCAGTACGCTACAGTGGACCCATAAAAAACGTTAGACATGATTATGGTTCAGCTTTTCCGACTATACTCTGATTTAAGCTGAAAAACACCTTGTCTTTCTAGAAGATGAGAATAGTGACTGACATAATTAAGTACCGATCTCTCCTGTGTACATAGACGGTGTGACGCTTTGGAATCTAGTCGTACGGTTTCCTGAAACCTCAGTTAAATCCAATCAGCGGAATTCCGCTGAAGTTGAAATCTTATCCAGACCCACATTTAACCCCTTGAGGATCACACTACATACTTTTGTCGAAATAAGTAGAAATTCTAATAGAATCTCAGAACTCTTATCATCGATTTTTGAAAAGTCGATGCCTGCCAATTTTGTAAATAACCAATCTTTTTTAGCAAGCGCTTTAACGAAGATTCAGAAATAGTTCGAATATTGAATACATACCGTCATTCTGACTTGTATATTTGATGAGTGCATACCATGGCCAAAAACCAACGGATGACGACTGCCACCGACAATCAGCCTTCCTAATTTAATGTTAGCAGATCTCTAAAAATTGCCTATGAAGAAAAGAGTAGTACATACTATGACTTTATTTTTTGAATCACCTAGTAACATTTATTACTGAATTATCAAAGACCCTCAGATTCAGCAATAATTTCTTGTGCAACTACGACTTCTTGAGTTTACACCACCATTTATTCAGCCATCTTGCATTAAAGGGTCTACAAAATCGTTGATTTTGGTAAGTCAAGGTGAAGTCGTAACGGCAACTGGATTATCAAGAACTCTTGTAGCGCAGTGATTGAAAATGCATTGTCAGACAAGGTGGTTGCTGATTTCATGTCTCGTTCTAGGTAAACCAAGTTCACCCTTTGTGGTTGAGTAAATCGGTGCTAGAGTTGTCTGAGAGATAATAATATTGACTTGACACATTGATAAGCTACCTAAAGTTAATGTACAGTCGGATGTGTACTCGATCACCTCTGCGATATTCAGTGGAATCAAAAGCATAACGATTTATTGAGAAATCGACGCCTATTATTTTTTTCCCACCTCACATTTAAAGTATGAATACTCCACCACGCGAATAAAATGACGTTGCAGTACAAGGTGTTCATTTCGAGTTTTTCTCTTTTACCTACAATCATCTCGCGCTTCGATTCATTTATTTCGACAGCTCGGCGCACAGAATGCAGTCCACGCACGTGTATGAATCCATGACCTAGGACGCCAAAATATGCTAGGCCTTATTGGTCTAGGAGAGCAAGGAAGATATCACAGAATCGCCCAGCGAACCATTTTAATAACAATTGCATTGAATCATTATAAGTTCAAATGCATACTATCCATTAGGGTAACCGTCACAGAAGATCGAATAACCGCTTAAAGAAGTGTCTTTCGCTAGGAAAATCGTTTAAAGTCGGACTATTTTTAGGGAAAGCTGCAAAATTTCACAGTCCAAGGAAACTGAAATTGAGTTATACTGACCCCTTTGCTGATGAGACTCTTGTATTTGCGTTCAAGTTGCCACATGTCCTGTTGAGAATTCACCGACAGTCCGCATTCATTCGTACTAGTGACGACGACGATAGTAGAACATACGGCAATGAGAAATAGCATTTTGTTCAAGTGATTCTGAATATGTTTTTGAAGTATTACAGACATTCCGCTAAAAACGTATGAGCACTGGAGAGTAGTTGGAAGTCCATATCGATATATAACTTTAAAATCGTTCGATTTACCTTGAACATGCAATGAATTGAGATTGTGGCACTGCTTGATGACGCCGGTTCGTCGTTTAGTACATAATAGGAGCGAAAGAGCATCTAGCTTACAGAGCGATTGCAAGTCATAATACGAATGAATGTGCTATGTTGTTTATTTGCGATTTTATTGACTCATCGGCTGATAAAGCTGTGTGACAGTTTCCACCTCCATGTAATGTGTTGTCCTGTGATAATGAGTGTTTATGTGGAACCGGTCATGTATTTTTTATGAATTGTAATGATACCGTCTGAGTGCGACCTGTGCTCGGGCTGTATGACCCACGTTGAGCTGCATGAGTGTGGCTTCAAGTGAGTAAATGCCTCCAGTTTCAATGAGACAGCAGAACGAATGCACTCACTGGTACAAGTGATGTAGCGCATTATGACAGTCGCAGCACACTTTTTCTGTGAGAAGATGTCGTTCATCATCACGAAGTTCAATCTGAACATGTGGAACATCTAATTATTCTCATGTGAGCTCGGCACTTTAGAGCATTTGAAGATAATAGCAGGGCACTCCTCTTCGTGGCAATACATACTAGGAAAAGCTTCCAGTAACTGATGACAAGAAAATTTTGGAATGCATTCCAATAAGTTTCTACGAGGTGCAAATGGCATAGGATACATTCGATTTAGAGATAAATACGATTATATGAACAATAATTTCAGGAAACCTTCAATAGCTGCATTAGAATCATTGATCCAGAATCAGCGTCTTATTGCAAATGTCTACGTAGATCACCGAAAAGCTAGAGCTATTTCAGAATAATCACAATAGCTAAGATAGGAATAAAGTTGAGAACCTGCCGAGTAGATTCACACACGGGATGACGTTTCCACGTACTCATGTGCTGGCTAGTGCACCATCGCTCTGCCATTCTCTCAGCTGTGTTTTAAGTTTATTTGCTGTTATCATCAATCAAAACCACTTACTGTAGCTTGAGTTCAAGCGGGATTCATGGCGATTTGTGCTTCTCATGTCACTGCTGTTGGCGGGCGATATCTGTAGCAGTTAAAGTGGTTAGAATATGACCAGAAATAAAAAATGCGGGGGCCTCGATAATGCGGTGCGTAACATGCAAAAATCGCGAGCGGGTAACATAGAGCTTGATTCCACGCTACGACATACTCCGAAATTTGGGCGCATCTCAGCATTAATATTAGTC
Source organism: Parelaphostrongylus tenuis (assembly GCA_019055375.1). Lineage (NCBI taxonomy): Eukaryota > Metazoa > Nematoda > Chromadorea > Rhabditida > Metastrongylidae > Parelaphostrongylus > Parelaphostrongylus tenuis. Next base: position 209,189 of record JAHQIW010003531.1, read on the forward strand.
TATTTCATATCGCATCGTGCCAAAAATTGAAGAATAGGTAGTGAAAGAGGTAAGACTGTTTTTTAAAATAATCATATTGCAAATGTCACCTATAATGAATGCTCGACAAAGTGGAAACATTGGAAAAAAACAGTGCTCACTACGAAGAACTCCAGGACAGCTCTCGCCTTGCGAAATATGTAAAATAATTCGCAAAGCCATCATTTAGTACACGTAAACAAAAGTTTTCTATCGTGAATGATGTAGTGCTATGACGATAATTTGTAATGATCCAGTTCTGTTGAAAAGAGATACCAATGCGACAGAGGCGATGTTTGCCTAGTCCTACGAAAGAGAATTCGGTGTTGGCGTACAAGCTGATGCAATAGGTGCATGATTAACTAGCGAACAGTGCATGTTATGCCATAAGGATGTGGAAACCAATATAGAAGAGTCCCATCCTCACTTTGATTTGTCGAAATATAGATTGTCTTAAGAATGGTGGCTCATGACGACAACACTGATTTGTTTATAAGAAAACGAATTTTCATCGTATTTTCTTCATTATTCTCCAGCAGTCAACAACAACACCTTATATAACGCTGCAGCCAAGCTATCCTCGAGATTGCAAGCAGATCCGCTCATAGACGTTCAAGGAGAAGATGAGACAACGAATTGAATGCTGGAAGTGCTAAAATCTACTCAGTGAAAAAAAAGACACTGCGAAGATGAATCAATAAGTGTCTAGAAGAATTTTCTTCATTTATTAGCATCAAGGCCACTTCACATTGTAGCGGTGCTATTCGTGAACTGAAGTGTGTCTATTATTAATGTAAACTATAACACCAGTGCCATGAATCTTTGCTAACACCATTCAATTAGTCTTTGATCAACACGACTTTGAAGTGACGACAACAAGCCGAAGCTGAGCATTTATGGATCCCTATACAAATCGCTATATTTGTGGCCTGCCTAAATTGTTTTTCTCGAGAGAAGAATAGTTCAAGAACCTGTTCGGATTTGTTATTGCACATCTCTGCTTCTCCTTGAGCCACGGGATGAAACGTTAAGCTATCTTCACGTTGACGATGAAGAATGATTTTTAGCTAGACATCGCCAACCCATGAGGACCATGAAGCGTGAGCGAACAGTAAACTACTGGAGTGTACTCGCCATATTCAACCGGAATTGACATAAGTAAACTGGTTTGTTCGCATCGAAATACGTGACTTGATTGTGATAAAAGCCGTCGACTGTATGCTACCGATATCACTCATTATGATATATCACTAGTTTCAAGGTCATTCTCGCGTTTGTTGCCCTCCTGAACTGTTGGTTTAGAGCATAGTAGTCTATCTGTCTTCAATTTGTTCTAAATGTAATCAGGTGAATGATTTCTTCTGTGCCCAGATGCCATAATATGCTCTAAATCAAAAAAACTGCGGAATTGAAAATATGGCGGCTGAGAAAATGGCTAATGTATCAAAAATTTTCAAACGGAAGGAAAAGAATGTGGAAAGAGATCACTTAGCAGCGGTGAACGACGAAATTCAAGGGGACGAGAAAAAGTGCAAATTGAAGCAAGTGCTAGGAGAGGTGGATATGGTACTGTGTTTCTTAGCCAAGACGGTGTAAAATGAGTGCTGTATTCTATTATATTAACACTTTTCTCACAATATACTTTGGTTCATCGCAATCACAGCATAGCTGAAATCTTTGCATGTTGGTGTGGCCAAAAGTCTAGATCCATAAATAAGAACTCACATCGTCGCTTGTCTATTGATCTTGGGTTTCCATCCCTCATGGGCTTTTGTTCGCCTGGAGTACTTCTAAATGAGCACCAAGAAAATGCATGTGCGTCAAAACCCCTATCAGAAATTCGACGCGGACCTCGGAAGAAAAGGCTATCCTGCCACTCAACTAGAGTTACCTATTCAGTAGCGACAAATTAATGTCCCCACATCGCATACAGTATTTTTTCGCTGGGCGGTTTTGCACAAATATCATTATCCAATATTGATAACAGAGGAGCTGTAAAATATCCCCAGCTCACCTACATAAGTATATTTTCGTAATTATTTCTTGACGAATATAAGATATCATGCTGATATTGGTGAAGGGCTCATTTTGCATCTTTCAGATCAATAGAAATCCATAGCTTGCAGTTAAAGCAAGAAGCCCTTCATTTAGAATGGTAGCTGTCAAAAGGAAAAGTATAGCAAATTAAGCTGCATGATGAAGTCTGTCGACAACGGCGCTGGGCCAACCCCGTCTACGCTACGATTGGCCCGCCACAGGGGGATGGGTTCCAGCCCATGTACATAATGGTTCAGCTTCCCGAAACCCACTGGCTTCCACACTCACCGATGTTCTGTTCTTTTCGGAGCAATCATAAATGCGCCCCAATGTTCGCCGCCTGTCAAGCTCCGCCATTCCAGATAGTTGAGGCGCCATTCTTATGTTATGTTATTATCACCGTTCAGGCCTAGCGTAATCATGATTTTACGTGTTATTGTGTTATATTATTGTATTGATTGTACATATTTTTAGGTTATCTCATTATCCTCTATAATAAAACTAATATAATCGCGGCTTCGACATCACTAGCCGTCAGCGGTAACATCCTTCAAATCAGTCAATAAACCTAGTCGCTGTCAACGGCAATCACAGCTCGTTGCCATATAGTGCATTTGTCGGGATTCGGACCCGAGTCGCCCGCTTGGCCGAGCACTCCACCACTTTTGCGAGTTAACATGCTATGTGAGTACTAGTTATCTTCTCAAATGATATGGAAATCGAGTGTTCACTCACCTTTCAGGGATCGAATAAACCAGACTATGTGTGTATGGTGATGACATTGCTTTCAAAGATCTCCAAAAGCTCAGATCCGAATTGCCGAAAAAGCGGTTCACTATCAGTTCATCACTGAGGGCTTCCATGAAATCCATAAAGCTAGAGTGGTCACAGCTCCTTTCAAGACTTACTGCTCTAACGTTGGCTTTAGTCGTCTACGATGCAGGAGAGGTGTTATTTCAACAGAGTGTTTATATGTTGCCACCGAGAGCTTTTGAAAATTTAAAAACTAGGCAAACTTGGATTTTTGCACTAACGACGTGGATTGCTACTTCAATTCGGAGTTTGCCTGATATAATAAGTTTCAATATCGAGAAGAAGATAAATATTTCAAAGATCTATAACAAACGGTAAAGCTATGTATATTGACGATGCGTTGTCTCACAATGTGACTTGGTGGAGATGATCACAGGAGTTATGTTGGTCGGTATCCATTCCAACCGAGTACCTAAATGAAGAACAAAAAAGCGAGATTTAGGATAGAAAGTTTTGCTTATCTCCCCATTGAATATGTTCATCTGTATCTTTTAAATTTACAAAATTATTCTTTATTTGAACAGTCTTTGCGGAAATCATCTTTAAAGTTATGTTGTTGATGATGGAAGGTGTAATTTCTTCCATTCACGCGTGCACTGACCTTATCACGCTTTAGCAGGTGCTAAACAGTATTAGGAGGATTCTAGAAGGCCTTGTTTATAACACATGAATTTTTTGAGTTCACAATAATAACGTTTTTATAATCACAAACAACAGCGCGTTACTCCTCGAGGATCCCACTTGTTATAGTGATAAATCTCAATAAACGGGGTTCGTCAGTGAATGCAGATGTCGATTGCAAGTTCTACAAAGCCGAATTTGATTTTTAGTATTCCAGGAGTTAGTGCCCTTAACGATTCTGGAATAAGTAAAATACTCTGGGGCTGTACTTTGAAGACAGATGAGGGTAGTTGTTACCTGTCTAAATATGTCAAAAAAATTAAATTTTCTCCAAAAATATCCAAAGTTAACACAAAGCGCAGTAGTATATCAAAAATCGACTTTTTTTCATCCTCGGCATTACTGAGCAATAATAGTTTTTTTTATGAACTAGATGAAAATCCGAGACTCATATGAAAGATAAATTCGACTGACTTTTCAACGTTTCCGCCTCTTTTGGAATTTATAATTCCGTCACTTATCCACAGTGCCTATAGTCGTTGAAAATCTTTGTTTTAGTGAACGAATTTAATTTAGTAAAACTCAAATTAGGTCAAAATTGGCCTGTTTGAAGACTTAAAACATGAATGCTTCCTTCTACATAAGCAAAGATGGAGTCACGCCGACCTCCCTGTTCTCCATTCCAATTTCGCATCCAGCTTGGACCATAATCCAGCGTAACTTCATGACATTGAAAACTCAAGGTAGTCTACTAGTGGCCTTTGTAGCAACTTTCGTTTGATAGTATTTTTTAGTTAAACAGTCAGTTGAATCCACAAAAGAGCATTGGCCTATCTGTCTTTCTTCGCCGTTAATTGTATTTACCATGGTTACGGGGTATGTTAGCGGATTCGGAGCATATAATAGTAAGTGCTTTTGTGCAAAAGTATTAGACCGTCTTAGAAGTTTTGGCACTAAAGCAACATACACCAAAATCATTGAACAGAAGTAATTAAAATTGCTTAGAAACACTATTCAAAGTATACGCCATTAGCCTGGACACAATTCTGCCATCTGTCAGGCAGCAAATTGATACTCTTTGCGCAAAAACTTTCTGAGATTTCTTTTGGTACCAAATATGGCCATATCTGCTGCATCATGGCCGTTCAACGAAGTCTTCATCGCAATTTGCTGCTCTAAGAGCACGAACTGGACGTGATGCACAGACCGCCTTCCAGAACATCAACCGTGCGAAGGCTTAAGATTTGTGTTGAGGCAAACAGCCTTTCGGTTATTTTCTGAGTTTCGAGTTAGCAGCAACACGGTGGATGAGCAGCTGCTCTCCGGACGTCCACTTGAAGTTGATCGAGAGGCCGTCGTGGAAGCAATTGAAGAGAATCTGGCAGTGACCATCAACAAGTTGTAAGAGATGTGTTAAGGCTGATGACGCATACTTTAAAAGTTGTTAAACATTAATAAACATTCTTATTAGCAAATTTGGTGCTTATCGCCCTAGTGCTAAAAATTACGAGAAGTCCAGATTAGGCGTTTTGTTTCAGTCTCAGAAACCCAACTAACACAACACTTGTGCATAGTTCAACCTATCTATACTTAATTGGAGGCGATATCGGCTCTGTACTGAGCGCTCATCTTCAACAGTCTGTTGTTTCCCTCACTGATCAGAGCTTATTTGGGTGAGTATGAATTTTGATTGTATCTAGAATAAATTTCTTTTTAGTATTGTGTCTGAGAAGAGCATTCTAGTATTTTCACTGCTTTTTTCGCTTCATGAATACCTGGGAGAACTGAGTGATTTGCAAAAGTATGACCTCAGGCGGGGATTGAACCCGCATTTCATGCTATATAGGGACGCGTGCCCTACCACCACACCATCGAGGCACATTTGCCCGACCACTCATTCTTCAACATCTCTATGTTAGCTATCAGCCACCAACCTCTAACAGGCTTGGTCGGGTATGCGATGTCGCTTTATAAACCCAGTCGAGCTGATAGCCACTGTTAGATATAATACTCAAGAATTCTAGTATTTTTACTGCTTTCTTCGCAGTGTTGTGATGTTTCATATATGATTGTTCTGTTCCATATAAGACAGAATATTTTCTTAATTCATTTTTGTTTCCTTCTTTCTAGCAGTCAAGGTCGACAATCATAGCCCAGGAAGTTTCAAAGGACTTTTATTTACCTTTCCTCTATTCGCGCTATTTGTACGAGTCCTTCCATTTTACTTTCAACTCATGCGCCAGCTAAATGAAACGATATCCAGTATTTCTTCCGATGATTCATATGTGTAGTCAGCGATGGCAGCAATTTAAATGGACCCGTGGTGGATTTGCTTTGACTCCGATACAATTATGTGCTTGATCTTCCGGACATGGTACGGCGCAGGTAACACATTCTGAAGCCGTTACTCTTAGCAAAATCATTTTACAAGTAGTTTTCCTTCTTGTAGAGCCAGAGCGCAAGATGACTTTCTGTGCAAAATGATTTTCTTTCTTGATCTCTTTATCTCACTGTTCTAGAGCGGTTAGGACGAAAAGTTTATGAAAATTGAATGGTACCTTTCCTACCTCTTCTTTTGATTTCGGCCTAACACCATCTCCGAGTGAACTAGTAGGTACCCGGCCAAGGGAACCGTCGCCTCAACTAATTTCTTCGAAACGACATCATAAAGACTTGAAAAAGCCATTGTAGGGTTACGTCAGGAAAGCAAGGAATATCATTTGCACGACCAGCAATATACCATTTGGAATTTGTGCTGGGGTCTGCACAGCTGGTGAAGACGGACATCTAAGTATCTAAATAAGCTAGTAAGTTACCTTGTGATATTATCGACATCGTAGCAGCGAAGTCGTTTGAATTATATTCTGTAATAGGTGACTATTGCATTTACTTCAGGGAGACAGCGGTGGACCTCTCATGATGCGAAGTGCTAGTGATCATTGGTACAAAATAGGTATCACGTCGTTCGGAATCAACGCTGGATATTATGATCAAAACATGGCACCCGATGAGGATTACCGCATAGTGTTTCTATAAGTTGGCACCTATTCGTGGAAAGGGACGTTTCTGAGTCCTAAACTACAGCGTAAAACGAAGGCCTATCCATATTTAGAGTTCGAGTAATGCTCTTATCGAAAAATCGTTTTGTTACATAATGAGATCAAAATTAGGCAAACAGCTGCGAAGAAACTCGAAACGTCAGCTGAACATCAAACGGATCATGCTTGAGCGAAAGATGTACAGATTGCTGGGAAAGTCTTGTACTAAATTATTACTAGATAATCTTCACATCATTGAAGCGAAGCAAGCTACTGATGCTTATCGACGATATCATTAGAAGAAGATAACCGAAGCTGATTCTTGAAAAACTAGCTGTGATTTTGAAGAATAACACATCTTCATCTACTCAGATTGACTCGCTTTTGTAATACGCGGAATAGTAAAAAGCGACGATAAACTGGTGTTCCATAAATTGAACCAATAGCAGAAATTGTCACACAAAGCCTAGTATGCGTCTACGGCAGGCATCAAGAATTCGATCAACCCTTCTCTGCATCGTTTTGTAGAGTGCAATGAAAAGTAATTTCAATTAAAAAATTGGTCCAATTTGACGATTAATAGTGTCCACTGCGATGTTCAGTCTAGTCAAAGCTGAAATGATTTCCAAAATGGAAATTTTATCAGGAAAGAACGATAGTGACTATTGAGGGACCTGCAAGCATTAATTTAGCACGACTTATTGAATGATAGCGATACCTGCGCAGGAGAAAAGTGCTATTTAAGGTCGATTTGATTAGTCAGAGCCTTAATGCCTTGAGCATACCCGTTGTTCTTCTTTCCAACCAATGATCATTCTAAGATATAGCCAGTTATGTAGAGTGATGTGCAAAACTATCGCTTCAAGCGGGACTCGAACCTACACCTCACCCTATCCCGGGCATCTCATCATCCATTACCCAATACCTGTCTGCGTGACTAGCTTCATTGTCGATATCGTCTACCTAGGTCAAACCGTTGACGACTTGTTTGTTGATAGATAGATGATTTGTAGCGTAAAAAGAGTGGAGGTAAAACAGATGATGCTAATGCAACGGGTTGGTGTACACCCCCTGATAGAGAGAAGTGCGGGTTCGCGTCCCGCGCTGACGCGAAAGTTTTGCACATCACTCTATAACGTTGAGTATAATTATTACATCACACCATCGCTGAAAGCGAGTGAGTAAAAAAAATTCTCTTCGATCATTCTTGGATATACATTTACATGTATGATGAATCATCCAACGGCTGTAAAATCGGTAATAAAGTGAAGAGTCTCTGTTTGTTTCAATGTTTCTTTAAGACTAAGCTCAGAATTTTATGGGCACTCATAGAGCCGAATACACTTGCTTCGGCCTTGATAGCCTCATCAGTTGGACAGTACACTTCGTCTTACAATCCTCTCTGTGGTCCTCATCCCCTATATAGAGTAGGAGGCGACGTACAATTCACACGTGCGGTCAAGTGAAATAAATCGATAGATTGGCAGTGTTTTACACTCAGTTGCTCTTGCCTGATTGTTTTGAAATATCACACCGTTCGTCTCGGATGTTTTTATGAGACCACGCTCAATATCTCAATACATGTGATAATTGTTTTCTGAGCCAACATGTGATGTATCCTCCAAAGGCACTTATAGAGCTCAGTACATGTGTTACATGATTATCAGACATAATAAAATTTTGAGCGTGGTGTGAAGAGAACACTAGAAACAAGCAGTATGATATTTCAAAGATACCAGCCAAGAGCAATAGAGTGTAAAACACTGCCAATCCAGTATTTTATTTCACTTGATGACAAGTATAGAATGCACCTCGTCGCCTACTCTATGATGGGGGAATAGGGGCCTCCCAAAGGATTGACTAAGAAAAAGGGTACTGACGAGGCTGTCAAGGTTGAAACACGTCTATTGGGCTCTATGGATGTCCACAAAAGACTACATGACATGCGAGCTTAAAAAAATAATTATCACATAGGTGTTAGGTGGTGTAACGCTTCCGTATGAGGCGCGCTCATTATTAGAATTGGGTCCAAGTTTTGCACCTAGTCAACCCATTTCTAAATTAACCCTGCGCAGGATCGTATGCAGTCTACAAGAACTTCAAAATCAACTGCGCTACAAGGCTAGATTAGAAGGGTTAGGTAATGAAAAACAACCAGGGACACTACCACCCATTCCCTTCCCACAAGCTTTTTACAAGGAAGAAAAACCAAACAGCGAACTCGACCCTACTTTTCGCGTTTTTTCGAACGAAATTCTGCAAATACTCAACCACTTTCGGCATAGAAAAATAAGCTCCAATCTGACACACAAACAAAAACAAGGTTTGTCACAAATCAGGGAGCTCGTAAGATCAAAAACTATCCGTTTGTCCGTAAGTGATAAAGGTGGGGAATTTGTAGTAATTTCAAATCAGCTGGATGTCGATATAACGGAGAAACATCTTCAGGATGTCTCCCTCTATCGCCCATCCTCTGAGAAAGAATATAAACTCCAATGTAAAAAATTAAACAAAGAATGGGTCAACACGGCAAGTGCAGCGGGTTTGGAAACTTCAGTTATTTCTCGACTCAAAAGCAATAATCCTATTTGTCCGGTCCTATACCTTCTCGTAAAAACACATAAACTTACATCTATTGATGATCTAGTGTCAACCGATCCATCAACATACAAGGTTAGACCCATCATCAGTTGTATAGGCGGACCAACGGATAGAATAACGTGGTTTCTAAACCTCATTTTTACTCAGGTGCTCAAATTCATACCAACCCACCTACCCAATACAAAAATGTTCCTTGACCACCTACGTTGCGCGAAACCTAACAACTCGCACGTAATGGAGTCATTTGATGTTAGCTCATTCTATACAAACGTATCAAATGACTCGGCTATGGAAGCCATTTTCGAACTTTTAACTGAAAATGAACAAAAAGTAAACATGTATGGCTTCACAATTCAACAACTAATGACCCTCCTAAAACAATGTCTTAGTTGTTCAATCTTTCGGTGGTCGGGAAAATACTTTACACAACTCAGGGGGTTAGCCATGGGTCAACGCTTAGCACCTAGTCTTGCCATCGCTTTTATGTATAAGGTGGAAGCTCCAATTCTCGTTCACCGCCCATTGCTCTACTGCCGATATATAGATGACTGTTTCATTGTCTGTTCCACACAAGAGGAAATGGACAAATGTTTTGAAGTGTTGAACGGACAGTCAGAGCATATCAGATTTACGCGAGAAAGTCCAAACGGGGGCTGGCTTCCATTCCTAAATACCCAAGTAAAGCTTTTGGATAGTGGCTATAGTACAAAGTGGTATCGAAAACCAAGTAACAAGAACATTTTGGTCAATTACCTCTCCTCTCATCCTTCACACATGAAAAAATCGCTAATTAAAAACATGTTTCGAACAGCTAAAAGTGTGTGCACAGGAGAGGAGGAAAGGAACGAATCATTAGACTTGGTACGAAAGATCGCCATTTCCAACGGCTACAAAGCATTTGCCACTAGGGAATATTCAAAAAGTGGAATTAGGTCACAAAAGAACAATACTCCGCACCTAAATAGAGTCCCCTTCAAATTACCATTTATATCAAACGAGATTAGTAGCGCGGTTAAAAGGTGCCTGAAAAGATGCGGTCTTGAAAATTCCGTGGTAATTATCGAAACCCCACCTCCCACCCTACGCCATCAGCTGATCCGCAATAGACTCTATGATCGATTGTGCAACACCAACAACTGTATGATCTGCCCCAACGGAAAAGAGGGAGATTGTATGAGATCAGGCACAATTTATTTGCTAACATGTAAAACATGCGGGGAAGAATATATAGGCGAAACGGGAAGACCACTTTTCGTCCGCATAAAAGAACATCTAGACAGTAAATCTAAAATAGATAAAACCAAACCTTTAGGTTTACATAGGGCACAAAAACACAACAACAAGGATTTTGATGTGACTGTCACAATCCTGGCGCAGGAATCAAAAACGTCCACGCGCAAGACTCTTGAGGCATTTTGGATAAACGCCCAAAACCCCGAAATGAATCGGAAGGACGAGTGCGTCATCATCACGCGAGATCTCGCGCCCTTTCTTCGTTTGATCTTCTAACGTGACCTAGGCAGCATATAAATAAGACCATCCGATCATTCAAATAGACTAATACTATATACGTCCAGGCTCTGAAGAAGGCGGGTCGCCGAAACGTCAGCCGAATTTCTACAACTGTTTTATCAACCTCGCGTCAGCTAATCAAGATAAGTTTTCTCCATTTTCATATATCAATTGATTATGCCGAGGTTTATAGAAAGTCGAACTTTTGAATTATCACATATATTGAAAGTTTTTGCAAGTATTTGACAAGCTGCCCTCATTTAAAAATCTGCGCGGTAGGCATGTCATCTTCAAACTGATGGCTAACTGATCAACGATCTCGCCTTTCTCGGAGCCTATTCTCACTCTCATTCTCAGAGGAAAATCAATGTAAAAATCATCTCAAATGTTCGTCCATATGTTAACTTACTCTTGATTTGCTCTGATGGGGAGATCACCAGTATGTTGGCACACAATACAAATAATAAGCTTTACTCATATTAGATCATCGACATGATTTAAGATGCTATATGATTTGCGATGTTCAGGCAACTCTCTCTTTCTACTCGTTCCCTGATCTTGTGAAAATCTCCAGAAATCCTAGGGGGTTTTTCGTTGTTACTGTTTTGACTAGTGCCTCAGGTAATCACTGTCACCTCAACGTCGTCACCGTTATACGTTTGACTTCACGTCTATCTACAGTAGTGCTGTAGGACTTTCCTACTGCCCACATAGGTGTTGTCTAATGTGCACAGAAGGCAGTCTACCGCTTCGCCTAGGTATCCATCAGACATGTCTAAAAGAAAACAGATATATTACACCTGAACTTCTACAGCATCCTTTGCCACAGCATCCTCGTTTTCTATCTTTAACGCATATCAGACAGTCCTCTACCTTCCACAGACGGTCGTACAGGCAGTTCCGAATTATTTGGTGACCTAAAGTGTTAGGCAAAATTTCTAAGATTCCCGTACTGTTCACTATAGACCATCTATTAGCGCCGCTTACACGATTTATTACGAAAAAAACTGTCAAAGGCATCTCCCCATTTGCGCTTGGCTTATCATAGTTTTTTTTCCCAATCTTTATTCGTTACTCTCCATGACGAGGAAGGCAAGTACCTCTGTCAAAAGATTTTCATAAACTGTGGTTTGGATAAGTGTGAAAATTGTAAAAATTGACATAACATCTATTAGGTGACGAAATTCCCGTTTACGTATTCGCCACTGGGGAAAAAGATTCAGCTTAAACTTAAATAACATGCAAACTTTTTTTGTGACAGATTCAGGAGCTGGTAAATCCGGAAACTATTCAATTGCATGTTCACGATAAAATGGGGAACTTGTAGTAATATTCGCCAAATAAATATTGAAATAACAAAAAAATTTTCAGGATATCTCTTTTTAATTTTCGTCCTTCGAGAAGAAGAAAAACCCCAGAACACAGACATCATGCTTTAAAGCAGTCGCTACAACAAGGAGAACCCACCAGAATACTCTTGGACGCGACAGTGAAGAGCGAAGGATTCAGCTGCAAAACTTTGATGTGACCAGTGTTGCTGTTTCCTTGTTCTTTAGGTGGCGCTTCACTTCATTCTAATTGGCTGAACACATCAGCGAAGTCTCACACGCGCCAAGTATCTCCTACAGATTCTCAACTAAAGTTGTCGCGATTTCCAAGAAAACCGTAAAGCTGCGACATGTTGGTTACAACTAAGTTGCGAAACACCTCGTGCAAGTCTGTTAATATTGAGATAATCAATGGCATAAGCGGAACGTTGCATCTCTGGAATTCTATTTTCTGATAAGTAATATTTGAGTCAACATGTCATGCGGTCTGTTATGGGCATTTGTACAGCCTGATTCATGTGTCTCGACCTTAGCAGCTTCGTCAGTCGGGCAAGCCCTTCGCCTTTAGGCATTCTTCTCGGGGTTACCCTTATTTATACGGGATCAAGGGCCTGCCAAAGTGACGAGGCTGCTAAGGCCCAACACGTCTATTCGGCTGTACATGTGCCCATAACAGATCACATGACATGTTGGTTCAAATAATAATTATCAGATATATGGAAACATCGAAATGTTAGTGTAGTCTCAAGAAAACACTCGAAAAGAACGACGAAACTCTTTTTCTTTTTCAGATGGGCAGCTCTAAGCATGGATGTGTGTATTTTCATCTCAAGCTTATGAATCTTTATTCAGCCAGAACCTGTCTTCAATGAAACAATCAAATCGAACAGAAGAATTAACTAATTTATTACTACACCAAGTGAAATGTTTGATGACACCACAGTTAATCAATGATATGGTATATAAGCATGAGCGCATGTGGTGCAGTGGTTAGAGGTGCTCTGCGTCGCACACGAGGTCAATGGTTCGATCTCGCGCTCATGGCTCACCAAGCCATCCATCCCTCCGGGGTCGGTAAATTGGTACCAGACAGGTCTCAGACTTGTCTGGGAGGATAAGCAGCACTGACTCGATATAGCGGTAGGCCATCGCAAGTCACTGTATAGGCCAGATGGGCATTCAATCACCTCAAGCGAAGGTAAAAATTGAAGTCGATTGCATGGCGCTTCCCTCAGGGATTGATCAACACCGAGAGCTTTATCCTTTTTATCCTTTTATGGTATTTAATTTTTCTTGGAACACTTGTCTTTCTCTGCTTTTAGTTCACTCTCTGAGTAGCTCAAGACTGTGTTTGTAGTCGAAAACGATGACTCTTCTTTCCAATCCCAGTGGCCATTCATACGAATCACTTTTCGTCTCTCATCTAAATTATGGATATGTCATGGCCTTGTGGCAGTTCAAATTTGTCTACTTTATGTAACAGCACTTTTCATATGCAAGTTGAGGAAAAAATTTCAACGCTCTGAAAAATTGAAAACTTTGTTTGTTTCACACAATGTCGGTAAATGTAAATTCACGGGAAAATTTCAAGAATATATTCCCTCTTCTCCATCAGTAACTATATATCCCACCTGACATCAGTTTGTCGAAAACGCGCGCTATTTCCGCAGAATAATGCCAAACTTCAAACCTCAAAAAAGACTAAGGAAAAGTTTGATGCAATGGAGAGAATTGAGGTCTTGTCGCACCCAGCCTACAGTATAGATACGGCTGTCCGACTGTGGTCCGATTTCCTCTCAATGAAACATTTCCTTCGCGGACGCCGATTCGAGACATTTGATCAAGTTGAAGAAATACGCGTTATTTGATTCAAAGCCCTAGAATAACGATTTCGAGCAGATACGGAACATTCTAGATTGTGCGCAGAGGGTCATAGAAATGATGGTTTTTATTCCGATGAATAATTAATGTTACTTTTGATTAAATTCATGTACAAACTTTGAATTTTTAGCAGGTGTTGACGGACTATTTCCTCAGCCTAATACATTCAGCTTTTCAAAAAATCGGAACGTATGTGAGCAAAAAGTAGATGTTTCTATAGCATTTCGTTTTTATTAGATGTGATATACACCTTGATTCCGAGTGTTTTCAAAGATAACGTCCAGATTTCAATAGATCCCTTCATTATTATTTGAGCCAACATGTCATGTGGTCTAAAAGGGGCTCTCGTACAGCCCGATACACGTGCTTCGACCTTACAGTCTCGTCAGTCGGGCAGAGCCCGTCGTCTTTCAATCTTTATATTAGCCATTCTTATTAGGAGCCGGCTCTCCCTAGAAAAAGGCATCGAAAACGCACGATTTACACTGTATGTCAGGCGAAAATATCACCGAACTTACAGTGTTTTGCACTCAATTGCTCTTTGACAGGTATTTTCGTCTATTATACCTTTTAACGTCTATCTAGCTCAGTTATGTCTATCTAGGTCGTGAAATCAACATGATGAACGACATAGCTCCAGAGTTGAGCAGAAGGAAGCGAGCGCCTTGGGGAACGTTTAAGAGCATCGAAGGCGTAGTGAAGAGGACAAAGAACATCCGACTCCGTGCCCACCTTTTCAATTCGAGGATTATCTCTGTCCCTAACGTATGCAGCAAAAACTTAGTCGCTACGTAAGTAGGATGAAAGATCACTTGGCGTTATTGAACGAGTAGTCGAAAGGTCGATGTTAGGAGTATTCCGTATCTTGCAAATGAGAGAAAGGATCCGAAGTTCCGACCTACGTCAATGATCGAAAACCAGAGACGCCGTTCTACATGCCAGAATATCGGAAATCAGGTGGGCTGGGCACGTGATACACTTGAACGACAACCGATGGACGAGAGCCGTTACCGACTAGATTGCCCGGGACATCAAGCGCTCTACTGGAAGACCACCGACCCGTTGGTCCGAATTCTTCACGAAAGCTATAGAAGAAAGATATGATGCTCAGCGAATCCCTAGAGCGACGAGGACCCACTGGGCTACTATTGCACGCGATAGGGAAAATGGAAGTGTTGCTGGTACCTGTGCGAGCCGTTCGACGATTAACGGGGCGACAGCTGGTGATACCTTTTGATATTGGCGACTGAATTTTTGCCTTCCTTTTCTCGTAGCATTTGAAATTTTTTAAACTTACCTCATCAATGTGTCTTCTTGGCAGACCAAAATCATAGAGATAGATGGTTTTAGACTGTTTAATGCATTGTTGTCCCGGTGCAAATTTTCCTGGTTTTATACCACGTGATACGTAAACGAGTTTGTGCAGCTCTTCGGTTGCCTGAACGATAAATTTGTTATAGTCACTAGAAGAGTGTTATCACGTCAAAACTCTAGGTAGTATAGCGGTTGGCACGATCGCCTGGTAAGGGTGAAAAGCTGGTTTAACTCCTGTGTGAGATTTGAAAGTCTGCATAACGCTCAGCATTCTTGAATTGCATGACACCACAACACTCTCACAAAAGGCTATAGAGAATGAATAAAGAATTCTCGTGGATAATCTTGTTATGATGAGTCGTGGCCGAGTGGTTGTGATGCTCGTCGTGGCGCACGCGAAACCGAACGTTACCCTCGATACTCTGCGGTAGACAACAACGAATGTCCCATAGAACACCTCAAGCAGGCTATTCTCAAGATTCAATGTAGCGTGTTCAACCAGCATTCTACGGTGCTTGAGAAGAAGACGAAACGGCGAATCGATTGCTAGAAGTATTAGGATCCATACAATGAAAAAAAAAACATTATGAAGACGGATTAATAAAGTGTTAAAAAACCTCGTTAGTGGGAGAGCAGGTGCAGCAGTAGATTACACGTGAGCCCTAATCCTTCCGCCTAGTTTTCATGGTATTGTTATTGCTTTTGTTAGACTTCCTCATTCATTCGTGAATCCAAACGCATTTCAAGTCTGTGGCATAAAGTGATGAATAGTTTAGCTTCCATTAAGTATAGTAAAAGCTTCACCTACACGTGAAATCATTTTGAAACATAGGTAAACATCGGACAAGGGAGGTGAAACATATGTGAACAGGAGAATAGGGAGGTCGACGTGATTCCATCTCCGCTCATGTGGAAGGATGCATTCATGTTTTTAAGCCTTCGAACAAGCAAATGCTAGCCTAATTTGAGCTTTAATAAATTAAATTCGTTCACGAAAATAAAGATTTCTAGCGACTATAGACACTGTGGATAAGTGACGGAATTATAAGTTCTGCAAGAGGCGGACACGCTTAAACGTCAGTCGAATATATTTTTCATATGAGTCTCGTGGTTTCACCTACTTCATAAAAAAGCTATTATTGCTCACTAATGCTGAGGATGAAAAAAGTTGGTCTCTGATATACTACTGCTTTGTGTTAATTGTGGATAATTTTAGAAAACTAGAATGCCTGACATACGTAAACACGTAACTACAATCATTTGTCTTCAGAAGAGAACCGCCGAGTATTTTACTTATTCCAATTGTTAAGAACTCTTACTTCTGGAGTACTGAAAATCAAATTCGGCTATGTAGATCGATGCAATCGACAATCTCCGCCAGTTAGTGATAAATTCGTGCATTCACTGACGAACCACGTTTGTTGAGTTGTTTCACTATAACAAGTGAATCCTCGACGAAGAACACGCTGTGGTTTGTGATTACAAAATCATTATTGTGAACTCAAGAAATTTATGCATTATCAACGAGGCCTCCTAGAATTTTCCAAATACTGTTTAGAATCTAGTAATGCGTGATGAGATCAGTGATGCGTGACTGGAAGAAATTACACATTCCATCATCAACAACTTAACATTCACAGTTGACTTCCGCAAAGACTGTCCAAATAAAAAATAATTTCGTAAATTCAAAAGATACTGATTACTTTATTTAATGGGGAGATATGTAAAACTGTCTATCCGAAATCTCGCTTTTTTTGTTTTCATTTCGGTATTCGATTGGAAGAGAAACCGAGCAACATAACTCCTGTGATCATCTCCACCAAGTCACGTTGTGAGACAACGCATCGTCAATATACATGACTTTACCGCTTGTTATAGATGTCCAAAATATTTATCTTCTTATCGATTATTGTAATTTTTCATATCACGCAAACTCAAAATCTAAGTAGCATTCCACGTCGTTAGTGCAAAAATCCAAGTTTGCCTAGTTTTTAAATTTTCAAAAGCTCTCGGTGGCAACATATAAACACTCTGTTGAAATAACACCTCTCCTGCATCGTAGACGACTAAAGCCAACGTTAGAGCAGTAAGTCTTGAAAGGAGCTGTGATCACTCAACCTTTATAGATTGCATGGAAGTCCTCAGTAATGTACTGATGGTAAACCGCTTGTTGGGCATTTCAGATCTGAGCTTTTGAGAATCTTTGAAGAGCAATGTCATCACCATGTACCCATAGCCTGGTTTATTCGATCCCTGAAAGGTGAGTGAACACTCGATATCCGTAGCATTTAAGAAGATAACTAGTACTCACTTAGCCTGTTAACGCGCAAAAGTGGTAGAGTGCTCGGCCACGCGGGCGACCCTGGTTCGATTCCCGACCAATGCACTATATGGCAACGAGTGTGATTGGTGTTGCCAGCGACTAGGTTTATCGATTGATTTGAAGGATGTTGCCGCTGACGGCTAGTGATGTCGAAGCCGCGAGTATATCAGTTTTATTATAGAGGATAATGAGACATTCTAAAAATATATTCAATTATTACAATAATATGAAACATTAACACGTAACCAAATAATAACGCTCCGCCTGGACGGCGACAATAACATAACATAAGAATGGCGCCTTAACTGTCTAGAATGGCGGAGCTTGACTAGGCGGCGAACATTGGGGTGCACTTATCATCGCTCCGGAAAAGAGCAGAACGTCGGTGGGTGCGGAAGCCAGTGGATGTCGGAAACCTGAGCCATTATGTACATGGTCTGGAACCCTTCCCCCTTTGGCGGGCCAATCGCAGCGTAGACGGGGTTGGCCCACCGCTGTTGTCGACAGACTTCATCATGCAGCATAGATTTACTATACTTTTCCGGTTTGGCAGCCACAGCCCCAGTGATATCATTGTTGAATAATGATATTTGTGGAAAACTGCACAACGAAAAGATACTGCAAGCGAGGTGGGGACATTATTTGGTCGTTACTGATACAATCGACAAGGCGATGTAATTTCGCCAAAACTATTCACTGCCACCCTACAAAACGTCATGCGAACATTAGAATGGGACGAAATGGGAGTGAAAATTGACGGTCGACAATTAAAGCATCTTCGCTTTGCTGAAGATATCGTTCTCATAACACCAAACATCAGCCAAGCGGAACGAATGCTGACAGATTTCGATAACTCCTGTGGATAGATTGGTCTTCAACTAAATCTAACGAAAGCAATGTTCATGAGGAACGGATGGGTTTCAAATGTCCCATTCACGCTCAACGGAAAGACGATCTCCGAATGCTCCACTTACGTCTATCTAGGTCGTGAAATCAACATGATGAACGACATAGCTCCAGAGTTGAGCAGGAGGAAACGAGCGGCTTGGGGAACGTTCAAGAGCATCGAAGATGTAGTGAAGAGCACAAAGAACATCCGACTCCGTGCCCACCTTTTCTACTCGACAATTATCCCTGCCCTAAGGTATGCAGCAGAAACGTGGTCGCTACGTAAGCAGGATGAAAAATCACATGGCGTTATCGGAACGCGCAGTAGAAAGGCCGATGCTAGAACTATCCCGAATCTCGCAAAGAGAGAAAGGATCGGAAGTTCCGACCTACGTCAACGATCGAAAATCGGAGACGCCGTCCTACACTCCAGGATATCAAAAATAAGGTGGGCCGGAGAAGTGATGCTTTTCAACGACAACCGATAGACGAGAGCCGTTAGGGACTGGATTCATCGGGACATCAAGCGCTCTACAGGAAGACCATCGACCCGTTGGTCCGATTTCTTCACGAAAGGTATAGAAGAAAGATATGATGCTCAGCGAATCCCTAGAGCGATTAGGACCCACTGGGCTACTCTTGCACGCGATAGGGAAAAATGGAAGAGTTGCTGGTACCCGCTCGAGTCACTCGACGATCAACGGGACGACAGGTGATACAGGTGATACTGGAACCAAAAATAGGTAACTCTAGTTAAGTAGCAGGATAGCCTTTTTCCCGAGGTCCGCTTAGAATTTCTGATAAGGGTTTTGACGCACGTGCATTTTCTTGGTGCTCATTTAGAAGTACTCCAGTCAAACAAAAGCCCATGAGGGAAAGAAACCTAATGATCAATGAACAAGCGACGGTGTGAGTTCTAATTTATGGATCTAGTCTTTTGGCCACGTCAACATGCAGAGATTCCAGCTATACTGTTACTGAGTTTAACAAAGTGTAATTTGTTAGGAAAGCGTAATTATAGTCGAACACAGCACTCACTCTGAACCTTCTTGGCTAAGATACACAGTACTATATCCACCTGTCCTACCACTTGCTTTAATTTGTACTTTTTCTCGCCACCTTGAATTACGTCGTTCGCCGATGGTAAGTGATCTCTTTCAACATTCTTCTCCTTCTGTTCTAAAATTTTTGATACATAAGCCACTTTCTCAGTCGTCATATTTTCCATTCCGCAGTTGTTTTGATTTAGAGCATATTACGACATACGGTTACAGAAGAAATCACTCACCTGATCAATTTTGGGACGAGTTGATGACAGATAGGCTACTTTGCTCTTAACCAACAGCTCAGTAGGGCAACAAACGAGAGAATAACTGTGAAACTAGTGATTTATTATGATAAGTGATATCGGTAGTATCCAATCGACGACTATTATCACGATCAAGTCACGTATGTTGATGCGAACAAACCAGTTTATTTATGTCAATTCCCGTTGAATATGGCGAGTACACTCCAGTAGTCTACTGTTTCCTCACATTTCATGGTCCTTCTGGGTTGGCGATGTATAGCTAAAAATCATTCTTTAACGTCAACGTAAAAATAGCTTAACGTTTCATCCCAAGGCTTGAGGAAAGCAGAGATGTGCAAAAACAAATTCGAATATGTTCTTGAACTATTCTTCTCTCTAGAAAAACAATTTAGGCAGACCATGAATATAGCGATTTGTACAGAGATCCATAAAATGCTCAACTTCGGCTTGTTGTCGTCACTTCAAAGTCGTGTTGATTAAAGACTAATTGAATGGTGTTAGCAAAAATTCATGGCACTGGTGTTATAGTTTACATTAATCATAGACAAACTTTAGATCACGATTTGTACCGCTACAATGTGCAGTTGCCTTGATGCTAATAAGCGGAGAAATTTTTTGTAGACACTGATTGATTCATCATTTCATGTCTTTTTGAAAACTGGGTGGATCCTAGGACTTCTAGCATTTAATTCGTTGTCGCAAATCAGTCTCGTCGTCATGAACCACCACTCTTAAGACAATCTAATTTTCGACAAGTCAAAGTAAGAATGTGACTATTTTGCTTTGGTTTACACAGTCTTATGGCATAACATGCACAGTTCGCAGTAAGTCATGCACCTCATGCATCAGCTTGTACGCCAACACCGAATTCTCTTTCGTACGTCCAACCATGCATCTCCTCTATCGCATTCGTATCTCTTTTCAATAGGAATGGACCATAACAAATTAGTTGATATCGTAGCACTACATAGTTCACTATAGAAACTATTGTGTCATGTGTATTGAATGATGGCTTTGTGAATTATTATACATATTTCGCAAAGCCACGGGAATCCCTCTTTGAGGGATCCCGCCCGGTCAGTCGCGAGTGCACGTGGCTCGTCCCCAGGTGGTGGATAGGGAATAAAACGCGAACCAAAAGCGACCGTGTGCTTCCCAGAGACGCAGCTGGATTCAGAGGAGAGCACCCCTGCTTCTGCAGCGCCGACTTGACAAAAACTCTATTTCTACGAGTCAAGTTGGCCAAAAGCCCGCAATCAAGCGGGTGGGAAGTACATGGGAGGCGGTTAGGAGTCGTCTCCAACAAGTAAGCTCCTTCCGCTCCTCCGAGAGAGACTGGCAAGCTACTCGTGAGTACCCAGCCCCCACGTTTAGAGCCTGGGAAGCTATACGTTGGATATCAAAATGCCAAAAACAGTAACAAATATGTCATATCTTTTGTTTCGAGTGTTTTCTTAAGACCACAGCTCAAATTTCAATATGCCTGGTAATCATTATTTGAGCCACGCATGTCAGTGGTCTGTTAATGAGGGCTGACCTATACAGCCCGATACACGTGTTTCGATCTTTCGATCTCGTCAGTCGGGCAGTTGCCCTCTCTCGTCTTTTGCTAATCTCTGTGGGTGGACACCGGAGAAGAACTGTTCCTTGGTACATGCAATCGCAGAGGTGTCGGCGGCGTTGGCGTCCTAGTCAAATCGAATTTGACTGTGAGCGTCGATTCGTTTGAACAACTAACAACCCGTATCGGACGATTACGGTTGAAACGATGTGATTCTATGTCGGCTTTGACCATCTTCGTTGCTTAAGCACCAACATCAAGCTATGACGAAGACGAAGTCGAAGCGTCTATGTGGACCTCGAGAGATTCTTTAGAGAAGATCATACATTCTTCAATGTCATTGCCGGAGATTTTAACGCAAAAATTGGACCTAGAAGATCGTCTGAAGATCGTCACATAGGGACCCACGGACTAGAATGGAATGAACAGGGTGAGAGGCTATCTGAGTTCATCATGTCGACCCATACCATCCCTGGTAACTCGCAATTCCAAAAGCCTCTTTTTCAGCGATGGAGATGGGAGTCTCCAAATGGAGAGTACCATAACGAAATAGATCACAACTTAGTAAATCGAAGGTTTTGCCTGGCTGATGTCGCTGTTGCTCCTAAGTTCTACACGGGATCAGACCATCGCCTCCTTCGCGCAACGTTCCGTTTTTCGAGGAGAGGAGAGAAAGCCGCTAAATTCAAACAACGAAGTCCCAGAACTACCTTAAACTGGGATGTATCCAAATCATTAATCGGCTCTTGGGAAGATACCGTTGTCGACAACATCGACGATGAATACGATCGACTCGTTGAATATCTTCGCGTTAGCGCTATGAAGGCCGAGAGTCCTAAGGTCACGAAGAGACGCTTGTCTCCGCAGACACTCGAGCTGATACGTCAACGTGGAATCGCACGAGCCGCAGGCAACCGAAACCTTACGTCCGAACTTGCGAAACGATGCAGAGAAGCGATAAAAGAAGACCTTAAAGAGAGAAGAGCAGCAGTTATGGCAGAAGCTGCAGAAGCTGGGAAGAGCATTCGCAAAGCCCAGCGAGGCTTCGCCAACTATAAGACCAAGATGATTGCACTCCGATACCCTGACGGGACACTTACAGCTTCCAGAAGGGCTATGGAGAAAATCATCATCCAATACTACTCGGATCTCTTCGCTAGCCATGTCCTCTTACCGTCATATAAATTGAAAGAGGACGAATATGTCGTTCCACCGGTCCTCCCTTCCGAAATCCGACATGCTATATCGTCGGTGAAGAATAGAACAACATCCGGTCTAGACAGGATTAGAACACTTGACGAAGGACAGCCATGCGAACAAGCAGGATTCCGAAAAAGATTTAGTACCATGGACCACATCCACACAATTACAAGACTCATCAAAGTTTCACGAGAGTACAAACAACCACTTTGTCTCACTTTCATCGATCTGAAGAAAGCCTTTGATTCAGTGGATACAGAAGCGGTTATAGAGGCTCTGGATAATCAGGGCGTCCCTGCTCGGTACATGATGATCCTTCGTGAGCTTTATAATGATTTCACGACCAAAATATCTCCATTCTATAACATTATTACCATTGACGTAAAAAGAGGGGTTCGACAAGGCGATACAATCTCGCCAAAACTATTCACTGCCACCCTGCGAAACGTCATGTGAACATTAGAATGGAACGATTTGGGAGTGAAAATTGGCGGTCGACAACTAAACCATCTTCGCTTTGCTGACAATATCGTTCTCATAACATCAAACATCAGCCAAACGGAAAGAATGTTGACCGATTTCGACAACCCTGTGGAAAGATTGGTCCTCAACTAAATCTAACGAAAACGATGCTCATGAGGAACGGATGGGTTTCGAATGCCCATTCACCCTCAACGGAAGGACAATCTCCGAACACTCCAGTTACGTCTATCTAGGTCGTGAAATCAACATGATGAACGACATAGCTCCAGAGTTGAGCAGGAGGAAACGAGCGGCTTGGGGAACGTTTAAGAGCATCGAAGATGTAGTGAAGAGGACAAAGAACATCCGACTCCGTGCCTACCTTTTCGACTCGACAATTATTTCTGCCCTAACGTATGCAGCAGAAACCTGGTCGCTACGTAAGCAGGATGAAAGATCACTTGGAGTTATCGAACGCGCAGTCGAAAGGTCGATGCTAGGAGTACCCCGTATCTTGCAAATGAGAGAAAGGATCCGAAGTTCCGACTTACGTCAACGATCGAAAATCAGAGGCGCCGTTCTACACGCCAGGATATCGAAAATAAGGTGGGCCGGACACGTGATGCGCTTCAACGACAACCGATGGACCACAGCCATTACCGATTGGATTCCTCGGGACGTCAAGCGCTCTAAAGGAAGACCACCGACCCGTTGGTCCGAAATCTTCACGAAAACGATAGAAGAAATATATGGTGCTGAGCGAATCCCTAGAGCGTGGAGGACCCACTGGGCTACTCTTGTACGTGATAGGGAAAAATGAGAGAGTTGTTGGTACCCGCTCGAGTCACTCGACGATCAACGGGATGGACAGGTGATACAGGTGATTTCGCAAAGGCGAGAGCGGTTCTGGAGCTTTCCATGGTAAGTTCTGTTTTTTGCCCCAGTGTTTCTACTTTGTCGAGCATTCATTATAGGTGACTTTTTGCAATATGAATATTTTGAAGAACAGTCCTACCTTTTTTACTACCGATTCTTCAATTTTTTGGCACGACGCGATATGAAATAGACTCATATTAATGCTGAGATGGGCCCAAATTTTGTAATATGTCGTAGAGTGGAATCGAGCTCGATGTTACCTACTCCCGAGGTTTACATGTTACGCACCGCATCATCGAGGCGCCCGCACTGTTTTATTCCTAGTCAAATTCTAACCACTTTGACTGCTACAGATATCGCCCGCCAACAGCGGTGACATGGGAAGCACAAATCGCTGTGACACCCGCTTAAATTCAAGCTATAGTAAATGGTTTTGATTGATGATAACAGCCAATGAACTTAAAACGCGACTGAAAGAATGACAGAGCTATGGTGCACTAAGCAACACATGAGTACGTGGAAAACGTCATCCCGTGTGTGAATCTACTCGGCAGGTTCTCAACTTTATTCTTATCTCAGCTATTGTGGTTATTCTGAAATAACTGTAGCTTTTTGGTGTTCTACGTAGTCATTTGCAGTAGGACGCTGAATCTGGTTCAATGATGCGAGAGCAGCTGTTGAAGGTTCCTTGAAATTATTGTTCAGATAAACGTTTTTATGTGTAAACCGAATGTATCATATGCCATTTGTACCTCGCAAAAAGTTGATGGGTAGCTCTCGTCCAAATTATCTGTTTTCATCAATTACTTTAAGCTTTTCCTAGTATGTATGCAACGAAGGGGAGTGCCCTGCTATTACCTCTCGTTGCTCTATAGTGCCAAGCTCACATGCGAATAATTAGATGTTCCACATGCTCCGATTGAAGTGGAGTGTCAGTGAATTCTCAGCAGGGCATATGGCAATTTGAACGTAAATGCAACAGTCTCACCAGCAAAGGGGTTAGTATAACTCAAGTTCAGTTTCTCTGGACAGCGAAGTTTTGCAAATTTCCCAAAAATAGTCCGACTTCAAACGAGTTCCTTAGCGAGAGACACTTCTTGAAGCGATTACTCGATGGTCTGTGACGGTTACCCTAATGGAAGTATGCAGTTTAACTTATAAAGATGCAAAGCAACTGTTATTGAAATGGTTCGCTAGGCGGTTCTATGATACCTTCGTTGCTCCACCTTGGCTAATGAGGTCTAGTATACTTTGGCGTCCTATAATAAGCTGGTCATGGACTTCATACACTTGCGTGGACTGCATTCTGTGCGTCGAGTCGTCGGAATAAATATCGAAGCACGGGATGATTGTAGGTAAAAGAGAAGAACTCGAAATGAACACCTTTTACTACAATGGTCAAGTCATAAGACTATAAATGTCGTAAATAAAAAATAAATAAATAAATGTCAAGATAAAAAATAAGATGTCTATAAATAATAATTCTATAATGTCTATATAATATCTATAATTGTCGCTGTCATGTATTTGTCAAAATGAAAGCGGGGAAATATCATGATGACCATTCATCGCTATTAGTGTGAACCAAGCGAGCTTAACACAATGAGCAGTTCTGGCGCTCAGTAGAAGCGAATGGTGGATGAATTCCTTGATTATTTCACTAGATAATTCAAAACCAAAATTTTGAATTTAAGGTGAAGCTGGAAAAAGGCTAATCCAAACAGCGGAGTACATTCTTCAAAGGAAAAGGTAAAATTTCGTTTGTGAAAATCGATTTTTTCTTTCATAACGAACAACGGAGGCTTATTTGCGAAAAATCGTTAGAAAAATTGATGAAAGCAAGCTGCTGATTCATCTTTCTACAATCTCAATCTTCTCACTTATATCCATGTCACTTTTTTCATGTGGTAGTGTATTCATATTTCAAATGTAAGGTGGAAGATAAAATAATTGGCGGCGTTTTCTCAATAAATCGTTACGCTTTCGATTCCACTGAATATCGCAGAGTTGATCCACTACACATCCGACTGTACATTAATTTGAGGTAGCTTATCAATGTGTCAAGTCATTACTATTATCTCTCAGGCAACTCTACTACCGATTTGGTCAACCACAAGAGATGAACTTGGTTTACCTAGGACGAGAGATGGAATCAGCACAACGTTTGTCTTGCAATGTACCTCTAATCACTGCGCAACACACGTTCTTGATAATCCAGTCGTCGTTACGACATCACCTTGGCTTACTGGTATCAACGATTCTGTAGGCCTTCCAGTACAATATCGCTAAATAGTTATGATGTAAACTTAAGAAGCTGCAGTTACATAAGAAATTATGGCTCATTTCGTGGATCGCTGATATTTCAGTAATGAACTCTACTAAGTGATTTGAAAAATAAAGTGATAGTATTTTTTATTTTTATCTTCATAGGCAATTTTTAGAGATCTGCCAACATTAAAGTAGGAAAGCTGATGGTCGGTAGCAGTCGGACATGGGCTGGTTCCTGACCATGGTATGCACTAATCAAGTATACAAGTCACAATGACGGTATGTATTCAATATGAGAATCAAAGTCTGTAGTAACACAATGAACTGATATAAAAATCTAACACTAGCTATTTAACTCCTTAATTACCATGATAGTCATTTTCATATTTACCACGTGATTTCAAATCTCACTTAGCTACTGTTATGGCGGTGCATTTCGTAGGGAAACAGGCAGACAGCTAGCCATGCATGCAGACATGCAGAAAGGCTTGTGCCTACCGCGTAAGTGTCGGCGCGACGCCTCCTGCTTACCAACGCTGGTCCTCAAAGAATAAGTGACTGCGTGTTTCTGGATAAGATTTCAACTTAACTGGAACTTTCCTGATTACATTTCACTGAGGCCTCGAGAAACGGCACCACTAGATTCGCAAGCCTCACGCCGTCTATGTACACAGGAGAGATCAATACCTAATTATGTCAACCACTGCGCTTATTTTCTAAGAAAGCAAAGCGCTTACAGGTTAAATATTTATGGAGCCAGTAAACATACTGATAAGGAACTCAATCTTTGGTTCAACACGCAACCTATGTTCATACAGCGTTCAGCTCCTCCATGATCGGCGAATTTCTAACAAATTTACCTGGGAAAGTATCGCCACTGATTTGATAAGCGGCCATAAGTCATACTGTGATCCTGATATGAGTTCCAACGGCTATTGATGAACTCGAATGCATGTAGTGTTATTCAGGGATTGATTATTGTGAAATTCCTTGACCTTCTATCTTTGCATGCAGATGATGCGAGTGCTTAAAATGCATCAGCATTGTTCTCCTTCGCCTGTTACTCCAACTTTTCAAGATGTCTTACTCATGTGAAAGACACGAATGAAATCACGCATTTGCCACGACGTCATCTCATCTTAGTGCTTTTGATCCATAGGTTAACGCAGAAAATGCTCGTGCTCCGTGGCTGAGGTTCACTACTAAATAAATTGAACTGATAACTATCAATAGTATCTATAAATGAACTGTGGCGCTTCTTATCTATATGTCGTGTTTACACCTGATTTTCGAAGCAAATACTGCTTTCTTTTGATCTGTTCTGAATAAAATCTGCTCAAATGAATGAGTGAGTACAATTGTGTTGTATGTAGGCAAGCCACACGTATGTGGTGACACCTTGATCTCCAACGTTTACGTGCTGACTGTTGCTCAATGCACTATGTGAGTTTTTTTTTATGAGAATTTAATTACATTTAATTTGAGTGTAGTAAATACTACAACGATTAGCAATTGATGTATCACTTTATAATCTTTTGCTACAGCAAATAGCTAGCAAGAAGTAGATACCATAATCTTGATTAATTCTGGAGTCGCTAAACACCTTATTCGGTATAGCAATAACTTAATTGGTTCCGCTGCCCGATATGATTGTTTCATCAAGACAGCTTTTGGATGAATAAAGATTTGAAGGTTTGAGATGATATCACTGAGGTAACTATACCTATAGCTGGCCGTTTGAAAAACAAAATAGATGGCTATCAGCTCAACTGGGTTTATAAAGCGAAATTTCATACTCGACAAAACCTGTCAGTGGCTGACAGCTAATACAGAGATGTTGAAGAATGAGTGGTCGGGCAAACATGCCTCTGTGGTGTAGTGGTGGAGTACGCGTTCCCGGATAGAATGAAACGCGTTTTCGATTCCCTCCTAAGGCCTCGTTTTTGCTCACCACTTGGTTCTCTTAGGAATTTGTGAAACATCATAACACTGAGAAAAAGGCAGTAAAAAAATTGAAACAAAGTAGAATTATACAGTTCGTTTTAAGTTTTTCTTAAAGTCACGCTCAAATTTCTACATATCTAATTATTATTATTTGCGCCATGTCCTGTGATCTGTTATGGGCATAAGTACATATCGATTCACGTCTTTGAGCCTTGGCAGCTTTGTCAGTCAGGCAGACCCTTCACCCTGTATTGGTATGGGTTACCCGCGAGAGGGTTGCCTAAAGACGAATGGCCTGGCCGACTGACGAAGCTGCTAAGGTCGAAACACCTGTATCGCGCTGTATAAGTGCCTATAACAGATCACGTGATATGTTGGCTGAAATTATAATTATCAAGATATAGAATTGCAGAGCTGCAAACTTTTACTCACACCATTGTTTAACCTGCTTTTGAAAGACTTACACGAGGTGTTTCCAAACCTAACTGTAATCAACATGCCAGATCTTTTCGGTTTTTTTGAAAATCACGATAACTTTAGTTGGGAATCTATAGAAGATACTCGGCGCGTGTGAGACTTCGTAGATGCGTGCAGTCAAATAAACTGAAGTATAGGGTGCGACATGAAGGACAAGAGAACGGTAACACTGTTCATATCAAAGGTTCGCAGAAAATTTTTTCAGAAAATCACCTGTACACTAGCTGTTATGCTGATCATCGAGGTTGAGTCAGCCAGTGAATCCTTCGCTCTTCTCTGTCGCGCGCAAGAGTAGGCTGGTGGGGTTCTCAATGCCGTTGAGACTCCTTTAAAGCGTGATGTGTGCCTTCTAGGGTTTTTGTTCTTCTCAGAGGAAGAACAATAAAAAGAAATATCCTGAAATTCTTTCTGCTTTTAATATCCATTCGACGAATATCACTTCAAGCTCTCGATTTTATCGTGAATAGACATCGAATAGTTTCCGAGTTTATCAGCTTCCGAATTTGTCACATACCAAATTTTTGTGGATAAGCTAGACTTAAGCTAAATTTTTCTACCCGTAGCAATTACGTGAACCGAAATTTCGTCCCAAAATAGACGGAATGCCAATTTTCACAATTTTCGAAGTTTTACACACCACAGTTTTGGACACCTTTTAACAAAGCTGCTCGCCTTTTTTGTCATGGAAAGTAGTCAATAAAGATTCGGAAAGAAGACAATGAAATGCCACTCCCAAATAGGGAGATGCCACTGAAACCTTTTTTTACAATAATTAGTGTAATTGACGTTAACAAATGGTTCTTGATGAACAGTGCGGGAATTATAGAAATTCCATTCAACACATTGAGACGCCAAGTAGTTCAGAACTGCTGCCTGTACGACCGTTTATGGAAAACAGAGAGTATGATATGCCTTGAAGACAGAGAAGGAGACTGCATGAGTTCAGGTGTAATATATCTGATCTCATTTTAGACATGCTGTGATGAATACATAGGCGAAACGGTAAAGTGCGTTGTGTGCGTATTAGATAATACCCATTTGGACTGTAGAAAAATTCAACACCACTACTGTAGGTACACATGCAAGAAAAACGTACAACGGTGACGTCGTTGAGGTGGCACTGAGAATCTGGAGGCACTAGTCAGTACAATAGGCACGGGAAACCCCTGAGGCTTTCTGGATACTTTCACAAGATCGAGAATGAGTAAAAGGAGAGAGTTGTCCGAACATTACAAATGACATGGCATCCCATATCAGATCGATCATCTAATATGAGTAAAGCATATAATTTGTATTGTGTGGCAACATACTAATGATCTTCCTATCAAAGTTAGTGAACGGTAAGCTTTATCTATGGACTAACATTTGAGTTGATTTCTGCACTAAATTCCTATAGATTGTGAGAATAGGCTCCGACAAATACAAAGTCGCAAAAACGTTAGCCACCGATTTTGAAGAAGATAAACCAACTACGCAGATTTTTCAAAAAAATTGGCATATTGTCAAATAATGGCAGAAACTTTCGATATATCTGATAATTATTTTTTGATCCAGCATGCTATGTAGTTTCTAGGGACACATAAAGAGCCCAGTACAAGTGTTTCGGCCTTGTCAGCCTCATCAGTTGGGCAGTTCCCTCCGTCTCAAGTGATCCACTCTTGAACCATAGTGATAGTTATGTTAGTGGTAATGGTCATAGTGATAGTGGCAGTAATGATAGTTATGACTGTGATATTGACCACAGTGTTGGTGACGGTAGCGATAGTTATGGTAGTGATAGTGATGGCAGTGACAGTGACGGCAGTGAATGTGATGGTGACAGTGACAGTGATGATGACATTGATACATTATCAATCTCATTACCACTATTATTATTATCATTATCGTTATCATGATAACAGTAATGAAGATGATAGTGAAATTGACAACGATAATGATAACAATATAATGATAATGATAATGATAGCTATCATTACCACTAGCCCTTTCACTGCCACGATCATTATCGCTACCACTATCGTAATCGCTATCACTATCAATGTGTCCACCATCGCTACCACTATCATTACTAGCACTTAATGGGATTGACTCTAAATACTTGTACGTGGACGTAGAACACAATCCCTTGATATAGATCTATTCAATAAAGAGTACTGACAAAAAAGTAGAATATAGGAACGAAAGATGGCGGGCTGACGTTGAAAGGACTCTGCCTACCGTGGTATCGGCAGGCTTTTGTACGGGTTGACAATGTCTGGTCGTACACTATTTTAGCTACAGAAATTTGACCAATGTCAATTTAAATTGAAAGGAAAATGTTAGTGGCAGCTTGTTGACTGTAAATTGCGTTTAACAGGATACTACTTTGTTATTTTAGTTACAGATATGTGCAATTACAGAAATCATATTCTGTACAATTACGGAAACTCGCGCCCTAAAAAAAAGGAATCTATTATAGTTTTCGTTTAATGAAGTGTGTAAAAAAGCTGACTATACATGGTCATCAATAAAAGAGAAGCACTCTTATGAGTGAAGCAACTAATAAATTTGAAGAGGATGAGACTATATTGAAGTATCGTGAAAGGGTTTAGAAAGCCTAAAAAATAATGCATGGAAGGCATTTCAAAGTGTGATGATTTTTTGATACTGTTTGATTCAACCTCGAGGGGGTTGCCATTGACGAAGATGAGAAATCCTTTGATTGAAAAGGTTAGTGATCCTGCGTGGGACGAAATTCAGTGTCCCATCTTTTCCAAAAGTTGTCCACTATCTCGGTTTTTCTTTTCCAATTCTCGAGAAGAGAAGCACGCGTAGGCTCAAAGCATGCCAACGCCCTAATATCCTCTCCTATCGGAGAAGGGCTTGCATAAGGTCGCGAGAAGTTAATTGGTCTGATAGGCGCGTAGCCTAATTCGTCTGAAAAATACGTCAGAGGACGCGCGTGATTCTATGATATCCTCATTGCCATACCTTGGCTCATAAGGTTCGGAATAATTTGACGTACTCATAAGAAGCTGGTTATGGTGCTCATCCATGTACATTAATTACATCCTTTACGTCGATCCTGTCGAAGTAAATAAATGAAACACGGGCGAATGTAGGTGAAGGAGAAAAACTTGAAATGGGCATCTTGTACTATGATTGCCAATTCAGAAGACCTACTCGTTGGCATTTGTTTGCCAAAATAAGAAGAAGGAAATATCTTACAAGAATCCAATGCTATTAGTCTGCCTCCAGCGAGTGAAGGACGAAGGGCTGTTCTGGTGTACAATAGAAGCGTGTCGTGGACGAATTACTAAGTGAACACTAGGTGATTCAAGATGATAAGTTACATAACAATATCAGAACGGTTTTAAAAGATGATCTATGACAATTCATTCTTTCCACTGATTTTTACCAGTGTCATGATAATATGTAGTTAAGAGCACTAAATGGTGTGCAAAACATTCCATCGGACGCGAGAGTTGAAGCAGCGTTCTATTTTACCAGAGCAAAATTTTGAATCAATTCTGAAGCTAGGTAAAGTGCAATCCCAGCAGTGGTTAAAATTCTTATAAGAAGAAGGAAAGACTATGTTTGTAAAATCGTTTTAAGCTTTCGAAAAAATAATCGAGACTTTCGTGCACGTCATTTTGCATGGTCGAGATATCCATACTCCAAAGGTAAGATGAGAGACAAAACATTAGGTGATATTTTCTCAGAAATTCGTCACGCTTTCGATCCCACTGCATATCGCAGGGGTGATCGACATCTGGCCGTAGAGTAACTTGAGGTGACTTATCGATGTCTCAAGTCACTATTGTTATCCCGCAGACAAGTCTAATATTGATTTGCTCAACCCTAAGAGAAGAAAGGCTTGGTTC
The DNA here is from genome assembly GCA_019055375.1 of Parelaphostrongylus tenuis. Classification (NCBI taxonomy): domain Eukaryota; kingdom Metazoa; phylum Nematoda; class Chromadorea; order Rhabditida; family Metastrongylidae; genus Parelaphostrongylus; species Parelaphostrongylus tenuis. The sequence continues at coordinate 241,523 of JAHQIW010003531.1, forward strand.
ACCTAAGACGAGAAATGGAATCAACAACCATGTTTGTCTTGCAGTGAATCTCCCATCACCACGCTGCACGCGCTGCTAGTAATTCAAGTACCGTTACCACTCTATCTTGACCTATTAAATTAACAATTTGGAATGTCCTTCAGTGCAAAATCATCGAATAAATAGTGATGTTAGCTTAACAAGTTGCAGTCACACAAAAAATCGTTACGCATTTTATGATCTATCTGCCAATATTTTTGAAGTGAATCTTCCTGATTTGAACAATAAAGTCAAAGCATTTCCTACGTTTTTTCGCCATAGGTAATTTTCATGGAGGTGCTAACATCAAGGAAGGAAAGCTGATTGTCGGTGGCAGTCGGACATCCATTGGTTCTTGGTCGTGGTAAGCACTCATCATGTATACGAGTCACAATGACGGTATGTGTTTGATATTCTGATTATTTTTACATTTGCATCAAGTACTTGCTAGGAAAAGGTGAATTACTATCTACAAGTTTGGAGTCACTCTTCAAACGTTGATGATAAGAGTTCTTAGGCTTTCATCAGAACTTCCACTTTTCTTGATAGAAGTCTGCAGTGTCTCAATGAACTGAGATAAAAATCTATCACTAATTTAGTTAACGCATTAATAACCATGAGAGCCATTTTAATGCTCACTGCGCGACGTCAAATCTCACTCAGCTACTGTGATAGCGGCGTCGAGCCTCGTGAGATGCCAGGCACCCAGCCAGACACTCCTGCACAGAGATGCAGAGCCGCTTGTCTGGCCGGGGTTTGGATAAGATTTCAACTTTGCTGGAACTTCGCTGAGTGGGCTTCAGCTAGGCTAAGGGAAACCGGATACCACTCAATTCGAAGGCGTCATAAAACAATGTGTTTTACACCGAAATCAGAGTATAGTCGGAAACCCTTTGCCTTTATCTTGCTTAATGCGATTTAACATACTGATTAAGAGCGCCCTATATTACAAATCCAATTGTTGCTTCAATCATGCACCTCATCTTCACACACCGCTCAGTCTCTCCGTGACCGGTAAATTTGTATTACGTTTGCATGAGAAGTTACCGGCGCTGATTTGATGAGCGATTGCAACGCATGCTAGTCCAGATACACATTTCATTACCTTTAACTGCGATTGATGTTGAATGCATACCATTTCACTCAGGGATTGATCAACGTCAAATGCTTTGACCATATATCCTTGAACTCAGTTGATCATAGTGCCTTGGAATGTATCAGCAGTACCTTTCTTCGCCTATTATTAGAGCTCTTAAAGATGCCTTACCTAAAAGACAAGTGTGAAAGCGCGCGTTTGCTACGTAGTCATTCAATTTTACTGCTTTTGATCCATAACTTATCGCAGAAAAATCTCACGCTCCGTGGACGCACCTGGCTGGTTCACTGCGGAATAAGTTGGGCTGACGATTATCGATAGCATCTATAAGTGAACTGTACCGCCTGCTAGCTGTATCTCGCATTCGCTCCTGACTTTCAAACAAATACTGCTCTTTTTGTGACTATTCTCAAAAAAAATGGCCGAGTATAGTTAAGTGCTGTCTGTAGGGAAGCTATACGTTTACGGTAGTGCTTTGATCTCCACTGTCTACGTGCTGACTGCTGCTCACTGCTCTATGTGAGTTCTTTTTTGTAAGAATCAAGTTATGCTTAATTTGAGTGCAGTATTAATTACAACTGCAAATTGATGTATCACTTTATTACCTTTTACTACAGCAAAATCTCAGTCACAAGATTCTCATTGATCAAAGGAGACTAATTTACTTCTTAGGAAAAAGGTTGAAAGTTTGGAGGAATGCGGAGTGTTCAGTGATGCAGACTATCAGGAAGCAAGAACTCTACCGCCTGCCTGAGTGCTCTCTTGCAATCCACGTGGGAACGTCAGGCCCTACTATTTGCAAGCTTGCACGGCGAACGGCTAGACCAGCGTTCTGTAGAATTCATGAATAAGATGAAATTCTCAAAGCAGCAGTATGAACAAGGCGCAAAACGCCAAAAGAGCTTTGTGGGCGCTGACCACTAGGAAACGAATTTAATTTACAAAGTGCTATAACCCTCCACTCCATCACCAGTAGATGTGATGATGGTTCTTACAAACAAATAACAAAAAAATGAAATATTGTTTATGTACAATAATTTTGGGTTACATATTCTTCGTCTTTCACAGCGATATGGACAATGCAACAGTGTTCTGGGAGTTGAGGAAACCCAAGGGTTGGAATCAGGGTCGATTTTCCATGTATGCCATTTCCATTCTTCGAGCATTTATATTAGTTCCAAGCATTTCTTTCTTAAGAAAAGAAGATAACAGCTCGGTAAAAAACGATGACTTGCTGCGAATACAACCTAGTGGCGCCATACCTGATGTAATAACGTAAATCACCGCCACTTTCTCTTCCCACTGTCGATTATACGATCCTTCGCATCCTTCTAAATGCCATTCGTTTTATATCTTCTTTATGAACTAGACTTAGTCCTCAGTTGTATCAAGATGGACAGTCAGATGTAGCGTAGTGGTTAGAGTGCCTAAAACGAAATAAACGTACTATCTGAGTCACCAAGTCTTCCTTCCTTCCAGTGTCGGCAGATTGATACATGATGAAGGAGGATAATAACATTGGATTGATACATCACTAGAACAGTGGATGTTATTGTATAGGCCAGATACTTATTTGCTCATAACATTACTTGCTCAAAATGAATTCCTCAGGGGTTTAACAAAGCCAATGGCCTCATATTTCTCATCCTCTTGATCCATCGCATTTAGACACTCAGACACTGCAATGATGCAAAAAAACACAATGCGCCGTGAAAACGATGCAAATCTCTAGGGTGCATTCATACATGTGCATTATGATATCAATTTTTAAAAGCTTACAGCTTCTGTTCAGGATGAAGCAAAGTTGATATATCCCAGCTTCACATCGAGCTTGGACCTTAATCCAGAGCCGCTTCGTAACATTGCAATTCTAATGGTAGTCTACTAATGCCCATTTTAGCAACTTTGTTGAATGGTACTTTCTAGTTGAACACTTGAATTAAATTCACAGAGGAGCATCGGCCTATCTGCCTTGCTTAGCCGTTAATGTATTTACCACATTACGGGATATGTTATCGGATTTGGAGCATAATTGGTACGTGTTTTTCGTGAGAAGATATTAGACCTTCTTATAAGTTCTGGCACTAAAGCAATAAACACTAAAATTATCAAGCAGAAATAATTAGAATTGCTTAACAACACTATCAAACTATACGCCATTAGCCTGGACACAATTCTGCCATCTGTCAAGCAGCGAAATGATACCGCTTTGAGCGAAAATTTCTGAGCTTTCTTCAGGCAATAAATATGCCCATACTTGATGCATCATGGCCGCTCAACGAAGTCTTCATTGAAATTTGCTGCTTTAAGTATACGAATTTTTCGCGATGCACAAACGGCCTCCCAAAAGATCAGCCGCGCAAAGGTTTATAGAGTCTGAATTTAGGCAAACAGCGTTTCGGTTCTTTTCTGAGTTTTATCGCGTCAATACCACGGTTATCGGGCAGCTGCTCTTCGGACGTTCACTTGATGTTGATCGAGAAGCCGTCATCGAAGCACCTGAAGAGGGTGAAAAGGATCCAGCTTTGACTATCGAGGAGTTGGCAGAAATGTGTTCAGGCTGATGACACATAGTTTGGATGTTGTTAGGCAGTTTTAGATACTTTTGATTAGTGAATTTGGTGCCTATACCCGAGTGCCAAAAATCACGAGAAGATCTGATACTAGACTAGGCGCTTTGACTCAGTCTCAAAAAACACAACTAACGCAATCCTTGTGCTTAGGTCAATCTTATCTCTTTTGAATACAAATTTTTGAGAATGTTCAAAGCCTTAGCTGAGGTCGATACGCCAGGGCAATACACGTTTGTTTCGGAGGTCTCGCTCCCTCGTCAGTAACCCCTGCCACTGTGCTACCACACTTCTCAGTAGATGGATCTGGGGTGGTAGAACAAAACTGATCCACAACATTGACTGTTTTCGAAACCTTGCAATAACAAACAATACACATTTTTAGGATGTCTAAAGCCTTATTCGAGGTTGGTGAGCCAGCGCTATGCACGCGTGTTTCGGAGGTCTCGCCCAACTCGTCAGTAGCCCACGCCCCACATTGCGCCCTGCATTAAAATTCATAATGAATATTTATTGCAAGGTTTTAAAAACATCTTATTTCTACTTAGTGGCGATATCGGCTCACAATGAGAGCTCATTTTCAACAGTGAGTCGTTCCCCTCATTGATCTCACCCAATGTGGTAAATATAAATTTTGAGTTTATCTAGAATAAATTTTTTCTATCAATGCGTCTGAGGTAAGCAAATGTTTTCAACAGGATATTTCTTAAATTGATTTTCGCTTCTTTCTTTTTACTTATTTCAGTTTAGATACTGCAGACTTTTGTCAAGAAAAGTAGAAGTTCTGATGAAAACTTTGGAACTCTTATTATCGAGGTTTGAAGAGTGACTCCAATCTTGTAGATACCATTTCACCTTTTCTTAGCAAGTACTTGATGAAAATGTTAAAATAATCAGAATATCAAATATACTGTCATTGTGACTTGTATACACCATGAGTGCATGCCATGGCCAAAAACCAATGGATATCCGACTGCCACCGCCAAACAGCTTTCCTACTTTGATGTTAACACCTTTCCAAAAATTACTTATGGCGAATAAAATTAACATATACGCTGATTTTATCGTTCAAATTAGAAAAATTTACTTCACAATATTGGCGTATCTCAAAATGGGCAATGATTTTTTGTGTAACTGCAATTTATTAAGATTGCATCATTTATGATTCAATGATTTTTGTACTGAAGGGTCATCCAAATTGATAATTTTGATTGGCCAACGTAAAGTCGTAACGGCACTTGGATTACTAGCAGCGCGTGTAGCGCAGTGATTGGAGATTTACTGCCATGGTTGTTACTCCACTTCTCGTCTTAGGTGAACCAAACCCTTCTTTCTTTGAGTTTGAGCAAATCAGCATTAAACTTGTCCTAGGGATAACAGTACTGACTTGAGACAATGATAAGTCATCTCAAGTTATTCTACGGCCAGATATATAATCGATCACCTCTGCGATTTGCAGTGGGACCGAAAGCGTGACAACTTTTATGAAATTATTACTTAATATCTTGCAAATATCTCGACCATGCAAAATGACGTGCACGAAAGTCTCAATTATTCTTTTGAAAGCTTAAAACGATTTTACAGACGAAGTTTTTCTTTCTTCTTTTAGGAATTTTCCCTACTGCTGGGATTGTACTTTACCTAGCTTCAGATTTGATTCGAAATTTTGCTCTGGTAAGATAGAACGCTGCTTCAACTCTCGCGTCGGATGGAATGTTTTGCACACCATTCAGTGCTCTAAATACATATTATAATGACACTGGTAGAAATCAATAAAAAGAGTTAATTGTCATAGATCATCTTCTAAAACCATTCTGATATTGTTATGTAACTTATCATCTTTAATCATCTAGTGAGTCATTGAGTAATTCATTCACCGAGCGCTTCTATTATGCTCCAGAATAGCCCTTCGTCCCTCACTCGCTGGAGACAGACTAATAGCGTTGAAATTTTAGTAAAATAATTCCTTCTTTTTATTTTGGCAAATAAATACCAAGGAGTAGCTCTTTTAAATTGGTCATTATAGTACAAGATGTCCAATTCGGGTTTTTCCTCCTTCATCTACATTCGCCTCGTGTTTCATTCATTAACTTCGACAGGAGCGACGTGAAGGATGTAATCTATGTACATGTATGAGCACCATAACCAGCTTATTTCAAGTACGCCAAATTATTCCAAACCTTCTGAACCAAGATAGGACAATGAGGATATCATATAATCGCCTAAAGCAAAATTCTGATAACAGCCGCATTGCATTTTTTCAGCTCTATCTCCATACTACACATTGAGATATCCGTCAAAGACCATCAAGTAAGTGCTTCAGGACTCTCTCACTAGGGAAATTCGATCAAAGTAGGACTATTTTCGGGGAAGTTGCAAAATTTCGCGTTGCAGAAAAATTGGTCTCGAGTAGTACTCACCCCTTTGCCGTTGAGACTGTTCTATTTACGTTCAAATTGCTACATGTCCTGCTGAGAATTCACTGACACTCCAAATTCCATCATAATAGTGACGATGACGATAGTAGAACATATGGCAATGAGGAGTAGCATTTTGTTCAAGTAATTCTAAATATGTCTTTGAAGTTTATGAGGCATTTTCTGGAAAACCGTATGATCGCTGGAGAGCAGTCAGAAGTTCTTACCGATATGTGACCATAAAATGACTCGAACACGTGGTGAATTGAAAATGTGGCACCGCTTAATGGCGCCGGCTGATTGTTTCAGTAATTAACAAAAGCGAGCTAGCATCTAGTTTACAGAGCGATTGCAAGTCATAATACAAATGAATGTGCTATGTTGTTTATTTGCGATTTTATTGACTAATGTGCTGATAAAACTGTGCGACAGTTTCCGCCTCCAAGTAATGTGTTTGTCCTGTGATAATGAGTGTTATGTGGAACCGGTCATGTAATTTTATGAATTGTAATGATACCGTCTGAGTGCGACTTGTGCTCGGACTGTATGACCCGCGCAGAGGTGCATGAGTGTAGTCATAAACGAGTAAATGCCTCCAGTGTCAATAAAACTACAGAGCGACTGCAGTCACTGGTGTAAGTGAAACAGCACATTACGACAGTCGTAGCGCACCATTTTAGGGACAAAATAGCTGTTCATCATCACGAAGTTCAACCTGAGCATGTGGAACGTCTAATTACTCAGATGTGAGCTTGACACTGCAAAGCAACTGAAGATAATAGCTCACTCCTCTTCTTCGCTTACATACCAGGAAAAGCTTCGAGTAATTGATTAAAGCAGAAAATCTGGACAAAAGCTTCCCAATAAGTTTTTGTGATGTGCAAATGGCACAGGATACATGCGATACGGTGATAAATACGTCTATTAGGATAAAACCTTCGAGGAGCGGCCAACAACTGCGTTAGAATCATTGAATCAGATTTGGAGCCGTACAAATCTCTACGTAGAACACCTAAAAGTTTGAGCTATTTTAGAATAGTCACAAAATCTGAAATAAGAGTAAAGTTGAGAACATGGTGAGTAGATTCAGACACGGAATGACGCTTTTCACGGCTCGCGTGTTTCTTAGAGCACTATAGCCTGCCGTTCTCTCTACCGTCTTTTAACTCTGTTGGGTGTCATCATCAATCAAAAATATTAACTATAGATCTGGTGTGCGACGCAAAACACCTCTATCCACTGCGCCACGTTCGCTCTATCAACTATAGTTTTAGTTGAAGTGGGATCATAGCGATTTGTGCTTCCCATATCGCTGCTGTTGGCAGGCGAATGCTGAAGCAGTCAATACGGTTAAAGCATGATCAGGATTATAACAGAGCGAGAGCCTCGATGGTGCGGTGCGCAACATGTAAACCCTGGAAACAGTTATCGTCTCGCTCGATTCCACGCTATGACATGCTTCAAAATTTGCTCTCATCTCAAAAATACTCAGTAATAATACAGATCTATTTCACATCGCACCGTGCCAAAAAATCAAAACTAGGTAGTAGGAAAGGTAGGACTGTTATTCAAAATAACCATATTGCAACATTTAGCCTGAAATGAATGCACGGCAAAGTAGACACGACTGGGGCAAAAAAGAACTGTGGAACAGCGCTTGTCTTTGCGAAATATGTAAAATGAGATTCACAAAGCCAATATTTAGTACACATGACATAATAGTCACTATGATGAATATGTGGTTCTATCACATCGATAAATTTGTTATGGTCCAGTCCTCAAGGAAAGAGATGCGATTGCGACAGAGGAGATGTCTACGTGAACGCACGAAGGTGAATACGGTCTTACCGCATTTACTAGCGAAGTGTGCATGCTATGCCATAAGATTTTGTAAATGAAAATAGAAAAGTATCATTCTCACTTTGTTTTTGTCGAAATTTTGATAGTCTTAAGAATGGTGGCTCGTGACGACAAGAATATCTTTCTAGTTTGTCTTTAGGAAGCAAATTTTCTTCACTCCACTCCAGAAATCAACAACAGCACCACATGCAACGCCACAGCCAGGCTATCCTCGAGATTGCAGGGAGACTCGCTTAGCCAGCCAATATTCTTCGACATTTAAGGAGAAGACGAAACAGCGAATTGAATGGAAGTACTGGGTTCTGCCCAGTGAAAAAAATACTGTAAAAATGCATCAGTAAGTGTCTAAAAAAATTTCTTCACTTATTAACATCAAGGCAACCATACATTGTAGCAACTCCAATGCGTGCACTAAAGTGTGTCTTCACTATGCAAGCTGAATCACCATGAATATGGATTTTCACTAACACCATTCAGGTTAGGCCACTAGTCAGTTGGGATTGTAAAGTGATTACAAGGCCGAAGTTAAGCATTTTTATGGATTCCTATTTTGCTCGCTGTAGTTACGGCCTGCCTAAATTGTTTTCCACGAGATAAAAACAGTGCAAGATAGCCTGTTCGAATTTCTTATTGCACATCTCTGCTTTTCCTTGAGCCTTGGGATGAAAACGTTGAGCTATATCCACGTTGAGGTTGAAGAATGATTTTCAGCTGGACATCGCCAGCCCATAAGGCCCATGAACCATAAGGAAACAGTATACTACTGGAATGTGCCCGTCATATTCAACCGGAATTGATATAAATAAATTGTTTTGTTCGTACCGAAATACATGACTTGATTGTGATAGAAGCCGTCGACTGGATATTACCGATATCACCCATTGTGATCTATCCGCAGTTCTCACGGTCATTCACTCGTTTGCTGCTCTACTGAGTTGGCAGGTTTAGGGCACAGTAGTCTATCTGTTACCAACACTCGTTTGTAAACTAAACAGGTGAGTGATTCTGAAAGAGATGCTCACCAACAGTGAACGACGATATTCAAGGTGACGAGAAAAAAGTACAAATTAAAGTAGTGCTAGGAGACGGTGGATACGGTACTGTGTTTTTAGCCAAAATGGTGAAAGTGAGTTCTCAGTTATACTATATTTACGACTTTCTAACAAATTTTACTTTGTTGGCCCAATCACAGTATAATTAAAATTTTTAATTTGTTGACTTTAAGAAAAGGGCCAAATCCATGAATTAGAAGTCACACCGTCGCTTGCCCATTGAGTATTGAATTTCCTTCAAGCACGAACTTTTATTTACCTGGAGCACTTCTGAATAAGCATCAAGAAAACGTATGAGCTTCGAAACTATTGCACTACTTCAATAGCGCTGCCTATTTCCTGTTCAGATATAATATATTATACAGATATCGATGTAGCTCTCCTTTTGAGAATGGTAGCCTGTCAAAATGGAAAAGCACAGTAAATTTATGCTGCATGTTGAAGTGGAAGTGTTAAAAGCCGCTGAAGCAGCAAAGGCAAAGCACTTTTGCGAGTTAATAGAATATGTGAGTACTAGTTATCTTCTTAACGAATACTGTGAGCGGTTGCTCACTCTTTTTTCAAAGATCGAATAAACCAGGCTATGTGTATACGGTGATGACATTGCTTTTCAAAGACCTACACATGCTCAGATCTAAAATGCCGGACAGGCGGTTTACCATCAGTACATGATTAAGGGCTTCCATGCAATCACTAAAGGTTGGACCATCACAGCTGTCTTCAGCACTTATAGCTCCAGCATTGGCTTAAGTCGGCTACGATGGAGGAGAGGTGTTATTTCAGCAGTTTATTTGCCGAAACCCAGAGCTCTTGAGAATCCGAAATTTACGCAAACTTATATTTTTGCGTCAACGACGTAGAATGCTAATTCGATATTGAGTTTGCCTGATATGATAGATTCCAATAATCGAGAAGGAAATAGATATTTTGAACATGTAAACGAACGTTAAAATCATGCATATTGACGACGCGTTCTTTCATCAACGTGACTTGGTGGAGAAGCCACAAGAGTTATGTTGCTTGGTTTCTGTTCCAATCGAGTACCTAAATGAAAAACAAAAAAGCGAGATTTGGAATCCAATGTTACACTTAGCTCCCCCTTGAGTAAAGTAATCTGTATCTCTTGAGTGAAAAATTAGCTCTTCATTAGGACAGTCTTTGCGAAAGACAACTGTGAATGTTTACGTTGGAATGTGTAGTTTGTCTCAGTGATAAGTGTACTGATACCAGCGCGCATTAACAGATGCTAAACAGAATTCGGAAGATTCTACAAGGCTTTGTTCATGACATACTAGCTTTTTGAAACCACGGTAATGAAATTTTCATAATCACAAACCACAGCGCATTCTTCGTCGGGGATCCCATCTCTTATAGTGAAGCAACTCAATGAACGGGTATCGTTAATGAATGCACAAATTTATCTCGATTCTACAAGATTGTCGATTGCAAGATTCTAGAAAGTTTACTTTGATTCCCATTATTCCAGGAATAAGTGTTCTTAACAATTCTGGAATAAGTGAAATACTCGGCGGCCCTGTTCTGAAGACGAATATGGGTAGTTACCCGTCTAAGTATTTTAGGTTTCCTTGTTATTTAATAATATTCTAGCTAACACAGAGCGCAGTAGTATATCAGAGACCGACTTTTTTTCATCCCCGGCATTACTGAGCAACAACAGTTTTTTTATGGACTAGGTGAAACCACGATACCCACTTGAAAATTATATTCGACTGACGTTCCAACGTTTTCGCCTCTTTTAGAACTTATAATTCCTTCACCTATCCACAGTGTGCCTAGTCCTTGAAAATCTCTATTTAAGTACACAAATTTGATCTTCTTAAGCTCAAATTTAATCAAAATCTACTTGTTTGAAGGCTTAAAATTGAATGCCTTCTTCCACATGAGTGGAGATGGTATCACGTCGACCTCTCTCTTCCCGTGTTCACATACATTTCACCTCCCTAATCCGCTGTTTTCTTATGCTTCAAAATGATTTCACATGCAGGTGAAGCTTCTATATTTCTTAATGAAAACTAAACTTTTCATAACATTTGCCGCAGAATAATTCCAAAAAAGAAGAGACGAGGAGGCCGAAACCTCCGAAACACCGGTGTATGACCCTGGTGTACCAACCTCGTTCAGGCTAAAAACATTTTTTTTCGAAATTATTTTGAATGTTTATCACAAAGTTTTGAAAACAGTCGATCTTATGGATTTGCCGCAGACTCGAAATGCGTTTGTGGATCCATAAATGAATGAGGAAGTCTGACAAAAGTAACAACAATGCCATAAAAATTGAGCGGAAGGATTATGGCTTACGTGTAGTCTACAGCGGCACCAACTCTCTCAAATAACAGGGTTTTTTCGGCGCTTTATTGATCCAACTTCATAACGCTCTTTTCAATGTACGGATCCCAGTACTTATAGCATTCAAATCGTCTTTTTCGTCTTCTTCTTGAACGTCGTAAAACACTGGTTGAGCATGATTCTTTGAATCTTGAAGATAGCCTGCCTGTGGCGTTCCTTAGGGAGCTTGTTGTTGCCTACCGCAATGTGTTTAAGGGAGACCTTCGGCTTCGCTCGCGCCGCGACGAGCATCACAATCACTCGGACACGTCACCCATAGCAGGATAATCCACGAGAATTCTCTATTTTACCCCTTTGTCAAAGTGTTATGACGTCATATTCATTCAGAATTGCTAAATGCTTTGCAGGATTTCAATCTAACACGGGAGTTAATCCAGCTTTTCACCCCTACCAAGAGTACGCACAACCGCTATACTACCGAGACTCTTGAGCGAAAGTTCAGTTCTCATCTCAAACAGTATCACAGTAAGTACTCCCGCAACGCGCGGTGAAGAGAAGCGAGCGACTAGAAATAGTTTTCAACAATTAGTAATTGTTTAAGTTTGGGTACCGCTTCACGGATTGAATCACTAAAATAATTCTGTTTGTATTTCCTAGCCTATGTGAAGCATATATCAGTAGAAAGTCATTGTTTTCTCTTGTTTCATTTCGATATTACGAGTTGGTCCAATATTATCTCTGTCGGCATATTGTCGCTAGTAAGATTCTCGACTTTGATCATTTGGTCATCGTCCATTCGTATCTGGATGAAAGAAGCACTTGTACAAGCTGTCGTGAAATTATTATGGCGTCGACACAGCTTCTGGGAGAGCATCTTAGCAACAGAAAATCTGAATTGGAGACCATTCACGAGTTCAGCCAAAGTGTACGTCATGATAGGTAGCAACTATTATTAGATGTACCAGAGAATCACCTTCTGATCCACGCATGTGGTCTGTTATATAGCTCTGGCTTATAGAGCCCGATACACGTGCTTCGACCTTGACAGTCTCATCAATCGAGCGGTACCCTTTCGTCTTTTGCCAAACCTTTCGGAGACACTCAGCCCCCTTTACTAAGAGTGGGGACGATGAACATTTTACTCAGTCTATCAAGTAAAATTATCTTGAATGTGTTTCACACTCGATTCCTTTTGGCTGGTGTCGCTAATATATCATACCTTTTGCTTCGAGCGTTTTCTCAAGACCACGCTCAAACTTCAGCATACAGATAATCACTTTCTGAGACAGCCCTATATAACAGACTACATGCGCTACTCAAAAAGTGAAGTACCGCCCGACTGATGAGATAGTCAAGGTCGAAACAGGTGCATCGAGTCCTTTAAATCAGCCCTATATAGCCGACCACACGAGTGGCTCGAAAAGTGATTATCTGGCATAGTGAATTTTGCGCGTGGCCTTGAGAAAACACTCGAAACGAAATATATGGTAGATAACTCGATAAAACAGAATATTAAAGCTCGCACTATGAAAGCATTAAGTGTACGCCACTCTATTTTGGAAACTGTGGGAGAAACATTAGAATGGTTATGATCGCTAGATGTCCTGAATTTCATAACCTCCATTAAGCCATTAAGCTATAAGATGATGAGCTAAGAAAGATATGGTGCGCAGCGAATCCGTGGAGCAAGGAGGACCCACTGGGCTACTTTTGCACGCGATAGGGAAAAATGCAAGTGTTGTTGGTACTTGTTCGAGTCACTCGACGATCAACGGGACGACAAGTGATACAGGTGACTAAGCCGTTGATATGAATATTTGAGGGAAATCAGGAGCCCTTTCCTGAGACCTTGAGTTATTTTTGTCGCTATTGAACTTCTAAACACCGCTCAACGAGAGCTCTTTTTCTAGAATAGGTAAAAGCAAACTTTTCTGCCATTTACTTGATCAGTAGTGCTCGTAATTATCGCCAGAATGTAAGTGTGATTCCGGCAAGGAAAGACATTGGTTGGAGAGGTACAACTAGACACGGTAGCCTTAGTGCTCATCAGCGACAGGTGCGTTTTTAGAACAAATGTGTAGCTTGGGTAATATAGAGCGTTACTGACGGGAGTACAAGTTTTTGTAGATGTAAAAGTTTTGTTAAATTGTTTAAACATTTTCCGCCGATGATATTATCAATGACAGATGCTTGAATTATCAGCAAACGTGCTTTATTTAAACATGCCAAAATTCTAAGCGTGTTAATAAAATTATACGATGATTTCCCTTTACAGTCTTTATCGCTCTTAGCATCCAGGATCTTGGAAGGCGAGACAACATGGAAACCTGGTTTTACATGATTGTGGGAATGCTGAGAGGAGCCCTTTCCTGGAGATTAGTGCCAGGTGGAGTCCAATGGCGCCCTTGTATTGACGCTGTACGAAGAAAACAAACCCGGTTTTCTTCATTCTAATTAGTTTGTACTATTATAGTTATACAATATAAATATATATATATATATCCACGAACCTCCCTCTTTGAGGGATCCCGCCCGGTTGGTCGCGAGGACACGTGGCGCGTCCCCAGGTGGTGAATAGGGGATAAAAGGCGAGCCAAAAGCGACCGTGTGCTTCCAGAGACGCAGGTGGATTCAGGGGAGAGCAACCCTGCTTCTGCAGCGCCGACTTGACAAAAACTCTATTTCTACGAGTCAAGTTGGCCAAAAGCCCGCAATCAAGCGGGTGGGAAGTACATGGGAGGCGGTTAGAAGTCGCCTCCAACAAGTAAGCTCCTCCCGCTTCTCCGAGAGAGACTGGCAAGCTACTCGTGAGTACCCAGCCCCCACGTTTAGAGCCTGGGAAGCTATACGTTGAGTATCGAAATGCCAAAAACAGCAAGAAATATGGGCCTCATTCCCCCGACCCGAAAGAGCCCCTGGTACGGCAGCGCCAGGTAGGACGAGTACGGAGAGGCTGCTAAAATCTCACGGCCGAACTAGGCTGCCAAGATCGAAACGGACTAAAATGACGATCTGTACCTACAACGCAAGAACCATTGCTCACCAATCCGCTGTAAAAGATCTATTGATTCAAGCAAGAAGAATAAGGTACGATGTCATTGGCCTGGCTGAGACGAGAAGGCGCCATCCTTTTCACGCTGTTTATGACACCGGAGAAGAACTGTTCCTTGGTACATGCGATCGCAAAGGTGTCGGCGGCGTTGGCGTCCTCGTCAAATCGAATTTGACCATGCACATAGATTCGTTCGAACAACTAACAATCCGTATCGGACGATTACGGCTGAAACGATGTGGTTCTATGCCGGCTTCGACCATCTTCGTTGCTTACGCGCCAACTTCAAGCTATGACGAAGACGAAGTCGAAGCGTTCTATATGGACCTCGAAAAATTCTTCACAGAAGATCATTCTTCAAGGTCATTGTCGGAGATTTTAATGCAAAAATTGGATTTAGAAGAACGTCCGAAGAACGTCACATTGAGATCCACGGATTAGATTGTAATGAAAAGGATGAGCAACTATCTGAGTTTACCATGACGACCTAAACCACTTATGGAAACTCGCAGTTCCAATGGCCTCACTTCCAGCGATGGACGTGGGAGTCTCTCAATGGAGAGTACCATAACGAAATAGAAACATCATAGTAAATCGAAGGTTTTGCCTGACCGATGTCGCTGTTGTTCCTAAGTTCTACACAGGATCAGACCATCGCCTCCTTCGCGCAACGTTCCGTTTTTCGAGGAGAGGAGAGAAAGCCGCTAAATTCAAACAACGAAGTCCCAGAACTACCATAAACTGGGATGTATCCAAATCATTAATCGGCTCTTGGGAAGATACCGTTGTCGACAACATCGACGACGAATACGATCGACTCGTTGAATATCTTCGCGTTAGCGCTATGAAAGCCGAGAGTCCTAAGGTCACGAAGAGACGCTTGTCTCCGCAGACACTCGAGCTGATACGTCAACGTGGAATCGCACGAGCTACAGGCAACCGAATCTTAACGTCCGAACTTGCGAAACGCTGCAGAGAAGCGATAAACGAAGACCTTAAGGAGAGAAGAGCAGCAATAATGGCAGAAGCTGGGAAGAGCATTCGCAAAGCCCAGCGAGGCTTCGCCAACTATAAGACCGAAACGATTGCACCCCGATACCTTGACGGGACACTTACAGCTTCGAGAAGGGCTATGGAGAAAATCATCCACCAATACTACTCGGATCTCTTCGCTAGCCATGTCCTCTTACCGTCATATAAATTGAAAGAGGACGGATATGTCGTCCCACCGGTCCTCCATTCCGAAATCCGACATGCTATATCGTCGGTGAAGAACAGAACAACACCCGGTCCAGGCAGGATTAGACCAAAACACCTGAAGAACCTGCCGCCAGTTCTCATCAACACCCTGGCTCGGCTCTTCACTCGCTACCTGTCAGAATGCAAGGTCCCTACTCAATGGAAAACTAGCAAAACCGTATTGTTGTTCAAAAAGGAGACCTTCACGACATAGGCAATTATCGCCCACTCTGCTTGCTGTCCGTTGTCTATAAACTCTTTACTCGAGTCATCCTGAACAGAAATGACAGAACACAGGACTAAGGACAGCCATGCGAACAGGCAGGGTTCCGAAAAGGATTTAGTACCATGGACCACATCCACACGATTACAAGACTCATCAAAGTTTCACGAGAGTACAAACAACCACTCTGTATCACTTTCATCGATCTGAAGAAAGCCTTTGATTCAGTTGAAACAGAAGCGGTTATAGAGGCTCTGGATAACCAGGGCGCCCCTACTCGGTACATAATGATCCTTTGTGAGCTTTATAAAGATTTCACGACCAAAATATCTCCATTCTACAACAACATCATCATTGACGTAAGAAGAGGGGTTCGACAAGGCGATACAATTTCGCCAAAACTATTCACTGCCACTCTATAAAACGTCATGCCAACATTAGAATGGGAAGAAATGGGAGTGAAAATTGACGGGCGACAATCAAACCTTCTTCGCTTTGCTGAAGATATCGCTCTCTTAACACCAAACATCAGCCAAGCGGAACGAATGTTGACCGATTTCGATAACGCCTATGGAAAGATTGGTCTTCAACTGAATCTAACGAAAACAATGTTCATGAGGAACGGATGGGTTTCTAATGCCCCATTCACGCTCAACGGAACGACAATCTCCGAATGCTCCAGTTACGTCTATCTAGGTCGTGAAATCAACATGATGAACGACCTAGCTCCAGAGTTAAGCAGGAGGAAACGAGCGGCTTGGGGAACGTTTAAGAGCATCGAAGATGCAGTGAAGAGGACAAAGAACATCCGACTCCGTGCCCACCTTTTCGACTCGACAAATATCCCTGCCCTGACGTATGCAGCAGAAACCTGGTCGATACGTAAGCAGGATGAAAGATCACTTGGCGTTATCGAACGCGCAGTCGAAAGGTCGATGCTAGGAGTACCCCGTATCTTGCAAATGAGAGAAAGGATCCGAAGTTCCGACTTATGTCAACGATCGAAAATCAGAGGCGCCGTTCTACACGCCAGGATATCGAAAATAAGGTGGGCCGGACACGTGATGCGCTTCAACGACAACCGATGGACGAGAGCCGTTACCGACTGGATTCCTCGGGACGTCAAGCGCTCTAAAGGAAGACCACTGACCCGTTGGTCCGATTTCTTAACGAAAGCGATAGAAGAAAGATATGATGCTCAGCGAATCCCTAGAGCGAGGAGAACCCACTGGGCTACTCTCGCACGCGATAGGGAAAAATGGAAGAATTGCTGGTACCCGCTCGAGTCACTCGACGATCAACGGGACGACAGGTGATACAGGTGATCTATTTCTGCTTCTACTTGTTATACTGCAATTTTCACACAAACAGTTCAAGAGTGTCGTCAAAAACGTTATTAGATGGACGCACGTTGTCATACCTTCTTTCTCACACCGGCGATAAAATGCAAAACAGCGGGATACCGATTTTGAAGCTGTTATATAACATGAAGTGCATATGCGCAGCGAATATCGAATGTCTAGAGTATCAAGCTCTATTCCAACATAATATTAGAACTCATGTGGCAACTATAAATGTTCGCAGACTCACTAATGTCTCGTATTCTGACAGTTTACCTCCAGATAACTCATAAAAGGCTTACAGATGATAGAAAGGAGAAGGACCGAGCCGTAGCTGTCAATGTCATGCAATACTTCTTTTCGTTTAGCGACTGCTCCGCCAGACCTTCGACGGTTGGCTGCTAGCAGATAACACGTTGTAGCGTAAAAAGAGTGCTGCGTAAAACGAGCGTCGGTGGTGCAACGGTTAGCATACGCTCCCGGAAAGAGTGTGATCTGGGTTCGAATCGTGGCTGACGCAAATGTTTTTGCACAGCACTCCACATTATTCGGTATGTCTGTATAGATGCTGAAAATGCAAGTGAACTCGTAAAGGCAGTGGTAGCAAATCCATAATCAGAACTCACCTACTTTGCACGACGCCTGTACCTGAAACAAGTCAAAAAGTCAAGCAAATCGCTTTGGTTGAGGCTTTTTGATCAAGGGAGATTAGAGAATGAAAACAAAGTACTTGTCGAAATAGAGGGCATCTTAAATGCCTGATCAACTCCTTTTCGAAGTCATAAGTAGTGTCGAGAACAGACTTGATGAATATGCCAGTCAAATTAGCTTCTAGATGGCGATATCTCGCAATTGACAATTTTGAATAGTGTCTTTGCTTTTGTTCATTAAAAATTCATCCAAATGAACATAAAAACTGTGCGAGAACGGAAGGAGAGCGTATTTTGAGATGGACACACAAATGATTTTCGCCATTGATTGGACCTGAAGGCTAGCACTCATAGACATTAAATTCGTATGTAACAACATTCCTTATAGAACGAAATGCGGTGTGCAGAAAAACAAGCAGCTCGAGCAGCTGGTCGAATACAATTTCTCTTTGAAACCCCGAAACAATTCAGCCAGATGCTTACCATAGTGGATTGTTCAATTAATGGATCTTCAGAAATAGAAAGTTTCACGGTAATAAAGAGAAAATGTCGAAATAGTTACGTTTTTGAACTCAATAAATCATAATTTGAAATAGGCATCTCAGCTCTCTAAGCTACTGTGAGTTAGCGTACGAGAGTGGTAAATTCAATGCTTGCTATGCTTTTGCTTCATACACTGTCATTGGCAGTATAAGACGCTGCCACAGTGAAAATGTTGAATATATCACCGCTAATATAAAGAAATTGCTAAAAGCATCTAGTTTTCGCATTTTTGAAAAGGTGAATGTGTTAGGTCAAGGAAAAAGTCCGTCAGCAGCTGCTGAAAATTTAAAGTTTGCACATAGATCCAGTTAAAAGCATAAGCAATCAATACCAGGTACTAAAATTCGGAGTATATATTCCAGAGGAGGAAAGGGAGTGTATTTTATTCACGAGATGTTTCCGTGATTTACAATAAGTGACCCTGTGTGGAACAAACATAATTTAAATTTTTCGCCAGTGTTGAACCTTTCTCCTCATCCTGCATATAAAAGGTGTTATCAAATAAAGTAGATGAATTTGGTAATGTAATTGCCACAAGGCCGTGTCCATAATTTAGATCAGAGACGAAAAGGGATTCGTATGAATGAGCACTGGGACTGGGAAGAAGAGTCATCGTTTTCGACAACAAACATGGTCACGAGCTATTCAGAGCGTGAACTAAAAACAGAGAAAAACGAATGTTTCAAGAAGAATTAGATACCATAATGTTGATTAATTCTGAAGTCATTAAATATTTTACTCGGTGTAGTAATGAGTTAGTTAATTCTTCTGTTCGATATGATTGTTTCATTAAAGACGGCTTTTGACTGAATAGAATAAAGATTCAAAGGTTTGAGATGAAACACAGGCATCCATACCTAGAGCTGGCCATTTGAAAACGAAAATAGAGTTCTGCCGTTTGTTTCAAGCGTTTTCTTAAGACTACGCTCAAATTTCGATATATCTGATAATTATTACTTACACCAACATGTCATGTGACATGTTATGGGCAATGTACAGTTCGATACACAGGTTTGGGCCTTGGCAGCTTCGTTAGTTGGGTAGGCCCTTCGCCACATATGGGTGTGGTTTACCCTTCAGAGGACTGGCTAAAGTTGAAAGACCTGCCCGACTGACGAGGCTGCTAGGGCCGAAACACGTGTATCGGGATGTACAAGTGCCCTCAACAGATCACATGACATGTTGGTTCAAATGACAATTATCAGGAATTAGGATTGCAGAGACGCAAGCTTTTACTCATATCATATTTATCTCGCTTTTGAAACACTTACGCGAGGTGTTGCAAAACTTTGCTATAATCAATACGCCAGAGATTTCGGTTTTCTTGAAAACAGTAATGACTTTAATTGGGAACTATAGAAGATACCCAGCGCGTGTGAGACTTCGGAGATGCATCCAGACAATTAACCCTTCCGTGACCACCAGTTGTGATAGCCACACGCAGTGCAAATCGCCGTTTTTGGTTTTTGATTAGAGTTTTTTCATCGTTTTGGATAAAATCCTGGGGTTTTTGGGAATAGTTCGATAGGTCAAGATTTTCTCTACACATTCGAATGCTTTTAGTGCAAAATAACGCTCATATTTGAAACGAACAGCTTTTTTTTTACTACGAAATCACAGTGATAATGACATTCTGTCAATCGTAATAAGCTGTACAAAGAACATAATGATATATTTATCGATCAGTTTGATACATTTTATTATAGACAACACTTAAGAGTTGTAATAGTGGCTGGAAATTGTAGAACAATGAACAGTATGTCAGAGAAGCTGTTGCACTATTTATGCGATGCCAGGTCATCGATAATTCTTAGCATAACCAAGTTTCTGTAGCATGGAATCGTTCATTTTTTATAAATTAAATAATGATGCACACGATGAAGATGTAAACTCATGGATTACAGAACATTTCTGTCCAAAAAGAGTCGATCGTAATCAGGAGAGCTACTAAGTATAGCAGGCTACCCATTTTATCATTGTTCCAGCAAATCCAAGGTTTGTTTATAGTCTGAGTATAGAAATCTATTTTTTCCTGACAATCGAAGCCTGATACTCCGACAGCGCGCTGGATTGGCTGCTGTGTCTAGTTCACGAATTATGGTGATTTCACATTAGCTACGGGCTAACCTAGCCATAGCATATTCTGTGTAATGTAATTATATCGCGTATAATTACGTCAATTTTCTGATTTACAGTGAGAAACTGGATCCGTAGGTAAGAAGAATTTTGTGAAGCTGCTAGTTGTTGATATTGTGAGAGAAGTGATGCCTGAATAACTACTTTGAATCGGAGGTCTTACACACTAGTGAAACTTGAAACCTTACACACTGCCATCCAAAGACGTATTGCGAGCTTTTACCAGATGTGTAGATCAAGTAAATCAATCACATAGATCAAAGCCATAGAGCTTATGCGCGAAGGTAAGAATATATGATTTTTTTTGTTTGCTCTGTAGCACACTCACTAACTAGCTGTCACATCGTTATCGTCTTGGTTTTAGCTGCTTACGAGTACTCGCTTTTCTTCTTCATCCTACTATCGAGTGAGTTTATTGCTCCATTACAACTACAATTTGCTATAATATTTGCAAATATTCGAGAGCTTACCTTTCGGCGCCGACTGTCAAGAGAAGAAAGCGGTCAAGCCTCAGGAGGAGAAGACTGTGAAACTTCTGAAGATGAAAATTGAAAAGCATGCTCCAAGGCTTGGCTGTAAGCGCTGAAGGGTACGCTGGTAACTAATCAGACGCGAGCGCGGCCAAAAACGTGCACACTTCACAATTTTCTAAGGATGACGATGACGGAACTAACGATGCACAAAGAGCTCCTTTGGACGTTGACATTGTAGTTGATTTTCCTGATTGATTATTGATAACCAATATCTGTCAGCACAAGTGGGCTAAATGCCGATAGCGACTGCCCCGCCAGACCGTCGACGGATGGCTGTTAACAGATAACGCGTTGTAACGTTAAAATAGTGCTCTGCCAAACGTGCGTCGGTGGTGCAACGGTTAGCATACGCTCCCGGTAAGAGTGAGATCTGGGTCGAATCCCGGCTGACGCAAATATTTTTGCACAGCACTCCACCTTATTGAGTATATTGTAACATCATACCACCGCAAGTGGCAATTTAATGAAATCATTTCTGATTTATCCAAAGATAGTTCTTATCCTTTTAATCTTCTAACCAGAGAAAGCGCGCTTGTAAGCTTAAGGGATACAGCCATCATTCTACTTGGAAATGGTTCCAATGTGATTCGATGGTGAAGTGGTAGCACTCGTCCCCGGTATGAATGAAAAGTGGGTTCTGCTCTCGTCTGAGCTCGCACTTTTGCTCACCTCTCAGTTCGCTTGGGTATCTATGAAAATTTATAACACTGCGAAAAGAAAAATGCAGTAGAAAAAACTAGAATTCGTGAGTATTATAAAAGTATGTCTGCAAAAAAAATTTCACTTATTCAAGCGAAATCAATGATTATCACTAGTTGTTATATAGAAGAATGCTCATTATTGATTTCCTTTTTCTTTCACAATCTATATGCTTTCTGTATACCTTGGTTTTAGCTTTTTTCATTTCTAGCATTGTTTCTTCAACTTATTGAGCAACCTTGTGGTACAAGTATGGAATCGCATCTCGTAGTTTTAGATTGCTCTAGACTAAAAAGACAGGTGCTTATTAAACTAATGAAGATTTCAAAAAATCTATCAAAAACCTCAAAAGCTATCGAAATATTATTAAATCTCTTAGGACATGAGAATATTTTATACATTCAAACGATAGAACTGTTATCGCCCGCATTATGGCATTGTTCTCATACAGTTATAATAAAACGACAATAATATTGAAAATTGTTCTAGTAGTTGATAATAATGATTATGAGGGATGATAAGCAAAGGAAATGTGCAGTGAGCGCTCTATTGTTGTTTTATATACTGCGATAACAAAGATTGATTGATATTTATACAAATAGTATCGACTATCGAATTTATGGAAACTTGTGCAAACAATTCGTTTTTGCTTGAACAGCTTGTAAGTACAGCTGGTAAGATCGATTTTTGTCTAGTAAAAGACGACTGACAAAAAGGTACTTGATCGAAAAGCAGAAAAAGATATATTGATGGTCAACGTGACCCTGTAGAGGTTAATGAATGGTTCGTGGTTCGAACTCCCCACCCCGAATCAAGCCCGCCATTCCTTTGGGATTGGCAAATCAGAACAGATTTGTCGAGGAGACGCACAATCTCGGATTGCTCTATATTGGTAGATCGCGACAAGCTACAAGCCGAATATGCATTCAGTCATTTCAGAGATGCTCAGTAATTCAGCTCAATGGACGACATATTTCCCAGACACTGATCAACTCCAACGCTTTACCTTTTATCCTTCAACCCATTCCGTACCATACAGTCACAGAGGTGATGACCAGCAACGAAATTGTATCCCATAGGCGCGTCAATTGAAAGCGCATTGAAGTCAGTATTTATTTGGCATCAGTAATATGAATGCGTTTCTAACTGATTTTTTGAGATCATCGCATTTTTCTGGCTGTCTTTTACCTTTGTTATAGAAGAAATCGTAAACTGGAAAAAGGTAGCCTTTAGAAGATGGAATCATGGTCAATAAATCGGCGAATTCAATAGAATCCGCGCAGATGTTTGCGAGATTTGCAGGGAACCATGTGCATCAGTGTTCATAAAGTAGAAGATGATGAATTCAACGACTTTCCTTTCTCTAGATGATAGCAAAAGAAGCAGCCATTTGTAAGAAAACAGTTGAAAGTGGGACGTAATAAGATTCTTTTGACATTTTATGTTTACCACGTCAAAACTGCGCCTTGAAATACCATTTATTTGGAAGTCAAACGATTTCGATTTGCGAATTAATGACATCAGCAGATTTTGCACTGAGAAGCTTTCATTTTTCTGGAAAGCGTAGAATTTGAGAAATATGCATTGGAGAAGAACAAAGCTAGGTGAACAAGAAGATGACAGTGGAGATCTCAAGTTTTTATAACATTGTATAGCTACACTTCTGAAAATACCAAGTGAATAATGAGATCGATAAGAAGAACGTCAAAAATGGCGAAGAAAATTGTTGTGAAGATTGGCTATATTGTTTGTTTGTTTTAGATCTTTGATGCAACGATAACTGCCCACACGACCACATATAAACTTTTTGAATGAGGTCACAAAATGCAGAATATTATTGACATTACCTCTCCACAGATACTCGACTATCATCTCAGCCAACACTCATGACTCAACCAGCACTTGATTCTTATGAATTGTCTAACTGCTCGAACTTCTATGCATACAGAAACTGATACTTATTTAAGTAATCAGTATTTAGCGAAGGTGTAGGGAGGTGGTTTTTTTAGATCACAGTTATTGATCGTACTGTAGCTTGTGTTGCATTATGATATCAGTTAAAAGCTATGTGATGAATCATATCATTAGTTTCGAGTGTTTTTGAAGACCACGCTCAAATTTTGATATGCCTGAAAATTATTTTCGGGTCATCCATGTGGTCTGTAATGGGCGCTTACACTGTGCAATACACGTGTTTCGCCCTTTCAGCCTTGTCAGTTGCATGGTACTTTTCGTCCGAGAAAATCTCTTTTGGGGAAGAACGCCTTACCGTTAGAATAATTATCAAGCATGTTCAAATGTGGGGATTGTTAAACGATTAGTATGATATTTCAAAATTATCAGCTAAGAGCAATCGCATGTGCAACACTGCCCGTTCTGCCATTTAATCACTCAACGGCGTCTGTAAATATTACGTCTGCGGTTTCTCTAAGTAAGGGTATTTCCCCTTAGATCGGATTGGCTCATACGAAAGGCACCTTGCAACTGACGAGGCTGAAAGGCCAAAACACGTGTATTGCACTGTATAAGTGTTTCGTGAATGATTTTTGATGTGTGTGAGAAAATGACAAACGAGAATGACATACTAACGCCTATTTTTTCATCCACTCAAATTTCTCGTAAAACGATCACGGATGTAGACTGATACGTGCTAAACTATCTGCGATAATCTCGATTTGTGTTTTATTTTCGGCTGTTAGTGCGAGTATAAATTAGACCTTTTCACATATCTCTGAGTTTCATTTGTTCTGCCATCACCTTTTTTAGCCTATTCGAGTAAAAAACTATTACTGCTGCCGCATCTTGCTGTTACTTATAGCAGTGCCATCGTTGCTGCTACCATCATGAGGGTCGGAGGTAATGTACTGAGCAGCCAACGAACTAATCGCATTATTCGTTGCCGTCACAGCAACGACTGTCATCTTGGAAAAATCTCAAGAAGCATTGTTAATCTTTGGTGGAAAGGTTTTGGTCACTTTGGCTACTTCAAGTAACGCTGTACATTATTCTCCTTGCCACTCGATGATTATTATCTCAACGGAGAGCGAATGTAAAAATCAAATCCTGTTCTATGAAGGAGCACTCATCGCTCTCGTTGTAACAGTATATCTATATTATGTTAGAATCAGATCAATCTGTCCCTCCATTGTATATGAAACACTAGTAAGGCGTTCACTAAACCCTTCAGTTTACCAATATTTCTCATATCATTTCAATATTATTATTATTGCTATCAGCATCATTCTCATCTTTATTCCCGTGAGAATCACTATTAATAATAAGTAAAATTAATAGCACACTGTTTATGCAAATTAATAGGTAATTGGGGCTAGGTTAATAATAGGTTCTAAATATGGTTCCACACAAAGTTTTTGTGCAACTTTTGTTCTGTTCACATCTCCACGTCTTCTTTCTCTTCAGATCAGAATCAATACTAGTCGACTTCGCAGAGACAACCATTCTTTCATTAAGTGTTTTCCGAAATTCGTCGAGTCGCATACAATGGAGCATCACTCGGATTTTTCAAGACAACATCGTATTCTGTGTCAGTCGATGTTATATTAGCTGACATATTGCAAGGCAATATTTTTGAAAAGATTATTTTGAACAAATATGCCACGAAACGTGTGGTAGTGAGTCAATCGCCCTTCCAATTTATTTGATCCATCCAACAAGGCACAAGGAGCGGCAGTTACGATCCCAGCGCGAAAATGAAAAGCATCTACGTTCGGAGGTCTTGTGGTATTTCGGATAAACTCAAACAATTTGAGAACGAAACTAAAAGGCACTATCCTATTTTCTCCTCCTCTGTCTTTTATTTTCATTTGATCCATATAAATTTTTTCGTCACTGTGCGGTTCCCGGTACTTCTAGCGGTCACTTTGTTTTTCGTCTCCTTCATGGAAGGCGCAGATTAGTGGTTGAGCACATCTCCTCGCAATTATTGTGTATAGCCAGGCTGGGGCGTTTCATGGGGCGCTCGTTACTGATTGCCAGAGAGCGTTGGAGGGTGGGGATATTCATAAAAGCTTATTAGTGGCATAATCACTCAAACAAATATTTCAGCACAGGCAAATTTCATTGACTCAGAGCATCGTGGCCCTAAAGTAGGCGAAAATACTAAGACGATAGTCGAATGAATTTTCATATAATAACTTCGTGATAGTTCGACAATCTGGATAAAGAATAGTGATCATTCTTGTCGTGGTTCGATAAAGTCGGTTTGAGGGAACGAGAGTTTCATTCATCATCCTACGTGAATTGCGTACGGGCTGTCTCACTAATAAGAAACGCAAAACGGTAAGTATTTGTTAGCAATAGCACTTTGGGGACGATTGGGACATGTCGCTAGCCCCGCCCTGTCGCCACATCGGCGGGGGGGCAGTTTATTGTGCCGCGTGGTTAGCGATGCCGGCCATCAGGAAGGTTGCTGGTTCGATCTTCTCTTGTGACGCTTTACAGCGAATCTTTTGGCGTTACTTTTTAATATCGATTAGTACGAAGGTCCTTTTATAATGTAGTCATCTTAGCAAAAAAAACTCAATCATTTAACAAGCCACTACTTCTTAATACGATGCGCAGATCCATGGGGTGACAAAGCATTTCGAACTTTTTTCGCAATTCTTCCAACGACGTTTTAGAAGATGGATTCGAAAATACGATTTCTACAAAGCAAGATTTTTTGGATGAAGCTTGGATGTAGTCAGCTCTGCGGAATCTGTGCTTTGATTCCGCTGTTACCTCATGGATCTACGTTTCGCATCAAAATATAGTAAAATGTCAGACAACTGAGCTTTTTTTTTTGCTATAGCATTTACGTATAGAAGAACTATGAATGTTTATCGGCACACAAATAACGCCAAAAAGAGTGCAGTGAAGCGTTGTGGTAGGAAGTCAAATCAGCAACCGTCTTTCCAATGATCGTCATCACTAATTACTCGGCACATTGGACTGCTCCCTGGCCGCGTGCAGCGACGGGCCAGGGCTAACGCCGTGTGTTCGTCGTCCCCAATGTGTTAAGGAGTATAGTCTATTCACCGAATAATAAGGATAAGAATGTGCATTGTTCTGCTGAGAAATGTGACTGAAACTTTGACCATAGAGAATCAAACATACTTGTCAGAGCATCAAGAACAATTTTGAAGGACAGAAAAGATGACTACTACCATAGAGAATAAGACAATGGATAAAGATGCACGCTATGAGGAGCTAATTTTCTCCATAAGTCTACATGTGGGTGAGGGAGGGGGGGGGGGGGGGAGGCGCTTTGAGTCGGCTATCTCCACAATCGCAAGGAAAATCATCTCGACCAGCATTCTATGACTCTCATCCCTCAAGCAACATTGAAATCACGCGCGATATGATTGGAGTTTGGTGAGGTTGAGTGCAAAGAAGCAAATCGAATGTAATAAACTGAAATTTGCACAGCATATGTGATGGCGAATCATTCAAAAAAAGTACAATATCGAGGGTAATCTGATTTCGGTCATTAAGGTTAGCTCCTACTGTTTCGCATCAGAAATAATCCTTTTCTCAGCCCTTTTCTCTCCTCATGTTTACTCTCCGAATTATAAACGCGAACCGCAAGAAAGATTGCCTTGTTATTACACATGAAATTACACATGGTATATAAGTGTGTTATTTTGATACAAGAGGTGCTTAAGGAGTCTATGTAATTTCTGCACGCTGGGTCTCCACTTGACCAACACGACGAAAAGTCATAAAAAGCAGTGATTATATCAAAAGCCGTTCTTACTCTCAATACGAATAGATTCTTGGTTTGGTGATCTTTTCTGTTGAAGTAATGGATGTGTTTATCTGACTGGGTTGTGAGTAACGCACTCCTTTGACGCTCTTAAGAGGTCAAAGGGGCCAAAACGTAGATTGACAGTATGAATTGTATTGAAGCAACATCGTCTTTTCATTAAGAATAAAACGTTGAAGCTTTCGGCGCTGGTCAATCCCTGAGGGATGTGCCATGAATTCGTCTTCAATTTTTAACATCACTTGAGGTGATTGAATGCGTATCTGGTCTTTACAATGGTGGCTCGCGGTGGCCTTCCGCTGAACCGAGTCATCGCTGCTTATCCTCCCAGAGAAGTCTGAGATCAAACTGGTACCAATTTACCGACCCCGGAGAGATGGATGGCTTGGTGAGCCATGAGCGCGAGATCGTACCACTCACCCCGTGTGCGACGCGGAACACCTCTAACTATTGCAGCGTCTTTTTCATATAAAAAAAGGTAAACTGTTAAAAAATGCCAAAGTTAAAAGCTAATCGTCTTGAATACTGCTCTTGGAAAAACGGAATATCAAACAGAGCCGGAACGACGGACAAAATGCTTAAGACACTGGTAGAGGATGATTGAGAAAAAACGAATCGTTGCAAGGAATACTGGAATTAGCATGGTACAACAGATCATGTAAAAAAAAACTCCTTTTTCTCAATCTTTCTCGCTGATTTGACGGAAAATGAAAGTGATTTTGATTTACGTGAACGTCGTCTCTGATCGAGCTTGTCCTCGGGCTGGACGAAGCATGTTAGATCAAACGGCGCTGCATCATCTGATAGACGCCAATTGAGTAATGCAGCAGTTGTTCTACTAGTGGGTCCTTCCGACGACTACAGAGGAGGATCTCCTACGAGAGACCTGGCGATAGACGCAGCAGCTGTCTAGCACCGCACGAGCGCCATGCCACTCCTCATAAAAGACACGAAACATGTTATCATGTTATCGAATTAACTACTTGTATCGTTGCTCCATGCAGAAGAAAGAAGCATCAGTGTGATTTCTCTTCGTTATACACACTTGCTGCATTTGCATCTCTGATAAGTTCTTGCCTCGTTAGTTCATCATCCAGACAAAGGTAAATTACCCACGTTTAAGGTATGGCAAAAATATGCGCCACACTACTCTATAGACAACTACGGCTGAAACGATGTGGTTCTATGCCGGCTTTGACCATCTTCGTTGCTTACGGGCCAACATCAAGCTATGACGAAGACGAAGTCGAAGTCGAAGCGTCCTATATGGACCTCGAAAAATTCTTCACAGAAGATCTTTCTTCAAGGTCACTGTCGGAGATTTTAATGCAAAAATTGGATTTAGAAGAACGTCCGAAGAACGTCACATTGGGACCTAAGGACTAGATTGTAATAGGGTGAGAAGCTATCTGAGTTTATCATGACGACCCAAACCATCCATGGAAACTCGCAATTCCAAAGGCCTCACTCCCAGCGATTGACGTAGGAGTCTCCTAGTGGAGAGTACTATAACGAAATAGACCACATCTTAGTAAATCGAAGGTTTTGCCTGACTGATGTCGCTGTTGCTCCTAAGTTCTACACGGGATCAGACCACCGCCTCCTTCGCGCAACGTTCCGTTTTTCGAGGAGAGGAGAGAAAGCGGCTAAATTCAAACAACGAAGTTCCAGAACTACCATAAACTGGGATGTATTTAAATCATTAGTCGGCTCTTGGGAAGATACCGTTGTCGACAACATGACGAAGAATACGATCGACTCGATGAATATTTTTACGTCACAGCTATGAAAGCTGAGAGTTCTGAGGTCACGAAGAGACGCTTGTCTCTGCAGACACTCGAGCTGATACGTAAACGCGGAATCGCACGTGCTACAGGCAATCGAAACCTTACGTCCGAACTTGCGAAACGCCGCAGAGAAGCGATCAAAGAAGACCTCAAAGAGAGAAGAGCAGCAGTTATGGCAGAGCTGCAGAAGCTGGGAAGAGCATTCGCAAAGCCCAGCAAGGCTTCGCCAACTATAAGACCAAGATGATTGCACTCTGATACCCTGACGGGACACTCACAGCTTCCAGAAGGGTTATGGAGAAAATCGTCCACCAATACTACTCAAATCTCTTCGCTAGCCTTGTCCTCTTATCGTCATATAATGTGAAAGACCATGAATATGTCGTTCCGACAGTCCTACCTTCCGAAATTCGACATGCTATATCGCCGGTGAAGAACAGAACAACACCTGGTCCAAACAGGATTAGACCAAAACACCTGAAGAACCTGCCGCCAGTTCTCGTCAACACCCTGGCTCGGCTCTTCACGCGCTACCTGTCAGAATGCAAGGTCCTTATTCAAAGGAAAACCAGCAAGACCGTATTGTTCTTCAAATACTGAGACCTTCACGACGTAGGAAATCATCGCCCAGTGTGCTTGCTGTCTGTTGTCTATAAACTCCTCACTAAAGTCATCTTAAGCAGGATTGACAGAAACTGTACGAAGGACAGCCATGCGAACAAGGAGGGTTCCGAAAAGGATTCAGTACCATAAACTACATCCACACGATTACAAGACTCATTGAAGTTTCACGAGAGTACAAACAACCACTCTGTCTCATTTTCATCGATCTGAAGAAAGCCTTTGATTCAGTGAAGACAGAAGCGATTATAGAGGCTCTGGATAACCAGGGCGTCCCTATTCAGTACATAATGATCTTTCGTGAGCTTCATAAAGATTTAACGAACAAATTATCTTCATTCTACAACAATACCACCACTGACGTAGAAGAGGGGTTCGACAAGGCGATACAATTTCGCCAAAACTATTCACTGCCACCCTACAAAACGTCATGCGAACATTAGAATGGGACAATATGGGAATGTTGACGGTCGAAAATTAAACCATCTTTGCTTTGCTGACAATATCGTTCTCATAACACCAAACATCAGTCAAGCGGAACGAATGTTGACCAATTTCGATAATGCCTGTGGAAAGATTGGTCTTCAACTAAATCTAACAAAAACAGTGTTCATGAGGAACGGATTTGTTTCGAATGCCACATTCACGCTCAACGGAACGACAATCTCCAAATTCTCCAGTTACGTCTATCTATGCCGCGAAAGCAACATTTTGAACGACTTAACTCCAGAGTTGAACAGGAGGAAACGAGCGGCTTGGGAAACGTTCAAGAGCATCGAAGATGTAGTGAAGAGGACCAAGAACATCCTACTCCGCGCCCACCTTATCGACTCGACGGTTATCCCTGCCCCAACGTATGCAGCAGAAACCTGGTCGTTACGTAAGCAGGATGAAAGATCACTTGGCGTTATTGAACGCGCAGTCGAAAGGCCGATGCTAGGAGTATACCGTATCTCGCAAATGAGAGAAAGGATCCGAAGTTCCGACCTAGGTCAACGATCGAAGTCAGAGACGCCGTTCTACACGCCAGGATATCGAAAATAAGGTGGGCCGGACACATGATGCGCTTCAACGACAACCGATGGACAAGAGCCGTTACCGACTGGATTCCTCGGGACATCAAGCGCTTCACAGTAAGACCACTCAGCGAATCCCTAGAGCGAAGAGGACCCACTGGGCTACTTTTACACGCGATAGGGAAAAATAGAAGAGTTGCTGGTACCCACTCGAGTCATTCAACGATCAACGAGACAACAGGTGATACAGGTGACTACTCTATAGAATGATGTGGCCGTGTTAATATTTCAGCGTTTTTTTGCTAATGACACAGGTCTGGCATGAATGCGATATCTACTGCGCTCATGTAAGGTCACGATAGTCTTCATATTTCTACTCCTTTTGCTACTAATGTCAACATTTACGTAAATCAGATGATCAATACCTCAGATACCGGCAATCACCAGCAACGCCCACCTATAGCAACTACACAGGCATTCAGTAGCTGTGCTGTTTCTCACCACTACAATTCTATTCCAATTCTATTTCGTTTCTCCTTAAAATTTTCTCATGAACTGTTCTCTACGAATTAGCGATGAAAAAGTGCGTTCAGTGCGATTTTTTTCTAGAAATGACTACACTCAATGAGCTAATTGCATCATTTCAACGTATCTTCGCCAAAGATCAAGTTAATGTGGACGAAGTCATTAGGCTGATGGAGTCGCATAAGAGTAATCCAACTGAGTGGAAACAATATGCTGTTTTTGATGAACACAAGTAAGCACATTCGAGAACTAACTGTATTGCAATGAGTATGGTCCGCCAGACATTTTAGATACACCCGAAACCTAGTCGACATAGGCAATGGCAAGTATAATCTAATGGTGCTTTGTTGGGGACCAGATATGGAAAGCAGGTTAGAACAAAAAAAGTTGTCTAGTTTGTCATTATATTTCCATATTTACATCTACATATGGCTATTCAGTATTCACGACCACTCAAATGCTCACTGTTTTGTGAAAATTCTTGACGGCATGTTATTAGAAACACAATACGCTTGGCCTGAGGCCGAGAATGAAAAGGCTCCTTTGAAGAAGCTGAACCAAAGACGTCATGAAAAGAACAGTGTTTGTTACATTAGCGGTAGGTTGCTAAAAATGATTCCACTTTCTAGTCCATTGGTGATTTCATATTACATGGACATATTTATTAACCTGAATAATGGTAAAGCCATAAAACATCCTATGCATTTATATTACGATATATTCTGTGACAATTCTCTCAAGTGGTTGATCAAAAAATGGCACTACTTTGTGTTGTTTCGAATTTTATCGCTTCGTCATTTCAAATAATGACATCTTCGATCCCTGAATGGGGAGGAAACGGCCCTTAATATGTTAACCTGCAGATAAAGGTTGCTCTACCACTCCGACAATATATCGTAGGAGTTGCGGTAAAAAGCTACTTGCCGTGCGAAGTTTCACAAAGAAGATATATCCGAAGATTTATTTCTATATTTCCATTTCATTTTACAAAAAAGTCATCGCTCCGACTAAACGAATCCTAGCATTTCTCGCATAAATTCGTTTCCTCACTTTCATCGTCCCAAAAACTCTTCGAAAGTTTCGCGTGTTCTCGACTACTCTTCACCGACTTTCTTTATCATTAATGCCGTAGAACACTGGTTGATTTAAATATCTTTGCATTCTTAAAGCAAACCGAGTTAAGGTGTATTGAAGAAATTCTAAAGGTATGATGGGAGTGTGGGTTGAACCAGCACCTTCACTTCTGAAAATATATATAATCAACTCAAGGCTTTGAGGACGTTCAGGGATATACATACCCTTTCATCAACTTCTTATGCTCACATTCAAATAGTACTGCTTATTCACTCACTACTTCCAGATACAATCGGTCTTCATCGTATGGAAAATCCAAGCCAGTCTGATGGAGCTGTTACTCTACATCTCTATATTCCACCTTTTGATTCATGCAATATGTTTGACGAGGTCGGTTAGCTATCAAAATAAGTATTTTGCTAATTTAATTGCGTTACGAAGCGCTGACATACTAGTGAACTACTAGATCTGTCAATTTTTTTATTACAGCGAACTGGAAATAAGATGAAGTGCCAGATGACTTTCTTTACGAAATTTGGAGCTAGAGTCGACTATAGTGGAAGCAAGAGCGGAAAACTCGTCAATTTGATGAAACAGTCATAAATGGATGATCTGCCAGAAATATTGAAACAGATTTAGTTCATATCTTTTCTTTTTACATAAATATGCTTGGAAAGATTGTGTGAAATCCTAATAATGCAGTGGTGATTCTGTTGTATTTGATCTTGCTGCTCAGTTTATGCGAAAATGACAAGAAACCGGTGGTTATGGCTCTCCTTCACATGCTAATTAGTGTAGGAATAGTAGTGGAATAAAT
The DNA here is from genome assembly GCA_019055375.1 of Parelaphostrongylus tenuis. Classification (NCBI taxonomy): domain Eukaryota; kingdom Metazoa; phylum Nematoda; class Chromadorea; order Rhabditida; family Metastrongylidae; genus Parelaphostrongylus; species Parelaphostrongylus tenuis. The sequence goes on from JAHQIW010003531.1 coordinate 274,862, forward strand.
ATTCACTGTCTGTTTGAGATTTAGTGACTACAAATCTTAGAAATACGGCAGCTAGTGGTGGTAGACACCATATAAGGATGCTGAATGGCGTTGTGCTTAGCGTAATACAACAATAATCACTATTTTCATCGATCTCAAAATGAAAAGTAACTTAGAACAAATTCTTCATTGGCATTCTGAGTCATCGAGCTAAGGAAAGGTCAGCGTAAAAAATACCCAATCGGCAGACGTTCCAACGTTTTCGTCTTTTTCATTGCTGGATTTATCCGGGTGAGTCATCACATTGTCTAGCGATGTGGAAGTTCGTTATCACAGCGGGTCGCATCCAGTGAAGTGAAGCACCAATCGAATAAAGAAAACCCTTATTCTCTACCATGCAATATTAAATAGTACAAAATGCTTCTCTTCTTCGGGAGCCTTCAGCAGAAAACCGAAGTACTTCATGATTCTACACATCGTCAAATCACATAGATTACTCCCATCATATCAGCAGTAAGAAGACATTTTTTTCATCGAATCTACCGTCTTCTTCACAAGCTCCCCATTCAGTTATCGAATGTGGCGACTGTAAAATTCGCCATCTCTCCTTGTCATATGTAAAAACTCCGTTGTGACTTCGCAAGCATTATGGTCTTATTGTGGTGTCATCGCAAAGATATCAAATGAAGGAACTTATTTAGCACATTCAACGCTCCACTAAATGCAGGTAGTGACGGCCCTTAACCAATGATCGGCATCTATAGCGGTCTCCCATCCAAGCCACCTAATTCTCGAAAGCTTCGCATATGCAGTATCGTTCCTAGTCTCCAGCTTACAACGTTTATCCAGATTATACTATTGTTCTTTCTTTAAGCACTGCGAATTCACTCAAACAGCATCTCTTTAAGAACACTTATCGTCTTTCCGTTTTTTTTATGACTTTCAAATTCTCAAGCTATACCAAAAACTGTACAATGTAAGCTGCGTTTCTTATCTTAGCGATCAAAAAACCTACAAAACATTTAGAGATTTGGCCAATGAGCATCTATCGTGACGTCAAGTGGATTTTGTTTTTCATGAAGAATCAAACGCAAATGATGTTTTTTCTGCTTGTGCCGATGCAAAACAAAGGTCTGCTACAGTGATATTTGTTAACCCCCGTCAGATGCGTGCAGTTGGATCAGATTTCAATTTCGATCCCTTCTTAACTAGTGTCTTAGTGATAGCGGGTATAAGACCCCAACTTCTTGTTTAAAAGACTGGATTCGTTACGAGAGCGATATAATCAGCTAACATTTCAACGCATTTCATCTCCTTCAGAACCGATTGATCCGAGCCGATGTTCCACAATCTTTCGTCCTCATGTGGCGTTCGTCATCGCTGAGTCGGATCTTCTTCCTATGAGCACCCTCAAATGAGAAGCTCATCTGGCAGTGCTCTTCCTATACAGAATGGCTGATAGATTCAATGATTGTCCAGTGACTGCTAACTCAAATCAATCGGCTCTAATGAAGAAGAAATGCGACGAAACGTTGGCAGAAAAAATTTTTGTGCTTTGTAGACCTGCTCAACTGATAAGGAATATGTGGGTCATCTTTGAGTTCAAATTTGAAAAAAAGTGGTTATCAACTTCGTAAGACAAAACATTTGCAGCTTACATAAATTCGTACTGGCTTACCAATGGAAATCACTTTAACACAACGATAAAATTCAATTAAGTTTGGAAGTAACAAAGTTTATAAATTCTTACGTCTTTTCACCAGCAAAATTTTCAATGATGCCATGGATTGACAACAATGCTCTCGTATCGTAAAGTGGTTTGTCAAGAGAAGGTTTTTGGGTGCAGTTCTATTAAACGGCGACAAATTTCTAAGCCGATCTCATTTGCTGGACAGGAATTATTCATAGGAGTATTAGCGAAAGCTTCAATCTGTGGCTACAACTCCACGCCGCCGGTTTTTTGAAACACCCCTTCGTAACGGTGTAATTTCACACTACCTTTTCGCCTTCATTTCAAGAGATGTTATAATTCGCAGGAAGCCGAAAAGCATAACAATGTATAGAGAAACTTTCGTAGTATTTTGGTCAAGATTCTCAGGAGGTTCTTTCAAAGTGGAGAAGAAATTTCCCATTGAAAAACAATATATTGGTCGTCCCGCCTCGCCCCGCCCCTTCCACGGCCGTCGTCTTCGAATAGCCAATAAATAACCTGCCAAAATTTTGAAACTCAATCTTATTTTCGCTGCTAAACTGTATTTCTAAAACATGAGCACATAAGTAAAATAGAATGAATCACGTTATCGGATGATCACTAATAGTTTAGCAAAAGAGCTCTGTCTAGCGAGATTTAAATCACAAATCAAATAATCGAAGGAGATCAAAGGTTTGAAAAGAAAACATATTTTCGAGCTCTCCGGAGCTTGTGCTACAAAATGAGTACTAGCACTCCGAGGAAGGACTCTTGTCCAGCGAAATATAAGCGAGAGAGGTTAGGAAAATACTTTGTCGTATGCAATATAATCTAATCTTGAAAAATATAAGTATTAGAAAACCGGCGACGTGCGGCTGTAGCCAGAGATTTAGGCTTTCGAGTTATTATCAGCACTCCTACAGAAAACTCCTGTTCAGCGAATGAGATCGACTTAAAATTTGTCGCCGTCTAACCGAATTGTACCGTTTTATGTAAATCACTGAGCGAAGAGCAGAACTTTGTACAGACTATGAACGCAGAATATCTATGTTGGACAAGATATTGATGATATACAGTGAGTGAAGAAGAAATATGTGCATAGCAGTGCTATAATGAACCGTTCCAGAAGAAAAGCTAAGATACAATCCGTACACTTCAACACATTGGTTACCAGAGGCACGGCGCTAACCCCACTGCGCTGTGCGCTCGACGGCTCGGCTATCCGCAGTGACGAGTGCTTTTTACTATCGTCCATCGGGAAAGGAGTTGCTGGTTCTTTTCCTTACCACGACGCTTCGTTCTAATTATATGTTATTTTTTGGTGTCGATTATCATTGAGAGATCTTCCATGACGTAATTATTACGACAGAAACGCTCTGTCGTCTAAGTTTTCACAATTTTTTGATATAAAACGTAGATCCGTAGGGTAACAGCGCATATCTAACTATATATTCAGGATTAAACTAAAAAACATCTACAAGGTGTAATCGATGTTAAGCGCATTTCTGCTTATGGTGTTATAAATCCGCACATCTTTGTAGTGCTAGCGATACTGAGCGGTTGCTGTTCGTAATTAACAATTAGATGATTTGTAAGTTTTCATTACATTTGTAATGTGTAATATCGCATCATTGTATTATTTGAACTGTAATATTGCTGTCATTTCCCAGTGTAAATATGTTACAAGCAAATATATCATGTTCTAAGTATTGTTATGAGCTGAAGATTGATGAATTGATAGTGGTAAATGAACTACTGATAAAATTGATCGCTTGTGTTACGGTATTGCTATATAAGATATGGTAGATCAGTGACTTGAGCATATTGTGGTGAAAGCAAAAGGATGGCACCAAAAAACTACACTAAAGGGTCGTGGTGGTCAATTGAACCAGCAAACTTCTTCCCATTAGGCGGCAGCACGAAGTACTCTTCACTGCGGACTGCTTGCCGCCAAGTCGCCGCACGCGCGAGAGGCGGGGCTAGCGCCATGGGATCGTCGTATCCAATGTGTTAATCTCTCTTAACACTGCCATAGTAAAGGAACATCAGGGATTATGTGTTTGGCGATGTTCTTTTATCTGACTGCGGCTAAAACAACTGTAAGTATTGAAGACCAGGGTCGTGAGTTTGAGTTGCTGAGCATATATTCTCATTCAGAAGCAAGTAGTTATATTTATACCGCAGTATTGAGTCAAAATTTCCATCTGTGTTAGTGTAGATTATCGCCTTCGTGGATAACGGTTGCAAGATTATAAAACGGAAGAAATTTCGTAGATCCATATATCATGTAAAGACGGTTGACTGAGTACACAACTAAGTGAGTGAACTTGCTCCTTGTCAACAAAGATAGCAGATTCAAACGGCTTTTATTCCAGTTAACAAATTTCACATTGAGAATGAATGTGTTGAATGTAGAAAGGCAGTAATCCAATGTGTAAGGCCACGAGATGCGACTCAAAACGCTCAAAAGTCGAAGTTTTATGTCGAATGAAACCTCACAGTTCACAAAAAACAATTAGAGCGTATACGAAGTGCTTTATTAACAGTGTACTTATGTAGACGTTTGTTGAATTTTTTCAAACACCGCTTTACTCTGATGACGATAGGGAAAACGAATGGATCACATGTGACCTTAAAATTAGTTTTCAAATCACCATCATAAGTTTTTTGCGGGTTTCCTAAATTCTTATAAACGTGATTTCATAACGCCTGCAAAACGTTCTGCTTAGACGTTTTGGCACAAGAATTATTTGACAAGTAACACACGTTAGTGAGCACTTCAAAAAATGAAACCTTCCGAAAACAAACGAAAATTGTTGTAGAGTGATGAAAATAATACAGATCTTAAAGCTCGGCAAATGGGGCGTGGACAGGGCCAACTAGTGGACACAGTCGTTGGTTATTAAGGCTCAAAAGTGATGCGCACAGTAGGAAAACTAGTGAGAGATGAGAGTCAGTCATAATTCAGAAAACACGAGCTTGTGAGAAAAACATGAGGCTCAGAAAATTCCTAGAACGAACAAATCTCATGAGCCGCGACAGGAACAAATGGAGTTTGATGACGCACGTTCAAGTTTATAGCCGATTGATGGAAAATAGGTTAAACAATTTCTATCCAAAACAATTCTTTTGATGACAGACAGTCTCAGTGTAGTAAGTGTTGACTCTAGGTCTTGATTGGCCTCTTAGGCATACTTTAGACGAGCTCTTTAAAAGGACTAGAGGTTAAAGCACTCGGCATTGATCAGCCCTGAGATATGAACCGTGCATTTGACTTGCCACTGCGCGATCCCTCAGAAATTTTCCATATCTTCGTTTTCGTACAAATAAGAAAGTAGACTGCTTAAAAAAGTCAAAGGCTCATCTAACAGCAAATTGCCTTGTGAATTTAACCAAGTACATCTTAGCTGAAGAGCGGAGGAAACTCCAATGATGAATGAAATATTTTCGAGTGTGACATTAACTAGCCGTGGCAAAACGAGAATAATTCTGGTAAATTTGTTTGGAATAGGCATACCCAGCATTACCTTCTACAATTCCTATTAAGTTGAAAGAAAGGTTTTTCGAGCAATAAAGAGTGGCGTGATTATAAAAATCCAAACCTCGTACGATCGTCGGAGGCAAGCCTCCATGAAAGACAGCAAATTAATACGACAAATACGGCAAGTGCACCAACAAGTAAGATTATAATGATCCATGAGTAGATTTGTTCCGGGAGCTGAAATATTCAGCGATATTGAAACTCACACATTTGGAGGTTTTCAGTGCTTCAAATCTCTCCAGTCTCTGCGTAACAGGCTTTTGATTTATGAGTCCTCTTTCGCCATCAAACGAGCTAAATGGACTCGTGGACAACAAATGGACAGATTTATGGCCATATGTGAAAATACGCTAGTATCGTGCTGGCCACAATGCAACCTATTTTTTCGTTACATTCGTGTGCTATTAAGAACGCCTCTGAAATCGCGAATGGTGGTTTCTTATACAAACATAATAGTCCGTACAATCCGGCCATTGAAAAGACGGGCTTTGTCGAAGTAATTTCTCCTAATGGAGCTCTTGTAGGAGAATTGTGAGGACAAGTTACCTATTCATAGTTACAGACACGGTAGTCGCGGCGTTGAAATAAAACCTCAAATTTACGCGACAAAGTTTTCTTTACATGTTCAAACCTTTTTACACCTCATGAAATTCAAAAATCACTCGCCTTGCTCTTGAAAGTGCTGTTATCGATAATGCTCCTGAACGGTTCGATGGTCCCATTATTCGGAGCAGCATCAGTACGGAGCAAGAAGTTCATCAGCGGATAAAGGTCGATAAGGTTTGGCACATTGGTCATCTGAATACTCGTAGCATAAATTCCTTCAAATATCTGAGAAAGCATTCATTAAAAAGAAAAATAAGTTACGTTTGTCATTAATTTCGAAACTATGACGGAATGGAAGTTCGGAAATACCGCGTGTTTTAATCGTCGATCAATTTATTTCTCTTCCAATTAAACATCATCTAGCTAACCGTCGAGCATTACTGCGACTTCCGAAAATCAAAACGAATGCCTGATTGAGTGAAGGGTCAAAAATTGAACAAACCTCTTTTTGCTGAAGAAAATTAGGGCCATGAAGAACGAGAATCGATCTCATTTCTGGATTATGTGGTTCCATGCCGTGTGTGGATGAATGGCGCATTATTCTCCCGTAATCGTATATCCTCAAATAAATCGTGCGCAAATATATATATATATATATATATATATATATATATATATATACGCATAAACGTATATTTTTTAAGTTTGAATTCTGATACCTGGTACAGGAAAATTCACTGACAGGAGTTTTATAAGGAAGTAAATTATCAAAGGGCACAATGCCAATGGGAAAAGCATGGCATCGAGTAGAATGAAAAACTACTTTGTTCCGCTAACGGTGCGTACCATTCAAGAGAACAGAGGCTGCATTTCCGAAAAAAATTTTCAGGGCGGCATAATCAGTTTCGTTACGGCTAGCCATCTAGGCTTGACACGCTTTGTGTGATATTGTACAAGAAATTTTGATATGATATGATATGTTATATGATTTCTTGCTACATACAAACTCATTCCGCAACTTTGAGCATCAAGCGAGAAAAATGCGCGGAAGTGTATAAAGCAACCTCGTCGACATTTAAAAAATTCATATCTCTTTTTCTAAAAAATAAAAGATAAAGTGTTTAGTGCCGATCAGTCTCTGGGGCACATCCCGTACATCGACTTCATCAAGCAACATTGTAGGTGACTGAGCCCATGTTCTATCTATACAATGAATTGCGCTTGTTCAACGATATATCAACTCAGTGTTGCTATTCATCCAGACAAATCCGCTACCAAAGTCTTTCGACTTTGAAGCGTTGGATGTTTTGATGGAACCTGCTGCGTGCAATCAAAACAACAACCACGTGCACCTGCTGTGCCCTTCTAGCCACTGCGATACACGCGCAGCATTATTATTACAGAAGAACGAAATCTCTCTTTACCTAGAGAGACAGTTTGTTTTTGAGAATAACGGGGAAAATAATGTCGACTGAAGTTGTGTTTTAAGTAACAGAAATAAAAAAAGAATTGTGTTTAAAACAAGAGATTACGCATGTTTCAAGAAAACACTAGTAGCAAACTTAGAGTAAAGTAATCAACATAAATTGAAAAAGGTAGCTGATAAAATCATCTGCTCTCTTCAAATTAACTCACCTATTCAATATGTCTCTTCTGCAATCGAATCGCACTTCAGCTCCAACAGCTGGCGACAGAATAATATCACCGATTAGTGAAGGCCTGCCATTGTAGTGGAAATACGACGGAAGACTCTTAAAAAATGTTATGCGATTCCACTGTTTGATATTACGTAACTGCCAACAAATCTAAGGACAACTAACGTTTTTTGTATAGATTTTCACTTGGAACAAATTCCTCTGTATAGCATCAGTCAGATTCTGAAGAATTTCGTGGAAAATGGATTTATCAGGAATATAGATCATTAGCTCTCCATAATACACCTTATTCAGATCAATGTAATCTCTCACACACATTGTATTGCTCACACCATTGACCTGAAAGCGATTTACACAAACTATTTTATTATGAACGGATGGAGGATTTGCGGAAATCTCAATAAGAGCTATGTCATTTATTTGTAGCTTTATGAACATGAGAAATTCTAAGTAAGCAAATGGTATCACTTTCGAAGGATCACATCTAGAGATTTCAACCAACTAAATATATCCATTTCTCGGTTCTTTTCCATTTGATAGCACAGGATGAAAAATCGAGGCCTTTCGCTGAGCAAGAACTTTTCATAAAAGTATCAGTAAGCATTTGAAAGCATAAATCTCTGGTTAGCGCGGTACGTGACCTTTTTTTTGATCCACCCTTTCTTAGCACTATAGAATTGGTACTTTTCCGTTATCTGAGCGCTATTTCGACTCCTTGTGAAAACGTGTTTCTTGTTTTTTTTCAATGTTTACGTAACTGTTCGGTAGCTCAAATGAAAAGAGTTTGAATGGTATATTTCATTTTGGAAAAAGCCTTATTATTAAGCTGCAAGAGCAAAAATAATAATTCGTTCAATTCAGTGACCAGAGCCTCTTTCTTATAATATCATAAACCAAACTATAGATCAGATCTCAGAGATTCCAATAATACCTTTGGTTCCTTAAACAGACTTCTTAGTGCTTCATATGGAGTAAAAGAAAATTGGGTTTCGCACGCGATGCTTCTTTTCCAGTTTTGCGGAGCCCAATCTTCTTTTGGCTGTTACAGCGTGATACAGGGTCGATAATCAAAACCAAATAGACTATTGGAGTTCGTAAGATCTGATCTATCGATTGGTTTTCAAAACTCCAAAGGAAAAGCTTTGGACAGCACGAAATTTTTGGATGAGAAAAAAAACTATATTATAGTTATACGTTCAATCAAAAGCTTCTTTCATAGAGGAGAAACAATTTGTAAATGAATAACACCAATAGCACTTTACATGTTGTCCGCCGAAGCGCCATTCTTTCGATGGGCGTCTTGAAACAGCAGCATCGTGCCTGTGTTCTGCCTTTCTCGCCACCCCCCCCCCCCCCCCCACTCCGTAGATTAGCCAAAAATACGTACCCGCGTATGTGTGTTGATATTATCTTCCCTGCTGCGAGATAGAGAACCAGTCTAACCAAGAAATAAGCACAGCTTTGGAATCGTTTAATCCTTCGCTACTGAATGAGATATTGATAGTTTCAAAAAAGAGCTCTGTGCTGTGAAATATATATGCGACTGTGAAACATAAATGTTTCCCTTTTGCTGAAGCGCTATCAAAAAACTTTTTACAAAACAGCCGCGTACCGCGCTAGTCAAAGATTCAAGATTCGGATGATTAGTAAAGCTCTTACGAAAAGTTCTTACCCAATGATAGAGGTTGGTTTCTAACTCTACTTCTCTGTACTACTAAATGAAAAACATTTTTGAATAGCTTGCTGCAAGCAAACGTGACGTTTCAACGGCGCCCTTTCCTTGGATGCTCCCTTAATACCACTCGTACCCTTCCACACCTACACATATACAAAACTCAATACACTTTTTTTTTACACTCAGAGAAGTTTTGACTGGGAAATGTATCAAATTAATCGGTCGGTGTGTATTCACCCACCGTTTGCCTCACCATAAGCAAATCAATATCGGTCAAGTAACTTTGTACTTGTGTTGTGAAAGAGGTTGAGTAAGAACTTTCACCCTGATAGGTTGTAAAAAAAGTTCTGTCATACTGCCTGAGAGAAGATTTTACACATGTGTTTTGTGCGAATTTGAACTTAAAAAGAGCTCGCTTCCTTGCGCATCGAACGTTATACCTGTTGTCTACACAGAATCCAGAATGGAACTGTACGGGTACGAGAACTGTCTGCTGCTTCACCTTCACTAAAAACTGGGAGCCAACACTTCTGAGGCTCGTCGATAAATCTGCAAGCTGTATGGTGAGGACCTCACGTAGTGCGCACAACGAAGAATCATTTGGCAGGTTTTGGAGCATCTGTCGTACAACCGGGACATGGCGCCAAGTGACCATCACTTATTCCGTTCGATGGAGCATTTTTTGAGACGCAAGCTTCAAATTATTTTTGAAATTCAGCAAAATCTTCAAATTACAAATGATCGTAAGTTTTACCGCCACGAAATCTTTATGCTGCTGGATATGGGGCTGAAATATGTTGATATGGAAGGAGACTGCTTCAACGATAAATTCGCTTTTTGTTTGAGCTTAATTGGTGTAAAAAAAAAGGTTGTTCTGTGCATCTTGAAAATACGATAAAACTTTTTCTACAGCCTGTTGCACTCATGAAGTCACTACGCGCTATCTTAGAAAGGTAAGAACGGGAATTGGCCACTTTGAGACAACAAACCTCCACGTTTTCATCAATGAAGAAATTCAGAGAAATAACGGAAGCTGTTTAAAAATAAAAGTATAACAAGAACGAGTTAGTTAAAACATTAGGATAGAGGGAAGGAAATCGCACCTGAGCGTGACCATGATCGCCTGTCAAGATTACGTTGACTTCAGAAATCAGATTGTGCAGACGGAGCTGTTGTACAAAGTATTCAAATAACTCGTCAAGCTTCTTCAACATAGCCACAAAAGCGCCGTTGTAGAAGCCATTCTTATGTAGCGTATTATCGGGTTCACCAACATACCTTTAATATATATATATATATATATTATATATATATATCATAAAAAGACAATAAATAAGCGAGCAATTCTTAAATTACCACATCCTAAACGTCTCTTGGCCGATCAGCGGTATGATAGATCAATGTATACCGCTGATGTAAAGACCTTAGAGCAACACATAACGTTTGAAATAAATTCTTCCGCGTCGGAAAATCGGTATCAGCCATGTCTGAGTGGATAACAGTACCAACTCGATGTATCATTAGGCCCTCAAAGTTGCCTTATAGGCCAGATAGGCATTAAAGCCTTAGCACATCTAACGATGTTTGAAGAAGTCGAATGCAAGGTGCATCCCAAGGGATTGATCAACCTCGAGTGCGCCTTTTATTCAGTTGGAAGCCCCTTAGACATAGATGTGGCAAAGAAAATTCCATGTTATTGAGTGAATAACGCATCTTTTTATTCTATTCGACACACATAAACTAGGCGACAATGTGCACAGCATGATTGATTTCAAGTCATTTTACAGTCGTTAACGTTCTATATACATTCCCTTTTAAAACTCCTACAGGGAGTTTGTACTCTCTACAGAGCGATCAAAACTCTTTCACACACTTAGCAATCTTTTCGCATAGACTTCAGTTTCTTCCCATAGTCACTAATATTCACACAAATCTAGATGAGATGCATATACGATTCATATAGTATAAATACACATGATTACTTGGAAATCATACATACGATAGTTGTACAGTTTGTATAATCACAATTGAAACACTGGATTGTAGGCAATAATGTTTCGCGAGGGGGCGCCGTTGCCGAGTGGTTGTGATGTTAGTCATGGCGCGCGTGGAGCCGAGCTCCACCACTACTTCTCTCCGGCAGTCAACAACAACGTCCTATGGAACGCCACAGCAAGGATCTCCTCGAGATCGCAAGGAGACTCGCTCTACCAGTTATCTACGCCGTTCAAGAGGAAGACGAAAAACGAATTGAATGCTAGAAGTCGGGGATTGGCACAGTGAAAACAAACACCATGATGACGGATCAAATAAAATGATAGTAAAAATGTTTTATGAGGAGGCTCCTTTGGATTAGTTTGCCGTCTCACTGTGCCTGGGAGATGTTGCTGGATGTTGGACAAGTACAACGTAAGGTTCAGCCTCTAGTAGGGTCACCTAAGTTGAGAAGAAGTCCGACGTTTTCATTCGGAAAGCCCAGATATGAGTAAGCGCACAAGAAATGACCGCCGTTGTTAGCTATTCGCAAGGTGATAAACTCTTTGTGATTCACAAGGCACGTCGACTGCTCTACTGTGGTACCGGTATAAACAAAGTCCCTCGACTAAGCTTGTTTCGTGCCTCCAAGTAACAAAGCAGCTATACCAGCACAGTAAAATATGTTATCAGATTACTATCGTTCCAAGCAAGGCCTCAAAAAAACAATGCAATGTTGGGGTAATTTTCAATTTACCACACATGAGCAATCGGCTGTTAATCACTATAGTGCCGGGTGAACTTATCACTGAATATGTAGTGTTTTGTAATCTCTGCAATGTGAAGTGATCTTTTCACCTTGCGCGCTTAATGTAGCATCTTCGCCTCCGATCCCTCTACATGTAGGACTAGGTCCCCTTACGAGGGATTGGCTGAAACGAAGGCACTGTGCATCTGATGAGGTTGAAGGCCGAAACACGCGTCTAGCGCTTTATAAGTGACATAATAAACCTCATGAGAGGCTTGAAATCTGTTATCAGATCATGTACTTTTATAGGCGAGGTCTCAGAAGAAAAAACAGTCAATTGTATAGGTATATCAGTGCAGTTTTCCTGTGCTGGAGCTCGAGCTATCAATAAAGACGGGCCGTTTAAGCATCGAAGTAAACGGCTGCATCTAACACGAACCTTCTTAGCACTTTTTATAACACGCACAAGTTCTCGCTCACGAGATTCACAGAATATAATATATTCTACCAAGTCTTTCATGTCCTATGAGTATTTTATATAAGAAACTCTCTAAGAATTTTCACATTAGCCTTATGAATGCCTCAAAATTTTTGCATTCTTACCAAGCAACAAAATTCACAGGATCTTCCTTCCTCACAAAAAACTCCACTATAGTGTCGACGTCGCCCTTCCATTCCTCCAGGGTGTGATACCGCATCCACTTTCTAATTAAATACATATTATGTATGAAAATAGGAGGAAAAAGTGTATCAGCCAACTTTGTTTCTTTTCAGTCACTCTAAGTGCAAGCGAATGTTCTTCGTCAAAGCTTTCCATACATTGGATTGCTAATGGGCTGCTGTCATGATGAGACTATCTTACAAACAGTACAGTGAGTTATTACTCGGCGTCGATTCCTTCATGAAGGAGTATAGCCACAAGAGATCGGCTGAACTAAGAGACTGTAACACTGAAGAGCCCTGGGGAACGAAACAAGCGTCTGTCTATTACTTAGACCCAACTAACGACTTAGAACATGATAAACCAATATCGAACAGTGCTGTGGCAAATTAAAAATTCCTCGAATTTCTCTCACTCGTCATGACTAATGAAAACAAGTGGCATTACAAATAAATAAATAATTACATATATACTAAATATATATACATGTATATATATATATATATATATATATATATATATATGGCGCGCCCGAGCACTCCTTCTCCCTCTCTTATCTCCCCCAACATTTTACGGCAGTCAGCAAGAACGCCCTATGGAGCGCCACAGCCAGGTTGTAATCGACTTTGTAAAGAGACATGCTCGATAAGTATTCTACGTCAATCAAAAAGAAGACGCAAAACGAATTGAATGCTAGAATTACTAGATCTGCACAATAAAAATTGCGATGACGGGTCATGTGATTAAATGAATGAAAAAATAAACAAATATATATATATGTATACATATATATGTTTATATAAGTATGTATATATATATATTTGTATTATATATGTTATATATATGTGTTATATATATATGTGTTATATATATGTGTTATATATATATATATATATATCATGTCACATACTCTCTTAGCATATCACATCATATCCTATTTTATGACTAGCTTTGACTGACTAACTTGGAGAATGTTGGCTTCTTAGCATTTGGGAAAGTCGAGTGTCCGAATGGCCAATAGAGACAGGCTGAACGTCTTGACGGATCCGCTCTCAAAAACATTGAAATGGATCAATAATCACTAGAAATCACAAAAATTGAGGAGAGCTTGTTGAGAGCAATATAATCACTTCTTGTTCATTGTTGAATGACGGCAAGCAGAGTTCTACAGCATAAGATGCAATTTCACGAAGCTTCGTCGCAGAGGAATCTCATCTTGCAAGTCGCGAAGCTACGTAGTGTCCTAAGGTCAGGGGCAGATTGTTAAATGCAAACTGAAAGCGTCCCTCTGCCTGCACAAGGCGCAGGTCGATCCGAAGATTTCTGTCTCTGCAGCGCTGACTTGGCACATACTGTTTTTGTTGCGCAGCTATTGCTGGCATATGTGTGTCTTTGTGCGTTTCCACTTAGGCAAATTGTATACGAAGAATAGCACACTAATTTCAAATAACGTAATCCTAAAACTACCATAAATCATTAACAATACCGATGGACAACACGAGCGGCATACCCAATATCTGACGGTGGCACTATGAAATCCAAGAGTTTCAAAATCACTAGGGGCTTTAGTCTCCAAGAACACTGAAGATTACACGACAAGTTGGAATCAAACAAGCCACAGGCAATCGTCTATTCACATATGGAGTAAAAAAAACACAATAAAAGACGAGAAAAAATTTTTTAAAAAAGGTGTAGCAGTCACGGTCGATGTTGCGGAGACTGAGGAGAGCATTTGCAGTGCAGAATCTGGCTCGGACAGGATAACACCCGAATATCTGGAAAATCTCCTGGCACTCATTATAATCTAGTCCGGTATTCATGTGTTAATGTGTTAGAGCGCATGGCTTATATCCAAAGAGAGACCATCAAGACAGTGTTGTTCTTCAGAAGAAGATAGTTCACAACCTAGACGAAGAGATCCCATCTGCTTGCTCCCTATTTTATTAATTCTTCACTCAAGTTGTTGATTGAGATTGACATTAGCTAAAAGAAGGATAAGGAAAGATGAGCAGCATACACGTAATTAGACTTTGGCCGGAATATATATAAGTATAAAACAACAATACGATAAGCAAGCAATAGGAGAGAGCAATTGAGTTGTCGTTGGACCTCTCGATAATGCAACTAACGAGTCAAAGAAACTAGAAGCTCTACTCCATAATTTTTTTTTTGCATTTTGATGCTTTTGTCATTTCAATTTTATTTAGTTGGCCAAACTAGTCAACAGTGTAGTCAATAGTCACCTTTATGATGAATGTATGCAAACATTTGCTGGGAGAGACTGGAAATCTTTCCCTCAGAGAAAGAAGCCGGCGATCAAAGAAGTTGGTGAGGTCACTTTTGAGCTAGTTATAGCTCTCAAACATATTGAGATGACGATCCGATGGAGCAATGTCAGGGCTATACGGTGGATGTGGTATTGTGGCCTAGCCCAACTTCTCCAGATTACGACGAGTTGATCTTGTGATGTGAGGTGGCCGGTCGATGCACGAGATGACCATCAACACGTTACTTCGCCGTAGTCTATTCTAATCTCTTCTATTCAGATGGCGAGAGATGATGCTATGGCAGTATTCAAGTGTCCGGACAAAGCTGTCAGAAGATTCTCCAACATCTGACAAGATTCTTTTGGCAATGATCAGCTTTTAAATAGGTAAAAAACCGAATAAAACAGTAGTGCGAAAGTAATCGCAGAACAATAAAATGACTATCGCTGAGCTTTAAAATAAGCAAAGAAGGTATGAATGGAGAGTGTTTTAGAGTCCATGGTACAGATAGGAATAAGTTATCCAAGAATGTAACCACCCATAAAACTATTCTGAAAGCATCTTTTTTTGTCCTTGGTTAAAGCACTAACCACACTTCGAAAATCGTCTGTTGTGATGGGTTGACCATGGAAAACAGGTCCACTAGACAGTGGAAGCTCACTATACTCCTTTTCCTATCAAATCATTGAGTCAAGGCTGCTCTCTCTCTCTCTCTCTCTCTCTCTCTTAAGCGAAGATGTTTTCCTATAAAAACGTATGGACGCCTCAATCCATACTTTGAGGTACGAGAATATAAGTTGTCTCAATAACGATAAAAACGTCTCGCCATCTACAGAACGGCTAAAATTGACCAAGCAAGGCTGAAAGACAGTCGTAGACAAGTAGTTTGAAATACTTTAAGCCTGCATAGCTGTTTGTACTTTCGTTTGTAAAACAGCACGTCTACGAGTGACAGTTGCTCATGGACATATTCTGTTAAGCAGCAGCGTACTTTTCATTTGTTACCCAAATTGGCTCGCCATGATACCATTCCTCCTTGTCAGATGTATCCATAGATGGGATCAAATTTTTTTTATTAAAGTAGTCAAATCTGAAAATGAGAACTGTTCTTCTATTTGACTGCCACTTGCGTGGTATGATGTTATAGTATACCCAATAATGTGGAGTGCTGTACAAAAGCATTTGCGGCAGCCTGGATTCGAACTCAGACCTCACTCTTTCCGAGAAGGTATGCTAACCGTTGCACCAGCGACGCTCGTTTTGCACAGCACTTTTTTTTTACGCTATAACACGTTGTCTGCCAACAGCCAACCGTCAACGGTCTGACGGGACAGCCGCTATCGGCATTGAGCCCACTTGTGTTGACAGACATTGAGTATCGATAATCAGTCAGAATTCTTTTTATTTGATTGCCATTTGCAGTGGTATGATGTTATAGTATACCTAATAATGTGGAGTGCTGTGCAAAAGCATTTGCGTCAGCCGAGACTGAAACCTAGATCTCATTCTTTTCGAGCGTCGGTGGTGCAACGGTTAGCATGCGCTCCCGGAAAGAATGAGATTTGGGTTCGAATCCCGGTTGACGCAATGCTTTTGCACAGCACTCCACATTATCAGGTATACTATAACATCATACCACTGCAAATGGAACTCAAATGAAAAGAATTCTGACTGATTATCGACACCCAATGTCTGTCAACACAAGTGGCTTCAATGCCGAAAGCGGCTGCCCCGTCACACCGTCGACGGTTGGCTGTCGACAGACAACGCGTTATAGCGTGAAAAAAAAGTGCTGTGCAAAACGAGCGTCGGTGGTGCAATGGTTAGCTTACGCTCCCGGAAAGAGTGAGACATGTGTTCGAATCTCGGCTGACGCAAATGCTTTTGCACAGCACTCCACATTATTGAGATAACTGAATTATTTTTATAGATTTTCCATTTTTGAACTTTCATCAAAATAGGCCAAAATAGTAATAAGGTAGGAGAACTAAGATACTCACAGATCATAAGAGGCGCTGTTATAGAAAGCATTAGCAACAATACCATGATTCTCAGCATAAAGACCCAAAATAAGAAAAATTTCATAAAATTCAAGTACAATGTAGTCACTGGCAAATTGCCTTTGATTATTCGCCTTGTTTTTAGCCGTACCTGTCGCTATACTCATAAGATTAGTGGAGGTAAATGTGGCAAATTGTGGTTGCACGCCATTGATAAACCATGTTCCACTACGAGCAAACTTATAAATGTTAGGAACCTGAGATCAACAAGATTTTGTGCTATGGTCGGAGCGAGCAAATTTTCTAGCGTGAAGTATTAGCACATCATAACACTATTAACCCCAACTACACGGTATTTCAAAATTTATTACGTTACGTATGCATAGATTTCGGTACATACGATTAATCATTATTGGGCTTTTAAATTGATTTTTGGAACCCGAAAGCATTTTTCGAGATACTTTTTCTTTTTTGAGGTAAACAATAGAGGTGTTACATTAAACTTTATTCGATAGGTGACGTTTCCTCAGCCGTTCTATAGACAACAAGACCCCAACGAGGAGGTAGATAGAAAATTCCGGAAATTTGCGGACGAAACTTTTAGAACCCTCACTCACTATAGCAGGAGAAGATATCAATCGAACCTCACCGAACTACAAAAACGTGGCATGAAAGAGGTTCGAGAGTTGATAAGCGAAGGTAGGATAAGGCTATCAGTTAGTGATAAGGGTGGAGAATTTGTTGTGATTCCTCGACAGTTAGATATCGCAATAACGAGCAAGCATCTCGAAGATGCCACGCTTTACCGATCATCTTCTGTAAAGGAATTCAAAAGGCAAAACCGCAAATTAAACAGTGAGTGGGTCCGTACGGCAAAAGCGGCAGGCTTAAGACCATCTACCATTTCTCAATCAAAATCCACTCACCAACATGTCCTGTCTTATACTTGCTCATAAAACACATAAGTTAGTATCCACTAATGATCTGATGTCTAACGATCCATCAATATTCAAAGTTGGACCTATCATCAGTTGTGTAGGTGGACCGACGGATAGGATAGCATGGTTCTTGACTTTAATAACATCCCAGTTGCTAGGACACATTCCAGCCCATCCGACAAACACTCAGATGTTCCTGGATCGTCTACGTAACGCGAACTCGAACAACGCGTACGTAATGGAGTCATTCGACGTCACTGCTTTATATACTAACGTGTCGAATGACTCCGCATTGCAAGCCACACATGAGCTTCTTATACAACACCAGGGAGCTGTAAATATGTATGGCTTGACGACTGAGCAGTTCATGATCCTCCTAAAAGAGTTCTTGAACTGCTCAATCTTTAGATGGTCCGGGAATTATTATGCTCAAACCAGAGGGCTGGCAATGGGACAGCGACTGGCACCTAGCCTGGTCATTGCCTTTATGTCTAAAGTGGAAGCACCAGTGATGGATCTCCGGCCATTACTCTACTGTAGGTATATAGATGATTGTTTGATTATCTGTTCCACTCATGAGGAGCTGGATGATTGTTTTAGATTGTTGAATGAACAGTCAGAGTATATAAGATTCACCCGTGAGATACCAAAAGACGATTGGCTTCCATTCTTGAACGTGCAAATAAGCTTAACTGAGAGCGGCTACATAACGAAGTGGTACCGAAAGCCAAGTAGTAAGAATATCTTGGTTCACTATCTCTCTTCTCATCCCTCACATACGAAGAAGGCGCTAGTAAAAAACATGTTTCGAACAGCAGGCAATGTATGTACCGGGGAGGAGCAGAGAGTAGAATCCGTGAAACTGGCGCGGGAAATAGCCACTTCTAATGGATACGAATTCGTAGCCCCTCGGCTTAGGTTTAGAGGAAATAATGCGCCTCCGAACGAAAACTTAGTTGAAAGGAAAGTCCCGTTTATCATCCCGTTCTATTCAAATGAGATTAGTACAGCTATAAAACGATATTTGAAAAGACGGGTTTAGAGCAATCGGTGGCCATTATTGAAATACCACCGAATACTCTAAAACGCCAACTAGTTCGCAATCGCTTATATGACCGTCTCTGTATGATGAAAGATTGTAAAATATGTCCTAATGACAGAGACGGTGATTGCATGAGCGTAGGTACAGTCTACCTAATCTCTTGCAAAGCGTGTAGTGATAAATATGTTGGCGAAACGGGTAGGCCGCTCTATGCACGCATAGAAGAACACCTAGCTGACAAGCGTCTTAATAGACAAAACACCCCGCTAGGGACGCATAGAGCACAGAAGCACGACGGAGTCGATTTTGAAATCGAAGTCACCATCCTTGCGCAGGAGCAAAAAACATCAGCGCGAAAGATCTTGGAAGCATTTTGGATTAATACGACCAATCCAACCATAAACCGCAGGGAGGAATGCCTTGTAAACACTCGTAATATGAGCCAGTATATAAGACTGTTGTTTTGATGGGTAGGGTGCATTACGAGCCTATGTGTCTCTCCTGCCGGTGATCTCCACTTGGATCATCCAGTAAAACACATATAAAAAGCGGTGAGTATGTTGAGTGTTGATTTTTGCTTGATGCGATTGAAATCTAGGTCTGGTGATTTTCTCTAAAGAAGTAATGGAGGTGTATGACTGATTGTATTGCAAACGTTTTGACCTTTCCAGGCTCTGAAGAAGGCGAACTGCCGAAACGTCAGCTATCGAATAAAGTTTAATGTAACACCTCTTGTTCTGCTCAAGAAGAAAATCAAGAATCATACTGAAGCATGCCGAGGTTAATAGACAGTCGGTCTTGGGAGTTGTAAACAATAGAATCACGATTTCAAAAGTTCTTTTCTTCGTGCCTTATCTCGTGGATGTGTCAACGACGCTTGAGAACCAAACCAGCGTCAACAACAATAAAAAGTTAAAGACAAATCTGATAAAAGTCTGTAACTACACTACGGGGGATAAAATGATTGGCAAGCCTCTGAAACGCGACCAAATAATCTTTCACAAGTCTCGCGGGATGCCTCCAGGCATAGCGCTATGCGCGCCCTTTACTACCAAGAAGTAAAACCGAGATGCTGATGAAAATTTTGGGTACATTTCGCAATATCTTTAGGCAGCTGCTTTGTGTCGCTTTCTCCTTTCCCTCCGAAAACATATGTATCTCACCAAAGTCTCGTTGAGAGCATCATATCGAAAACCATCTAGTGAGATTAGCAAAAGTTTTGGATGTTCACTATGTGAGGTCACGACATGTACGTTTGACAGGAGATATGTCATCGAAAAGATAAACGTGAAACCTGCAAAAAAAAAGTTATTGGGGACCAATTATTTCTCTGAATATCCACTGAAGGTTACTGTTTAGAGAAGCTGTTTCTTCCTCAGTTTCTATGGTACCAACTTAGAATCCTGCACGCTTCATTTCAAAAAAGCAGATCATGCCTTGGCTATATATAGCTATATATACATATATTTATATTTACATGTATTTACATATATAATTATATATATATATATATATATATATATAAAAGTAGTGGAGAACCTTTGAGGAATGCCAAGTATCAATACTTACAGAACATAGTAAAGTCTGGAATATATATACGAAGAATCGTATAAGAATGGAAGTCTACCAGCTAATAAATCTCCAACCGTTTGGTGGTCGAGCACCGAATTAACTGAAGACAACAAAGAAGAAATGAATAATACTAAACGATAAGATAACGAATGAACTAGAAGAGGATTTGCAAATGAATTAGTTTGAAGACGTTCTAGAAATCCGATAAGAAGTGAAACTATATTTCAAGTGCATAGCTGTGAAAAATCCGTATAAACAGAATTTCTTGATGGCTTCAAAGTATTACATAAAAGTGATCACACTACTCATCACTGATATAGAGGTAAATTATTTGCATGAGAAATCAATTAACGGGCTCCCACTATTAGAAGACGACTACAGCACTTCCAAGGGATACTAGGACTACGAATTAGCCGCTGGTACCGGATGTTAGCATCAGTAGCTTGATGAAGCTCAATTTTGTGCTAGTTTGCCAAGTATCACTTTCTGATGTTGCCACTGAGTATATTCTCAAATTCAGGCTTGACTGCTTATAAAGGTAAAGCTTTCGGCGTTGATCAATTCCTAGGGGACGCGCCATGCATTCGCCTTCAAATTTTCAACTGTATTTGATGTGATTTAATGCATATCTGGCCTTTACTCGCGTGGCCTCCCGCTGTATCGAGTCAGCGCTGCTTATCCTTTCTGACAATTCTGCGATCATCTGGTACCTGTCTCCCAATCCCAGAGAAATGGATAGCATGTTGAGCCATAAGATGAGATCGAACGATCGACCTTGTGTGCGACACAGAGCACCTTCACCTACAACGCCAGATGAGCTCTAACTGCTCATAGTAAATGCAAAATTGTGAGTACAGAAATATAGATGGCAGGAAAACTGGTCCTCACAACTCTTCAGAAGGAAAAAGGAGCAAGTGCGTGACTATAGCCCCGCTAATGTGAACGCGACATCAGATATTCATTTAATAAAAACTACTGAGCCTTCTTAATACTAAGCTTTCTTTCAAAGTGCAAGCACAGAATAAAAAGATTTGTCACGGTAGATGTAGGAAAGTACATGCAACTAACAGATACTCTTTCATTGTCGGTCAGAGATTTTTTATGTCTTAGCGGCTAATTACCATGCCCATAAAAACATGCTAAAACCAACGTAGATGCCCCCACATAGATGAAGTTATATAGTAGTTCCGGTAGTGCGAATCAATTCTTTCTTAGCTAAAGTAACAATTAATAGTGAGAGTGTTTTCATTAACCCATTCGAGACCACGAAATTTCCGCGCGCAGTACGATTCGCAGTCGACGCGCAACTTTTGTTTAATAAAGTTTTTTCTTCTTTCTGGAAAAATTCAAAGTTCCTTGGAATACTTCAGTACTTCACGATACTAGCTAAACTTCTATATGCTTATGATGCAAATACAACTCTTGTATGTGGCTAAAATCTCCCTCTCACAGTGTAATCATACTATTGTTGGCATCCTGTCAATTATAATAAGTTGTACAAGATTATGATATAAATTTATTAGTTCCGATGTAATTTATGATTTATAATGGTCAAAAATTATTATAGTGACTGAAAGTTGGTAAGCAATGAATGGTTAGTCAAAAATGATGTTGCACAGTGTATGCGATCAGGTCATCGATAACAGAGCCCCTTGCGGATCCAAGCCCCTTTTTCGGTCGAGAAAGCCTTTCTTCTCAACTGTAATCGTCCGATAACTCAAATCTCAGCAATTATGACATTTCACTGGCTTTTGCAAAAGCTTTTATATCACACTGTGGCAGCAAAAAGAAAGTATGTTTTACAATCCTCTAATTGAAATTGAATTTTTGTCACAACGGTTCAGTAAACGGCGATCTTAGAGCAAGATGAAAATTTACAAAAGTCGCCCTTGAAGTATTTCGCACATATGAGATAAACCTGAGCATTTCATCACAGGAGAGGAAAATTTTTGTAAATAAATAACGAAAATCGCGCTCACTCTAATTGCGCTGCGCGCAGCGACTTCAATTGCCGCCTCGAAAGTGCGCAATTTTCGTTAATATTTAGAAAACTTTCTCCCTTTCGAAAGAATTTGTAAGTTTGACGTAATTGTAGAAAAGACTAGATTTTGGTTTTTAGATCCACTTATTTAGCAAATAAACACGCATTGAATTTTCAAACCAATGGCTAGCTACTTCGAGTGCAAAATTCAATTTTCCTCGCCCTTACGGGACTCTATGAAGATTTTCAGCGATTCAAGATTCGAAACATCAAGGTTTTTCTTGCGAATGGTTATCTCATTACCATCAAATATCTATGGAAAGCCAAGTACACATGCCAGCCTTGCAAATAATGAATGCAGAAGGTGAGACGTAATATACAGCGCATTAAAATAACCCTTCATAAGCAACAAGTCTGGTATTAGAACTATCATTTCTCAAGTTATCGAAAGACTTTTAAAAGTCTAGTAAAAACGTAAAAACCACTTTGGTTGACGAGAAAGCTCAGCAAACACAGGTGCAAAGCACGCCAACACTACGCAGTTAAATCGTAATTTTCTCTTAGTCAATCTTTTAAAGGGTGATGTGCTCTTGCTTATAACAAAATCGACGCCAAATCATTTGAATCGCCACGTGCTACTGATGAGCTGTGAAGGCGAAACAGCTGTCTATTTCTGTATAACTGCCATACCAGACCCACAAAAGGCCCAAAACATGTTACCAAATTATCAGATTATCGTTGTTTTTGAGCGAGGTCTACATAAACAGTCGAATGTGAAGGTATTGAAAGTCTGCTAAAAAATCACTGGTCAACTACGAAAAGGCACGTATATCAGTAATGGTACACGTGGTCCTGAAGGGATTGACCCTTATAACATTCTAATATCCTCTAATGCGGAAAAAATTTTGCATTCAAAATGTATAACGGGCACAACTTTATAGGCAATCTAAAGTCACTGATCAACATAAAGTTTTCTCCTCAATCGATTTGTAGAGAACATCAGCCGAAAATGCAAGTGTTATGAAGAAAATAAAACGGCGGAGGATTCATAGAGCTACTTATGCTTATAGTATCTTCTCATCAACAGAGCTTCAGATAATACCACACGGTATTTCAATATCATTCCACAGTCTAATAGAAACGTATTGTAAAATGCTCAGTGTGGTTGTAAAATCCAAAGAAATTCATACTACTTTCAACAAAAAGCACCTATGGAACAGTAACTGAACCTTTACTTTGTTTGTATAATATTATGTAATTTTTTACTCCTGAAACTCTTTGACCAATTACTTTATTTGCACCATTCCGATCTTTATTTCGTTGCTATTTTGCTGGTTGAATAAGCTTTTTCTCTTTTTTTAACGGAAGAGGAGGATCACAAAGAGATAATCACAATGAGCAATTCCTGAACTCCGTTATTCTGTGAATCGGGAAGAAGAATTGTCACCTTGAGCCTATATGTTTTCACAACAGTGACTTTATTCATAGCGCAATTTCCACTCTTAGCTGGACATCTGAGTATAAATGTTCAACTCGTCTTCGGTTAGGAGACTAAGACTGAAGGTGAATTCACCATTCGCACATCGAATATCAAATTATGATTACTTGATTCCCACAGGCGCTGAACCATTTAGAAGTCTCCCAGCCGAAAATGAACTGAACATTTAAACTCATATGTTCAGCTAACTGTTGTGAAAAAATATCCCTTTGCAGGCGATGAGGGCCAATGTGACCCTCAGCTGTCCGCGCCGCTAGGATGGGCTAGGAAGAGTGGCGCGCTCCAAAGAAATTCGGATTAATAAAGCTCTCAGAGGGACATTTTGATTAAAAGAAACGATGAGTCATAATTGATAAGTCTCCTGTAAGAATGATTTTGGCTAGATTAACGCTAATGGAGCCTGAAATCTTGCCTTTTTCAAAAGAAAAAAGCCATATACCTGCGAAGAGAATCATATTCTCAGGTGTTGCTGGGCATTTTCTTATATCTTCTTAATGTTTCTGTAGTGACAATTTTGACTCTAATATTGAGCTTATTGTTTGAAAATGAGCCCAAAGTACGTTCTAATAAAAAATTGACATTTTGCAATCGCAATCCAATTTTCCTATTTGAAAGCGGATTTTTTGGGGTTATAGAGTTAGATTTCGATTCTTATAGACTGCTGAAATAACTCAAATTACTACTGAAAAAGCTTTTATGAACGTATTTATAAAAAGAATAACGCTAAACTGTTCCGAAAATCCCCACTTCTGGAAATAACTTCTGTCGCAAGCAACCGTATTTGAAGGATTGAGCTCACAAGGAGATTATCACAACGAGCAAGCCTTTGTTTTTTATACAAAAGGCCTATTCCACTACAGTTATTGTAATCATTCGATAGCTGCAATCAAGAGAAATTGAATGGTGTATTTTGTGTCTCAAATGGCTTACTTTTGCGCTGTAACAGTCAAAGTGAAGTTTTCTTTCTCATTCAAAGACTTTTCACCGGATTAAGTTTTTTCTGTGAACAGTTAATTACCAATCGATAGTGCACATCTCAGCGATTTTAAGATCGCAGTTCACTTTCTAAGCGAACACCTTGATGAGCTGTGGTAGTCAAAAGAAGATAGGTTTCGCCACTCCAAAAGGTGGAATGTCGCGAAATTGGCCTCAAGTCACCGTGCCTTTATCAACGCATCAACTGAGTGTGAAACGTAATTTTGTTTTTGGCCGTTATGGCACAATAGAGAGTTCTTTTTAAAAACAGAGTTAGCGTGGAAATCGTCGAGATTTCAGCTATTGAAGAATTAATAGAAATCCAGCGGCGAGCTAACTTCAGTAGGAAATGCTTGAGTGTGAAAGCTATATTTTGTTTATTGCTGTTAAACCGCATTAAGGGAGCCATTCTAACAATGAAGTATACCATCAAAATTTCCAAGATTCAAATAATCGAATGGTTACTGAGAACTCTTATAAAAATCATAAAACGCGTTTTTTCCTAAGAGGTGCGCAAAACAAAATGCGGACAGTGAAAATTATCCAAAATTTGCGAAATCTAATTTTCTTTTGACCGCGTTACAACACTCTGAGAAGTCCTCTATCATAATCAAGTACACCGCTGAAATTGCTAAAATTTTCCCTATATGATGCGATTATCAATTGCTTATGAATAAAGCTTTATCCAGCGGGAAATGCTCGAATGCGGAACAAAATGTAGTTTTTGGACTGTTACAGCGAAGAAAACAGGCCATTTAACAGGTTGACAACAACAAGTGTCGATTTCGACGTCACTGCCTCCCAGTAAATATGTGTTGGTCCGCACTTCCGTAAAGATCTGGTATTCAGGCTGATAAGTATATTCCATTATTTCGTAAAGATATGGTACTCAGTTGATAAATTTATTCCATTGTTGTTTCAAGCACCTGATGAATGTTACAAAACCTACGATTAACAGTTCCACAACACCCTACACAAAAATTTATATTTGTTTACAGTATACAAAGTATAACAGGTTCTCATAATAGATGCACAAACACTTCTGAAAAATTTTGCTAAATGCATAATTTTTGTTTCGTTGATTGAGAAGCATTGGTGTTGTTTCCACTATCGATAGTCTTTTTAAGGTCTCACCAATCGTACTCAATCAAATTTTTATGATAATTCAACCGTCTACTTACGATTATTTCTAATCTTATCAGAAACTACTATATTGTTACTGGGAGTACGCGAACGTGGTCTCGTGCTTGATGTGCAAGATTTTAACGTCGTTGCCAAGCGGTTAAGGTAATTGGAGCATTCGGAGATTTTCGTTCCGTTGAGTGTGAATGGGGCACTCGAAGCCCATCGATTCGTTATGAACATCGTTTTCGTCAGATTTAGTTGAAGACCAACCTTTCCACAGACGTTGTCGAATTCGGTCAACATTCGTTCCGATTGGCTGATGCTTGGTGTTATGAGTGCGATATCATCAGCAAAGCGAAGATCGTTCGATTGTCGACCGTCAATTTTCACTCCCATATCGTTCATTCTAGTGTTCTCGTAACGACTTGGTGAGTGGCTGTCAATAATTTTGTCGAAATTGTATAGCCTTATCGAACCCTCTTTTACGTCGATGGTGATATTGTTGTAGAATGGAGATATTTTGATCGCGAGATCTTTATAAAGCTCACAAAGGATCATTATATACCGAGTAGGGACGCCGTGGTTATCCAGAGCCTCTAGAACCGCTACTGTTTCCACTGAATCAAAGGCTTTTTTCAGATCGATGAAAGTGAGACAGAGTGGTTGTTGAGACTGACAAGGAATAAAAAACATTGTTTAAATTTTCTTGATTTTATCTATCGAATAACTACTAAAATCGTTTTATACGTATCTATCGAAGGGTTCAAATAGGGTGGAGAGAATGGGAAAGAACCGCTATACCTCTCCCTCTTCTTTGCATACATACCATAGCTATGACTAGAGAACTTGAACGAAATTATGCATTGATCTGAGATATGGGAATCTAAACTGCGCTAATAATAAAAAAATTAGCAATAAGCGATCCTAGCCCTCCATAAGCTCAAAAAAATTCGCAGAATTTTGTGATATATAAGAGATCATTTCATCAAACGGCCTTAATCATTAAGAGAATAAAGGTTGAATGTTGGAACATCAAAAATGAGGATGTGAGTCGCAGTGAATAGAAGTGTCCTACGACACACATTTGGTCATTGGTTTGATATCGTCGAAGGTTCATCAAGCCTTCTGATGCCTACCAATTTGACTATTTGGTACCAGATTATTCTGTAAGGGTACCAGCCCTGACGTATTGTATCGTTAAACCACGATGAGTCACAATAAAGGCCAGGTTCGCATTCAGTCACCTCTAACGGTGCTTAATAAAGTCGAATGCATCTCACATCCCTCAGCCATTGATAGCAGAAATCTTTTGCCCTTAAATCTAAGATATTCGTTGACAAATTAAAAAAAAAACTTTTCTTGTTTCAAAATATGCCAGCGAATGAGATTGGCGTGAAAGTTTGTCGCAGTCTAACATATAAGTACCAAAAATAGTTATCTGAGTAAACAACTAAGTAAGAAACTGTGCTCTTTATGACCAAAAATGTTTGAATTTAGATGGTTTTTATTTCGGTCAAGTAGATTCACTGTAAGCTAAGACGCGCTCAAAGTTGAAAGGCTATTTTTTTAATACTCCAGAAAACGTGATGAGGATTTATATTGCTCATAAGTCAAGACTTTTTGATATATGAAACGTCACGCCCCCAAAATACGAATGTTCTTTGACATGGAAATGAAATCACTGGACAATTCTCGCACGTGGTGCAATCATAAAACATTGAATGGTTTGGAAAGTACTTTATTGACAGCGTACATTAATAATGAATAGCTTTTTTCAAACACTGCTTTTTTTGAGATGACGAAGAGGAATACGGATAGATTTTATATGATCTAAAATAACTTTCAGGAGATTATTGTAGTTTTATTGGGATTTTCAAAATCTCTTAAAGGTGACGCGATGCTTGTAATGCGCTCTGATTGGTCATTTTTAGCACAAGA
The DNA here is from genome assembly GCA_019055375.1 of Parelaphostrongylus tenuis. Classification (NCBI taxonomy): domain Eukaryota; kingdom Metazoa; phylum Nematoda; class Chromadorea; order Rhabditida; family Metastrongylidae; genus Parelaphostrongylus; species Parelaphostrongylus tenuis. Next base: position 302,667 of record JAHQIW010003531.1, read on the forward strand.
GTTAGATAACAGAAGACACGAATTAATGAACGCTTCGAAAAAATTTCGTGTAAAAAGTAGTTAAAGCTATATAAAAATGTAAAAAAGTGAGTGTATATGAATTTTAGGGCCGGACACGCGATGCCTATTAACGACAACCAGTGGGCACAATCGTCATTGATTGTTTCTCAGAGGTGATACGCACACTAGGAAGATTACTGACAGAGCTAATACTCAGAATTTCTGTACTTTAGGAAAAAAGAGTTCAAGAAAAAACATGACGCTCACCAAATTCTTAGGATGGACAGTTCCATGAGCTGCGAGAGATGTGGAGGCCCGTCACGCCCGATCGTGTCTAGCAACGATTAGTGATAAAATAATTGATATTGATTTTATTAGAGTTCCTTCGGAGACAGGCAGTCTCAGTGTGGTGAAGTATTGCATCCATGTATCAATTTAGTCCACAACCACCCTGTAGGAGGTCCCTTATAAGGGTTGAAGGATAAGCACTCAGCGGTGATTAATCCTTAAAACATAGTCACGCATTCAACTAACCGTTGCGCGACACTTTCTCAAAACTCAAGAAAAAAGTGACTATTCAAGATTATCGAAAGCTCATCTAATAGTAAATTGGTTTCCTCTTTATTCTAGCATTTTAATGAAAAGCAATGGAAATCTCATCATTGAGCCTTTTTGAGTATGACGTGAACTGGCGTGACAGGGATGGCATAACACAGGTATATCAGTTTAAGAGATGGGATTCTGGTTATACGGGTGCAAATGAAAAAAATCTCATCGGCTGGAGAGAAACTTTTCATAGCAGCGTTAGTGTCCATTCAAAAGCTGAGATTTTTCATGAGGTTCCTCGCTACAGCCCCACGTGGCAGGTTTCTCAAAACATTCTCTACAACGTTGTAAAATCCAAAAAAAACTTGCCTCGGACGCGCATATTTTTGCTGGACAGAGTCATTTCTTTGGACTATTGGTAATTGTTCGATAGCGTAATGCTTGCTGATTCCAACGCTATGCTTATATTCTGAAAAGACCATTTCTCTGATACGCAACAGGTAAAAGAAGTTGAATTCGCATGCATGACCAAGGTGTCTATGTTCAGTTCATGTGCCGCTGAGTAAAGTGACCCACGTGCGCTGATCGATCGATCTTGGACCTGTCTAACGATATCGCGTCAGTGCATGTGCCGTCTTACCTAGCGGCACGTGGATTGGCCAAAGACCACCGTGGTCGTACATAGAAATTCAAGCTATTTTACATGCTGCTTTGCTTGATCCTTTTATTCCTTTTAGGTTATAAACACAGATTTGAAATTAGCAAACATTACGCTATCGAATGATTACTGATGTAAGAAAGAGTCTGTCCGGCGAGAAATAATACGCTTCTGCAACGCAATGAATTTGCTTCCGTAAGAACGTCAAAAAAGAAGCTTTTTGAAACTCAGGGATGTGGAGCTGTAGCCAGAGAACGAAGCTTTCTAATGATTATTAACACTCCTATGAAAAGTTCCCATCTGGGGAATGAGGTCGGTTTTTCATTTATCCCCTATTAACCGCAAGTACCAGAGATGATAATAACACGGGCATATTCAGTATAGGGCAGAGATGCTCACTAATATTTGTGGAATTCTGGTTATGTGAAATAAGGTTGTTCAAGCAGTAAAAACTGGGAAAAGTTCAGAAATTGTAAACCTCTTATCTTTATTGAAGGATGTTGTACGTGCCAAACAGATTATGATCACAGCAAGTGCAGCAACGCACGCGAGTATAATGCCCCATAAGAAAATCTCTTTACGCAGCAGAAAGATTTGGCAATAATTGAGGCTAACTTAGGCCAAGGTTTTTTAATGGGCAAAATTTTTCCGGATTCTGCCTATAATGGCTTTTCTCTTAAGCCTTTATTCTACATAGGAAGATGAGCTGTATGGATTAGTAGGCAACATATGGACAGATTTGTGGTCATATAAGGAAATATGTTGATATTGCTCACAGCGCTAGCGGAATGCTTGTGAATGGTGATTTCGCTTGCACTCCTAATAAGTGATTTGCACAATCCGGCCATTGAAAAGATGGGCTTTATCTGAATATTTTCTTTCAATGTAGACTCATAGAAGAATTGTGAGGTGGGGTCATCCATCCATAGCAGCGGCTGAGGCGTTCTCAGCGTGCTTATGGAATCTTAGATTAATGCGCCAAAAACATTATTTCACAAGTTCATATTTTTTCCCCACAGAAATGCGCCACAAATTATGGAACTCAGTTACCGACTTCGTGGGAATGTTGCCGTTGGCAACGATGTCAAATGGTGCAAGTGTTCCGTTATTTGGAGCCGCATTTGTACGTAGCAAGAAGTTCATCAGTAGATAATGAGGTTTGGCACAATTCTCTGAATGTCTACAGTAATTAACTGTAGATGGATACTTGAAAGCAATCATGGAATGAAACACAGCTGGCATCAATTTGGAGAAAATTCTTGAAACCGCGTTGAGATGTATATTAGTAGATAGCACATGTTTGGGTCACCGACCCCAGCTATTTATGAACATAAATAAATAGTTATGTATATTTATGTTAATGCATGCATATAGACAAATATATTATATATATATATATATATATATATATATATATATATATCATAAATAGATGCCAAGCTTCTAAACGACTTTTTTTGATTTCCCATTAAGCGCTCAAAACGGCTGTTTTATAATGACGTGGGAAAAAAGACAACAAACCTCTTCTTTCTTAGAGATATCGGGACCATGAAGAACGAGAATTGCTCTCATCTCTGGGTTATCTGGTTCCATGCAGTGTGTAAATGCATGGCGCCTTATTCTCCAATAATCGTACAACCTCAAGTTAGAATATCGTGCGCATATGCTTTGTTTCTTGATTTGAATTGTGATATCTGATATGGAAACGATTCCTTTCTGGTTTATTGTAGTCGTCAATTTAGTTGATCAAGATATGAGTTCTTGTCAATTTTTCCGATTGCAAGTTTATGTCAACCATTCGCTTATTTCCAAGTATTCAGAGTTGAGATAAGCAAGAAAAGGTTGAGTACTTATGGAGAGTGGAAGAATTCTGAGCGGTAAGAGGCAGCCGTGTTTGAATAAAAGACTTAGAACATCGGCATTATGCAAACTATTGGCCAGAAATATGTGCTTCCAGGCAGTATTTCCAGTGCTTCTCTTATATCTGCACCCATATTCAAAAAAGTATTCTCTATTCATTTTCGAGGTTCCAGGTATTATTCTACACCTTGCCTATCGAGAATGAAGGATGAGTTTTATTTTCCAAATGATTTCTATGTTATGCTGTAAAGATGAAGCAAAATCTTCTCTACTGAAGTGTTAGACGACGACAAATCTTTAAGTCGATCTCATTTGCTGGTCAAAATCTTTTGTTAGATGTGTTAGTAATCATTTGATAGCTCAAATCTCTAGCTACAGCTACGAGTTGCCGGTTTTTCAGATCATCTTTTTATGTTGCTGTGGCATGCTGAATAAGATTTCTTTTCCTATTCGCTTTTCGCCCTCACTTTTACTACGCGTATAAATAGCTGGTAGCACGAAAAGCATATAAACGTGTAGAAAGTCTTTCATAACATTAGAATCCACGTTTTTATCTGAAGCTCTATCAATATGGTGGAAAATCTCAAATTGAATAGCAATATTTCAAACGCGAACGGTCGTTCCGCCCCGCCCTGCTCCCCCGCTCCGTGAGTTGGCAGGTAAGCAAAGCGGCCGAAAAGGTTCATAGCTGAATAAAATGTGAAGGCAAGCCACAGCAACGACTTTTTAGTAGGACAATCACCCGATCTACTGCGCAGCTTGATAGCGATCTACCGCATTATGCGTTAGAACGGTGGTAACTACTGTTATTTTGTTGAGAAATTTTTTTACCGCTTCAAAAAAAACTTCAAAAAATGCGAAAATGCGTGATTTTTACACAACGGAACATCTGAGCGCGGTGAGATGCTTTTCGTGCTTCTAGCACTTTATACTCGTGGTAAAAAATTAAGGCGAATTGTGAGTGAGAAATAAATTTCTTTTGGACTCTACGGGGTTATAAAAGGATGTTTTGAGAAACCGGCGACTTGTAATTGTAGGCATATATCTAGGCTTTCGAATAACTACAAATGCTTCTGTGAAAATTTTCTGTTTTGCGAATGAGAGCGGCTTAAATATTTGTCACCGCTTTACAAACAACTACCAATTTTTCTTTCACACTCAAACATCTTCCGCTGGACAGAGGTTTCCATTCAGACTTTCATTAACCATTCGATAGCACAAGTGGCAACAATCTAGATGATAAACTCGGTTTTTGAGAAGTACGTTCTAATGTGTCGTTACAGCTGAAAGACCATTGAGTTTCGCACTCGGCTCCATATCGGTCGCGCTGCGCAATTTACATGTGGCGTCCGGTGTGCGCCTAGCGTAAAACTCAATGTTCTTTTGGCTATAACGAGAACTAAAATTCTACATCAAAAACTAACCATATCCTTAGAACTTTAAAGTTAAACTTACCGATATTGGTATTGTCGAAGAACAGCTGAATTTTTTAAAGAAAAGCGTTGCTCATCGAAAGATGCTTAAGTGTTAAATAACATATTCTTTTCCCTCTTACAGTGTAATACAGAGACTTTTCGAAAAATAAAGTACACCCTCCCTATTTTTCCAGATTTAAGCTGCCGAATAACTACCAAAATGTCTAAAAGAGCGCAAAATACGTTTTTTTTTTTTTTTTGAATATGGGTGCTGATAGGGGAAGTACGCATCATTCGCAATGATAAACGAGCGCTCTTCCTACACTCACTGGAGCTACATATCAGAAATACATCCACATAAACCTCGATTAGAGATGTTTAGTTGCACAATATGTGTTTTCAAGCTATATTCTCGCTAAAAAGCTATACAAATACTCAATAGGGGTTGAAAGTTTATTTTCGTACAAAGATGTGGTATTACCGTCAAAAAATGAAGGATTTCATGAGGAGTAGTCACTCTTCGTATCGAAAAATTTGCGCGTGAAACACAACGAATTTTCTTCTGTAAGGACGACAGAAAAGGCTTTTTCAAAAACCGGCTACTTATGGCTCTAAACAGGGACTCAAGCTCTCGCATGATTACTAACACTGCTATGAAAAGTTCTTGTAAAGCGAATGAGATAGTATAAACATTTTTTCCCTTATAACCAAAGAAAACCGATAGAACCGACCTTTCCCAACTTTTTCCTGGTCTTTTAGTTACAATGTGATAGCATAAATATCGGCGATTTCAATACTATTTTTTTTTTTGTTCAAAAAGGCCTTTCATAGAGTGCTGTGGAAGCAAAAAAAAGATCAAGTTTCCTTCTCGGCGCTCATTATTGCTCGGCTATAGGCTTCATAGTGGGTTTATTTGGCAATATACAATGAAAATAAGAGTCTGGTTCATACACATAGAACTATAGAGTAAAGTTCTTTCTGGAAAACCAGTGTGAAAAACTTAGGAATTCCAGAAAATGGAGCAAAATTTTCGGTAATAAACCGTTATCGGAACACGTTCAAAAATCAGTTTTATCATAAATAGTTTATCTTGTTTGAAATACTGACAGATCAACAATGAAGATCAGAGCTGAGACACAGGAGGCCAAGTATCTTTGATTGCTTCCAGCAATGCCTCGAAAACATTGTCTTCGCTGATCAGCTGACGCCACATCCATTCAGCCAAGAACGAATCCAAGAGATGATGCGCGGTGCCTCGTTGCCGTCTACTGAGCCACTTTCGTGATTCTGACGCACTGTCGACCGTCTGAATGTGGACGTTTGTTTCTGGATTCACGAAAATGTAATGGTGCTGGGTCTTGAAGTCGGCGAAAATAGCCTCTTCAACATCATGCAATTTATAATATTTCCGAAAATCCGAGTAGATTATAGAACCTTCGGCAATGTTCTCTTCGACCGCAGCCAGTAAGGTTGATACTTTGCGATCCGGAATCCTCACTAAGAAACATTGGCGGGTTTCGCGACAGATTCCTCCAAAGATCCATTGCTCAGGCTCACGGTTCACACGATCACGACCAACATTGTGGTGTCTGCTCCTGAACACCGACATGCCAATCTCGACAATCTTGCCATCGCCGCCAACTTTTCCACCACAGTATCGGATCAGATCCTTGGCAACAGATTCTCGCATGTAATTGCTCCATTTCACGTATGTTTTGGGGTTCATGCCGAGTTCTTTTTTGCACCATCGAGCCGATGTAACCCCTTTGGACCACCAATAAAAGAATCGTACCGCAGTGACGAAAGGCAAAGTAGTCCCTTCAAAAAATTTCCAACTCTGATGTCTCTGACTTTGCACTTGTTGCATCGCCAAAAAGTTCTTGAACTGCAGTAGAGTTCCATTTGATGGCCGTTCTTACAGAGACGTTCGGTTTGTAGGATTCCATGCTCTTGCAAGAATACAACAGCTTTATATTCGGTATGCGGCAAAGCAGAAATATCCATAACTGAATAGAGCCGATAGAATGTATACCTTAAAGAATCAAAAGACAGCTGACACGCGGCGTTTCGCGCTAAAACGACGTGATCGATAGCAGAGCGTAATTTATCCATGGAGCAGCGCAATCTACATGTGGGGTACAATTTCTGTTATTCAAATTGGGATTTTTCTCCAATTTGGAAGAGAATTCAGATGAAACTTGCTATTTTATTCTAATGCACTAGATTTCCTCCACACGATCATATGCTTTTCGTACAAAAGCTGAGGTTTAGCGGCTTGTTTATTCGGTAGTACTAGGTTGGAAAGAAAGCTCTGGTAAACTTTAATAAGCATGAGATAACTCCCATGCATATCATGGGAATATTACAGTTTCTTATAAGAGATTTTCCCGCTGAAGGCCTAGATATTATTCGTCTTTATTTTCATTTTATTACAAGCCTTCGTCATGCTCAACGATACAATTCCTTCAAACAATACAATCAAAGTTCGTGTTTTATTGCGTCTTATTGGAGAAAGGATTTTTCACAGCGGGATGTAGTTGATGAAATAAATCAATGAAGTTGAAGAGGAAAGCACAACAAGCAAATCTGTTGCTGGACGCTGGTTTCAACGCTTTGATGTCGGAGATCTTGACCTCGAAGGCAAGCTTCGTTCAGGATGTCCAACAAGGTTGAACGACGAAGATTTGAATGCTGCTTTGGAAGGTGAACTGTCGTCAAATGCAAGAAATGTTACTTCGACCAGATCCAAAACTTCGCGGACCGGGTATTTACACTATAATTCACCAATACGATGCCTATACAACAGTCTCACAATAGCAACAACCATTTACGAATCTGATCTATAAATTTTGGTCAGGACATGCTTTTCTGAACTTAAATTTATTAGATAAACAATGTTGAGCAGTGTAGAAAGTTTACTTTTATCCCTTTGAGGTCTAGCGTTGATGAGCAGGCGGCGGTAAATTGGCATTATTTTCACTCAGAATACGTCTATGAAAGTTTATTCATTAACATTCTATCTTTTCGTACCAATGAAATCTCCCCATAATCAGAAGTCAATGAAATAAAATACCAAAAAATTTGTTGTGAAGTGGAAACAGCGTACTTCTAAAGTAAAACGTTATCTTTTTCCATTAATAAAGCATAGTATGAAGGTCGAGCTAGAAACCAAGCTTGGTATGAAAAGTGACATTTTTCAAGCTATCGAATTACTACAATAATATCGATTGAAAAAAAATGTGTTATACACCAGCTAGAAATATGGTTGCTTTCATAGCGATGCTAGTTTTCTCTTGAAACGTAAAAAAATGTAGACGGAATGTGGAACATATTGATGTTCTTCTTACTAAAATCGTTTCTGTGGAAACTTTTCAATGAAATTCCATGATTTCATAACAATGATGTTGCTCGGAACCTGTTCATCTCTTCGCATCCATTATCCCAGAGGTCTTCAGATACGCTGGCAGACAGCTCCGCGTGCAAAGGGGTCGATGTCATGCCGTCTGTGCCCCTCTTCCCACGAGACGCATCACCTTCCTCACGGGGCGCGACGCCGCCATTACAGTAGTTGAGTGAGATTTGAAGTCGCGCGGCACGGTACGAAACGTGCCGGGTGGCCCTTAAAGGGTTACTTAGCCTTTCTTTTTTGAAATGAGATGTTCGTTTAGAAGATGGGGGCGATATCGCACTTTGGAGGAATGGAAGACGGACGTCGATAAGATGGTGGGGTTATTTTCCAGGGAAGAAGGTCCTATGAACTTTTTGCATGGTAAAGTGATTAAAAAATTAACTCATGTGACATTTTATTATGAGAAACATAAGATCTACAATATGGCAACAATTTTAAAAGGTTTTTAGAAAGACAAAATACGTTAACTTTGGTGAAAACGCTGAATTTTCTATGTTAATGTGAGATATTCGATGGGGGCATGATTATCGACAATCAGTCAGAAATATGTTTTGGATGTGACTTTCGCAGATTGTGCATGTGGTTTTTCTCTTTGATATAATCTATTTTTGACAGGTACGTCGGTGAACCTGACCACACTTTCCATCAAAATGGTTTCCACAATGGCGCTTTTGCGGCAATGTTGGAAAAATCTGACGAACTGTTTGCGTATTTTGTGCAGCGGTTTCGCGAAAACAATTTGGATTCACAAGTCAACGTAATCTTAACATCCGATCATGGTCGTGTCCAGGTCTGAGTCTCTTTTTTCCCAGCTACATATTCCAACAACAACTAACAACAACGCTTTCTAAACGTGAAATGCGGGTTTGAATCAAGTCCAAAGTTCAAAGCTTTGCATATCACTCAACAGTACTGCATTGCGGCTAAATCTTTTCGCAGTTGGTTTGTGAGACATACTGAGTTAGAACCTTCATTCACGATTCGGAAAATCACCATCCTCTTTTTCAGAAGTCTACGTGTATTTCGGTATCTAAACCCTCCCGGTTATATAGTAAAGAAATCTGACAACGAGCACTTATTGACTAAGTTTACATTAAAGGTAGCAAAGTCTCCAGGAAGCGTACATCAATCAAAACTTGTGAACAGATGAGAATGCCGCTTGGGCCGTGAGAGACGGCAGTTCCTAAGGCTTTATCAATGAAATATCATACGTAATCAATGAGACTGGATGGAAATAAAAATAAGTTTGTTGGAATATGTAGCTGGGAAAAAAGAGAATCAGACTTGGTCACGACCATGATCGTATGTTAAGATTACGTTGACTTGTGAATCCAAATTGTTTTCGCGAAACCGCTGCACAAAATACGCAAACAGTTCGTCAAATTTTTCCAACATTGCCGCAAAAGCGCCATTGTGGAAACCATTTTGATGGAAAGTGTGGTCAGGTTCACCGACGTACCTGTCAAAAATAGATTATATCAAAGAGAAAAACCACATGCACAATCTGCGAAAGTCACATCCAAAACATATTTCTGACTGATTGTCGATAATCATGCCCCCATCGAATATCTCACATTAACATAGAAAATTCAGCGTTTTCACCAAAGTTAACGTATTTTGTCTTTCTAAAAACCTTTTAAAATTGTTGCCATATTGTAGATCTTATGTTTCTCATAATAAAATGTCACATGAGTTAATTTTTTAATCACTTTACCATGCAAAAAGTTCATAGGACCTTCTTCCCTGGAAAATAACCCCACCATCTTATCGACGTCCGTCTTCCATTCCTCCAAAGTGCGATATCGCCCCCATCTTCTAAACGAACATCTCATTTCAAAAAAGAAAGGCTAAGTAACCCTTTAAGGGCCACCCGGCACGTTTCGTACCGTGCCGCGCGACTTCAAATCTCACTCAACTACTGTAATGGCGGCGTCGCGCCCCGTGAGGAAGGTGATGCGTCTCGTGGGAAGAGGGGCACAGACGGCATGACATCGACCCCTTTGCACGCGGAGCTGTCTGCCAGCGTATCTGAAGACCTCTGGGATAATGGATGCGAAGAGATGAACAGGTTCCGAGCAACATCATTGTTATGAAATCATGGAATTTCATTGAAAAGTTTCCACAGAAACGATTTTAGTAAGAAGAACATCAATATGTTCCACATTCCGTCTACATTTTTTTACGTTTCAAGAGAAAACTAGCATCGCTATGAAAGCAACCATATTTCTAGCTGGTGTATAACACATTTTTTTTCAATCGATATTATTGTAGTAATTCGATAGCTTGAAAAATGTCACTTTTCATACCAAGCTTGGTTTCTAGCTCGACCTTCATACTATGCTTTATTAATGGAAAAAGATAACGTTTTACTTTAGAAGTACGCTGTTTCCACTTCACAACAAATTTTTTGGTATTTTATTTCATTGACTTCTGATTATGGGGAGATTTCATTGGTACGAAAAGATAGAATGTTAATGAATAAACTTTCATAGACGTATTCTGAGTGAAAATAATGCCAATTTACCGCCGCCTGCTCATCAACGCTAGACCTCAAAGGGATAAAAGTAAACTTTCTACACTGCTCAACATTGTTTATCTAATAAATTTAAGTTCAGAAAAGCATGTCCTGACCAAAATTTATAGATCAGATTCGTAAATGGTTGTTGCTATTGTGAGACTGTTGTATAGGCATCGTATTGGTGAATTATAGTGTAAATACCCGGTCCGCGAAGTTTTGGATCTGGTCGAAGTAACATTTCTTGCATTTGACGACAGTTCACCTTCCAAAGCAGCATTCAAATCTTCGTCGTTCAACCTTGTTGGACATCCTGAACGAAGCTTGCCTTCGAGGTCAAGATCTCCGACATCAAAGCGTTGAAACCAGCGTCCAGCAACAGATTTGCTTGTTGTGCTTTCCTCTTCAACTTCATTGATTTATTTCATCAACTACATCCCGCTGTGAAAAATCCTTTCTCCAATAAGACGCAATAAAACACGAACTTTGATTGTATTGTTTGAAGGAATTGTATCGTTGAGCAAGACGAAGGCTTGTAATAAAATGAAAATAAAGACGAATAATATCTAGGCCTTCAGCGGGAAAATCTCTTATAAGAAACTGTAATATTCCCATGATATGCATGGGAGTTATCTCATGCTTATTAAAGTTTACCAGAGCTTTCTTTCCAACCTAGTACTACCGAATAAACAAGCCGCTAAACCTCAGCTTTTGTACGAAAAGCATATGATCGTGTGGAGGAAATCTAGTGCATTAGAATAAAATAGCAAGTTTCATCTGAATTCTCTTCCAAATTGGAGAAAAATCCCACTTTGAATAACAGAAATTGTACCCCACATGTAGATTGCGCTGCTCCATGGATAAATTACGCTCTGCTATCGATCACGTCGTTTTAGCGCGAAACGCCACGTGTCAGCTGTCTTTTGATTCTTTAAGGTATACATTCTATCGGCTCTATTCAGTTATGGATATTTCTGCTTTGCCGCATACCGAATATAAAGCTGTTGTATTCTTGCAAGAGCATGGAATCCTACAAACCGAACGTCTCTGTAAGAACGGCCATCAAATGGAACTCTACTGCAGTTCAAGAACTTTTTGGCGATGCAACAAGTGCAAAGTCAGAGACATCAGAGTTGGAAATTTTTTTGAAGGGACTACTTTGCCTTTCGTCACTGCGGTACGATTCTTTTATTGGTGGTCCAAAGGGGTTACATCGGCTCGATGGTGCAAAAAAGAACTCGGCATGAACCCCAAAACATACGTGAAATGGAGCAATTACATGCGAGAATCTGTTGCCAAGGATCTGATCCGATACTGTGGTGGAAAAGTTGGCGGCGATGGCAAGATTGTCGAGATTGGCATGTCGGTGTTCAGGAGCAGACACCACAATGTTGGTCGTGATCGTGTGAACCGTGAGCCTGAGCAATGGATCTTTGGAGGAATCTGTCGCGAAACCCGCCAATGTTTCTTAGTGAGGATTCCGGATCGCAAAGTATCAACCTTACTGGCTGCGGTCGAAGAGAACATTGCCGAAGGTTCTATAATCTACTCGGATTTTCGGAAATATTATAAATTGCATGATGTTGAAGAGGCTATTTTCGCCGACTTCAAGACCCAGCACCATTACATTTTCGTGAATCCAGAAACAAACGTCCACATTCAGACGGTCGACAGTGCGTCAGAATCACGAAAGTGGCTCAGTAGACGGCAACGAGGCACCGCGCATCATCTCTTGGATTCGTTCTTGGCTGAATGGATGTGGCGTCAGCTGATCAGCGAAGACAATGTTTTCGAGGCATTGCTGGAAGCAATCAAAGATACTTGGCCTCCTGTGTCTCAGCTCTGATCTTCATTGTTGATCTGTCAGTATTTCAAACAAGATAAACTATTTATGATAAAACTGATTTTTGAACGTGTTCCGATAACGGTTTATTACCGAAAATTTTGCTCCATTTTCTGGAATTCCTAAGTTTTTCACACTGGTTTTCCAGAAAGAACTTTACTCTATAGTTCTATGTGTATGAACCAGACTCTTATTTTCATTGTATATTGCCAAATAAACCCACTATGAAGCCTATAGCCGAGCAATAATGAGCGCCGAGAAGGAAACTTGATCTTTTTTTTTGCTTCCACAGCACTCTATGAAAGGCCTTTTTGAACAAAAAAAAAAATAGTATTGAAATCGCCGATATTTATGCTATCACATTGTAACTAAAAGACCAGGAAAAAGTTGGGAAAGGTCGGTTCTATCGGTTTTCTTTGGTTATAAGGGAAAAAATGTTTATACTATCTCATTCGCTTTACAAGAACTTTTCATAGCAGTGTTAGTAATCATGCGAGAGCTTGAGTCCCTGTTTAGAGCCGTACGTGGCCGGAAGGAAATTCCTTTTGTTTCACGCGCGTTCTTGACTCATTTTAGCAGCCATGAGCGCTCGGCTGTGACATGAGATGATTAGAAATAATTTGGCGTCAGTTTCTTTATATACAGGGGGTGCACCTGCTCCCCCCCCCCCCCCTCCCCTCCCGGAAAGCACTGGCTGAATCGGAAGGCGCCGTGCACTAACGTGGTTGTATTGTCAAAGCACTTACGCTGCACTTCATAACTGTCACAACAGATCTCAAAAGGCTCAAAATATATTATCATATCACAGCATCGTTCATAAAATTTCTAAAGATGCAGAAAATACCAAAACATCTATATTATCAAGAAATGATGGTTGACTAGTTTCGATATTGTTGGTTTCTTAGCCACTGGGAAAGGAGAGCCTCCAAGTGGCTAGAAGAGGCAAGCTGAGCGCCTTGAGGGATCGGCTCTAAAACGAATTGTAAAAAGTCTTAGGAATGTAGGGAGTTCGCAGTGCATCAGAGAAGCAAAATCGGTAAGCAGTGTGTTTGATGAGAAGTTATTTATGTAACCACTGAAGACCTATCAACTACGACGTCCTGTTGAGATCATTGCTAGAAATGATATGACAAATCGAACATTCTTCACAAATCCCCATGCCCAATCGTTAGATCATTCCAAAAGCTTTGCTTTGCACTAGGGAAATTAACTCCAAATTTATCATCCAGAAGTTCAGATATGCACTATTTTTGTGTCGTTCAATTGCGCATTTTCTTGCGCACATTTTGGTATATGGCCTGCATATACTTGCTTTAACCGGCTGAGGATCATAGCACTCACCAGGCGTGTCTGGCCCCACCCCTGGCAACTCTCTCACCAATCACGTCCGTCCTTTAATAGGTGATCGCGATAGTGAGTGGGATGATAGTGGTAGTGATGGTAGTGATAGTGACCATAGTGATAGTGGCGCTAGTTATAATGACTGTAGTGATAGTGATGATGGTGACCATAGTGCTAGTGACAGTAGTGATAGTGATGATAGTGATCATAGTGATAGTGACGGTACTGATAGTGATCATAGTGATCATACTGATAGTGGGGGTAGTGATACCCCGTGGCCCCGTCCCTACCAATCACGTCTGTCCTTTGTGTTTCCACTATGATATGCTCGAATCTTTGGCACACCAAATCGCACCATATCCCTTATAGTTATACCGTAACACAAGCGATCAATCTATATAATTTGGTCATCATCATTCATCACTATCACTACCGCCACTATCACTATGATCACTGTCACTACCGTCACTATTACTATGGTCACCATCACTGTCATCTCTATACTACCATCACTACCACTATCATCCCAATCACTATCGCCATCATCTATTAAAGGACGGACGTGATTAGTGGGAGCGGGAACAGAGGCGGAGCTAGGCAGTCGTGGTGGGTCATCTGGCCCTGAACCGGTTGAGATGAAGCCGTCCTGAGATCAAATTCGCTTGCTAGTCATGGTGGATTGCTCGTAGTGGAAAATGCTAGTGAAGCAGCGCTCAAAATTAATAGAGCTCGGGGTATGATACGGTTGCAGAAAAGACGCCTAGGAAGTGGTTTGCAAAGTTCAAAACTGAAGAGTAGAGTCTCGAAGATCGGTCGCGCTCGGGCCATTCACAGCAAGCTCCATTTATCTTGCGCGCCGTTTTAGTAGCATTTTTCCCCATACGCCATTCGTTTATGAGTAGCCAAATTGTTCCCACGACTTCTCTATCTCAAAGCAAATATAAGCAAGTTGTGAGTTAAGATGTTCACAAGAAAATGCGCAATTAAGCGAAATCAAAATTATGCAATTCTAGTCACTTCTGGTTGATAATTTTGGATAAATATAAATAATTAAATAAAAAATAATTGGTTAAATAATAAGTGAATAAGTAATAAAATTAGAATTTTTTTTGTTTTTTCAAATTTATTGCTTAACGGCCAAAATTTATGGAACAAGCTAATATTTTTAATACGTCCCGATGGTAACTGTAGATCTTCGTCATCAACAAAGATTTAAGTGAAAGAGTGAACATTGAACCTCTGCAGCTTTCTTCAATGCTAGTTTCTATCGGATGCACAGCTTTTGTGATGCGAATTGGTATGATGTAGTAAGAGATAGACGCTATCGACAGTATGAAGGAAAGCCAATTTGGAAATTGATGTGAAGACATTTTTGGGAGCACGTTACTGGAATTGAACCAGCTGAGCAAATACTACATGCAACAACAGAAATGGCCTCTAGGATCAACAAAATTACAAAACTTTTCTCAGAATTGCAAAATTTGTTGTATATATCAAGAGCACTGTTGTAGAGGGTAATCACCTAAACTTCACAAGTCCATTATCTAAGGAAGAGATCTCACAACTCACTTTTCCACATATTTTTTCAAGAGCATATGTACAGATTTCAGTGCCCATACGTCTCAGACGAACTACCCAGTATGTTCAGGTTTGAATTCATGCACCACTTAATTGGTCTGAATGCTCTTATATTTTGTGCCTCAAACTTTACCTTTTTCTGGCCCGGACTTCCTTTATTTTCTATCAAATAAGGCAGAAAAACCGAACCGAACAACAGAACAATAATTTCGAGAAACCTTTTTAACGCATCACTGTTGGCTACTTATTATCAAATAAATACTGATTTTTCAGTGGCAAGAGAGTTTTTGTCAGAAAGGTATTATGTAAGCCTTTCAAACCTCTTTGGATCCTAAAAAGTCCTTGGAGGCATCAAATCCGACGCCACTTTATGGGAGCCTGTGAGTCAAAAATGAGTGGTCCGAGATGAAATCTGTATCTGGTTGCTATGCAACAACTGAACTTCCATTCAAACTATACTTTCCTTGGAGGAACAATATACACTGAAATTATACCGTCCTGCTGGAGCTGTTCATCGCCAAGCAGTAGTGATTATTGAAAAATTTCAGACCTCATTAAGAGCAAAATTTCGCATCGCAATTTTTATTTGTGACACAATTTGGTTTGCCATGATAACATTCTTCTCTATCCGATGTATCCCGACTTGGATTCGTACCCTTGTATTTGCAGTAATCAAACCTGAATGAACACACACAGTTTTTTCCATACTTTCATTTTGATTCTCCACTATTGTGTGTTGAAGAACGAAAACAAAAACGATTATGGTGGAAGTAGTCACACTTACAGGCCGTAAGTTGTGGAGTTATGGAATAAATTAGCGACAATACCATGACTCTTAGTGTGAAGACCGGATATCAGAAAATTTTCACTCAGAGTTTCGATTATAGAACGCCTAATTGATCTGGTACCTATGACTGCTCGTTTTTATGCGGTTCTTTCCTTACCTGTCATCATTGCCATGTGATTAGTGGAAGTAGGTGTGACAAATTGCGGCTTCACACCCTCGATAAACCATGTTCCATTACGAGCAAACTGATAGATATTAAGAACCTGACGGATTTGCTTTATACAAAGACAGGAACAAAGAGATTTACTAGCGCCGAGTATGTAAGAAAGAAACGTTACCACCTGTGATCGGGGTAAACCCTAGGCAAATCGTCAGATACCACCTTTGAACCTTTAGCAGATAGGTTATCTGAGACAAAGTTCCCTTCCTCTCCCGACAACAAATGCGTTTTACCGTAGTGTTGTTGAGAGCATCATATCGAAAACCATCAAATGAGATTAATAAAAGTTTTGAATGTACACTGATTGAAGACACCGAGTGAAAGCCTGGCAAGAGACACGTCAACGAGTAGATAGACATGAGTACTTCTGTAAATGGGATTGAGTTCATTAACTAAAGACTTACTAATGCCTATAATTACTTGCGTTAAGTTTCTTCTAATTTTTATATCACCATTAATGTATCCCAGATTTTTTTTTCTTACGCGACTCATCATCACAGTTCATTGCGCGGATCCCAGCATTTTTTGCTTCGATACGTTCCTCCGTATTCATCCTCCACATAGATTCCCGAACACCTTATATATCGTTTAAATTGCCGCTTGGGGATTTTGTCTCTCTCATGAATTTCATAAAATGTTGGTCAAGATGACTTTTCTTGCATTCTCAAAAGCAGCCGAGCTAAAGCGCCTCCTCAGCGTACAGCCGATCAATTACAAGACAATGTTAGAAAGGGACATGAACCAGTGCCGTGCTTCTCACCTTGATTACTGATACACTGTACCATTATCCATTATGCTGTCGAGTACCGAATATGTTATAACGTAAAACCAAAAATGAATGGAAAGGAATAGTCAGTGCGAAACTTTGAATTGGGTAATATGGCAGTTAATATCAGCAAGGGAAGCGTAGAAATGCTCAGAAATTGATGTTCCACGCAAGGTCACTGGCTGGACCTCGTCAGAGGCCATTGAAGTTTTCCATTTCTTCAAAGTCATTGAACTGTTACCAGACTTGTCTGAAAAGATCTGCCAGTACAACAAGCATTGTAGACTGCATGTGACGAAGACTTACGAACGAAGCCATAGTTCAGCTACTTTTGGATTTTGAAGTGAATATAATCGACTAACGATATGAAATATCCGCGGAGAGAACCAAATCTCCAAGCTCTAATGAAGCCTACATATTCAAATACGAGGACCTTTATGGGTGAGGAATTCGAGAAATCGATCCAAATGAAAAAAGAGGTTGCCCCTGCACAAGAT
Source organism: Parelaphostrongylus tenuis (assembly GCA_019055375.1). NCBI lineage: Eukaryota > Metazoa > Nematoda > Chromadorea > Rhabditida > Metastrongylidae > Parelaphostrongylus > Parelaphostrongylus tenuis. Next base: position 320,102 of record JAHQIW010003531.1, read on the forward strand.
CCTCGTGAAAAACGGAATAAAGAATGAACGTGATATAATGGCATTACTAGTTGATATGTTCATGGTTAGGCTAAACTTTAGACACTTTATTGATCCGTCTTTAGTGTTTTTTTCCTGAGAGATCTCGGTATTTCTAGCATTCAATTCGCTTTTCTTTTTCTTGAACGTCGCAGAATACTGGTTGAGCGAGTCTCCTTGCAAGCTCGAGGATAGCCTGGCTGTGGCGTTCCATAAGGTGTTGTTGTGTTGACTGCCGGGGACGGCTGGGGGTGGAGCTCGGCTCCACGCGCGCCACAACGAGCATCACAACCACTTGGCCGCGGTGCCCCCCACATTGAAATATTCTTAGAAAACATAGATGCTGTTCGGTTGTCGGTAATTGTTGTCAACGTGTTGCGGAAAACGCGTTTTCCATCATTTAAAGGTTTGGTAGTCATTTGATGGGTCGTCTCGATAATTTCAATGTTGTAGCTGATTTCAGAAATAGCCTCTTCAGATCGCTGTGGTAGCAAAAATAAATTCATGTTAAACACTCACCGCATTGTTTGCTGAACAGTTTTTTCTCCTAGAGTTGCAACATCTTTATAATAGTTAAATCTCGCTGAATTAAATAATCATTTAGTTTTTGGAAGAGATATTTTGAGTACTCTGTAGCAGCCAAAAGATTGGGTTTTGCACGCAGCGCGCGTTTTTGCGTGTATTTTCGTTATTAATTTCAGAAATTTTTTCTTCGTTTTGCAAGGACCTGGGTTTTTCGTATCAGAATTGTATAAGAAACTTTGCTATATCGTTCTGTGAGCTTAGGCCTTTCATTTTCAATTTGTAACACCAAATAACCGTCAACAAGTCCAGGCCTAATGAGCCTAAGGCTATGCACTAAAAGGCATATGTATTTGGAAAAGAAATTGAGGTTCCAAAAGCCGAGAAAGAACCTTAAATTCACAAAAATCGCGCTGCACATGTAAATCGATCAGTCGCGCAATCTTTATACAGCTATTTACACGACTTTGCCGACAAGAAATTCGTGGCGAATATGAAACTCAAATTTATTTTACCAGTTATAGCGCACCAAAAAGCCTTCGCAGAAAACAGGAGCAGTGTTGGAATTGCTGCTTCCAAATAATTACTGAGACATTCCAGAAGAAAAGTTCTGTTTAGCGGAAAATCCGCCGAGACACTCCGACTGTGAACTTCTATTATATTCTCGCTGCTACAACGCCGTAGTAAATTTCTTTTTAGAAAACAAGCGTAGTATTAATATCGCCGAGAGTTAAATTTCGAATGACGTCGAAGTGTAAGGGAAAAACATTGTTCAGTAAGAGACTTTTAGTACTAATTCGAAAGCTCAAACATCGGCGAACTCACACTGAGCTTGTTTTCTGAAAAGGCCTTCTCAGTGCGCTGTTGCATCGATAGTAAGATTGCGTTTCATTCTCGGCGCATTCCCACCAGGCTAGGGTTTGTGGATGGCTTCTAACCATAACTTTAGTATTTATATTATAGCTTAAATCTCGCTGATTTCAAAGCTAGGTTTCCTTTCTAGAAAGGTTTTCTTATAGCGCTGAGCGAGAAGAAGAAGATCACGTTTGGAACTAAGCGTTCTAGAGTTACAAAGATGCATATACCAAAAACATATGATCGTGAAGAGAAAGCCATGGCGTACAGAGTAACACCAAACATTTAATGTTTTGCGAAAAACGAAGAAAAAATTATTATTGAGTTACGAACATCACGCGCCACTTACAAAGCGCGCTGAGCGACCGATCAACTGCTGTCCCTTAAAGGGTTAAGCAACGAGTACCGGATAAACGTTTCCTACTAGATGACACATTTATGAGAGCAATGCACAGCAGAGAACGCCCCAATCCTTAGCCTTTACGAATTAGCCAAGCTTCTGATAATAAATGATAAATTTTCGATAACTAGACAACTTGAGGGGTTGTTAAAATGTAGGGATGTGGAAGCAAATTTGTTCGACCGGTCTGTGGGTATGAGTGGTACATGTGTTAGTACATTGCCATATGCTACAGAGGATCATCACAGACTACAAATGTAATAAAAGACGATGAAACGGCGAAAATTGAACCGCTTGATGATCGAACAACGAATTAACTGAAGGTACCAATGGAAGAAGAGTAAGTAATAAACAAGTACATAGATCTTCTAAGAAATCAATTACATGCGAATTTTCAACATATTCCAGGGTGATTATGAAAAAGCAATAAGCTACATTCATGGTAGCCATAATGTGACCGGTGGTGGTGGTTTCCGTGCTTATCATTGTCATGACGATGATTGCTCGACTTAAAAATTAAGCTAAAGAATGTTCACCAGTCCAATGTGACTAAACTAGATGTCAGCGCATCGAGGCGTTTCTGGAAGTCCACCAGTAGTTTAGCGGAGACCCTAATTCTCTGGTCAGCCACCTGCTTCCGACACTTATCTCACTTCATCCCGAGAGCAATGTCAAAAAGATTTGGGACTGTAGATCTGATAGCACACGGATCACACCATCGACAACAGATGCAGTCTCTGCAACTAATTTCCGTCTGCATAGTTTCAGTGATGCCCACAGTTAGCGAAAATACGAAGAAGCTTCGATGTAAAATGTTTGCGAAGCGTGTAATTGTATATAATCGATTTGAAGTAATTGTGAAATATATTTGAAATGTTTCAATTTCTCAACCGTAAAATTGCGTGGAAAATGAATAGTATATAAGACTTATTACTTGTAAAGCAGTCCCAGATATTACCTTTCATGTTTCTTCGCCGCACGCAAGAGTAGCCCAGTGGTTTCTCCTAGATCTAGGGATTCGTGCGTCGTATATTTCTTTTAAGCTTTTCGTGAATATTATCGTGTTGATGGACTTCTGTTGTCCGTCTGACATCTCGGATATAGTATTGCCAGCAGCTCTTTTTTATAGTTGATCGTTATGACGCATTGCCTGTCCGACGCCCGCTTACCTCGGATAGGTTGGTATGTAGACCGTTTCCTATCTGTGATTTATGATCGTTGACGTAGGACGGATCTTGAGTTCCTTCTCAGCTAGATATACACCTCGACATGAATTACATATGGTAATAACTTAGCGCTATATGGACACTCATTGATGAACACCGAGCTTGGATCACCGAAAGATGGGACTCTGGGTAACTAGTACACAACTACTTCGATGTTGCCACTAAAGTTGCTACTTATGGAAAGGGAAACCAACGAAATGCGAAATGTGAAAAGCTTGCTTAGATTAACTATTACTGTGTAATGAGAGAAAACTTGGCTAGAGTAAGTATCACTGTAATGAGAGGAAACATCTATTTAGGTCCTTCATTCGGTTATAGTAGAAAGACCTCGTAGATGTTTATACAGACAAACGGAACTTTGCGGTTACAAGGGGACAAGTGAAAAAACCGACCTCATTCCCTGAACAGGAACTTTTCATATGTGTTAGTAATCATTCGAAAGCCGAGATTCTTTGCTGCAGTCCCACGTCGCAGGTTTTTCAAAACACCACGTCCGTAACGCAAGAATTTTCCTTTTGTAGCGACGTCAAAAAAAGGCTTTGTCGAAATACGCTATATGGGGTTTAGCCAGACATCTAAGCTTTCGAATGATTACTAACATTCTCATGAAAAGTCCCTGTTTAACGATTGTGGCCGCTTTTTCATTGGTCTCTGTATAATCGAAAAGTACCAGACAAACTTTATTGAAGCACACTGATCAACGCATACTCTGCAAACACCTGATCACTCTGAAGAAGTATTCTTCGTGATTTGTTACGTTATTTCAGTGAAAGGTGTGATGGCGCAGTGGTTTCTCGTCAATGGTTCGATCTCGTACCAAAGCCTACCCAATCTGCCATCTCTCCGGGATCGGCGGATTGCTGAGAGACTTGCTTAGAAAGACAGCAGCACTGATTTGATATCTCGGCAAGCCTCTGCGAGTCATTCTAAAGGTCAGATATGCAGTCGATTACCTCAAACGACAGACGATGAAGTCGAATGAAGGGTACGCCCTTCAGCGATAGGAGGCTCTCCTTAAGCCGAATACGACTCAGTGTTCAAGTAAGGGCATCTCCTCTCTCCTCCACCGATCACATTCCTTCAGCAACTGAATGGTCTCGTCCGAAAACAGGCTTTCCGTCATCTTTACGTGAGAAATTAATATTAAAACACCCTCCCCCCCTGCCCCACCGTCCTCCTATGAATAACGCTCGCCTCACTGTCTTCATTAGATGGGCTATCGACTCCTTACAAGAACTCCAGTAAAATATTTTTGCACATTAAAATAAACCACCAGAAAGGTGATAGATGACACCTATCGATGTCACACCGTCTGCGGCCGCTGCCCCATCATGATACCTATAGGTGTCACTCCCCGCCCAGTGACGTTCCATAGAGAATACTGAACTATTCCACGAAGAATTCCGGAATCGAACTGCAGATGACGTCACCATCGACCCACCGATAACGTCAACATCGATCCACCGATGACGTCATCATCGATCAATATATGACGTCACTATCGATCCGCCGACAACGTCATCATCGATCCACATATGACGTCACTATCGATCCACCGGACGTCACTATCGATCCGCCGACAACGTCATCTTCGATCCACCGATGACGTCACCATCGATGGGAACCAGGGGAGGAGGAACGAGACGACCTCTTGCGAAATTTTCCCGCTTCATCACGTTGCTCGCTTTTTTCCAAGCGTAGTGGCTATCCATTCGGTTTGTTTGGGCTACCTACTCCAGTAGTGTACTCTTTCCTTCTCCCCTGTCTCTTTTCCTTTCTTTCCTCCTCCGGCTCCCTTTGTTTATCCTTCTTTCCTTCTTCCATTCGTTCATTATTTCTTTCTTTCTTTCTCCCCTTCTTCCCTTATCTCCTTCTCTCTTTCCTTCCCTCTATCTCCCTCCCTTCCGTTCTTCTTCCTTTCCTTGCTTCATTCTCTCTTTTTCTCTCTCTCTCTCCGTCGTTCTTTCTCTCCGTCTCTCTTCCTTCTCCTTTTATCCTTTCATTCTTTTTTCTTTATTTTCTTCGTTGCTTCTTCTTTCTCTCCTCTTCTTTCCTTCGTCCCTTCTTTCTTTCTTTTTTCGCTTTTCCTTTCTTTCTTCCATTCCATCTTTCTTTCTGTATTTCTTGCCTTGTTTTTTTCTCTTTCTTTCTTTCCCTTCCTTGTTAATCTCTCTCTCTCTCTCTCTCTTTCCTTCTTCTTTCTTTTTCTTCCTTGCTTTCCTTCTCTTTCTTTTTCTTCCTTGCTTTCCTTCTCTTTCTTTTTCTTCCTTGCTTTCCTTCTCTTTCTTTTTCTTTCTTGCTTTCCTTCTCTTTCTTTTTCTTCCTTGCTTTCCTTCTCTTTCTTTTTCTTCCTTGCTTTCCTTCTCTTTCTTTTCCCATCTTTCTCTTTCTTTCCATCTTTCTTGCTTTCCTTCTTTCTTTATTTCTTTCCCTCTCTCTTTCTTTCTTTCCTTCCTTCTTTTGTTTTTTCTTAATTACAAGTATTATACTCCTCAACGTCATAAATTATATGGCTGCTCTGTCATGTAGTACTATTTTCGAGCTGACTAATGGAGAAGATACACTCGTGACATTGTTTTTGCCCTTCTTAACGATTCATTGATTGTATTTTATAAGCACTTTCAGGTCAATAATGGCAACTGACAAAGAACGAATCGAGAGGATTCTCAAGGGATTCGATCCGTCGTCGAATGGGCTCTCTCAGGATTTTATTCTGACAAAACTGACGGCAATGAAGGGATGTGGCTGTAAAGTTCCGAGATCGGTATTTCGAGCTTAGTACTACTAGAACGTTCCATAAGTTTTGGCACGAGAGCAATAGACACCGAATTTATCGACCAGAAGTAATTAAAGTCGCATGATTTTGGTATCGTTCGATTGCGCATTTTCTCGTGAACATTTTGGTATACAACTTTCCTGTACTTGCTTCAAGATGAAGCTGTCGTGGGAACAAATTCGCTTGCTACTCATGCACGAAAGGCGCGTAGAGGGAGACGCCAGTGAAGCGGCGTGCAAGATTAACGGAGCTTGGAGCGATGATACGGTTGCAGAAAAGACGGCTAGGATGTGGTTCGCGAAGTTCGAAGCTGGAGAGAACAGTCTGGAGGATCAGTCGTGCTCGGGCCGTCCACAGAAAGCTCCATTGATCTCGCGCGCCGCTTCACTTGCCTCGTTCTCCTACGCGCCATTCGTGCATGAGTAGTTAGCGAATTTGTCCCCAAGACAGCTTCATCTTATAGCAATTGTAGGTAAGTTGTATACCAAAATGTTCGCAAGAAAATGCGCAATTGAACGATATCAAAATCATGCAATTTTAATTACTTTTGGTTGATAAATATTGTGTCAATTTCTCTGGTGCCAAAACTCATGGAACGACCTAATACTTGCTTATATCCCTCTATGACTTTATTCTTGTGTTTGATGATAAGGGCACTTTTGGCAGATTCTTTTGGAACTTTTGAAGAGCTTCGATTCTGGCGATAATTCGATTATCAGTAATGAAATTGGTAAGTGAAGGAAGATCTACCATTTTTTTGGGATATGTAGAACAATAAGTGCCACAGGAAATCATTCAAGGTATTGGGCTCGACAGTTGTGTGGTGCCCCTTCGACACAAAGGGCTAAACCTCGTTCAAACCACGGATTTCTTCTATCCACTGATTGATGACCCATATCTAATGGTAAGTCGTTGACGGCTATTTCCTTCATTATTTTTACATATTTAGACGACCTGTTGTCGCAATTTACTGTACGGATCCTAGCACTCCATGGTATCGACTGGTTTCCTCGCACTCGTCTTCCACAAATATTTCCGAACATTTCACGTGTCGCTTCGCCTACTGCTTGAAAATGCCGTCATCTTTCTGAATGTCCTAAAATGCTGGTCGAGGCAATTCTCTTAAAAGTCGTGGAGCTTGCCGAGCTAAGATATTCCTTGGTGCTCAGTCAGTTAATTGCAAAAGAGTGTCAGGAGAGGGAATCGAACCAGCATATCCTTATTAACTAGCTTTCTGACGCACTGCGCTACCTCGCTACCATAAATAACACTTATAAAGTCTATTCCAGAAAATGAGGTAACTTCCCACAGTGACGACTGATCATGTCAGCATTTTTCTTTCTTAGGGTCGTGTCACGTGCGCGAATGTCTTGAGCGATTTGTATGCGATGGGCATCGTCGATTGTGATAATATGCTGATGCTTCTTGGAGTCGCTGTCGATCTCAATGAACAAGAACGTGACATTGTCGTTTCGATGTTTATCAAAGGATTCAAGGCATGTTATCATTTTTGGCAATTTGATTTTGTTAATATTTCCCCTTACAGATTTTCCAGAGTCCAGTTTTTTAAATAGAACAGGCTCTGGATGCTGTGTGAACAGTAAAATAAGAAGTAGAGGAAGGAGGATCAGGAAACAAATCAAAGTCACGTAGTGAAGGAGCTGAATAGAATGCAAAAAGTGTTGAGATATGTCTAGTAAACTGTGTTGACGGGTGTGCGAAAACAAATAAGAAAGAAAAAATTATGTAGCTTTGCCAGTTAGTGGAACGAGGTTCAGTTCCCGAGTGGCTAGTGATGCTCGACACGAAATCTATCCCACAGCTTATCAACACTCCCCCCTCCCTCTACTGGCAGTCAATAACGAACGTTCTACGTAGCGCCCCAGCCTGGCTATCAAAGAGAAGACAAATCGATTGATAGAAGGTACTGGAACTTGGACTGTAGAAGAAAAGAAAGGGGATACAGGTCAAGTAAAAGTGATGAAAAAAGATCCAGTTGAACAGCTTTTCTTCGCGCTGGATCTTGGAATGCTCTTGCCTTGTTGGTCGTCGTATTCTGCATTTCCCATGAGATAGACATTTGGGTTTATTTGTGGGCAGAAGAATATCTACGGACTTGGAACTAGGTTTTTTCCAAGACAGCAGTGATTCAAATTGTGGATCTACTCTCTCAGATTTGATGAGCTTTTGATAAAGTATGGGATTTATCCAATATGTGGAGCGCTGTGCAAAAACGTTCGCGTCAGCTGGAGTTCGAACCCAGATCTCACTCTTTCCGAGTGCTGTGCAAAACGAGCCTCGCTAATGCAACGGTTAGCATACGCTCCCAGAAAGAGTGAGATCTGGGTTCGAATCCCGGCTGACGCGAACGTTTTTGAACAGCACTCCACATATTGGGTATACAATAACATCATACCACTGCAAGTGGCAGTTAAAATAAAAGGAATTTAGACTGATTATCGATATGGGATTTACCCTCGATCTTTCCCGTGGTTGACATCCGCTCACTAAATGTTTTACACCAGATGTTAAAGCCATGTAATGTCCTGGTAGATTTTTAATGGAAAATCCATCAATCGTAGTGATTTGTTACATCAGGCGTTATATTTATAGGAAGCTCTAGTAGATTTTGTCTCTATTCTTGTCTGAAAATACAATCGAACGGTAGAAAGCGTGTAGTCTACTAGGGCTCCCATTTCACAGCTATTATTAGTGATTATGATGTTGTAACCATAAATCCAAGAATACCGAATCATTCTCGAAACTCTCGTGCCAGGCGGGAGTTGAACCCACGTTACTTCCATACTGAGAGCGCATATCACCACTACACCGCAGAGGCCATCGCTTTGTTATCACTCTTTCGTGCAGTGTGATAAGTAATCTGCAATGTCTCATAAACATCAGTCTTTGCTAAGGCCGATACAGTTGTCATAGGCGGTATTAAATGCTCATTCTTGTTGTTGTTTTGTTTTATCTTTTCATGCATTGATATCCGAAACTTTGAATAATTGTTCTTGACAATTATTTACTATTGAATGGTAATTTTCAGTCGCCAATGTATAAGAACTCTCTATCTGACCGCTAAGGTAGTAGTGTTATAGCGTCAGAACTATGCATCCAAAATGTTGAGTGTGATATCAAACTTCGAATCTTGGGCGGGAGTTGAACTCGTGTTTCACACTTTCCGCGGACGTGTGTTAACCACTGCGCTAGCGGAATTTATGTTCTTCTATAACTATTTCTGCGATACTAGGCAACCGTCGCCCAAGGTTCGAAGTCTCGAAAAATACTTCAGTTCAATGTTTACTATGTGGTGACTTTTTCAGGATGCTGCTCATTCTGCTGGAACGAAAGTGCGTGGAGGGCAGACTGTTCGTTGTCCGTGGCTTCTTCTTGGTGGTGTCGCAAGTAGTGTCGTCTCCGACGACGAGGTTATCAAAGTCGATCAAGCACAGCCTGGAGATGTTCTTGTTCTGACAAAACCAATCGGCGGACAGGTCTCATATTTTGAAAAAACAAAGATTTCTGTGACTTTAGATTATCGTTCAATCGTAAGAGAATTGAGTGGTGAGCAAAAAAGCGGCCTCAGGCGCGAATCGAACCCGCGTTTCGTCCTTACCGGGACGCGTGCTCTACCACTACACCCCCGAGGCGCATTTGCGGCACCACTCATTCTTCAACATCTCTATGTTAGCTATCAACCACCAACTTTCAACAGGTTTGGTCGGGTGTGCAATTTCGCTTTATAAATTCAGTTGAGCTGACAGTCATTGCACTAACTAATACTCGAAATTTCTAGTATTTACTGCATTTTTCGCAGTGTTATTATGTTTCATATATATCTAAGAATCATATATAAAAACACAGCTTGAGGCAGGAATCAAACCCGCGTTTCATCCTTGTCGAGGACACGTGCGGTGTAGTAGTAGAGCACGGTCCCCCGTAAGAATGAAACGCGGGTTCCGACTCCCGCCTGAGGTCATGTTTTTGCTCACCACTCAGTTCTCTTAGGTATATTATATATATATATATATATATATAAAATTATAATATAGTATAATGAAACATAATAACACTGCGAAAAATGCAGTAAATACTAGAAGTTTCAAGTATCGTTCAATCGTTTCAAGGTTGCCGTGAATTCTTACGAGTGGTTAAAAAAGAAGAATGGAAAGGTGGAAGAGTATGGTCTTGATGAACAGAAGATTGTTCGTGCTTTCCAGCAGGTCACCGAACAGATGACGAGGTTGAACAGGTGCATAGTTTTCATTTTTTACCTCATACAATGTTGTCCAGCGTGTGTCGTCTGGGAGCTCCCGAAAGGGGCATTAGTCTTCAACCTTCCCATTTTCTTGCCTTTTCTTTTTTGCACTGTCTACAAAGTGCTGACGAAGGTTCGTATGATACTTTCAATGCATGGAAATTCCATGGTAAATTTGACATTAAGCGACTAAAGATATTGTTCCGGCTAACTATAACCTCTCAATCGTTAGTGTACTGTGATAGTTGAGTGTTCCGTGGATTTATGTTGTATGCTCTGTTATGTCACCTTGAATGAGCTTGTAACGAAAAATAATAAAGCTCTCGACCATGAGCAATTCGTGAAGAAGTGCTATCTGTTCGACTCTTATCAGCAGCACAGTGCTGCTATCTTTTCAGGTTAACCTGGTAGGTAGTTGTCCATCATAAAGCGACAAGTAAAAACCGATTTCATTTGCTGGACAGGAACTTTCATGGGAGTGTTAGTAGTCATTTGAAAGCTTAAATTTCTGACTACGGCCCCACGTCGCCGGTTTTCGAAAAGATCCTTCCCTAACGCTGTGAAATCCACACAAAACAATATCTCAGACTCACATTTCTCGCCGGACAGAGCTCTTTCTTCGTATTATCAGTAATCTTGCGGTAGCGTAAACGTTGCTCATTCCAGTCATGTGCTTCATCCTAAACAAACCGTTTCTCTGCAAAGCAGCAAGTAAAATATGTTGAATTCGCATGTGCGACCAAAGTGGACTTTGGCCAATTGATGTGCCCCTTAGTGAGGCAGCCACGTGCGCTGACGCGATGATAGATAGACTTTGCAGCGCTCTCACTTCAGCTGTACTCTTACGTTCAGTCCGGAGTTTCTTCCAAAGCGGAGAATAATTACTAATCAAATAGGTCTTACTTAAGCGCCATCGGTCGATGTTCGCGCCCATCCGGCCCCTGCCCCCACCCCACACCCCGTGAATTAGCCAAAGAGCACCTGCTCGCGCATGGGAGTCAACCTTATATTCCCTGTTGCTTGGCAGAGAAACGGCCTTTTCAGGACAAAGCACAGCGTTGGAATCAGTAAATTTTACGCTGTTGAATGATTACCAATAGTCTAATGAAAGAGATTTGTATTACGAGGAATATGCGCGTGTGAAACAGTTCTATTTTTGATTTTCCAGCGTTATAAAAGAGCATTTTCAAGGAACTGACCAAGCAAAGCGTTAGCTTGAGATATAAGCTTTCGAATGATTGCAAACTCTCTCTATGAAAAATTCCTTTACAACGTAGGGGATTGGCGAAAATCTGTGCTACCGAGCCCGAGAAGAACCGCAATCATTTACGAGACAAGAGGAAACTCTACTTAGCGAGGAACTTTCATTTTAATCAAGGACAATTGTCTTGTAGAAGTTTTATTGGGCTAAATCATGACAAATATCTTTCATCAGTGACTGAAAGGGAAGAGATTCTGGTTAATCAGCTAGAGTGACTCGCTAGAAGTGACCCTGTAAAGTCCCCAAGTTCTCAGAGTTCTCTTGTTCTTCTTCGGACTTTTCAAACGTTTGCATAAGCCACTACCAGTGCCTTATTTAGCTTTGTTTAGAAATGCAGCCAAAATGCTTCACAAGTACAACGCACATGCTTCCACGGATGTGACGGGGTTTGGTCTTCTTGGTCAGTTCATTTTTGTATTTTTTTTAGTCTACGCTACATAATATGGAGCTGTCGCACAATTTACTGACGATTTGCCATTACTTATATTACTTTTTCTGCTTTTACGTATGATCGAAGTTTAGCTACTTTTTTAAGCTACTTGTTTAGCAGCCTTTAATACCCTTTAGTTTCCTTTTCCATTCCGAGCGTAACCCTGGAAAATATTCTGCAAACAAAGTTACCTAGCCAAGTGGCACATTTTGACGAATTTCGTTTCCAAAAGGCTAAAATCTTGCTTACATTCACAGCTCTGCCATGTGCATCTATTCTAATGCGCACATGAGTGAGGCCTCCTACTCAAAATAGCCGCTTCTTTACATTTAGGAAACTCGTTTATTGAAATAAAAATTATCAAAAGTTTGCAGATCGTTGCCAACGTTAAACCACTTTTTGAATACATCGAAATCTAGTTTTTATATTAGCGTACCAAAGGCTTCGGTTTTTGTCCATTATAAGGCGACAAATGAGTATGCGACTCCACTCTCCGGACAAGAACTATTCATAGGAGTGTTAGTAATCATTTTGAAACTTAAATCTCAGGCTGGAGCTGTACTTGGCTGGTTTTTTGGAGAGACTCTTTCATAGCGCTGTAAAATTCAAACTAAAATTGTGTCTCCATCGGCTGCGCAATTCAACTTATTACTTCGCTGGAAACACAAAATCACATGAGCGTGTACAGAATATGTTGTAGTATCAGAGTCATGCGTTTAATCTGTGGTTTCTTTAGAAGCGGTGAAGCGATCCTTAGTTGAATAACAAACATCACACTTTCGTTTCAATTTTTTTTTTTTTGAGACCACAGCTCTAATTTCAATACGCCAAATAGTCACTTTTGAGCCACGCATCTCATGTGGTCTGTTAAAAAAGAGCTGACTTATGGAGTCCGTAACACGTGTTTCGACCTTGCAGTCTCGTCAGTCGGGCACTTATCCTTTCTCGTCTTTTCCCGATCCTGTGTGGGGTGCTCCAGTCCCCACACTAAGAGCTAGCAACAAGGAGCGTTGTACACTCGATTGCTCATGGCTAGTATATTCAATATATCATGTCTTTCGTTTCGAGTGTTTTTTTTTCAACCACAGCTCAAATTCCAATATGCCAAATAATCATTTTTGAGCCACGCCTGTCGTGTGGTTTGTTAGAAAACGGCTGACTTATAGAGCCCGATACACGAGACTGCAAGTTGAAACACCTGTTTGGGGCTGCATAAGTCAGCCCTTTCCCAACAGACCACATGATATGGGTGGCTCAAAACTGATTATTTGGCATATCGAAATTTGAGCTGTGGTTGAAAAAAAAACATTCGAAACGAAAGACATGATACACTGAATGTAAAACGTTCGTCGTCGCCAACTTTCAGTGTGGGGACTGGAACACCCACACAGGATCGGCAGAAGACGAGAAAGGGTAATTGCCCGACTGACGAGACTGCAAAGTCGAAACATGTGTATCGGGCTCTATAAGTCAGCCCTTTACTAGGAAACATCAAACTTTTCTGTGAGAAAATCGATCGACGACCGCGCCAGTTTCCGTTTCTACCTCACCTCGCGACCCATGAGTTAGGCCAAGAACACATGTTCAATCTTATTTTGCATGCTACTGTGCAGAGAAACGGTCTTCCCATAAATTAGATACAATATGGGAATCATGGAAACTTACGCTATCAAATGATTACTGATTGTCTAAAGAGAGTGCTCTGTCTGGCGCGGTGTAGAGCACAAATGTTTTCTTTCTCTTACGGCTCTATCTAGTTCACCGAGACTTGTGTTGTTGAAGCAGTAAGCGCGGTCTAAGAAAGAGAATTTGTTTAGCGAAATATAACCGAGATAAAAGAAAAGCGTGGTCGTGTGAAACATAAATTAATTTTGGACTTTACAGCGTAGGCTGTTATGAAAACCGGCCACATACGGCTCTAGCTAGAAATTTGAGATTTTGAATAATTACTAGCACTCCTATGAAAAGTTCTTGTCGAGCTAGTAGGGTTGAATATTCTTTCGTCGTCTTGAGGCTTCTTTCCATCGTGGCTCTCATGAGTAGTCGTACTCTGGAGGCAGAGCGATTGCACGAATGAGATGTGTTTGATTGAAAAGGCGGTGTGGCCTCAAAAAAGATTGATTGTCCTAAAAGGCGATTTTGGACATAATTGGCACTTTTGAAAGATAGTTTCGTAGAAAAAAGTCTACTTTATGGAGTCTTCGAACTCTAAGTCCCTTATGTTCTGTGGTGAGCGCCTGTGGCGCAGTGGTTAAAGGTGAACTGCGGCACACAAGTGGCGATGGTTTGATCCTGCGCCCATGGCTTATCTTTGCTGTGTCGGTGAATCGGTACTACATTTGTATGAGAGGATCGCAACACTACTTGGCACATTGATAGGCCATCCGAGTCATTGTAGAGTGCAGATATGTATTCAATCACCTCTAACGATACTTGATGAAATTGAGTGCATGGCGCATCCCTTGAGGATTGATTGATCAGGGCCATATAGCTATAACCTCCTTCTCTCGTACAATCAGCATTTTCCCTTTTGTAATGAGCGTGTATTTTCTTATGGGATCTATCGAGTTAGTAAGCCTCGCTAGTGCTCATCAATTACCCAGTGAACTACGAACAAGCGCTGGATATATGAAGCTGTCAAGCTTACTTCATATTAACGAACTATGTCACTCCAGGTCATGCGGACAATCTATCTCGAGCCCAGAAGGAGAAAGTACGTTTCGTGATTGACACATTGCCTGTCATAGAATACATGGATGAAGTCGCTCGACGTATGCCGAATGGGAACGGTTTCAATTTGTTTGGTGGCACATCAGCTGAGACCAGTGGAGGCTTGCTTGTTGCACTCAAGAAAGGAGATGTGGAGGTATGCATCATTCCTCGTTTATACGGATACTTCCAAGGTGCCATCAGAAAATGGGATGCTCATTGTAGCGCGGTACCTCGTTCGATTGAAGGCCTTGTTGTTGCTCGTTTGTTTCTACTATTTGGCGTGCGAAGTAGTATACCTAAGGAACGGGGAATCCATTGTGTTTGTTGAAAAAGTATGAGTATGGTAATTGTTGTGGCTCGGGTACGTGAGCATGGCAGCTCTTTGCATGTGGTAATGTGCTCGAGCTGCCTCTTAGCAGTTGAAATTCCAGGTTTAAAAGGGCCACTCACCTCCATATGACACACAAACGTCCCTGGACGGAATTCAAAAAAAGGAGTGTAGTATTTATTCTCATGGAACACTTTTGAATCTCGCGTTCAACCTCCCTGTTTCCTGTTTCCTATCTTTCATGTCACTCCGTGACTAGTTCTTGATTTGTAAGTATTTTTAGGGATTTCTTCGTGATCTACAATTTGCGGACGGTTTCCCGGCATGGGTAGTTGGACGTGTTGAGGCGATTACCAGTGGTGAGAATTATGCGATCATCCATGAAGATTACAAGGTGATATCGGTGCCCTCACAAATTCATGGCTGAGTTTTATGTAGTGGCATGATATTATGTGAGACACGTCAACTGTTCATGAAAATCTCCAATTTAATCACGTAAAGAAAGTTTTTTTCACCTTGGCAATTACCAGTTAGCTATGTTGTTCTATTATATATTCTGTGTTGGTTAAACCTGTGAACAATCGTCTTGAATCATCGGCTCTGAAGAAGACAGAGATGTCGAAACGTTAATCGAGTAAAAATTTATCAGGTCGTTCCACAAGTTTTGGCACTTGAGCTATAAACGTCAAATTTATCAACCAAAGACATACCATCAGAACCGCAATTTTCTCAGCTATCGAGTGAATATTCAAAGTGTGATGAAAAATTTGTGCTCGACGAGAAAATCGCGAAAAGGCGTGTGTACCATGAGTGGTACACGTGGTCCCGAAAGGGTAATCTTGCGGTCCGCTTCATTTCCTACGCGCCATTCGTGCATGAGTAGCAAGCGCAATCGTTCCCGAAACAACTTTATCTTGAAGCAAATATAAGCAAGTTGTATGCCAAAGTTTTCGCAGGAAAATGCGCAATTGAACGATAGCAAAATCATGCGATTTCAGCTACTCCAAGTTCATAAATTTGGTGTTTATTGCTCTAGTATCAAAGCTTATTGAACGACCTAAATATCAGCAGCTCCGCGCCACAGTCTTAATCAAGAACTAAAATAACCTTCTTTTTTTTTCTTGATATTCTTGAATTTCCTCCATCTCAATGTGATGTGTATCAACTGGTGCTGTGAAAGAAGTAGAGAGAAGAACGCTTAATAGTCCCTCAATGTGATTTTGTGGTGACGTCTCATTCCTTTGGATGTATCTTATAAAATATCTTCACATGAATTTGTTGTAATATTTTGAGTTGATTCCTTGGTTGTGTGAGATTACATAAATGTTACAACTACAATTTCTGTAGTTATTGCAGTCATTGTTTGCAATACCATTTTTTCTTCTCACTTTTGAAACTGTGCTTTATTGTGCAATAGAGGCAAGCCATCATCCAATCCTCATCAGACGGAGTACAATTAAGATCGAAGACTAGGGAAATGTTGATTTATTCTTTTAAGGTAGATGCATTTTGTGAAAAAGGTACCGACCACTGATGAAGAGAAGGCGGTGAAGGAGAAGGAGCGAGCGATCAAGCTAAAGACATTCTGTACAGTTCGGGATCGCATCTTCGAGAAACGAGCTAGAGGTCCGAACGTTCGTTTTTGTTTTCAGTGTTCTATGATGGCGTACAGACATCCATATTGATCATAGCATCGATAGACAAACTCGCAAGGTCCTTTTCTTTTTGTACACGGAGCTTACACGAAGTTGGAACCTTCTTTAGAGATGATGGGTGACCTTCTAGTGATTTCGCTCTCCTGAGGTGGATAAGATCTTTGGAATTTTTCGACTAATAGAGAGCAAATTAATGCTTGATATCGTTCGTTGTGCAAGAGTTCTCTATAGGAGTGTTAGAATTCATTCGAAAGCTTTAATTTCTGGCTAGCGCCCTAAATAGCCGATTTTCCAGTACACCCTTTTATAACGCTGTAAAATCCGAAGTAAAATTATGATTCTTACGACAACACGTTTTTTTCTTATCTCGCTGTATTTCACTGGACAAAACTTCTTTCTTAGACTGCTAACACTCTTTCGATAGCACAAATCTCGAAGAACTCAAGAATATTTTGATAGCGCTGTAGGAGTAGGAGTAGAAAAGATTTGTGATTCACACCTTGTTGGACAGAGCTCCTTCTTTAGACTGTTAGCGATCATTTGATAGCGTAAGTTCCAATGATTCCAACGCTTTGCTTCTCTTTTGGGAAAGATCGTTCTACTACGGTGCAACAGAGAGAAGAAGACCTAGTTTCACATATTCGCCGAGCTTCTTCACCGGCTAAGTAACACGTTGGGGGGAGGGGGGCAGAGCCATTGATCGATGGCCCAGAGTCCCAAAGTGTTAGAGATGTAGGGTGGAACGTTATTCAATTGGGTATTTATTTTCGCTTATAAAGAAACCATTCAAAACGATTCAATCAGATAGTACGAAATTTCCTTTAGACATTAGGGGGGACAGCGTTAGGGGTCTGGACGATCAATCAATGGCCTAATGTGCTAAACATGTGGGATGTAACTTGTTATTCAATTGGAAATTTTTTGCTCCTTTGGAAGAAGTTTCAGATAAGACGATTGACTTAGCTGTTATGATTTTCTTTACACGTTCATATGCTTTTCGTGCTTCCAGCGAATTATGCGCGTGATAAAAATGAAGGCGCACGGTGGATGTGAAACATAATTTCTTGAGATGTATATCGAGAAATGCTGACTGATGCGTAAAACATTCATCCTCAGACGAGAGTTGAACCTGCGTTTCACACACACCGGAGGCGCGTACTCCCACTACACCACCCTGTCACAGCTCTGTTATCCCTCGGTATAACTGGGATCAATGCTATTATGTATTTATCGGGTCAAACCCGCTAGAGGTGGTAGCTGACACTACGACAAGTTATATGGAGGAAAGAGGTAAGTGAGCGGTGGCTTGGTCGTGTAGTGACAGCACGCGGTCTGGGTGTCTGTGAAACGCGAGTTCAACTCCCGCCTGCGGTTGAGTGTTTTCTACAAACCTCAGTTCTTTCAGATGTATTTTTATAATTCCGCTGTCCCGCTAAAAGGCAGAGGAAATAAAGATTTTATATAGTTTCCGAGACAGTTTCCATCTTCCATGGTTCAATGAGAGTTGGTCCTCTAGGTTCCAAGGGTTCAAAGTACGAATCTTAGAGCCTATTGGTTGACGTAGTGTCTGTTTATAGGTGAGCTGGACGATGAGATTTTGAGCCTAACGCAAAAGCTTTTGGAAAAGAACCCTGATGTGTATACGTTTTGGAACATAAGACGGGAAACAATTATTAAAAAGATAGAGGCTTCAAAAGACTCGGAAGTAAGTCCCATCGAGATTAATGTTTTTATTTTTCAGCTTAAACACTTCGCATTTCTATTCCACTCAGAATTTTAACGCTACTTCCTTTATTTTCTGCGTACACATGTTGCACACTGGAAAGGCGCCTAAGAGACACACACGTGATAATTGGTTCGTCCCGTGCTCAGGGCTTACCAAGTTCCCCATCCTTCCGGGGTCGACTAACTGGTACGAGTTTTGTCTGGGAGGATGGCGACATCGGCATGATACATCGGTAGGCTACCATAGGTCGTTGGAAGACCAGATGTACGTCCATCACCTTTAAAGGCGCTACGAGTGGATTCTAATGCATGGCGAATCCCTCAGGGATCGAGAACGCCGAGAATTCTGTTCTGCAACTCTTTGAGCACCATCGTTGACAGACAGGTGGCGCCAAGTCGTCGCTTGCGCGGCAGTCGCAGGAAGTGAGATCTACGTGTCAGTGTCTGGCTGTCTATGCTTTCTTTCTCTCGTGATGCACCTGCTTTCCCACGAGACACGGCGCCACCGCTACATTAGCTGAGTGAAATTTGACGTCGCGCGACGCCATTTAAAACGTACCGTTTGGTTTTTCAAGGAATCTCTGAAATTTTCCTTCTGCTTCTCATTAATCGTTTTTAATCTTAAATATTATGATTCGTTCAGGTGGCATCAGACCCACAAGAATCCACAAAAATCGAAAATATGTTGCGTGAAGAGCTGTTTCTATCCCAGTTATGCATTGAGGTAGAACCTTTCTCTTTGATAATTTCCCGTAGTTGAGTTTACATCACTCCTGTCACACATAAGTTCACGTCGATAGTTATATTACCTTCAAATTTTATCTCACTGAAGTATATTTGTAGGCAAACAATAAGTCCTATTCGGCCTGGTTTCATCGAGGTTGGGTGTTACAGCAGCAGAGGCATCCGGATGTGAAAGAAGAATTAGGACTCTGCGAAAAAGCATTGAAATTGGACTGCAGGTGTTGCTTCCCTTGCTTTCAGTTCTCTGAAGACATCAGGATTTTTGGTCTATAAAAAGATTTTCGGTCTATAAAAAATATTTCCTCAGGAATTTCCATACATGGGATCATCGACGAGTTGTTGCGAAGCTATGTCATCTTGGACGGCCTGAGGAGCTCGAGCAAGTTATTCTCAGTTGCTTCTCATTGTATGTTATCCGTTTGATCATTGACGAAGCTTTTTCAGGTTCTCTAACCGTCTCATTGCCCAGAATTTCTCAAATTATTCCGCTTGGCACTATAGAGGTGTTTTACATCTCAAAGCTGACTCGACTAACGAATGCGTACATGACACGATCATCAATGATGATTTGAAGGTTCTCCTCTAGTTACATCCTCTGTTCCTAGATCAATCCTGTTCTCTTTATGATGGTGATTGTAAATTGATACTTGAACCATATTTCAAATATTCTCGATGGCCGAAGCGTTTAGAAAGTGACATCTGCGTTCTTCACGGATCCCGATGATCAGAGCGCATGGGTGTATACTCGATTTCTTCTCGAAATGGATTCACGAAGGGTATTCTGTAAGTTCTATCCTATTACAAATTGTTGGGAGTTCATACTCTCACCGTCAACTTTTTATCATTTGTGGTTAATTTGTTTTGGGCGATTTTTATGTAGTTCTGATTGTCCTTAAATCTAATCCATTTCGGACATAGAGGATTAAGGATAGAGCTCTCAGCGCTGACCGACCCCTAAGATTGAGTCATGCACTTACTTTATTAGACATCGTTAGAGGTGGCTGAATGCTTATCTGGTCTTTACAATGAGTTGCGGTGGCCTATTGATGTATCAAGCCAGTGCCACTATCCTCCTAGACAGCCTGGTTGATGAGCCCTATGCATGGAATCCAACCAAAGATCACCTGTGTGTCTTAGGTCACATCTAATCACTGCGTCGCACGCGGTCCTTTTGGACATAATCATATTAAACGATTTCAGCTAAGCCGAAATCGTTAATACCATGTGTTCCGCTCACCGTCTCCTTTCATGGTGACAATACTACTGTGGTGATGTCAAAGGCTTGTACGCTTGATGTATTGTTATCATTTATAACCACGTCTGAAGATGCATCGCCATGGAAAGGAGTATGATAGTTATTCTTTGTATGACGTTTTGAATGAAAAAAGACTACGCTGTGTGTGATTCTTTTAGATATCTACACTTTCTCCTCAACCAAAATCCGCTAGAATTTGGCAGTGTGTCTCACGAATCCCGTGTTCTGTACGACCTAACTTAGGCGAAGACTTCATTGTAAATATATCAGAGAAACCTTATGTGAACAGGGTTTGTTTCAAATAGCGATCATCAACCTTTTCGAGACCATGGGCCCAACCCTGTGCGTCTCCGACCATTAGCGTGTTGCGTCTCACAATGGCGTTTAACCCCAGCGTGGTATTATTGAAGTAGCACGCTAGGGTTAGACGTCATTGTGTGAGACAGGACGCTGAAGGTTAGAGACGCAGAGGATTCGGTCCGTGGTCCCGGAAGGTTTAAGTGAATCTTTTTGACCAAATTTGATTAAATATTCCAAGTTGAATATCCCAACGGCGCACACCTTTCCATTTAAGGACCTCTTACTAGAGGCATTCGATGCCACAACTTCGGATCGAGATGTGGGTACAGTTGCGAAAAAAGTTAGAGACAGTTGTGTGGAGCTGATAAGTCTGGAACCCAAGAATACGGTGGGTCAGATTATATTGAACCTTGATTTATTGCAGCAGTCAGGGAAGTCGGAGAGTTTGAAAGATGTAGATTTACTCTGCTGTTTCTCCTTGAGGTGAAGGTGTGCGCAAGCAAAGTACTTCACCTTCGGTGATTTATTTGAATTATTTCGTGTTTAAGTGTAGATGGAGTTTTTCCGTGTTCTCATCTATTGGAACACTTACTCGGCGGCTTTTGATTTCATTTGAAGGTTCCATGTGGCGCCCTTGATTTCATGTCGTTCCCGACGTGCTGGTTTCTTGCCAATACACGATAAAATTCCATAACAAGGAACTCCAGGATGTTAAAAACAGCTGAAGGTTATAGAAGAGAGTTTGCTCTAATGCTGTATAGGTGCCACTAGGTTATATGCTTCTATTTAATAGGTTGTATAAAAATTTTGTGTCGTTTGGGTTTTTCAATATGATTTTAACAATGAAATTTTATGATTTCGTGTCGTTCAACTGCGTATTTTCTTGCGAACATTTTTGTATACAACTTGCCAATACTAGCTTTCAAATGAAGCTGTCTTGGGAACAAAATCGCTCACTACTCATGAACAAATGGCGCGTATAGGAAATGCTAGTGAAGCGGCGCCATTACTCCTACGCGCCCTTCGTTCATAAGTAGCAAGCGAATTTGTTCAGCCTCATTTCAGAGCAAGTAAATGCAAGTTGTGTAGCAAAATGTTTGCAAGAAAATGCGCAACCGAACGACACCATACTCATGCAGTTTCATTGCGAAAATCATGGAAAAACTAAAACAACACAGAATGCTTTTTGTTTGACTACCACTTGCGGAGTGCTGTGCGAAAACATTTGCGTCAGCCTAGATTTGAACCCAGATCTCACTTTTTGCGGGTGTTTCGCTGGTGAAATGGTTCAGCACACGCTCCCCGAAAGAGTGTGATATCGGTTTGAATCCCGGCTGATGCAAATGTTTTTGCACAGCATTCTATACTGTTGAGTATAAAACAGCGCAGTCTTTTTACACCACCTATTGCTGTGTATCACTGGGCTTCATTTTGCCGCTTATGATGACTTCATTAGTGCAGCTTTCAGAGTCATCCATACCTTACCATAACCATGATCCATTATACAGTTAAATGCTATTCTAACTACCACTGGTGAATAAAGTCTTTCAAGGAAAAATTTTTTTGTACTTTTCTAAGAACCAACTGGAGCTATCCGTTGCCGTCACGTGATAGATCTTTGGTGCATGGTGAAGGGCTGATCAAAAGAAGTAGAGAAGAAGGGTTATATGTGTCAAAGTAAGCCATGAGAATGAAAATGAGCTTTATAGAGGTTGTGGAGGCCATGATGCACCGACACACATGTCACCTACAAAGGTCATGTCGTTCGGTAATTGTGATAGTTTTCACCATATCCTTCGGCGATGCGTAGAGTTTCATGATATCTATGACTCTTATGAAATTCACTAGTACATCGTTTATTTTCAGTGGGTGCATTATGTATACACTTTATGCCTGTTGGAAATCGATCCCATTACTCATCACGACGAGATTCTTTCACAGCTCGAAATGCTGGCTACAGAATTAGATGTGAATAGAAGAGAGGTAATCCAGTTGTAGCTGGTAAATCCGCAACACATCGAAATTACTTTCATTTAGATATATAGAAAGATGGCTTCAAGGCAAAGGTTCAACCAAGCATTAAGGGCTAAGACTAATGGCCGTATGATAATTGAGGATTTGGTGGACGGGAAGACGACTAATCTCTCTCTAAGAGAGGCGAAACTCACGAGGTTTTGTTTAAATCAAAGTCCGCATCTAAAAACTAATCGTGACGAGATCTTGAAGAAATATTTGTCCTCTGGACACCTAAAATCATCTACTGTTTCAAGGTATCTTCTATTCAGAAAATATTTGAGAGTGATTACTACATGTTACTGACATTTTAATGTTTACTCACCAATGTTTTTGATTTTTCTTCCTCGTACCTTAATAATTTTAAGTTTGGACGGTGTGGAATTGTTGGCTGGATTAGTTACAACGCTAGATGTTAGCGGGAACCACTTAACAAATCTCGACGAGGTTTTACTACCAAATCTTGAATATCTCACTGCTAACGAGAATCCCATAGAAAGGTTGGTTTTGTGGTTGCTTTCACACTATGATGTCATTAAACATGGAAGTTGGTTAGAAGAAGAAATGTTGGTCATCTGACTTCATACTTTTTGAATTTGATGATGTCATGTGAGGTAACATTTTTTTACACGGGTGGGGTAGCGCAGCGGCTAGTGGCGAAGTGTAGCAGAAAGTGAGTTGATAAGCGTTGAGTCAGTTCAATCTCCTTTCCTCAACATCTTCTGGCAATCAATCACAACGAACGCCCTACCTAATGTCCTAGCTTGGCTACCTCCGAGACTGCAGGTGAATCATATTGATGATCATTCCTAGACAGTCATAAAGAGGACAAACTCTTCAAGTAGCTGACGAAGCAATACGTGAAATATTCTCCGTGCAGGTTTCCGTGCAGGATCAATACGAATAAAGTATTGGCCTGTAAGAATTGCCGGGATCTACAGAGTAAATTGTCGTGACCGGTCGTGTATGAGATATCGGTTAGAACTATAATGTAGTCAAATGTAGAACAAGACACGTTTTTACTTTGCCTTCAAGATTTGACATGGAAAGTGGAGCCAATGCCATTCTTAACACATGCATTCCCCTAGAGGTCATGTAGGGGAGGATGCAGAGGAACTGCAACGATTGTATCTCGTGACTGATTCAGTCTCATTGAGTTTCTTTTACAGCAGTGTCTTTCGATGTAGCTTTAGTACTGAGTCGGTAGCTGACAGAAAGATCGCGGTAGGCATAGTGAAACAGAAGCCATAGTCTATCTTCACTTAGTCATTTGGAATAAAGCTGTTAAAAAACAGAGGATGGTGATGCTCAAAGGGACAAAAAAAGTAGTTTTCGGGACAGACTCATGTTTTTGGGTCAAGTTAGTTTCATTCAATACTAATAGAGTAGGAGAAAGAAAGTCACCAATGAAGAGGATCTTGATGTCTTGACTTGTTGGGGATACTTCTCGGTATGAGTCGTCCATAACTCGTAAGGTGCGCGGTGAAGGACTAGGCCTCTCCTCATCGATCGCCAAACGAATTGGGCATCGGTTTTCGTAGATTACTCAAATTTAACTCTATTTCTATATAACTACAAAGGAAATTTCTTCATTAACTTCTAGGTTGCTTCCAAACATCACTTTATGCAACGTCAAATTTCTTTCTTTGGGTGCATGCCACATAAACGATATGGACTGTGTTGTACCGGCTCTGAGAAGCATGTGTTCATTAGAGAGATTTCTATATTGTGAGACTCCTTTGGTTTCGAAAACTGAGTGTTTAGCCAAAGAACTTCCATCTGTGAGACTTATTCCTCACTATTTATGATTTTCGGCGGTCAGTTTGATGTTATTGCTTAATCTTTGAATATCTCTAATATCAGATTGATATCAAATGTTTTATTGAACACTGACATTGTATTTTATTAATAAAAAACCCGTACAATGACTTAGCTGTGAAACACATTGAAAATGGTGTGAATTTGGTCTCTAAACCCGAGAAACTGTCTGAAGAAAGACGAAATCGAGAATCACAGGTTTTTCGTTAAGAGCTCTTCGTCTTAAAACGGAATCATGTCTTCGAGTTGAATCCTAGAATGTGATTTTGAGTACTATGGTTCTAGCAGAAATACTCTTTTCCCCCAACTGGCATGCCATTGACCAGTGGTTCTTCACTCCGTGATGGACTGTATTCGCCTTCGTTTGTCTTGTACACACCCTCAGGGCGAGATCTCATATAGCAGACAAGGATAGATAGCAGCAAAGCTAATACACCAGCGACTGCCAGACCAATCATTGCTGAAATCGATTCTTTTGAAAAAGCGATCATCAATAAGAAGGCAAAGAAAAAAGAATGAACCGAACAAAACTAGATCTGAAGGAGCAATAAACAATATATTTATTAGGTCTTCTCATAAGTTTTGGCACTAGAGCAATAAACACTACATATATAAACCAAAAACATTTAAAATTAGGACGTGTCGCGTGCCCTCGCTACTAACCGAGCGGGATTCCTTAGAGAGATCCCCTTCCTAACTATTCCCCTTGTAATATTAAACCACACAAACAAAACAAAGTAGTCAACAATTGCAATTGAATAAAAAACCTAGGGCTTATATGTTAGACGGCGAGAAATGCATATTAGACCCCATTTGCTGGACAAGCGCTCCTGATAAGAGTATTATTAATTATTCGAAAGCTTAACTCTCGGGCTAGAGCGATTCATAAGCGTTTTTCAAAAGAGTATTATCATGATGCTTCAACGAAAGTGGGTGTAGGTAATGTAATGGTTCAACACGCGCTTCCGCAAAGAGTGAGATCTGGGTTCAAATCTCAACTGATGCAAACGTTTTGGGTAATTAAAATTGCTTAACAACACTTTTCAAAGTATGCGCCATTAACTTGAACACATTTCTGCCATCTCTGAAGCAACAAATCGATACCGCTTTGTGCACAATTTTGTGAGCTTTCTTTTGATACCAAATTGGTTCCTACTTGCCACATCATGGTTACTCAACAAAGCCCCTATCGCAAATGGCTGCTTTACGAGTACGAATTGAGTACGCGAGATTGCTTTCGAGAACATCAGCCTTGCAGAGACTCAAGGATTTGTGTTCATATGAACAGCGTTCATCTTTGCTAAGTTTCGCGCCTGTACCACCAACTTGAAGGATTAGCGACGCTCCGGACGTCCATGTGAAGTTGATCGAGACGCCGTCATGGAAGCTTAGAAGAATTCGACTTCGAGTATTGAGAAGTTGGTGGTTTTGACTTGACTGTGGTGATACGTTGTTAAGGACTTTTAATTACTTTTGAATAATCTAATAAGGATATCACATGTTTTGAGCTGTTAGGTCTAATGCTATACAGGCGTCTGTTTCGTTCTATTGGGACTCATCAATAGCACCCTCCCTCGGTACAGCCGATCCCCTGAGGCTGAGTAATCCTCTACAAAGGAATCGACGCCGAGTAAAATAAAATCATCCCAAGTCAGATGATGGAATTACCTGACGTTATGGTGTTTTTGGCGTTTACTTCTCTAGTACCAAAGCTTATCAAGATACCTAATGATTTATAGTTGACCTTGTAAGAGTGGAGTGATCTACAATATATTAAACCACCTCATAAATTGTAGATAAGCGATGTATTCAATTGATAGTCAATATAGTCATGCATTAAAGCAGTGCAAAGTATTCGTTAAAGTCAATCAACAGAGTTAAAGGTTCTCAGTGTTTCCGTATATTTTTTTTTGTTTCTTTTGAATGTAGGCTACTTTATAGAGGTTTGTTATCTACTTGTAAACGCTTTATGACTGGATTATTCTGAAATCACATATAACTTACATGTTACTGAGATGATGTGGTGCTTAGCATGGACAACAGCATGAATATGAATTCCTTCATCGTCTGGTGTTTTTGTGGAAGGTTGACGGTAATCACTAAAACAGGTCAAAGTTAAGTTCAAACACCAGTACTAGATCGTTCTTTGAAATGAGTGATTATCTTTTCGGTAGCGATATCACTTTAGTTAAGAAATCGCCAAACCCTTGGGAGAAACTTAGCCTAACGATCTATTAAAAGCAATTTTTATGGCACATTCTTTCAACTTCATATCTATTTGAAGCGTTCTTGAGTATATCCATTAATTACAAGTTTATTCTAAAGTTGTTTTCCTTGTTACACAGTTTTCGTACTCGTTCAGCATTCAAGCAGTAGTTTCTTCGTCAAGCGTACATTTGGGCATACTTCGATAATAGACTTCTGAATTCAATCTTTTACGAAAACCCTTGGACATAACTGTTTGTTTAGCCAAATAAAGTGCTGCTACTAAAGAGAGTACGAGGTTATCTTTGTTGGCGAGAGTAACGCAGGTGACGGGATAGTGCGATTCCCTTACTGCATGAATATAGATGTATGAGTTCAAAGGTGAATTACTGCTTTGAGTACTTTTGAAGAAAGGGTGTGTTGCGCAGTGATAAAAGTGCCCGGCAACACGCAGGTAGTCGTTGGTTAACATCGTGCCCCAGACTAGAAAAGCTTTTCATCACTCCGAAGTCGATACATCGTTAAAAAACTTGTATGGGAAGATAGAAGCACGAACTTGACACATCAGTGAGCCACTGCGAGCCATTTTAGACCTAGATATGCATTTATTCACCTTAAACCTTATTTAATAGAATGGAATTCATGGTGCATGTTGAAAGATTGGTCGAAATCGAGAGGTTCATTTTATATTCTTCAAGAGCTAAAGACTAGCACAAACATCAATGTTAATGACAAATTCCTTTCATACTTCTTTGGAATTGGGCGTTACGGGCAATGTGCACTGGTTTCAATACAGCCTGTTGTTTGCGATATTAGGCAGTGTGTCAACTGCAGATATCAAAAATGACACTTCTCACGATCGTGTTGGAACTCAGATTTTCAAAAAGCGAAAAATCCCAAATTTTTGCTTTTTGCCTCCTCCAGCAACA
This sequence comes from Parelaphostrongylus tenuis, assembly GCA_019055375.1. Taxonomy (NCBI): domain Eukaryota; kingdom Metazoa; phylum Nematoda; class Chromadorea; order Rhabditida; family Metastrongylidae; genus Parelaphostrongylus; species Parelaphostrongylus tenuis. Next base: position 347,535 of record JAHQIW010003531.1, read on the forward strand.
ATGGATTTGGGTGAGGCATAACCACGTCTTTGTGAATGCCGATTCGGTCACAATACTTTCAGAGCTACAAGTTCATCAAGCAAAAAGTCGTATTTTCTACATTGCGAAGTTGTGTTGAGTCCAATTAAGTTTCTGGGGAGACCACGCATTGAAGTTTTGATTTTTGACACACATTCTGGCTTGGGAAAGGCGTTTCACTTCACTATTAGTAAAATAAGGTAATAAAAATATTATATAGAATATTATATCGAGGTGACAGCTCTTTTACACTCACATTATGTCTACTGAGCAGCTTCCAAAGCGTATTTTTCCTGAGTATTTCAAACGAGCGGCCTTAGGATTTTTGAGCGGAAGGGACGAACCAACACGCAGTCGTGATACGCAGCCAGTGTAGTCTGAAAAATATTGCTGAGCAAAGTATAGGTTTTTGGTCTATGGTCAAACACGTACTTTTATCCAAAAATGTCCAGACGTTGAAGTTCTGGAAGAAGGACCAGTTACCTTGGAAGTTGATGGACGGTTCATCGTCAATCTGAAATATTGGTCACAATAAAAGCAAGTGAACATGATCCTAGTGGATTCTTCAACGAGTGTGTCGTCAATTAGGGTTAAAAATATTTATGATGGCAAACTGTTCGGAAAACAAGGCTTATTTCAGTTCTCGGGCATGTCTGGCGCAGAGGATGGGGGTCAGTGTTACACATATTCAAAATGATTCGGGGTGTATGTGAAGTACGTTGTCGATGGATTGTTCCCGCTCCCAAGGCTCATCAAACCTTTCACCTCTCCGGAGTGGCGAATTGGTACCAGACTTATCTGGGCGGATAGCAGCACTGATGTAATACATCGGTAGGCCACCGCGAATCCTTTCTAGAGGCTAGAGGTACATTCAGTCACCTTCAACGACAATTAAGGAAACCGAGTGTTTGGCGCATGTGTCTAAGATTGTTAACTTTGAAGCTTTATCTAGAGCTTTTAGTTCAAATTTCCATATGAAGTGGAGATAATGCGAAAAGAGGGAAGATTAGGATGTGCCGAGTATTTCGTTATGTTCATGAAGAAAACCTACGGTAAGATTGAAACTCGAGTTCGACGCACAGAACTCTATGTCATGCATAATATTATCGCTGAGATTCCATCGCTCTTCGAAACTTCCATGATTGAAGAAGAAACCGTCGTAAGCAGATAGACTGAGGTAACCTGAAGAGAAGGCAGATCATCGAGTGTAATTTTGGACTGAATTTGAATTTGTCATAAGTTTATAAAGCTTTTGTTCCATCACTTCATTTAGAGTGTCATATAGCTCTCAATAATTTTTCCTAACTAGAAGAAGAAAATGTGCTGATAAATTATTCATTAAAACATTTGTTGATGATTACCTTGTGCATTTATGGACATGTTGAATGTGGATTCGGCAAACAGAGCCTTTGACCTCACGATAGAAACATTGGTTGTAGCTGTCTGGATGGCTATACGATGGCAAGTGCTCGTATGTGCTGGATTTTGCCACGGAATTTGCAGTGATGAGCCAGTTGGAACGAACATACTGTACTCTTAAAAGTGTATATTCTCTTTGTAAAGAGTATAGAGGATGCATGCAGTGTTTATATAATGAAAAAGAATTTCCAAACGTGCTGTACGTAAATCTTATTACGATGTACATGATGAACGAATTCGTAATCATTCTAAGGAAACAAGACTTTGAACACTTGACTTGGATTTTTATCTATGCTGTGGCTTTATATTGCAAGAAAATCTGCTTTACAACTGAGGAGTAGTGTGAATAATGAATATTACTCATCTTCTCGTCATGTCCAAACACTGCAGTGATAATGTCAAGGAATACCTTTGCTGCAGTCGTCTCCTCCGAATGGAGTAGCAGAGCAGTCGCACGTGTAACCGTCGTATTTATCTAAACAGACACCACCATTCCTACACAAACCCTCACGGCAGTAGCCTTCATCTCCGATGTGGACACCTGAAAGACATTCAAAATTAATATACAAAGATAATAAGGGCCTCTATGAGTGCTGAAGATCAGAAGTGACTGTTTTCACAAAAGAGTGTTAATTGGATACCACTAGAAAATGTTATAAAAACAGTTTGATCCCTAAATTATAAGTTATATCAGAACATGTACGGGGCGTGAGTAATGCAGTGATATAGATGTGATTTAAACATAAGCGCAAAGTTCTGGTTTGCCTCCGTATAGGGTCAACCGAGCCAGTCCTTTCTAAGGGGGCATGAATGCTACTAGAGCTTTTTGTAATCATGAGGCTTCCCCCAATCGAAGATGGAGTAGCACGGCTACCAAAGGTTTCTAAGGAGGCTTGGCCAGCCCGGAAAGATTGAACGAATACCATGCTTCTGACAAGCAGCACTACTTTCGCTTCGCTACCCATCTCACTCGTGCTCACGCCCGAAGTTTATAACTCATGAAAAGAATCAATTTGACCAACATGCGAATGAAAAAAGGTTCTAAATTCTGACATTGGTTATACTAAATATTATGACAGAACTAAGCGGTATAAAAATTTGCCTCGCTTTGATTATCATAGGATTTGGCAACTAGTGTGGCTGCTTCAAGAATTGTTTAATTATTAGAGGAAGCTGAGCCTGATGTGATCAACAACATCGTGATGCCTTGTGGTATAATTTTCAATTTCGATCATTTAGCATACTCTCTACAAATCTTTGCGAAGATCCGCTTCATCTCATGAACAGCTGAATAAACGCAGGCTGGAAGATATGAATGACGGCTAAGAGATATCGTCACTACAAAGTTCAGTTACGATACAATTATCAGAAACATCCAATATAGTCTGTGACGATGATTCAAGCCATTTCGAGATTGATACGTCAGTGTTACGTATACAGCTTACGTAAACAGCCGATTGGAAGGCAGTATCTACATATTCACCAGCCGTAAGCCTTCGATGAAAAATGATGACAACCGCAATTTCACATGCTATCACCAAAACAAATCTCCCGTCTTTGCTATAAGGAAAGACTGACTAGTGGGGCGCGTGGCTGTGATGAGGCGGGCGTTATCGCCGAAACGAACGTAAGCCACTGGTATATTAACCTCGAAAAGGCTCTGCACATTCTCACAGATTAATGAGTGTGTTCTGTGGATTATCAATGACGCATTACGACCGACGAAATGATCAAAATTATTCGCGAGTATGTAAGTAGCGCCCTGAATGCTATGTTGTCGACAACTAATCAAAGAAATGGATGTACCTTTATTGTAGTCCTTTCTGGCAACCGTGCTCAACGCTAACTCCTCTCCACACAAGTACACGCTACGTATGACACCTGCGAAACCCGATGACCCACGCTCTGTTCGAGAACCTTAATTGGTGAATTGAAATAATTAGAAAGACTAAAGCAATGTATCAAACCAACTTAGAGCATCTTGCTTTGCATATAGAGAAAAAATGTAAGGTTTCACAGAATTTTCGTAATGATCATATTACGTCATAGGAATACATGCTGCACGGAATTGCTTTGAGTGGTCTGAAGCGTATTTCATCTAGAGGCTCGGGCGTACTTACTAGGGTACTTGGGCGGAGCTTTTTCACGGATCGTATGGTCGACATATTTTCATTTCTCAAAAATTTCGCCATCCATAATCTCGCACTTTGTTACGTTTACGTAAAGCATCCATTAGCCAACAACTATTTCCCATCTGCGACAGTGACGCTAGGAGATGGAAACATGCCTTTCCACCTTATAATAGGTTTCACTAAAAGAGCTTTCGCGTTTAGTGCTCTCATCGTAAATTATCTCAGCTCATCAACCTGAATCTCAAAGTTGGATTGCAAAGCACGTTCCACCTGCACAGTAAAGTTCTAGAAGGACTGCACGCTCGTACACTTCAAGAAAGCGTTACCAACCAATTGCTTGGCCCGTGGCTCTTGCGATAAGCTTAGTTACGGCGTATTATGCTTAGTCCTTGTTATCCCTTCATATTATTTCACATGTTGACCAAACTTTCTGCATACATGTCGTATGCGGTTCAATGTAATCAAAAAGCCACGAGCTTCTATCCTGCTTCAACGATGTCATGCGTTTTCCATGATCTTTGATTCCCTTTCGATTTAATCTCTCCAATGCTTTTCTTCAACATCATTGTGCTTACCCACCGTACTATGAAACACTTTAAAAATGGAGATATCGACGCTGAAAGTTAAATTTTATATGAACTTGCCATCAATGTCGTGTTCCTTTTCATCATGAATGTTGATGAACACCTGTCCGTGAATGGGGTAATTTTCATTTGTGATGGTTAAGGGTGATAGAAGAATTGTATCGCTGTGGTAGAGATAATACAGCAGTCGCATAGTTTTTATGCAGACGGCTGACAATGCGTACTCATAAATGCTTTTTGGAAGTTTTATTTTTTGAATCCTTACTCCATTTCTTTTTATCTAAGAGGGAAATGAACGATGTCTTTGTCTATATTATTACACACTTACCGATGGTCCACTGATGGGCATTTGGAAGTATGAGTGTGGTAGCATTGGTTTCGCAGGTTCGCCCATCTACACGTAATCTCATTCCTTGTATATCAGCTTCCCAGTAGATGGAATGCCATCGCCCATCATTGTAGATGGAATCCGTCGTCACTTGTACTGTCTCGCCTCCATTCACGATTTCACCAACAATCTTTCCATCTGAGACACGGATTATTCATTATCCTTCGTTTGAATTTTAATAAGAAAACCAACTGGAACTCATGATTTGAACATCGCTTGTAGTACTTTATGCAATGCGGAAGAGGGTAAAAAGAAATTTCAAAAGGATGTTTGGCCGCTAATCAAATCGGAAGTGGCATTCGCCATTGTTTTCTTTTATATGCGGATCTATCGCCTCACAGTGGAGAACATAATAAAGTACTGTTCTATTATGGCTGCGCCACTTGAGGCCTTCGGTAAAAGCGTATTGTTTGCTGTTATCTGACGAGTGTTTGACTATCTGATAACTCAAATCAAGTGAATTTCAATGTATATTTTATTTCTCATATTGCTTGTTTTTAACGCCGTATCACTCGAAATGAGATTTTGTTTCACATTTGAAGTTTCTCGCGTGATAAAGGTTTTTTATAACAAAATTTTAATCAGTAGATAGAGCATAACTTTCTGATTAAGAAAATGTGCTTCCTCTTTAAACAGAACTTCTTAGAGCTCTGCAATTCGCAAAAGAACAGTGGGTTCGAATGTTATGAGTGTGAAACCCAATATTCTTTCGGGCGTTACAAAGTTCGAAGAATTCTTTCCGAAAGCCAGTTATACCTTTATAATCGGAAAGAGTTTCTCTATCTAAGGATCAAAAGTTCATCACAACTAAACTTTTATCCAGTGAGAAATCTTCGAATGAGAGACAAAATCTTATTTTGACTGGTACGGCGCCAAAAATAAGCTATTTGGGAAATTAAACATGCCATTGAAATTCACTTGATTTGAGCTATCGATAAGCTACAGAAAAATTTTGCAATAGGAAAAAATACATTGTTCCCGAGCGCCTCAAGTGGCGTCGCCATAATAGAACCCATAATAAATATACTGTAGCATAATCACACTTGCATAAGAAGAGCTCTAAGGTTATAGTATAAAATCATATGTGACCAAATCTGGATAGTTTCATCTTTCCCAAATCCCCAGGATCAACTTATTAAGCTAGAGATACAAAAATAGAACAGTGTTTTCTTTATGATCAAATACGAGTCTGTTAATGGAATATATTGTATACCATAAGTACAATAAAAGGACATAAAATAATGGCCGACGTTTTGGCAGTATCGCCATCTTCAGAGCCTCGAAAGGTCAAATTGACACATGATGTAAGTTCACGCCTGCGACAGGAACTTTATTGGGTGAGAACGTTTCATTTATTTTTTCAATAATTTTGAATAAAGTTGCTTACGAACGAACGTACAACGAAACATATAGTGTACTGATACTTCTGCACTGAGTGATGCGAAAAAAAGTGTAGAAAAGATTACAAGTGTTGAAATCGTCTCCTCAAAATATTGTGCTTATATGGATATGTTATAAACTACGTCAAAGTAGGAGTCGAGAAATGTTGATCAAGTGAGTAGTACAAAAATTGAATTATCATAGAAGATTAACATCGAGAATCTCATGGCAACTAGAGAAATCCTTTCCTTAAAGGAAATTTTATGATCTTAAACTTCATTTTCACCCCAACTGATTTTCAATAGCAAGATACATTGTAAAAATAACCATAAGAGTACTAGGATGCAAGTAAATTTGGAATATGAGCTGCTTCCGGAAAGGTTCCAGGATTTTTAGCCGCTACAAACTCAAGTTTTGTACGTATATCAGTACTCTTTTGGTTATAAATATAATGATTCCCGTTATTTGGAACTTCCTTTTAAACATTAAGACCTTATTTAATATTGAATCACTTGATTCCAAGCAGAACAAAGCGTCTGTTTCTAATGGAAATGAAAGCAATGCGCAAAGATCTGCGATTATCGTGAAGGAAAGGCTCGTGTACTTTGGTTATCCTTACAAATACCCTATCTTCATAGAAGAAGGACAAGTGGCAAGAAATAAGCCATTTCTAAAATAAATCGTTACGAATGTGAAGGAAGCCAGTGTAGATGAATTGGTGATCAACATCTTTACTGATCTGAATTCGTTAGACTTAATGCTTCTGTCACTCTCATGAGAGCTGCAAATGCAATACGAAATCGATGGTGACCAGAACACAAGAAAACAAACATCGAAAATCATCAAAAATATGGTGATATGCTTCTTTTGCCCAGTGATGTTCATACTGCTCTATGTTCCTTAACTTAAAAAAAGAAGGAAAAAACACTATGAAAGCTCCACTTACCTTGAATGTACAGATGCAACCAATGCAAAGAATCGATGCTCTCCCAGGAAAATAAGCTCATATGGGGATGTCTGAATTTGGCCTGAAGAGAAACATCGAAAGTTCTCACGGAGAGCGTTCGGACGCTGGTGAGACGGGAATTGCGGTCCGAAAACGTGATCGGCTCAAACGAAACTGAAAAGAGCCGTTAAGTGAACTCATTAATGATACATATAAAAGCAATTGAACAAAGATGACAAGACTTAAGAGTTTTGAAAACCTGGTTTTTGGGCCTAATTTCGGTTATCCGGGGACAAATGAATGTTCGACTTCATTCGCTGGACAAGAATTTTTCATGCGAGTGTTAGTGATCATTCGAAGCCAAAAATCTCTGGCTACTGCGCTACGTGACCGTTTTTCATAAAGTTGTGAAGTATGATTCACATCCGCCGTTTGCCTCCATTTTATCACGCGTATAGTTCGCTGGAAGCACGAAAAACGTATAAACGTGGAGAGAAAATCTCGTAGTATTTGAGTCAATAGTTTTTGGAACTCTTCCAGAGCGGAGAAAAAAGTCAGTTGAATAACAAGTTGCACACCACAAATTTAGCGTGTCAGAGCATTGACCAATCGTCCTGCCCCGGCCCGTAGGCTAGTTAACCTGCAAGCAAGCTCACCAAGTATGTGAAACTCGATGTTATTTCCCCTGCTACAAGGCAGTGAAACGGTCTTTTCAAAAAGTAAGCACGGCGTTGTCACTGAAACTTATCAAATGATTACTATTACAAATGATCTCAAGAAAGAATTGTGTCCGGCAATGTGTGAAACATGAATCCTTTCTTTCTCCTGCAGCGCATACAAAAAAGCCTTTCCATTCCAAAAAGCAAACACATTTTGAGTTCATCGAGGCCTGTGCTATCGAAAGAGTACTAGCAATGTAAGGAAGGAGCTTTGTCCAGCGATATAAGCGAGAAGAAAAAAAAAACACGTTGTCGTGTGAAACAGAATTTCATCTTGAATTTTGCAGCCTTATAAAAAAGTGTTTTGAAAACCGGTCATGTACTGAGCTAGCCAGAGATTCAAGCTTTCAAATGATCACTAACACTCCTATGAAGAATTCTTGTCCAGTGAAGGAGGTCGAATATTCAATGTCACAGGATAATCGAAAAAGAAACCGTTTGTGAAAGAGACGAGATAGCAGAAAACATGTCATCTATCCCACATTATTCTGTGGCTAATCTATCTGCTAAAGCCTTGCGTTGCGTTATCAAAGCTTACCCCTTTGGCTACAGAAGAGCGGTCCAATCTCCACTTCAATAGATGACGATTTCGTTGTTCCACCTAGGAAAAGTCCTGTAACCGGGAGCAGTTGTGAATACGAATTCACTCCCTCGTCAGTTGCATCCTCGCCGGAGTCACAATTGCACATTCTATAATTCAAAATTTTTTTCCAAATCATGGAGATGGAAGCTAACCCAAGTCCGGAGTACTTCAGTAAAATTCAACAAGTCTCAAAATCTCTGAACATGACCTGATTTACGACCTAACAACCCAATTATGTCAACAAGGAGGGGAGAGTCACCTATTATGCAAACAGGTGCCATTTGTAGCGCAGGAACACATTCGACTGTATGGTGGCGCGTCTCCCCACTGAAGTCCATGTTTGTCAGATCGAGTAGAATACCAGGAGGATGGTGAGCGATCTTCGCCTTGCGTCATTAGCCGTGCTCCTCCGCGACACGAAAAACGCATGTACTGAAAGAGTATTACGAGGTTACTATGTGCTTTTTGCTAGAAACTTGCTTCGTAAAACTGCAAATGGAAATTAAACTATGCCGAAAGTAAAAATAGATGACAACGTATCCTGCGAAGGCTATAGCACTCTACGTGTAAATTTGGCTCTATCTTTCCGATGTCAACCATTTTTATATGTTCATAATACACTGAAAACTTATGAAACTATAATATATCTGGACAAAAACTTATTAGAACATTACCGAATATCCCCTTTTTATTGTGAAGCTGAAATACGAAGTGGAGTACTAGGGGCTTCGAATGACGTTTCTGTGCAACAGCCTATTTCTAGAAGCGTATGGTGCATCCTCACGTGATCGTATTTGTGCCATATGAGCGAAAACAGTGATCACTCTGTTTTGGCCGGTTCATTAAAAGTTTCAAGTGTAAACTTCAAAGTTATTTGATCACTCGAGAATATTTGTGTTTTTTGAAATTGTGCTTCATAAATAACCAAGTGAGAGTGGACTTAAATATCAAAAAGGCAAGTTTTTCTTTAAGTTAATCACACCACAGCTGCTCGTAAGTGCTGATCATTTGAGTATCTTTGAGGACGAATACTCCTGAATGTTTATTCAAAGCTGTCCTTTTTCATTGAATCTTACGCGATGTTGGTATCTTCTTCGGGAAAAAAACAACTATTTATAACGTGTGGTAATATACGGGTGACTTTTCCCACATAAAGGATTCAGTGAAAAATTTATTATAGAATGTCTAGGCTCTAAAGAAGAGAAATTGCTGAGACGTCAGCCACTGATTTTGAAAAAGATACCAACCTCCGTAAGCTTCATAAGGAAAAAGAACAGTTTCTGAGATATTTTCTTCTTTGATGCTTAGATTTAAATAGAATCGGATTCTCTATCTAGTTGCTCAGAGTTTCAATGAAGAAAGAACGCTGAGCTGAACAGCTTTTACAGCTTCTCAGACATCTATCAAATGCTGACGAATCGTGTTCAGCGGTTGTCGATAGAATGTATATCGTATCAATTTTCAAAACCCTGGTTTATGAGACATAGTGCCTGTCCCGTATAACGTATGACGGAAAGTTTGAGTCACCTCTCTCATTGATGTTATATGGAATACACCTAACGTCATTCTCTCGATCCTCCTTTTTACTGTCAAACTGTTCAAATTTTCATTTTTGCTCGGCCAGGATCAGGTCTAGAGGATCATTCTCCGACGAGATATCATATCTTGTACGATTGCGGAAGAGGAAAGCACCAGGACGACATATCTGTACTCGCTCATGTCACATCGAAGTAGGTGAGAAGCGCCTGTCTAAAAGATCGAAAACGTAGTGAGCCATGAGATCACTCACACTCAATGGGATGCCATAACTACTCTGTCTGAATGTCACTAGATAATCACCTATTTTCGAGCCCGGTTAAGAGAAGAGCGATATTAAGGATGCTGTCTGCAACTTATGTAGCTTTGGAAAATGATGAAACTATTCCCTCTTTGAAATATCGCACCTTTCTAGAGCTTAGAAATTATGTACGGGAGTTAGTACCTGCTCTGTGTCACGTTTCGCTGCTGAACCGAGTATTGAAAAGCGGGACCCTATAAATGCTTTGACTTAAGGCTTTTACTGTAGTGGAAGTTTTGGACGAAAAGATCATTGACGTTATACATGACAGTGTTCTATTGAAAGCTGGAAAGCAATTTAGATGATCTCAATGCCTGACAATGTTTTGAGATCCATTATACTTTATACAGATGATAGTGTTTTGATTTTTTCAACTTTCTCCTTCCTTTAGGAAGAAAAAGATGCAGCGCTAACGAGACGAAGATCCCATCGATTTTGTATGATGTATTCACACACATCAAAATGTTATTCAGATATGATTACACTTTATTGGTTTTTTCAGACCAAAACAAAATGGAAATCTACTAAGAAATGACAATACCTGCGAACATGTCTCGAATCCCTCAACGAGACGGTCCATTTGTTCGGTAGAAACACCGTAGACAAGTTGCTTTCTAACCACACCAGGATTAGTGTCGCCAGTGACATAAATGGGACGTTTCAAGTCGTGTTGTAGTTTTGTGGTGATCTGCAAATCTCTAGAGTAAATTGGACCTGATTTGGATCGAGTAAAGGAGATGATGGCCAGGTGATTGATGATGCAAGTTATCAGAAAGTTTTAAGAAGCAAGTTACTGGTCCGACTCCCTTCCCCAACGCTCTCTTTACGATCACGTTGAGACGCTTCAACCTAGCCTTGTTAGCTTCAAGGTTACAAGAAAATACGACTCAACCAAATTCTACGACATCGAAAGGAAGACGAAGTTCCCAAGCAGCAGTCGAAGCAGTACGCCAAATGATCGACGACATCTAAGCCCACGAGTGCAGCGAAACGAATTGAATGTAAGAAGTGTTAGGAGACGTATAGTTAAATGTGATGACGGGTTGCATAGAATAATACAATCTCAGTTCTGTTTCGTTCTCTTTTGGAAAACTGCTTGACGAAACTTCAAAAATGTCTTTTCCTCCTCTACGTTGCTTGATCCAATATCCTACATTTATGGATCCATCACTTCTTGCATTCGATATGTTTCCTCGCTTTCATTATAAACAAACTTCTTTGGACTTTTATGAACTCGGCTGATGATTAGGGGTTTCTGGTTTTACTTATAAGCGTCGTTGAGTCGCTTTTGGAGTCCTACAATACCAAAATTAAGTCTTTTTCGATTGCTAGAAGTTAGCTCATCTCATAGAATAGTGCTATTTTCGCGATCGCGAGATGACGGATCGACTTAGGAAACAGTCAAATTAAAGGCCTGCATGTACTGAATTGCTCCTACAAGCGCAGTGAATGACTACGATGTGGACCCAAAAAAAGGGGGACATCGGAAATTTTGTTTTAATTCTGACTATGGTGAGACAGAAAACATTAACCTAGAGCACGGGAACACCTTAGAGATCCAAGCAGGTTAGAGTGCCATTTAGGTCAGTCATTCATCGCTTGTTTGGGATGAAAATCATGAATGTGACGAGTATCTTTCTATCAGAATAATGTAACTGAGTGATAAGTATTTCTTGGTGACTGGTGTACGGTAGCAGGACCATTCTTTAGTAGGATTGCCCCAGATGAGAGGATGTTTAACACTCATTAGGAGGATCAGTAAAAACTCTGTATGTGTAAAACTTGGCATCATTTCAACTCATAAGCCGCGTAACATTGACTTGGTAATTCAAACGGGTTTCCTAAGACTTCGTAGAATATCTTGCTACTAACTGCTTACTGAAATCAAAATGCTTTCATAAACTCTCTATTCATGGCAGGATACGATGTGGAATAGAACCACGGGATACGAGCGAATCCGGAATCTCACATGGATTTCGATCCTTTGAATATCCTTGCCAGGGACTCACGTGCTAACCATCACACCAACCGAGGTCCTTGCTTTGCCTTCTTCTCAGCTATGTTTTAACATCATTGATACTATCAGCAATCATACGCCAACAGATAATATCTGAGTGATCTAACAACAAGCATGTTAATCAAGTGCAAGATGTGCCGGATCATTACAAGTCTGCAATAGCGGACCGATAAAGGTTCAAATAAATGGAATGCTTTTTTCAAAATCCGATGAGAAAGTGGTCCCGAGAGTTCTGAAAGCCTTGGCAGTTAATCCCTTGAATTTGTTGAAGACACGGTGGAAGCATATCAACAGCACTTTTCGTTTCGCACTCTGCAAATGTTCGCTTGTATAATAAATGAAGACAGCAGAGCAACCTCAGCTATGTTTAAGCGGCATTAATTGTTGAGACTTACATCAGATCATTAACTTCGACGCTGGGAAATAACCATTTAGTTTTATTGCCGCACTTCGGCATGTTGACAAAGGCGAATCTTGTCAAATGAGTTGATCACAGTTATTTCCTGATTTCACACTTCCCCCATCCCCTATCCAAAAAGAGCGCTACCCAATCATCCTCTCAATTAAACGAGTATTGAACGAACCACATCAAGTCCCATGTCGTCCTTGACCATCATGCAAGTGACGATCATCGGTTCCATCGGTCCGCCACCATCCAGATCAATTGTGACGTTTTTACCAGTCAGTGGTAATCGAGTCCGATTTCCACGTGAGCTCCACCATTCTTCGCAAGATCGAGGCAGATTCGCTAGAATTTTACAATATTATTAACGTATACAAGAATGAAGCTGCATTATTTGTTGAAGGATAAAGTGCTAAGCCTGCATAAGATTGATTGGGACAGTTGCTGATACAAGAAGTGAAAAAATGATGCAATCTTTTTCAGTATTCGTATAACATTAGGTAGCTTTTGCAACACTTGTTTGTCAGACTGCTTCATTTTTTTTTTCAAAATTAGGCATTCAAGAACAGTAACGTCTGTTATTGATTTCCGACATTACTGTTGAATCATATTGTTTATTAAACATTGACTTACATCTAGACAGTGCAATCAAATCGACTAATTGAAAACCTCGTACTTCGATGTATTCTAAGAGACTATTTTGAGCCTTTTCGACGTTTAGTATATCACTGGCTCACGTACGTTTCGCAGGTCTCGCCCGCCTCAGTCTCTCAGAATATATCGAAGTTTTACAGCGAATTTTCTTGAAAACAGTCGATTGAAAGGCAATGTTACTATGCTTGATAACACCCGCAAGCCATTGAGTAAAATATGGTTAGGACAACATTTCACGTTGTTTCCTACTATCAGTAGGGGTAAATGGTGGGACGAATGGTTTGATGATGCGGGCGACACCGCCGAAACGTACGTAAGCCACTGACATATCCAACCTCGAGAAGGCTTGAGACAATCGTTTAGAATATATCGAAGATTTATTTTAAATCTGTACAAATTTGTAGTCTTGGTCAATATAGGTGCTGGAATTTTCAAACTGTGCTAGGGCTACGTGAAATTGAATAGAACTTTACTAGATTATCCATGTTATTGCATTTTATATGGTCGTTTTGGATTCACAATTAACATTCCCTATAAATTCAATAATTTGAAAGAACCGAATCGACATGATTGTTACGCATATATCGCAAATTCTTGCCACTATCATCTTTTCAATACATATTTCTTTAATGGTTAGATCAAGATATATTGTTCACAGAAAGCTGTCTCTGTTGGCGAAGCGTTTGATTACGTGATGAGTAGCTTTAAACTAGATTTCCATGTGAGTTATTTCCCATGATCAATTCTTATTTCTCCATTTGCTTTTTCCACTAATTACTGCTTTACGGTTCCAAAAGTGTTGAAGCTATTCAGTCCCATATATTATGCGTGATCGCTCATCTCTTGCTAATTTCATTCTGGTAGTTCCTTTGCGTGAACAAGATTGCATTGATTGCTACCTAGTAATTTGTATATTCACTGTCGATTCTTCTTATACCAAAGTGCATCAATGTCGCAATTGCGATGGGTGCACATAATTACTAGGTAGGACAATATCGAAAGTCTGGGCATTTCTCTCTGGTGCAACGAAAAGTTGCTCAGCACAAAAGTACACTACTCTTTATAGAAAAGGAAAGAGTATAAGTGTGACTTTATTTTTACTGTAATGGATCGAGTGAGGGGTGAATAGCGCAGTGAATAGTGGTGATACACGCTAACAGAATTCGTTCGTCCATTTCAGTTCCTCAACGCTTTACCACGAGTCCACATGTCCACATGGAGATGCTTTGGCTCGGCTAATCCAAAATCAGATGAAGGACGCCTCGACTAACATTCCACAACATTCAAACGGAAGACCAAATCCATAAGCTGCAGCCAAACCAAAAATTGAGATATTTGAAGACCCAAATGGAAGATAAATGCAAGATAACGAATCAAATGCAAGATGGACTGGCATCTGCACAATGTATGTGATGACAGGTCATGCAAAAAAATGCACCGAGAGCAAGGTAGTCGTTGCTAACAGACGTACTTTTGGGCAATTTGAAGAGCTCATTATCAATTAATCTGTGCACTGTTCTTGAGAGCTAAGAAAGTTGACTAACGTACGCAAGCTGATCAAGGACATTTCGTGAAAACAGAATAAGTTGGTATTGAATGCATGCTTCAAAAGTTTTTTCATCTCGGCGACACCGTGAATACCATTTGATACGATGTTTACAAGTAATTACGAAGGGAAATCCGATAGCAGGGCGAAAAAGTAGAACATTTGGATGGCAGTAGCACTCTTTCATCGTTCTATTACCCTAGCTTTAGTTAATTGCTTAACCCGTTCGGGACGGCGTGTACTTCTCCGAGCACTCGATTTTTCAAAGGCCTTTCTCGCTGGACAGAGATTTTTCCCTACGTTTTCAAAAATCATTCGAAAGCTCAAGTATCGGCTAGCACTGCACTTGTTTTCTAGAAAGACGTCCTCATTTCGCTGTAGCAGCGCAAATGGAATTATGTTTCACACTCGGCGCGCATTATTTGCTTGACTACGGTCTGGATGCTTTCCATTGAAAGTTTGGTGACCATTTGATAACATAAATCCTTGCTGTTCTGGAACACAATTTTATATCTAAAAAGGTTGCTGCGTAGTGCTGTAATAGCAGAAGAAGATCACATTTCACCCTCAAGATTTCTTCTTGTGTAAGAGTTATATTTGGGCCAAAGCATATGAGTGTGTAAACAAAAATCATTCAGTATTAGATAGAGTAACAGCAGAAACCTTTTTATCGTCAGGATTGACATTTATTACTGTCTGGGTGTTGTTCGAGCTTTCAACTTTTGGAATAATTCGATGAATTGACGCTTTCCGCGAACAGACGCATCTTTTATTGCTTTCGAATAGTTATCAGTTGGGCTCTCTCGCTTACAATCGTTAGACTAGCAATCAAAGAAATCTAAAATGAGAAATAGATGGAAAACTCACATGAGTGGCAATTTTTGCCGTAATGTCCCTTAGTGCAAATACATCTATAGTCAGAGAGTGTTGTCTGGTAACAAACGCCATCATTTTCACATCGTGACGGTTGACATCTGAAATGGACTGCTGCATATCTTTCAATTGTTCGTAATGAAAATTCGGATTAAGAACGGAACGTATGCGGTGATGATTTTTCGATGGTATTGCATATAAACTATATAGGCTTATTATACCTGAAGCTGTGAATACACCTTAATTTCACAGCTTGAGTGGCTCGTTATCTGTTTAAATTACTAACATTGAGAATAAAAAGATGAAGCCCTCAGAGTTGATCATTCTCTGAGGGAAGCGTCATGCATTCTCCTTCAATTTTTAACTTCGTTTAAGGTGACTGAATGCATATCTGGCCTTTACTATGACTCGCAATGGCGTTCCGCTGTATTAAGTCAAAGCTGCTCATCCCCCAGACAAGTCTGAGACCAGTATTTTACCATTCTACCGACACCGTATGGATGACTTAGTGAGCCATGAACGCCAAATCGAACCATCCACCTTCTGTGCGACTTAGAGCACCTCTAAGCACTGCGCCAAGGCGCTCGTTGTTGACCATGCCTAATCTTTTTAAAGCTTGTTGTGCAGTGTTTGGAGGTTCTCTACTTCTCACAAAAGATGAATGGTTCGATCTAGCGTTCATGGCCCACCAAGCCTTGGAAAATTGTACCAAATTTGTCTGGGAGGATAGGCAGCACTGACCTGCTATAGCGGTGGGCCCTCGCGAGTCATTGTGAATGGCTAGATATGCATTTAATCATCTCAGAGTAAGCTAGAAACTGAAGACGAATACATGGCGCATCCTTTAGAAATCGATGAACGCCAAGACTTTTATCCTTCATCCTTTTTAGGCACGTATGACAAAGACGAAGAAGAGACCGGTATTGATAAATTTCTGATAGAGGCTCCATACAATCAGCATCTTTAAGCAACGTAGAGCTCATACATCTCATCTGGTTTATACAATAGATGGCATGACAGGACACGTGATAGAGCACCGATGTGTCAGTACTGTTATTCTTCCAGGCTTGATCAATGTGTCAAATAAGCATTGTTATTTTTCCAGACAAGCCTCGTACCAGTTGTCCAATTCAAGAAAAACGAAAAGCTTGGTGAGTATGGGGCCAGGGTTGGTACAGACAACTATGTGAGTATCGCCACGTCATCATCAATCACTCCCTACGTAGTTTTAGTAGACAGAATACGTCCGAAAATTGGTGTCAAAATGTTCAGGAATGTGATAAGGATATGGCATGTTATGAGCTAAGTCTAAGTGCTATACAGGCGCCTGTCTCGTCCTAGCGAGACTCATCAGTAGCACCCTCGATTGACAATCACTACGTGTTAGGTAATTCCATCACCTGACTTGCGGTGGTTTATTACTCGGCGTCGATTCCTTCATGAAGTAGTATAACCTCAGGGGATTGGCTGAATCGAGGGACGGTGCTACTAATGAGTAACCGTAGGACGAAACAGGAGTCTTTATAGCACTTAGACATGACTCAAGACATGTTATATCCTTATCAGATTATTATTGCAAGAGGAGTTATGGAATGCTCCGGAAGACAATAAGTATCCATACGATGCCTTGAATGAAACTATGACTAAGCGCATGGAAGCGTGAAGTTCAACATCGAAAAACGTTCTTTCGAAAAACAATATTATGGTGCGCTCAATTTTATTAGGGCACCACATGTGCACGTAGCCGCTGATCTATTCAGTTTCGTCCACTAAGTTTGATCGCATCAATTATGCAGAAATTCTTGAAGCTAAATTCTTATAAAGGATAGCACTACAAAGTTCGTGAAATGTCGGAAGCAACTTGCTACCAAAATAAGTAACAAGCTAGTGTTAAAATCGTGTCGATCCATCCTTTGACTGCGCAATTATTGCGCTTTGGTTAAATGGCCTTAGACAATAATTGCATAATTTCTCGTCCAATTAACCATCTTCACACTGCTTCTGACAGATAATTGATGCCTGGTGCATAATCATCAATTTCTCAGGGTTTGCCGGCACTAACGATGACATGATGTCAGTGGCATTCCTCTTATCTCAGACGGCTTCGTTTTGAGCAGTATTGAATCCTATGGTACACTAGATGTGTCTATACTCCATAAATACCATCTGATTCCATAGTGACTCACCGAGTAAAAAAATTCGATTATCGAATGAAAGTCATGTTCCTCTTGCTCAATATTTTTCACAGTTTTACCAGGCGAAATGTAATCAATGAGAGGAAATGTATCGAGATCGATGTTCAAGGAAATCAAAAAAGCCACCTTTCGCAATAAAAGGTTAAATCTTTTAGTACAAACCTGTCTACCATTTCGCACCCGCCTCTGATTACCGTACCCTCCGCATAGATCTTGCCAAAGTCGATGGTGGTCGACCGATAACATCCAACGGACGACAGCACCAACAACGATAATCGAGCCGAAATTCGACGTACTTCCTGACCTTCTAGCCAGAGTACCTTAACGAAGGAAGTAATAGGGTTACAGGAAGAGGAAACGGTATTAAATGATTTACTCAACTGAGAACCATAGTAATGAAAGATATTTTTGCCTTGCAAACAATCACTAACAACCTGCTACCAATATCTACTGTGATTTCGCAATTAATATTTGGACTAGCTGTACTAGTTAAACTTGCCAGTTTAATGCCAAATGGGAATTCATAGAAACTCATACTGAATTCAAAAAGCAGGCTTACACTGACCGTTTAGGGAGACGGAGGCATTTGGGGATGATCTGAAGATGAAACCAATGTGAATTCACTTCTATTTTGCTATACTAAAGAACTAAACATATGGAAAATTTGGGTACTAAAAAGAGCTTGGAAAGTTCTCAACGGGATTCAATTGGTTTTAGAGGACTGTAACTACCGTACCTACGTACCTAAGCTGTACTCGTCGTAACAAAGGTTGACAACGGCTGCAGTGAGAAAAAATCACATCTAGGCCAACGCTATTTTGCCTTCACCTTCGTCACAGTCACCACTACTCAATTTGAGTATTCACAACAGTTCATTATTACGTTTTGGGCTACCACAGCCATCGTTTTGAATCAAGTCTATGAATTGGAAAAGTGCAAGAACACGATTCGTCTTGCCTACGGGCACTCATTCAAATCATTATGGTTCTGAACAAGGCGAGGGTACCTTTGCGATAGCCACATTGATAATTTCTTTAAAAGAACACCCTCGAAACTTATAAATTTAACAAAAAAATGATTGCTCTAGTATTGGTTGAATCAAATAAATTCGCTCTTGACAGACATCTTTAGAATATCGATTCAGAGAACATAATGAGGCATGAGTTTCCAAAGTGTCGTAGTTCTATGGTGGAAGAGGTCTCAACAACAGAAATAGCAAGAACTTCTTTTTCAATGGTAAAATTCTGATCTTTGCTTTCTGTTTAAGTTTATACATCATTATGAATGAGTTTTCGGAGAGTTTAGTAGCACAAGCGATTTTATTAATTTCCCTTGTAATGATTTCTCTTCAACATTTCGCCTTTCTAACACGCTATAGTGACATGCCTTTTTCTTTATTTTCATGTTAAATGATGACAAGGAATCGTAGGTATGCCAGTTTTATTTCTATATTTGATGAGCAGCTCATAGTTATTTAACTATTAACTTTGAATCCCCAAAAAGTCATCTACAAAGCCATTGCGTTCCCTCAAGGTGCTTTTTCACACTACCCTGTTCAAAATTCCATTCAGTCTCATTCAATAAAGTGGGAGGGAACGTCGTTGCCAGGTAGCAAGGATCCATTAAGGGTTGTATGAAATGCGTTCTATAAAATACCGTATATCCGTCGATCTCCACTTCAAGACGAGCTCCTCGAATTCGCAACAGAAAACTGTGCCATCCGCCATCAGCGACGTTAATTGCTGAAAGCACTTAGTATTTATTGATGGTGATTAGTGATGAAAAAAAGTGACCTAAAAATGACTGATGTGTTCCACCTAATTACATCAAGTTGAATTAAAACTACTGCCTGAAGAACTTGGCAAAAAAATGTCGTTTTAATCACGCTCTCTTTCGCGTAGCTTCTTAAAGAAATATGTAGAACAATCTTGTAAGAATTCATCAAAATTAGTCAGTTCAATGTGTTCACCTGCAAACAGGACAGATAAATTGGGCAAGAACGAGTAAAAGTAGTGACAAAGTATGTTGCTGGAATCAACTATTGTCTATAATATTGTAGTTATAACTCGCTCGTTTCTCTCTTAGAGTGTCAAGGACGAACTCAAACAAACAAGTAATCGGCTACGTTTAAACCTTGCGCTTAGCTGCTTCCGTATAATTTCCTGATCAGTCTCTCTACGTACTTTACTTTTACATTAATCATGCCTGCCGATTTATTGGAATGAATCGCACCATTTCATGGACCGAAAGGCAAATCAATATGGTGTTAAGTGCAATTTTAACATTTTGTGTAGTTAGCAAACATTTCGCCGGTATTCAACGTAAAGAAACCAAGAAAATCCCAATGCCGTTTTCCATGATTTCGTACTTTTTAATTCAGTGATTTCATTCCTACTCTAGATGAGGAAACACTCCATGCAGGAAGACTCACCTGGATTTGCAATCTGCTTGAAACGAGAGACGTTGCTGACGAGATGTAAGCTCTTTTCGTCGTCAATTGTCGTCTGCAGCAATGATGCGTTGTTAGCGTCGACCATGTCGAGCAGTATCGACGGTACCGGTAAAATACGAAACTCGAACGAGAACGGTAAGAAGGTGAACGGAATAACTGCCCGAGCTGATTCATATAGTGTAAGAGATGGCGGCTTGGGCATCTGGAAACATCATAGGACACATTAAGCAACTCTTCCGTCGTAGAAATTAGAGTGATCAATATCGATCAATTCCTATAAGACGCGTCATAAATCCCATTTGAAAAGTCATATATTTACTTGAATAATAATTTTTTGCTCTACTATACTGATCAATGAAGTACTGTTTACCTTCTCAGATAAATCTGTAACCACCTAAAGGGAGTCCACAATGAGACGCCCTTACCTTGGTTGACCCAAGAACGAAGGAAGAGTCGTCTGAACCAACATTCTACTACATTCAAAACAAGATAAAATCCTCAAGCATTAGTTGAAACTACACGCCATAGGTTAGAAGACTTTTGAAATGATGAATGTGAGGAAAGAAACTGAGTACTAGAAGTACTGGAACCTACACATCGTGAAAAAAATTTTGAAAACCGAGATTGATCAAAAAGTCTCCATACTTGGCATTTCTGGCTCCCTCCGCTAGGCGCAAAATTGAGTAAATTCACAGAGTTCAATTGTAATCGGGCCACACAACCACTGAACGATGTCTCGATACCCTCAGAGAATTCGTCCGGAGGACGTCCACCGATGTGAATCTAAAAACGGTTCAGTATTACATAGCTTTTAATCATAATAATAAAGCGATAGTTAATGTGGTTTTTAATATTAAAACTTCTGCATAGCTAATAATGCCAAACTACAATATGCCTCTTTATCAAAAAAACAGCGAGAAAAAAGGCGTTTAGAGCATCACTTTTGAGAATTTGCTCAATCGTATCTTCACATACATATATTTCAAGTTATAAGGAAATTTGTGACGTGCAATATCTGTATAGAGAAGACATATCAGTACCAATTCGCCAATTCCATTTCGAGATATATACCAGTACCTGTTCACTACTTCCATTTCAAAATATTTCTTGGATATTTGGACAAGAGCGACCCACGATTATATAAAAAATGTGAGAAAATGACGGAGTGGAAAGGAATGGTTTTGCATTTCAAACAGAAGAAGACATAGCTGTGAGAAATTTGATTAATCTATGCTCAAAGCTCAAATAAATTTACGTGAACAATAAGTGTATAGTAGCTTAATTACTCCAAGTGATAAGTCAAGTCAGGATTTCTATGAGATTTCGTTTCCCTGCGAATATACAAGTTATCTTGTGTTGTTCTCATCCTTAACTTCAGGTGATTAGCTTGACTTGTCAGCTGAAATCTCTCTGTGTTCTTCAGTGAAGCTCAGAGTAATCCAAAAATAAACTTTCTAATGTTCTTTGTTTCCCGTTCTTCAGGTCAGCAAAAGAAATGATTAAAGTAGAAATTGCTTTCTTACGCTTTGATGACAGCCAAGTACAACATTTAGGAAAATTTTACAATTCTAGAATAGAGATGAAAATATGCTTCACCTTCACGCCGATTGGACTTCAAAGCATTGCAGCAGTTCGGAACGTTTCAAGTACTGCTTTCTTCCAAGAAAACTTCATTCATAACCTAGCATTCATGTTTACCTATGAGGGGGATTCGCTTGAGAATCTATTCTACAAGCGAGGATTCTACTACGAAGAATTCAGAGCAAAAGTTAACGATGAGGTTACATTGGCTCTATTCTGAACTGAGAAAGGAAATAGTATTACTTAGACACCTTTCAAATGAAGTAACATTACGGTTATGATGATTTAGACAAGTACTTTTGCGACCGACCATAAAATAATAGGCAGCCCGACAAAGGCAATCAAGTTTTCAATTCAAAGTCCCATTATGAGAGAATAAGAATTTCTCCAAATGTAATATTATGGTGACCTTGGCTTTCTGAATACCGTTCCTCTGCCAATCTTTGGTAACTTCGAATAAAGAAGCTTCATATTGTAATATATCTCTTGTAGAGCATCTCTACCATGTCCCTTGTAAGACTCATTGTTGTCTGCTAATCCCATCCTGACCCTATGCAAATACGACACCCATATCCTTACTCATTGTTATTCTACAAGAGAAGAACAATGGATGGAGACCTAGTCACTCTTTATCTAATCTCTTGAAAGAAGTGGTGCCATCTCCCGTCAAGAATTGAGCTGAAGCTTAGTTCCAATGAATTGCTACAAAACCCGTATAAACAGCTTTTTTAACTACAACCACACAGAGTACTCTTCCACTCATCGATTAGAGAGGCAAAAAATATTGAATAGAATAGAAAACGTGGCGGTTAAGAAAACAACGAATAAAACTCTTTCTTAGGCTTAGTTTCAGCCAACTTCACCATTCAGAGAGTTATATGCTAGAATTGACCACTATTTTAGAATAAAACGTATGTGATTTATACTACCGCATTTGATTCTTATAGATAGGGATGGTGAACTTTTAGCACAAAAACTTATTATTATTATTATGAAAACCTTGGAAGATTTGGGTTTTTCACCAGTTGAACCTCTCTATAATGCAGGGTTAGCCGTATTGGTAATTATCCCAGCCCATGACTGAAAGTCGGAAAATTTTCTAGCTCAGTGGACCGAAGGGGAAGGATGGTCCCTTTTATTAGGTGGGTGAAACCAAATCCAAGCGTTCAGGGGACTTCTCATCGGATTATTGGCTATTGCATCCACAAATATTTGCGCATTCCTAACGGATGAATTGTTTGAGGGCATGTAGATTGGGTAGTTGTCTAGTGCGGGTTATTACCGATGACTCAGTAGTTGTCCTCGTAGTGTCATGAAGAAAAAGCAGCGGTAGTTGTGAAAGTGGATTTGTTAGATTTGTGTTTTCAGAAAAGTTCTAGCATTGATAATTGATATATGTAAATCTCAAGGACATCTCTTATTTAGCCGACGCGAAGCTGGCACAACTCGTTGTTGCTGTTCGAGTGTTCTGGCGACTTTACTTTCATAAGAGCAGTTCCTTATGCAGTACTATTCTTATGATTTTGAGGAGTATTAGTAACATTTGAACCCTTTTCCCCAAGTAAGGTCAGAAGATCAAACGGATAAGAGGCGCCATGCACCGCTAAATAGCCACATATTCACTTTTGCTGTTCAAATACTAAATTTTTAGCACCTAGAATGTTTCAAAAATTTGCTCGTTATCATTTTTGACTGCTGCCCCGGAATCGTGAGCTTTGGTGCTCTATGTGTATGCAGAAGAGTACTTTGTTGAACTTTGAGTTTACCATTAGAATTTGCTTATATTCAGTGTTCGATAGCATTACTTATAGGAAACGACGAGAATACGGGTGTGCATGGCTTGTCGATTGGCTTGACACACAGAACATCAAAATATAACAGTAAAAATTCTGAAATGATTGTCACGATCATGGAGCAGAAGTGAAAATACCAACGCCAAATTTGCAGCGTTTTTAGACTATCAAAATTTGAAAATGAACCGTATGTACATTTAAGCCCGTCTCCCCAAGGATGCGCCACAGTCACGCAAGACTTGACGCTTTTCTTCGTTTGATCCTCTGATCTGCTGGAGGAGAGGCTCAAATTTTATCGGTAAGCTACCAAATTGGAAGAAAGGTTCTACATTTACGCCCAGGCATTGCAGAAAATGATGTCACCAAATTGTCAACCATCGATCGACAACTAATGACAACTTTGCGTCGACTAAGCAATGAAAGACTTCAAAACTTTGTGTTTTATCAGTAAATGCTCTTCTATACAAACACCACATTGAAGAGTGTCAAGAGTAAACGCCACCTGATTGTGGAAATCAAGTTTTCTGTATAGCCCTGAAGGTGTGGTTTGATTCAAAATGACACCGTCGACAGTTAACTGAATTGCATCGAACTGATGCAACCAGCGGAATTCGTGCCATCGGCCATCATCAAGGGCTCTACCGGCACTAATATGTGATGGAGCCAGAGAACCTGAAACGAAGCGTAGACCAAAATAAAACAAAATCCCATGATTATTTCAATTCAAGTTGGCTCGTTCTATAAAAACTTCATCTGACGGAGAATGAAAATATGCGCATTGCCTCGGTACCTAGGAGGAGACGTTGATTTATCTGGGCTTCCGCATACTATTTTACGCAAATTAGAAGCCCATGAGGCTATAATTTTGAGTAAGAAGAATACTAGTAATCTCAAAAGCTGACACTATCTCTCAATAATTCAAGCACGCTGACCAAACCAGTCAACACCAAAGTGCATCGTTGAGAGTACGCAAGTGGTTGATCATAGACAGATTATCTCAAAATTATGGAAGAATTGCATATATTATAATAGCGTTGTTAGGCACGTCGTT
Organism: Parelaphostrongylus tenuis; assembly: GCA_019055375.1. NCBI lineage: Eukaryota > Metazoa > Nematoda > Chromadorea > Rhabditida > Metastrongylidae > Parelaphostrongylus > Parelaphostrongylus tenuis. The sequence continues at coordinate 372,106 of JAHQIW010003531.1, forward strand.
TCAATTCGAAATTCAAACTTTAAGACCTTATTTTTTTACGCGATTGGTTTGTTTGATACGGAGACTGAGCTTTCGTACATTCGTCTCTACTTAGTCTTAAAGAAGATCGGGTTTAGTATGCCATTGATTACTGGAAATAGAAATTGGTAGCGAAAAATTACCGAAGTCAAACATGACGTGAACAGTTCCGTGCAGAACCTGAACAACGAGGACATCACCTTGGTCGGCCACCGAGAAAAACAATACTCCTGACCGATATGAGCGGAACAGCACGATTAGCTCATTTTCGTACATTGACACTAGTCCGGCTCGTTGTGTGTCGACCACATAGGGGCTGTCGTCGAATACCGTAATTGGTGACTCTAAACGATCTGAAGTGGTAATAATCGCCAATTCAGTAGATAATATGTTTAGTTTTTGAGCTGATCTTTCAATATCTGAATTTTATATCTCATGAAACTCCTGAGAACTAAGTTTATTTCGCGCCTGATTCAACTCAAAATGTAGAATCCACGAATAACCTTGCTGAGAAGTGATGAGGTCGCGATCATAAATGCTACGTCATCACTAACAAAAAATGCCTTCTGATTTAAATTGAGAAGTTGGAAGAAAATAGGATTGTATCGCGATCAACAAAAGCGATGTTCTTATTCTATGGACAAATCGTATCAACGTATACTCGGTTTCGGAGCAATGAATACAACAAGTTTTATTGAAACTCTCTCAATTAGCTGTACTGCACGAGAGAGAACTTCATAGCGTCAACGCATGAGTTACGAACGGCTCTTACATCAAAACAAATGGCCATAAAATCAACAAAATAAATTGAAAATCCAACAAGATGAGTCTATTAACGGTTTATTTCGGATGTTAAAACAAAATAAAATTAGCAAAAGAAGCCTCATGCCATTTTCGACTTCGATACTTATAACTACGAAAATACGGATATTACGATCAATATACAAGTGATTCCTTTAATTTTTTCTATTGACCACTACCAAACGCAAAGACAAAATACTTCCTGAATTTTCTTCACGAATTCAAAGAATCGCATGAGTTTAACAACTTTTTTGGACCATATAATTTTTCATTGAAAACTATTCAGAACCAGCCAACATAACTTCCCTACCGATGTCACAGATGGTTAACATCAGTAGCGGAGTGTGTGTGTCGGTCTCTTCCAGTCCATAAGCGTTCTTGATCCGTAGTTTCGAAGCGTAGTAGTCGACGTGGTTCCAGGATGGAACATGCGAAAGAGTTGAGTAGACCACCTAAGCCAGGACATTATGACGAAATTATCAACAAAGTGTAGCAAGATAAATGATTAGTAATAGACACCTCATCTACTCAATCTTCATGCTCTGAACTCGTTCGTCATCATTAAATATAAGAAACCTAACCCAATGGAAGAATGTCTCACGAACTATCCTTTTTAAACAAAACTTGCGTGAAGCTAGTACTTCTCCTTTCACATGCAGTGGCTTACGCTTCGACGATTTCTCCTTCCTCAAAGCCTAGAAGACGTTCTGAACCAAGTCAAATCCACGTATTCAGTTTATTTATTCTATTTCTGGCACAAACTTATGAATCCGATCCTTCTGCAACCGGGAGCTCTTCGGTATACGCTTTTCGAGAAATTGATTTCATGAATTTTTACCAAATATAGGGAAGAATAAACCAAATGATTGAATATGATGTTTTATAGAACATCTTCGGAGTGTCAAGGAAGGTGAAATTGCCTAAGCGTAAACCTATGAAGTCGAATAAAAAAGAGAAATTCGTTAAGAACACAGTGTCCCTTTTACAGCGGAGGATACCTCTTTGAACTGATGAAAACGTTAGAAATTCTCCAAGTCTATACATTCCCATGCTTTAATGAAGGGTGTGACGCTGTAGCTGGAGAAGTATATGGTGCAAACAGTTGATCGTTCGATACCCTCACCTAACCAAATCCTTCAATCCTTGGAGCTTGGTAGATCGGTAGAGTACTAGACTATGGAGATAAGACTTTCAATTTCGCATATTGTAAGCGTCGCGATTCATTGCGTAGTCAAAAAAAAAAGATATTCAGTCACCTTTAGATAATGTGATGCCTAAAAGAGTCGAATATATACCATACACTGATGAACAGGTCTTTTTTCGCTCTAAAGAAGTAATTGCCAATTTTATACATCATTCTTCTCTACAGAAGAGGCTATTTGGAGACTTAACAAGTTTAGTGTAATTTTCCACGCACACTACCTTAAGGAAATTCATCATATTCAGAAGTGATACGAGTTTATCACTCTGACAAACTTCAATTACGAACTTTGCAAAATTCCCTTGAAGGCCACTAAATGAAATTAGTGCCCAGACAATATTAGTCAAGCCATGATTTGGCCACTTGAAATTCGTGACCCGGAAGCTGCTTTGAGTTACGGAAGGATGAAGTGCTAGATTGTCCTCATCAACACCCAGCAGTCAAATCGCTGGTCATTTGGAGGCCAAGTGCAAGCGACTCATAATGCCATTTCCTCAAATTTGCCTTACTGATGACTGTTTTGGTAGCTATCCGTGCTAGAAGCCGTAGTTGAATCAGTAACGAACAGGGTATGTAATCAAGGCTGGAATTCATCAAGACTCCCCAGAATTATGCAATAGTCAAATTTCACATCAACGTTGCAATGAACGGGTTTTGTTATTGATTCCCTGATTTTTCACCATAAAATTGCCCTAGACGTTTATCACAATATCACAAGCACTCGGATGATTTGCCACTCCGGCATCAATTTCATGTCACTTTTCCATCAACGATATTCTCAATAGAGGCAGGTCGAATGTCATTTGAGCCAACAGATCAAAGAAAATAAACCGGAATGTTATGGTTATGAAACCCACAAAGTTGTGAGGTTACCTGCTAATATTATGCACATCAATACAAAACGTAAAGATAAATTGAAATAAAAGTGCAGAAATAAGTTTTTGTTTTACATTAGTCTACAGACAAACATTATAAAAGTGGCATGTTTTCTTTGTTTTTGGGGATTTCTGAATACATTGTATTTCAACAAGTACTCCAATCTTTTTCTCTAGCAACTGAGATAAACCAACTCCTTAAACTTGACGAAGCGCCAGATTAAATGTGAAAGATTAAGTTATTACTATCTATCCTTGCCACCCGTCGATACGACATTGGAACTCCTTTTAGTGATCAATCACGAGAGATACAAATGTTCATTACCAATTGTTACCCAGATAACAAATGTGAGACTCGAAAATCCTAAAAACCAGACACAAATCACGTCAACAAAGGAGATAGCTGATTAATATTTCAATGCTAAATTAAGTTGAGTGAAGGGCAAAGCGAGGATTTCCATAAAGCACTGCGAGCTATAGCATCCGCTGGAAAGATAGAGTCACGGTTTGAATCCACAGACATGTCTCAGGCTCAAGGTAAATTGAATTATTAAGCTGGGAACTAAGTTTTGTCGCATCAAAATTTTTTTGATAAAACAACTTGCTAAACTAACAAATGAACTTTTGACCAAAGTATGTAAGATTAGAATGAATAATGGCTTGCCAAATTTTTGGCAATTTTCGATGCATCGACGATAGAATTCTAATGTTTTTTGAAGCAAAATACTCAGACAAATGCTTTATCAACTATCTATTTTGGCTAAGCGTCTAACTGTCAAGGAATGTTACAAAGACCTAAGAAGATGATAATCACTTGAAGCAGCATCTGAGCTATACGGTAAATGATTAGACGTTCTCCACCATAATTCTTCAATCTTTTGCAATTTCAGACGTGCATTATGTGGACGAACTTTATCTTAAGCCGCTTCAATAAAGCTGTCCCAGTCGACTTTGACGTGTTGGTCGCTCCTTCACAAACCTTTTTGAATCGTCCTTGTATAGTTCGTAGATCGACCATCTTGTGGTTAAGTACTCTACATAAGTTTTGTGTGGCTTTGATGGATGAATGACCCAAAGAACTCATGAAAGAGACGTCCACGAATCTTAAGTTTTGAAGTATACATTCCAAAGTTAAAGAAAATTTTATACAGCTGTAATGAATAAAACGGTTTACATATCTAGAATCTCAAGATTACGAGCTTTCAAATGACAAAAACATGAAAAAAATAGGAAGAAACAAATTCATTGTAAATAAATAAAAATATTTAATAAAGACAAAACATGGTTCCCAATTCAATATTACTGAATTCTTTCCTTAATTCAAGATATTTCTAATATCTTCTAAGCGATGTTCTTAGGAGAATACAACATTACTTAGCAAGTAGTATAACTAACATGTTCTATTTGAAGCGTGAAATTATGAAAATCCACGCTTATCCTCATTTTATCCTAGATAGCGCTTCGCCCCCAAACCAAAAAAATCCACATTTGCCGTGAAAAATTAGTGATCATTCGACATTGTTCGAGAGATATCCATGAATTCAGAATCAACCCTATTTTCTGATTTATAAGAAGATTTCCCTGAATATGATGTGACGTTCGAATTTTAGAATGGATTCATCTATTTGTCCATGCGACCATATATACAGCTGAGCTTCTCGTCAGGAAACCGACTTGCATAACTTTCTGTTCGGAGCTCGGCCTTAATAGATGGGGCGCGCTTCGCTCCATCTATGGATTTTTGATTAGGAGAATTTAGGCGAGAACTTACGCCGAAAAACCTGAAGTTCTTCTCGTTTGGCTACGAGGTAAGCTTATTAGTTGCAGGAATATTGAGAACTGTTAAGAAGCATATAAATGTAGAGGCGTCGTGATGTATAGGAAATCAAGAAAGCTGAAGTAAAGAGTAATTTCGCCACAAAAACGTGGATGTATTGAACAATGAGAAGCAGCATTAGAAGTTCAAGATTGCTCCTATGTCTTTTTAGGCTGATTTTTTTCTTATTGACGAGAATAAACAAAAGAAATAAGAAGATCTCAAATGTAGTACGTAGTTTTCTTTATTTTAAAGTTCCAAGAAAGAAAATAAACAAACGAAACATTATAAAAGTCCTCTATGAACTTTGCTAATTCATGAAAAAATCAGCTTAGAGGAGAACGAATCCAAAGTGGGGCTTATCATCAAAAATCATAAGGTTATAATTATAAGGGAGAGCGATGACCAAATGATACCTGACAGACCTCTTTCACACTAAAAAGCTTCTTGTTTTAAGTATGTAGATTTTCAGGAAGATAAATGACACTGTCCACTAGATCTTTGCCATCTTCCCTCTGTTCTTTTCATCTTGCCTAGTCCAGAGAGATGCGAGTGCGTCTCAATAGCTGTCAGTTATCCGACTTTCATTTTGCTATCAGAGCCTTGATGAATGTCGCCTAATTTCTCGCACACTGCTCCATCCTTCTTTTTCTTTCTTCTAATTATTATGCCAAGCAGCTTATAAACCCCATTAAAATGTTGACCCGACACCAATTCATTTTTCATCGAAGTAAATTCAATATAATTCTCGTCGAAGTTCAAACCCTGATCGTTGACAGGTGTTTCTTTAAATGTGATTTCAACGTTATACCACCCAAGATTATTCCACACTTCTTAAAAAAAAACCCAAACGTTTCGACATGTTCACTTCAAAATTGCATATAGTAAACCAATGGCGGAAATCACCAACCAAATCGCTTAGTAATGTCGGCAATCACCACTTGGATAACCTCACCTTAAACTCATGAGTGCTGGTGACTGACCATGTGGAGATTTGAGAGAGCCATAGCACGATTATCGTGAAACTCGATTGGAAAATACGACGAAGTTAGCAAAATTATTTGTGAAGATGAGAAATTCAGAAATATCCAGGTATTTTTTATAAGCATCTAAGTAGTAAGCTTATTGATTTTGTTTAATGTTCATGAGAAAGAGGCTGGAACTTCCTAGTTGAATAGCGGTTTGGAATAGCTGACTGGTTGCCAAGGCGTGAATAATTCAGAAATAATTCAATAGTGTAATCGAAACATCATCCTTCATCCTTTAGTTTCCAGTATTTGGACACATAATGACTTGTATTAAATTCAAAGCTCAGGAGTTCTATAGTTTTTGTTACACTTTTTTGAGTCCACAACTTTCATTACAGTTAATAACATCGCTTCAGACTAGTGATAAGCGAGTTGATAGTAGGCAATAAAATGAAATCGTTTACACCGACTATTCTCGTCGATTTTATTGCAGGATATAATGGTTGCTGCACTTCATAGCCTTCGTGGCTAAAAAATAACATTCATTTGAATTTTTTTCTCGTATATTTTGGGCTTCAAAATTGTCAATGAATGTCGAAACAAGTGTATTTATAGACGGTGTTCTTGAAAATTTCAAGCCTTAAGATGAGCTTGTCGTCGATTTATCTCGGGAATATTCATCGAAAGCAGAATGTCCCTTGATAGAATGAGCTGAGCACTCGCTCACACGTTTGTGACACATAAGGGGTTTCGATTCAGCGAATGAGTGAGTGCTGGTTAAATGAACTGAAGCAGAAACATCGCGTTGGAACCGTGAGAAACCGATAGCGACTAATACAACAACACGAAGTTTCAACAACACTAAGTAGCCACAATTCAAGACTATTTTCAGCCCTGCAATGGTGCCGTTTCATGTTCTCGATGATCATCTTTATGTCCAAATCTGGCAACATCATAATTGTGCTGGGCTGTTTTTTTTTCCAAAGACTTCAAAAATGCCATGTTTTCCCCTCAGATGCCAACAATTCGTTTATTTATTTGCAAACACCGACTATGTCAGATATCCTCATACATATGAATGTCTGAGCGAATACGTGAAGTCAATGAATAAAAAGCGAACTTTGCAATATTAACGATGAAATGGTAACTAAGGAAGGCCAATGGAACTGAGTATGTGAGCAAGTAGTTCAGGGCGTCGCATCGAAAAAAAAAACAAAATTTCTTTCACCTTCTCAATTGTGTTCTGTAAAGGCGAAAGGCTGTACTTCAACAACAAAAAGCTCAATGTATTCTGTCATTCAAAATTGAAGAACATGACTATTATGAAGCTTTTATGTTGATAAAACTTCTTGGTCAGAAGGAGTTCTATACTTTTTGAGCTTTTTATCCTTTAAATCTCCTTAGTGAGTTCTCCCCAACTAATAAATTAGTGACTGGTCATGCTATGGTCTTCGTGTGTTTGAACGCAGCTAGTAAAAAATGCCAACGGTGTAGTCAAGTGTCATTCGTAGGAGAACGCTTTCAGAAAAGTCACACCTATCTGTCCACATGCGCATTCCAGCGGTCAGTTGCTCTCACACGGCTCAATCGCCCAAATATAAGGAATTTGAAACAACAGAAGAGGAACGAGGAACAACACAACATCTATGAGCACTTAACAGCCATTCAGAAATGGCTGACAGAAGGCCAGCTTATTCGATTATCTTTCTACTTGATGTGATGCTTCCTATGGCTGACAAGTGAGGATCCTAATCATTCTGAATCCTTTAACAAACTCCAGCGGTCTTCTTGGATGGACACTGAGCTGATGTGAGACTTTTAGTGCATTTACAAGAATTCCTTCTTAGAGTAGCTTTTGTTATGAAACGATCTGATCAAAAGATTTGAGGACGTCACAATTTGACATTCTTTCTTTTACTTATTTCAGAAAAACAAGCGAGCAGTACGTCACTAGCATGGTGTGGAAGGGAGTAGAGTCTGGCATCTGGATAACACAAAAAGAAAAACACCAAATGCAACTTTGAGGACTAATTCACTTGGGTTGACCTTGGACTTCAAATCGGCCGAATTTTTTGAAATAATTCTATGGTTAATCAGTGCCTATTACAATTTCAACTCAAATTTGTAGTGCTGTATAAACTGAGAAAACCTCAAAATCATAAAGACAACACCACTAAGTGCATAAATCCGTACTAAAGAAATTCGTCAGATTTTTGAAAATCTGAATATTATGAAAATTCAAAGGCAATATTATGATAATGAAAATATTACTGCAATGAACAGAATTCTTTGTAACCCTTCGTCGATAGATGAATGCGCCTACCATGGGATTTCCATTCTGCTGATAAACGGGAATGAACTCGTCGTCAGAGACAGAGATCTCGATAGCAAAAGCAGCGATATGACCGCTAACGGAAATACGTTGAATCCGTTTTAAGCCGTCCAATTCAGCCAACGTTGCTGAGAACGACACGTCTGAGCATTCGCCATATACTAAAAGGAATAAGTGTAATCTCTCCTAAAATTTCAAACTTTTTCTCACTTGTCTTCAACACTTTGAGTAACATAACCTTTTTTCTTCACTAATTTCGAGCTTTCTTCTCTTTTTTTCGCTTTTTTTCTTTTCTCTTTCCTTTTATATTCTTCAGTAAATGATCTTACACTGGGATTACTGGATTTGAAAAAAAGGAGATATTCAACTTGCGCTGTAGTCAAATATATAAATGATCCGTGAGTTTCACAACGATTCCAAGGATCATAGCTGCTATTTGAAATTGTGCCAAAATTCTATGGTTTTTAGACGCTACCGAAGTGACAACTTTGAAAAGCTGACTCATCCAGGGAGTAGAGACAGCCATACGGTTTTAATCTCCTTCCGCAAACTATGCATCGATTTCGAAGATGAATGTGTCACAACCAAGGCTTAAGTGGCTCACGTTATCCTCATCGTCTTACTTCAAAAAGGCTCCCATTGACTCTATGCATCAGAAAATAAACCGTTGCTAGGTTCGCTTGCTGAAGAAAAAAACAAATGAGATTTTTTTGCGCTTCGTGAAAGTCTCGAAGATAATGTAAGTTTGGCACTGAAGTCAAATGACTTCTAAATATAGCACGACGAAGAACAGGCACCTTTTTAGTATAATAAACAAAAAACAAAGCAAAGGATTCGAAAATAGATAGTTTTCCTGATAACAAGTAAGCTTTATAGAATAAAAAATATAGACAATATTATTATGGAAAGATAATTCACAATGAAGACTGAAAAACTATTGGAGGTTAAAAATATATGTAATATTTATATAAAAAGCTATTCCACAATGAAGACTGGCAAAAGAATCAGTGAAAGTATTGGGTAAACAAAGTTCGTTGTCTTCAGTGCCTTTCGAGTGAAGTCCACTAAATTTAGCACGACGAAGCATTTTTCTGCTTCAGGCTCTTTTGCATTCATGGCTTTTCGCTGTACTTTAGGACAGCATCGGTCTACTATCCATTTAGGTGAAAAATGCTTTACATAACATCAACGAAGTTTTCCCAGGAGAGGTAACGGATATTATGGAATGCTCAGTTTGGCATGAAAGTGATAGTCTGATAAATAAAAAGTGTCCGTTTCTCTCCGCACAAAGACGAACATGGATGGCCTTCCACGATGAAAGAAAACAAGCATGAATTGACGAAAGACAATATAAAAAGAGTAAAATTCTTTTCATCGTTGATTTATGTCCTATAAGAATATGTAACCAAATTGGAATTCATCTAAGGTATGTCAAGTCCAATGATGTGTGGCTCTAGGCGGTTTCTGGATGGTCATACCTTGGCCGTGCAAGTAACACCTTCATGTCTTCTAGGTGACCTTTCTGGCATTTGAGGCTGTCGGTGGTCTTAATGTTAGAAGTTAAACAGACATGAGAACTATGTGAACATTACCTCATCACTTTCAATCACTTTCAACTCGTTTGATATTAATACATTGTGACAGCATATTTTGAGTCTTTCATGAGTCTATTATGGCATTTACAAAGTGGTAGACACCTTCGGCCTTTCAGCCTCATCAGTAGCACGGTGCCTGTGTTGATATTTATACTAGCGTGATAGCCTAAGCTAGGCAAACGATAATCGACAATCAATCACTCTGAAAGAAAGCCACGGTGATCTTTTCACCATTCGCAGAGTGTAAATAATTCGGCGCCGATTACTTTATATATGAAAAGTAACTGAGTAAACCGAAAGGCACCGCGCTAGTGATGAGGCTGAAAGGCCAAAGCACTGGCAATTCAGAAGTGCCATAACAGACCTCATGAAAGGCTTAAATTATGCCATCAGGATGTATGTGAACATTGGCAATCGAGTACGTCAATACGACTTTTGCAAATATCCGAAGTGAAAGATGAAAGGGTCAGTAACTTTAGGAGCGTTTCATAATGAGTACAAAATAAGCAAAATTATCTATGAATCGAAAAATTCAAATTTCAGTAACTTTGAGTTTCAAGGAGTAGAAAATGCTTTTTTCTAGAAAATGAACGTTATAAAATGTAGACGACTTCTTTGAAAAGTTGTCGGAACAAATAATTTGAAGAAAAATCACGACAACGTAACAGATTTGTCAAAGTTAAAACTGCTCTAGTAGGTGTATAAGATTAAATTCTTAGGAAAGTAGACGACTATTTCGAGCTTTCAAGGTGATTATTCAAGTTTTCACTATATCGCTGTTTATAGAAAAGAGACTACCTGCAGTTGTTTCAAATACCAGATAGCTGTTTTAACAAAATATAGAGCAAATGGCTAGTTCTTTTGCGTCTTAAAAAATCCTCAGCTTTCCACTTCATCTAGCTGTTGTTCGATAATGTTGAGAGCACATCGAACGCCATTGACGGCGTCTCTTCAGAGAGCTCATCAACCCTCAGCCATCTCTCTCGCTATAAATTACAGTGACAATTGAGCACGTGCAGGTGGCGATCTGACGGGAAAATAATAGATCTTTTTGATTGGCACTCTGCTCGGATACGTATGACCCGTGTGCATGTGTCACTCTCAAGAAAGCCCGGTCAGAGATAGAACATCGTTAACGTGCTTCTGAAACTCGTCATATGCCAGATGTGCAATGTTGATTCGTCGTCTTGAAGTTGCTCAGGATACGTCCTTCTTAACGATGACATTACAGACAAAGAATACTTTCTATTAGATATTTCTCTAACTACAATATTGGCTAGCGATAGCCCCCTACGCGGAGTTTCTCCCGTTCGTTTGATATAGGTTTCACCACATATATAAATTCAGAAGTAGAAGTGTGCAGCATATTCAACATCTATCATTCGAGCTCTGCTACTCAATAATATTACGTGATACCATAACATGTCTGTTTATTCTACGGTCCTAACACATTAAGAAACAGCTCTGAAGGAAAGTCGCCGAAACTTCAGCTGTGAAATGACGACGACGACAAAAATAAGCAACAACAACAACAACTGAATCAAACTTGTGCCAGCTGCACAAGGGCATTTTTTGATACTTACGTGTACCAATAATTAATCGCGAGGTGCAAATAAGTCGGTTTTTCAATTTATTTTATTTTCTTCATAAAATTTAGCTGGAAAATTCTTTCGAAATTTTCCAAATTACTCGAGTATCCCGAAAACAGACACTGTTACTTCACTTCAGATTTCCTAAGTGAAAAAGAGCTAGTGCTTTACGTTTACAAACGAACTCATTGTCGCTTCGGCACTGATCATACATTCAGATGGCTTCATGAGATTGATAGCTATCGAATCGTGCTTCAGGATTCGATCAAGTGAGATCAAGATCGATAAGATTACAGGTAGCAAGAACAACTCTTATCATATTGAAACAGAAAATAATCTTCATTTATCTCATAGAATTTAAGACGTCTACGTTATTTTGGGGCATTGATATTGAAAGTGTTTGATCTCAATTCACATCATATTGTCAAAAAGATTAATATCAGTTCATTATTCAGAAAAAATCTCGCATTGAATAAACCATTTCACGCATCTTCTATGTTCATATGTACCTTCGTTTCTAATTCTTCGATAAATGTAGTTGTCCTACTTTCGTTTATTCCTACATATATATATACATATATATATATATATATTTTATACGTATATGTAGATATACACGTGTATGTGCATATGCATATATATATATATATATATATATATATATATATGGGTATTATTCGCGATTGCACTTATTCTTTGTTGGTTTGTAAACACCATCGATACACTAATCGGTAATGACAAATTTTATGGCATTACAAATTTCCTTGAAGCCGAATGTAAGACATAAAATGTAATCATCTTTTTGATGAAAAAATTCACAAGTACACTCTCAAGGGAGCAGAACTCCTGCAACTAATAAAAAACAAGAAAATGTCTTCTGAAAGAAAAAATTTGAAAGTTCTCAAAGTGTCAAAAGTCTAGACAAGACTTTCAACATCAAGATAAGTTGTCTACATCAATCCAGATCTATTAAACTCATCACAGAGGCCATAATAAATGATGACCAATGGTGCACCTGCTTCCGCCTCTGACTTTCACGGGGTGCATCCATTCTGCGATCGACGCAGCGATGCAGATGATTTGCCTATCCGGAAGAAATCTACGACATTCAATCATAGCGAACGATGAAGAAACTCATAGAGTTTAATGGTACGATAGTGATAAAAAAGTGTAAGGTTCTCTAGTAGCTATCGAGAACGAGAAGCATGCTGAAAAAATAGTCAATCAAAACCGCAGAGACGTCTACAAGCTCCATTTATCACATCTACCACTCCCAAAAGATAACATCTGATTTATTTGTATCCCCTGAAAATATTCAGGACAGAAACTTGGCGAAAAACTTGGTACCCTAAAAAAATGAAAGCTTCCGCTTATTTCTCAATGGCAGAATCACGATATCTATTGATTTCGTCCTCAGTAGTTTCCTTTTTTTAATCAACATTATTCTGAGCCACTTAAGGGAGTTACTAGACGCAAAATATGATGAATTTTACTTGAGTAAATAAAACGTGATAAAATGAGAGAAAATTATCAAAGAAAGAATTTCTCAAGAACGAACAGGGAAATCTTGAAGATGTGGCCGACCACAAAACCAATAGCATACTTTCGAATGAAATTCATCGGGCTCATCAAACGGATCACAATTATGCAAAAGAATGAATCTGCCTAGCTTTGTTACTTGTCTTGTTAATAAGCAGTTGTAAAAGGAAAAAAAGAGTAAATCGACCTATGAGTACTTTTGCGTCCTTAATGACTTACTGAAGCTTGACGTCAGCAGCCATTATATGGCGTTTTATGACAAGCAACCTTCAAAATTTCATATTTGGTGAAAAAGAGGGAATATTTAGACGCTTATCATACGAATATATGGAATCATCAAGTAGTCTAAGGAAATTAATATGCACATAAACTCTCACCGAGTAGAATCTGCTTAAGTGAAGAAATTGGAGAAGGAATAATAATGAACTTGGTCGTCATCCGCAAATCTAACGAAAAAAAAAACATGTAGACCAAAAATAAGAGACTAAGAGACTAAGAGGAAGCAAGAGAAAAACCAAGAGATGGTAAGAGGAGGCTGAATTTTGAAAAATGGAGTTATGTCAAAAAGAAGAGACTAAATAAAAAAAAACATTCATTAACTCCCTGATTTTTGTTTCAAACAACGGGCACGGATGAGAATTGCAATTACAAGATTGCTGAGATACGAGCAAAATGTCAAAACATAATGTCGTGTTCTTTCCGGGACAACCCTCGCTAACGCGACACGACCGAGATCCTTTTTCGGTCTTTCTGTCCAATAGAAGAATAATGGCAATAAGAGTCCATGACATACAACACTAGATACCAGGTTTTCTCGTTTCTCAGCATTCTTGTGGCTAAAAGAAAACACTTGGGATGACGAAGTTTGCACAAAAACCAATTTTGCACGCTTTTATGACTTTTAAAAAGTGTGAAAAATAATGCAAAGCCGTTCTACTTCAGCTATGAATCGAGGAAAGTGCAATCAAAGTAGGTCCCTCGTAAAGTACACTGGAAATTTTTGCGGACATAGCCGAAATAATCGAAGTAAAATAAAGTGAGACTGTAGAAAACAAGGGACAAGCGTAAAGAAATCGGAAGAAGTCGAAAAAAATCATAAGAATGTACAGAAATACTTACCGAGTGTCACTTGGCAAATCAGGAGTGGTATTAGGAAGTAGTACAGTGACGACAACTGCATTTAGACGTTCGACATGGACGAAATTTCGAATAAAAAACGACCTGTAACGAAATCAGCTAGGAAAAGCCTCAGCTGATGAAGGACGAGCAAGTTTAGAGAACGAGATGGACAGCGCAATGGACAGGATAAAAAGGTGGGAGGTGTGGAGCGACGAGCGTATTACCAACAATGGCCGAGCAACAATCGAAGATATATGATATTTTGAAGCCGTTAGATCTTTAAAATCTTTCTCTCAAATCAACTAATTTTTGTTCCATACATGCATATTTCAGAAAAAAAAGTTTTAAATAACTTGTGAAGACTAACAATTGCTGTGAATGTTATCTATGGAGGGGATAATATGTGCTCAAACCTGACCAAGCTGGTTGTTGACAGCTTCGATACCGTACTCTGCAGAAAGAGTGGTAGCAGAAAGACAGCCTCCGTGGTTTTAGCACATGCTACCGATATGGATGCAAAGGCGGCTTAACTCCCGCCTGAGGTTCAAAGTCTTGCATGTTACTCTACATAGTTAGATATATGATTATAACAACATAACACTGCTAAAGAAGTAGTAAGAAAACATTTCCTGTAAAAATTATCCATTTTTGATGATGGTGGAACGTTTACCACGTCCAACCAGTTAAGCTTTTAGATAAGCTCAGAAAAAACCATAGGAAAGTAACTAAGGTATGTTTCCAGTTGCCATCATCAGAAGGACGAAATAATCTATTCTTGGACAAGTAAAGCGATGCATAGGATGCTTTCATCACGATTAAACCTATGGCGGATATTCGGTCTCTAAGTAAACTAAACAGCTGAGACAATCAATATCACTAGGCACTGAAGGGGAAATTTTAGCGATTATAATATAATGGCGTGACACGGACGAAAATTAGTAGAATGGCAGAGTGATGCAGTAATTCAATTGAATGTGCTTGGACCGACTCGAAAAAAAAAAAGAGAACACATATGAAAAATGCTTCAAGTTAAATCTCCAAGGTTCAAGGCATCCATGAACCAGAGATTTCATAGCTGGTCACATGTTTGGGGCCTTCTACCCGAAACGACTACGGCGCGGGGCTAGTACGATAAATAGAGTGTGATATACTCACAGCAGCATTTTCAATGGAAAAATTTTACTAGTCGGATGTTGTGGAATATAAAGTAAAGGAATAAACGAAATCGCTACGTCTACTTTTCACAGTACCGCTTTTTGTCATTGAGAACGCTCAAAGTTGGATGGAATAACAAACCGTGATAACATATATCAATATATCAATATCTTGATATATGTATATATCTATATATACCTGTCGTATCGGGAGTTTTCTTAAGACCACGGCTCAAATTTCAACATGCCACAAAATCATTTTTGAGCCACGCACGTCGTGTAGTCTGTTAATAAAAGGGCTCACTTATAGAGCCTGATACACGTGTTTCGACCTTGCAGTCTCGTCAGTCGGGCAGTTACCCTTTCTCGTATTTTGCCAATCTCTGGAGAAGCCCATTCCATATATTTTCCATTAACAGACCACAGGACTCATGCGTGGCTCAAAAATGATTTGTGGCATATTTAAATTTGAGCTGTGATCTCAAAAAACACTCGAAACGACAGATATGATGTATTGATTATACTAGCCACGAGCGATCGAGTGTGCAACACTCTGTGTTCGGTGGTAACTTCACTGGACATAGATTGTAAAACGTTCGTCGTCGCTAACTCTTAGTGTGGGGAATGGGCGCCACAAAGATTAGCAAAAGGCGAGGAAGGGTAACTGCCCAACTGACGAGACTGCAAGGTCGAAACACGTGTATCGGGCTCTATAAGTCAACCCTTTTCTTAACAGACCACACGACGTGCGTGGCTCAAAAATGATTTGTGGCATATCTATATCTATATCTATATCTGTATCTATATATATACATATATATATATATACATGATCATGTTCCACAGAATCCCTTTTCTAACCGCTTTTATAGCAGTGTCAAGATTTTATAACTGTATATCCATGGATACTGAGTGATACGCAAACTTGGAGGCTCAGCTGAGTCAAATCTGCATTTTACTTTCATTGGGAATGTGCTAACCACCATACTGTCAAGACTCCTGATCTAAATCACTCTTTCTGCGATATAGGACAGCGCTCTCAGCAACGATCCAGGGTGGAATCCGGATTCACCTCTCGTTTGAAACCTCAAGTTTCGCATATCAACCAGCATCCCTGGATTAATAACATATGTTGCCCACACGATTCAATGAAATGTTAGACAATTTAATGACAAAGACATGAAAAAAGCTGGAAATTTTATAATGTTAAAGGATGGGTGCAATTATATACTGAAGAAATTTGAAATCTGCTAAGAATTCCACTGCAACTCAGTAAGGAAATAGAAACATCTTCTGCATATATTATATATAAATTCATGAAATGCATAGCAGAATAAATGTTAGAATGACGATTCGGTAATTCGATTATTTTCAAATGAACGCTAAATAGCGTATATGAGGTGAAAATCTATAGAGATGAAGATTAAATAGACTTTCAAACCATGGCGGTTAAAAACTGTCCCATAGAAAGAATGTGAGGATGGTTGGTGAAGGAGTGCCAGCTGAACAGCTGAGTGCCGGCCGGCGGGCCGGGAGCGCCGGCTGGTCTGAGGGGCGGAACGAGGGTTAACGCAGGCTGAGAGTTGCGCCAGAGGTCAACTCCGCCTGCTGTCATCCACAAACACACATCAACAACAAGGGATTGCATTGTCCTCTACCAAACGAGAACTAAAGTATGGAGATAACGCTTTCTTATCAAAAAAGTCCAACGATAGTCGTAATGCAAGTAAAAACGACATGTCCGTTTCTCGTTCACCTTCGAGTATACTAGAAGATTTAAACTACATAAAAAATTGGAACCATGAAACTGCATCATGGCTTGGACGATTTCATTAAGAGAGAGAGAGAGAGAGAGAGAGAGAGAGAGAGAGACAGTTACGAAAAAATTCTTGATTTTGGATAACTACGTTCAAATTCTCATTTAATATTATTCATGTTCAGTGGGCATGTAGGGCAGTGGTTAAGCGTTCAGGACGCAAGTAATCGCTGGGACGATTTGGCGCCCAGGCTTCATCAAAAACTCCGCTTATCCAAATTGGCGAGCGAGTAGCACACTGTTGTGGGACCATAGCAATAATGACTTGGTACAAGGATAGGCTGCTGCAAGAACTGTATTAGCCATATGCACAGGATGACTGAATCAACTATGATGATGATTGATAAAGTCGAATGCTCAGCACATGGATAGGAGGTTAATGAACACCGAAATCCTCCATTATATACTTTTATCCCATTTGATCAGAACACCGAAATCCTCCATTATATACTTTTATCCCATTTGATCACCTTTTTTGATTAAATTGAAAGCCATTCGAATTTTCACAATTGATCTCTGACGCTTTCGTTTCGAGTGTTTTCTGAAGACCGCAGCTCAAAATTCAATATGCCTTACAATCATTTTTGAGCCATGCATGTCAGTGGTCTGTCAAACAGGGCTGACTTCTAGAGCCCGATACACGTGTTTCGTTCTTACGATCTCGTCAGTCGGACAGTTACCCATTCTCGTCTTTTGCTAATTGAGCTGTGGTCTTAAAAAAACCATTCGAAACGAAAAATATGATATATTGAATATATTAGCCAAGAGCAATCGAGTGTACAACACTCTGTGTTCGGAGATAATTTTACTGGAAACAGAGTGTAAAAGGTTCGTCGTCGGTAACTCTTAGTGTGGGAAAGGGGGCACCCACAGAGATTAGCAAATTACGAGGAAAGGTAACTGCCCGACTGACGAGATCGTAAGACCGAAACGCGTGTATCAGACTCTATAAGTCAGCCCATCTTCAACAGACCACATGACATACGTGACTCAAAAATGATTTTTTGGCGTATTGATCTGTGATGCTTTCGTTCCTCTTTTCCGCTTTCCTTCTTCGCGTTCCGTGTGTCAATGTGAAAACAGCGTGGATTCTGTAGATTTGGGTACTTGTTATTCCGCATTGTAATCACTGATGCTAAGAGCCTCTGTGCTTTCGATGAATAATCAAAAGGCCGCAGTTTCTTCTCAATTTTTGTGAAGATTTTGATATGCCTCTTAGTTTTTTTGAGCCATCATAAGATCTGTTATGGGCTGCTGTGGGCATATGCATGCTGTGAAGATTAATTTCAAGGAATACTAGAGATGTAACAATAACACACAAAGATCTTGCATGCCTTTTGAATGATATGTTAGAGCAACTTTCAAACATCCACTACGTGATAAGCTTTTGATCTACCCATTTTGCAGTGAAATAGCCAGTGGATATCGAAAATTCAGGCCATAGCTCTGTCTCATAGGAGCGAATTATCTGTATTCAATAACTCATGCTGATCCTGTGGAACTACCCCATTGGAAAATAAGCAAGGTGTGGTAACAATAGCATTCAAAAAAAAAGAATTGAAATTTTCTCTGTGCTTTGAAAATCAGCAGGAACACTGTGTCCTAAAAAATTATGTCTATCAAGTGAGAATACGACCTTCATCGTTTAGCACACTGTTTCGCTTCATTTGTGGCCAAAGCAGAACAATGCCCAAGGCTGGAATCGAACCTGTGTCGCCACAGCCATAACGTGGAGTACTAACCACTATACTACTTGGGCCAGTGGCATCTGCCCATCAGTGTTAAGAATTCGCTACTTCTTATTGTTTCACCATTACGAATTTGCAAAGGTGTCTCAAAGCACCTTTTTCAAAAGACGTGTACATGCAATATCATTCGTTGAAAAATGAAGATTTACAACTTTCCCGCGGCTCCACGACCAACCGGAACCTTTGAACACAAAGATACCATGTCCGTCAGGCTATTCCATGCATAAGCATTTTTGTTCGTTCCGTTCGCGGTTAATGCAAAACACTGCCCAAGACAGGAATCGGACCTGTCTCGCCACGGCCACAACGTGTAGTACTGATCACGATACTACTTGGACCGACGGAAACCCGGCATGGGCATGTAAAAATCACAAGCTGTTATTGTTCAGTTCTGAGTCCATTATCATAATTTTGGAAGGGTACATTGAAACTGTAAGCGCCTCAAAAATTCTATATACTGGAAAATTAGGAAATTGTAGGGATCTCTACGGCGTACTGTATGATAGAAATGTCTGAGTTGAACATTAGTCATGTTAAGCAGAGGTGAAATCTCCATGCATTAGCATTTTCGCTCGTTCCCTTCGTGACCGTCACAAAACGCTGCCCAAGACAGGAATCGAACCTGTGTCGCCATGGCCACAACGGCCACAACGTGGAGTACTAACCACTATACTACTTGGGCCGACGGAAACCCGCCATGGGCATGTAAAAATCGCAAGCTGTTACTGTTCAGTTCTGAGTTCATTATCATGATTTTGGAAGGCTACTTTGAAACTGTAAGCGCCTCAAAAATTCTGTCACCTGTCGTCCCGTTGATCGTCGAGTGACTCGAGCGGGTACCAGCAACTCTTCCATTTTTCCCTATCGCGTGCAAGAGTATCCCAGTGGGTCCTCCGCAGTCTAGGGATTCGCTGAGCATCATATCTTTCTTCTATCGCTTTCGTGAAGAAATCGGACCAACGATCTTCCTTTAGTGCGCTTGATTTCCCGAGGAATCCAGTCGGTAATGCCCCTCTTCCACCGGTTGTCGTTGAAGCGCATCGCGTGTCCGGCCCACCTTATTTTCGATATCCTGGCGTGTAGAACGGCGTCTTTGATTTTCGATCGTTGACATAGGTCGCAACTTCGGATCCTTTCTCTCATTTGCGAAATACAGGATACTCCTAGCATCGACCTTTCGACTGCGCGTACGATAACTCCACGTGATCCTTCATCCTGCTTACGTAGCGACCACGTTTCTGCTGCATACGTTAGGGCAGGGATAATTGTCGAGTCGAAAAGGTGGGCACGCAGTCGGATGTTCTTTGTCCTCTTCACTTCATCTTCGATGCTCTTGAACGTTCCCCAAACCGCTCGTTCCTGTTCAACTCTGGAACTAGGTCGTTCATCATGGTGATTTCCCGACCTAGATGTAACTGGAGCATTCGGAGATTGTCGTTCCCTTGAGCTTGAATGGGGCATTCGAAACCCATCCGTTCCTCATGAACATCGTTTTCGTTAGATTCAGTTGAAGACCAATCTTTCCAAAGGCGTTATCAACATCGGTCAACATTCGTTCCGCTTGGCTGATGTTTGGTGTTATGAGAACGATATCGTCAGCAAAGCGAAGATCGTTTAATTGTCGACCGTCAATTTTCACTCTCATATCGTCCCATTCTAATGTTCGCATGACGTTTTGTAGGGTGGCAGTGAATAGTTTTGGCGAAATTGTGTCGCCTTGTCGAACCCCTCTTCTTACGTCAATGATGATATTGTTGTAGAATGGAGACATTTTGGTCGTGAAATTTTTATAAATCTCACGAAGGATCATTATGTACCGAGTAGGGACGCCCTGGTTTTCCAGAGCCTCTATGACCGCTTCTGTTTCCACTGAACCAAAGGCTTTCTTCAGATCGATAAAAGTGAGACAGAGTGGTTGTTTGTACTCTCGCGAAACTTCAATGAGTCTTGTGATCGTGTGGATGTGGTCTATGATACCAAATCCTTTTCGGAACTCTGCTTGTTCGCATGGCTGTCCTTTGTCCAGTGTTCTGACAATCCTGTTTAGGATAGGAACTCGAGTAAAGAGTTCATAGACAACGGACAGCAAGCAGATTGGGCGATAACTGCCTATGTCGTAAAGGTCTCCCTTTTTGAACAACAATACGGTCTTGCTGGTTTTCCATTGAATAGGGACCTTACATTCTGACAGGTAGCGAGTGAAGAGCCGAGCCAGGGTGTTGATGAGAACTGGCGGCAGGTTCTTCAGGTGTTTTGGTCTAATCCTATCTGGACCGGGTGTTGTTCTGTTCTTCACCGACGATATAGCATGTCGGATTTCGGAAGGGAGGACCGGTGGAAGGACATATTCGTCCTCTTTCAATTTATATGACGATAAGGGGACACGGCTAGAGAAGAGATCCGAGTAGTATTGGTGGATGATTTTCTCCATAGCCCTTCTCGAAGCTGTAAGTATCCCGTCAGGGTATCGGTGCGCAATCATCTTGGTCTCCCAGCTTCTGCAGCTTCTGCCATAACTGCTGCTCTTCTCTCTTTAAGGTCTTCTTTTATTGCTTCTCTGCAACGTTCCGCAAGTTCGGACGTAAGGCTTTGGTTGCCTGTAGCTCGTGCGATTCCACGTTGACGTATCAGCTCGAGTGTCTGCGGAGACAAGCGTCTCTTTGTAATCTCAAGACTTTCTGCTTTCATAGCGCTAACGTGAAGATATTCAACGAGTCGATCGTATTCTTCATCGATGTTGTCGACAACGGTATCTTCTGAAGAGCCGACTAATGAATTGAATACATCCCAGTTTATGGTAGTTCTGGGACTTCGTTATTTGAATTTAGCGGCTTTCACTCCTCTCCTCGAAAAACGGAACGTTGCTCGAAGGAGGCGATGGTCTGATCCGTGCAGAACTTAGAAACAACAGCGACATCGGTCAGGCAAAACCTTCGATTTACTAAGATGTTTTCTATTTCGTTATGGTACTCTCCATTGGGAGACTCCCACGTACATCGCTGAGAAAGAGGCCTTTGGAATTGCGAGTTACCATGGATGGTCTGAGTCGGATTGTTAAAGCCGGCATAGAACCACGTCGTTTCAACCGTAATCGTCCGATACGGGTTGTTAGTTGTTCAAACGAATCAATGTTCATGGTCAAATTCGATTTGTCGAGGACGTCAACGCCGCCGACACCTCTGCGATCGCATGTTTCAAGGAACAGTTCTTCTCCGGTGTCATAAACAGCGTGAAAAGGATGGCGCCTTCTCGTCTCAAGGCCAATGACGTCGTACCTTATTCTTCTTGCTTGAATCAATAGATCTTCTACAGCGGATTCCTGAGCAAGGATTCTTGCGTTGTAGGTACAGATCGTCATTTTAGTCCGTTTCGAGCTTGGCAGCCTAGTTCGGCTCTGAGATTTTAGTAGCCTCTCCGTACTCGTCCTACCTGGCGCTGCCGTACCAGGGGCTCTTTCGGGGTCAGGGGAATGAGGCCCATATTTGTTACTCTTTTTGGCATTTTGATAACCAACGTATAGCTTGCCAGGCTCTAAACGTGGGGCTGGGTACTCACGAGTATCTTGCCAGTCTCTCTCGGAGGAGCGGGAGGAGCTTATTTGTTGGAGGCGACTCCTAACCGCCTCCCATGTACTTCTCAGCCGCTTGATTGCAGGCTTTTGGCCGAATTGACTCGTAGAATTAGAGTATTTGTCAAGTCGGCACTGCAGAAGCAGGGAGCTCATCCCCTGAATCCGCCTGCGTCTCTGGGAAGCCCACGGTCGCTTTTGGTTCGCGTTTATTCCCCTACTCACCTCCTGGGGACGCGCCACGTGCCATCGCGACTAACCGGGCGGGATCCCTCAAAGAAGGAGGTCCCTGGCTCAAAAATTCTATATTACTGGAAAACGAGGAAATTGTAGGTATCTCTACGGCGTACTGTTTGATAAAAATGTCGTGTTGAACATTAGTCATGTTAAGCAGAGGTGAAATCTTCATGCATTAGCATTTTTGTTCGTTCCCTTCGTGACCGTCACAAAACGCTGCCCAAGACAGGAATCGAACCTGTGTCGCCACGGCCACAACGTGGAGTACTAACCACTATACTACTTGGGCCGACAGAAACCCGCCATGGGCATGTAGAAATCGTGAGCTGTTATAGTTAAGTTCTGAGTTCATTATCATAATTTTGAAAGGATACATTGAAACTGTAAGCGCCTCAAAAATTCCATATACTGGAAAATGAGAAAACTGCAGGTATCTCTACTGCGTACTGTGTGATAAAAATGTCTCAGTTGAAGATTAGTCATTTTAAACAAAGCTGAAATCTCCATGCATTAGCAATTTTGTTCGTACCCTTCGTGACCGTCACAAAACGCTGCCCAAGACAGGAATCGAACCTGTGTCGCCACGGCCACAACGTGGAGTACTAACCACTATACTACTTGGGCCGACAGAAACCCGCCATGGGCATGTAGAAATCGTAAGCTGTTATAGTTAAGTTCTGAGTTCATTATCATAATTTTGAAAGGATACATTGAAACTGTAAGCGCCTCAAAAATTCCATATACTGGAATATGAGAAAACTGCAGGTATCCCTACGGCGTACTGTGTGATAAAAATGTCTCAGTTGAAGATTAGTCATTTTAAACAAAGCTGAAATCTCCATGCATTAGCAATTTTGTTCGTAGCCTTCGTGACCGTCACAAAACGCTGCCCAAGACAGGAATCGAACCTGTGTCGCCACGGCCACAACGTGGAGTACTAACCACTATACTACTTGGGCCGACAGAAACCCGCCATGGGCATGTAGAAATCGTAAGCTGTTATAGTTAAGTTCTGAGTTCATTATCATAATTTTGAAAGGATACATTGAAACTGTAAGCGCCTCAAAAATTCCATATACTGGAATATGAGAAAACTGCAGGTATCTCTACGGCGTACTGTGTGATAAAAATGTCTCAGTTGAAGATTAGTCATTTTAAACAAAGCTGAAATCTCCATGCATTAGCAATTTTGTTCGTAGCCTTCGTGACCGTCACAAAACGCTGCCCAAGACAGGAATCGAACCTGTGTCGCCACGGCCACAACGTGGAGTACTAACCACTATACTACTTGGGCTGACAGAAACCCGCCATGAGCATGTAGAAATCGTAAGCTGTTATTGTTAAGTTCTGAGTTCATTATCATAATTTTGAAAGGATACATTGAAACTGTAAGCGCCTCAAAAATTCCATATACTGGAATATGAGAAAACTGCAGGTATCTCTACGGCGTACTGTGTGAAAAATGTCTCAGTTGAAGATTAGTCATTTTAAACAAAGCTGAAATCTCCATGCATTAGCAATTTTGTTCGTAGCCTTCGTGACCGTCACAAAACGCTGCCCAAGACAGGAATCGAACCTGTGTCGCCACGGCCACAACGTGGAGTACTAACCACTATACTACTTGGGCTGACAGAAACCCGCCATGAGCATGTAGAAATCGTAAGCTGTTATTGTTAAGTTCTGAGTTCATTATCATAATTTTGAAAGGATACATTGAAACTGTAAGCGCCTCAAAAATTCCATATACTGGAATATGAGAAAACTGCAGGTATCTCTACGGCGTACTGTGTGAAAAATGTCTCAGTTGAAGATTAGTCATTTTAAACAAAGCTGAAATCTCCATGCATTAGCAATTTTGTTCGTACCCTTCGTGACCGTCACAAAACGCTGCCCAAGACAGGAATCGAACCTGTGTCGCCACGGCCACAACGTGGAGTACTAACCACTATACTACTTGGGCCGACAGAAACCCGCCATGGGCATGTAGAAATCGTAAGCTGTTATTGTTAAGTTCTGAGTTCATTATCATAATTTTGAAAGGATACATTGAAACTGTAAGCGCCTCAAAAATTCCATATACTGGAAAATGAGAAAACTGCAGGTATCTCTACGGCGTACTGTGTGATAAAAATGTCTCAGTTGAAGATTAGTCATTTTAAACAAAGCTGAAATCTCCATGCATTAGCAATTTTGTTCGTACCCTTCGTGACCGTCACAAAACGCTGCCCAAGACAGGAATCGAACCTGTGTCGCCACGGCCACAACGTGGAGTACTAACCACTATACTACTTGGGCCGACAGAAACCCGCCATGGGCATGTAGAAATCGTAAGCTGTTATTGTTAAGTTCTGAGTTCATTATCATAATTTTGAAAGGATACATTGAAACTGTAAGCGCGGAAAAAATTCTTTACGCTGGAAAATGAGGAAATTGTAGGTATCTCTACGGCGTACTCTATGATAGAAATGTATGAAGAAGAAGAAGGCGAACTGCCGAAACGTCAGCTGTCGAATAAAGATTAATGTAACACCTCGTGTTTTGCTTAAAGAAGAAAATCAGGAATTATATTGAACCATGCCGAGGTTAATAGACAGTCGGTCTTGGGAATTGTTAGAAGAAATACCATTAAGATTCTTCGGACTCACAAAAGAAGCATTATCACTAAGGCAGAAAATTGTCTTAGCTCGACAATGTAAGAAGTTTCTCCGACGCTGCATACAACATCGAGTTGTTCCGAACTTCATAAAACGAAAACGACTTCACGCGATATGTGGTGTACCAGATGACAGCCATCGAATACTGGATATCGAAATGAAAGTGCTACGCGCCTGTCTACGAAGCAAGCTATACAATCTGTACACTATGCTGAAGAAGTGTGCGGCGAAGGAATATTATTGTGATCAGTATTTGGAAGGCAACCTTTGGAGGAGAATTATTGGTGGGTCAAAATTGATTTGTGATTCCATTAGGTCAAATGCTAAATTACTTTGCGGAGAAAATTCGATGATCTTTTGAGTAGATCGCATAACATGACTTTGAGAAGGTATACGGGTACCGCTAATGAAGAACAATCGAATAACAATAGGACCAGTATTTGCACCAAGAAATTCAAGGGTCACTGTGCTAGGAGGCATAACTCTACCTGATGGTGCGCGCTCGCTATTAGAATTGGGTCCAAGCTTTTCACCATCTAAACCCATTTCTAAGATGTCTTGCGTAAGGTTGCATGTGGCTTACATGATTTGCAAGATCAACTCCGTAAAAAGGCCAGAGTTGAAGAGATTAATAGGATTGAACAGCAAGTAGAGGATGCACCAATACCACCATTTCTTCAGCCGTTCTATAGACAACAAGACCCCAACGAGGAGGTTGATAGAAAATTCCGGAAATTTGCGGACGAAACTTTTAAAACCCTCACTCACTATCTCGCGAAAAGATTTCAATCGAACCTGACCGAACTACAAAAGCGTGGCATGAAAGCGGTTCGAGAGTTGATAAGGGAAGGTAGAATAAGGCTATCAGTTAGTGATAAGGGTGGAGAATTTGTTGTGATTCTTCGACAGTTGGATATCGCAACAACAAACAAGCATCTCAAAGATGCCTCGCTTTACCGATCATCTTCTGTAAAGGATTTCAAAAGGCAAAACCGCAAATTAAACAGTGAGGGGGTCCGTACGCAAAAGCGGCAGGCTTGAGACCATCTATCATTTCTCATTTGAAAATCCAGTCACCAACATGTCCTGTCTTATACTTACTTATGAGAACACATAAGTTAGTATCCACTGATGATCTAATGTCCAACGATCCATCTCTATTCAAGTTAGACCCATCATCAGCTCTGTAGGCGGACCGACGGATAGGATAGCATGGTTTTTGACATTAATAATATCCCAGCTGCTAGGACACATTCCAGCCCATCTCACGAACACTCAGATGTTCCTGGATCGTCTACGTAACGTAAAACCCGAACAACGCGTACGTAATGAGGTCATTCGAGGTCACTGCTTTATATACCAACGTGTCGAATGACTCCGCATTGAAAGCCACACATGAGCTTCTGATACAGCACCAGGGAGCTGTAAACATGTACGGCTTGTCGACTGAGCAGTTCATGATCCTATTAAAAGAGTGCCTGAACTGCTCAATCTTCGGATGGTTCGGGAAATATTATGCTTAAATGAGAGGGCTGGCAATGGGGCAGCGACTGGCACCTAGCCTAGCCATTGCCTTTATGTCCAAAATGGAAGCACCAGTGATGGATCTCCGGCCAATACTCTACTGTAGGTATATAGATGATTGTTTGGTTATCTGTTCCACTCAAGAGGAGCTGGATAATTGTTTTAGATTGTTGAATGAACAATCAGAATTTATAAAATTCACCCGTGAGACACCAAAAGACGATTGGCTCCCATTCTTGAACGTGCAAATAAACTTAATTGAGAGCGGCTACATAACAAAGTGGTGCCGAAAGCCAAGTAATAAGAATATCCTGGTTCACTATCCCTCATCTCATCCCTCACATACGAAGAAGGCGCTAGTAAAAAACATGTTTCGAACAGCAGCCAATGTATGTACCGGGGAGGAGCAGAGAGTAGAATCCGTGAAACTGGCTCGGGAAATAGCCATTCATAATGGATACGAATTTGTAACCCCTCGGCTTTGGTTTAGAGGAAATAATGCGCCCCGAACAAAAACTCGAATGAAAGGAAAGTCCCGTTTATCATCCCGTTTTTTTTCAAATGAGATTAGTACAGCTATAAAACGATGTTTGAAAAGAGCGGGTTTAGAGCAATCGGTGACCATTATTGAAATACCAGCGAATACTCTAAAACGCCAACTAGTTCGAAACCGCTTATATGACCGTCTCTACATAACGAAAGATTGTAAAATATGCCCTAACGGCAGAGGCGGTGAGACCCGCTCCGTGTTCGCATAGAAGAACACCTAGGTGACAAACGTCTTAATAGAAGGAACACCCCTCTAGGGACGCAAAGAGAACAGAAACGACGGAGTTGACTTTGAAATCGAAATCACGATCCTTGCGCAGCAGCGAAAAACATCAGCGCGAAAGATATTGGAAGCGTTTTGGATCAATACGACCAATCCAACCATAAGCCGCAGGGAGGAATGCCTCGTAAACATTCGTGATATGAGCCATTATATAAGACTGTTGTTTTGATGGGTAGGGTGCATTATGGGCCTATGTCTCTTTCCTTCCGGTGATCTCCACTTGGATCATTCAGTGAAACACATATAAAAAGCGGTGAGTATGTTGAGTGTTGATTTTGTGCTTGATGCGATTGAAATCTAGGTCTGGTGATTTTTTCTAAATAAGTAATGGAGGTGTTTGGCTGATTGTGACCTTTCCAGGCTCCGAAGAAGGCGAACTGCCGAAACGTCAGCTGTCGAATAAAGATTAATGTAACACCTCGTGTTTTGCTTAAAGAAGAAAATCAGAAATTATATTGAAGCATGCCGAGGTTAATAGACAGTCGGTCTTGGGAAAAATGTCTGAGTTGAAGATTACTCAAGAAGGCCGACGGAAACCCGCCATGGGCATGTGAAAATCGTAAGCTAATATTTTCATATTCTGAGCTCTCTATTATGACATTGAAAGAGTATACTGGGATTGCATACTTTGCGATTTCAATGTAATTAAAAAAATAGGGATCCTAGGTTTCTCACGACTTTCTCAACGGCACAAACATTTGCGCTCCAAAAATCATGTCTGTTAGCTACGAGTTCCAGGTAGTAACACCTTCGCCCCTCCCGTTCGTCGTCGTCGCAAAACACTGCCCAAGACAGGAATCGAACCTGCGTCGCCACGGCCACAACGTGGAGTACTAACCACTATACTACTTGGGCCGATAACTACGCTCTGAGGCCATATAGAAATCGCCAGGTGTAACTGTTCAATTCTAAGTTCTCTTTTGTGATAATGGAAGGGTAAATTAGAACTGCGAACTTGTGGTATCAATGTAATGGGAAGTAAAAATTTGTGTTTCTCACGGCTCTCAGCACGGTTGAAACCTTCGCGTTCTGAAAGATCATTTGTGGCATAATACGGTTACGTCATCCATTTATTATCACTTCTGTTCATTGCATTTTTGACCTCTACAAAATACTGACTGTTCTTTTCCGTTATCCGGGATTAAATAAAGAAACAACTTCTTTCGCTTCACAAAAACTGTTCATTTCTCTTTTACTAAATTATCGAAAGCTTTCTGGCTAATGCGCTACATGGTCGGTTTTGAAAAAGCCTTTTTAAGCTTTTACACAAAAAAGCATTTGTAATTCTTGCATTCGTTTTTCTCCCAGTACAGAGCTCTTTCTTTAGAGAATTAGCAACATTCAATAGCATAAGTTTTCACGATCGCAACAGTGCCCTTATTTTCTATAAAGATCGTTTCACTGTGGTGTAGCACGAAAAATAAGATCGAGTTTACATAAGCGGGCTTATTTTCTATAAAGATCGTTTCACTGTGGTGTAGCACGAAAAATATGATCGAGTTCACATAAGCGGGTATTTGTTTTTCGGCTGATATGTGAGCTGGGAGAGCGGAGCAGGGGGCTCTCCGTGAAGTCAATACGACGATCAATCGATTGCGCTGATGCGTTACGCATGTGATATGCAATTTTTGCTATTTAATCAGGAATTTTTCCTCCACTTGGAAAGAAACTCAACAGAGAACATATGACAACGATGTTGCAAAACTTCCTCTACACGATCAAAGGTTTTTCGTGCTTACAGCGAATTTCTGGTAAAAGCAAGCGGCGGGTGTAAAACATGATTTAATTTTGGATGTTACGGCGTTATAAAAGGACGTTTTCAAAAGAAAATTACGTATTGCAGTAGCCGGAGAATTGAGCTTTCGGATAATTGCTAGCATTCACGAGAAAATTTTTTGTCCAACGAAAGGATCGTATCTTCATTTGCTTCCAGAAAACGGAAAAAGCGACTGGCGAAGGCAGGCATCGAACCTGTGTCATCACGGTCATCACGTGGAAAACTAATTACTATACTACTTGGGCAGAGATCCCGTATCTTCTAATGTGCTTCCCGTTCCCTTTATAAATTGGCTTCCTACGAAATTTCGGAGAAAAAATTTTTCGCCTTCCTAATCCTGTGTACTCGCCATCTTCTTCTATACACCACTGCACGTTTTTGGTGAACATACAATTTTGAGTGTGAGAAGAAGACACTCGTCATCTTTGGAATTAGATGCTCTTATCGTGTGAAAGTTCTATGCTTCTACTTTTGTCTATTGACTATTATTTTTCAAGCCGGGGTTGATGTGATATGAAAGGTAACGAGCAACATGTTGAGGTACAAGCAGACTCGTAACTACACATGGGATTTAGACGCCGATTACCCTCTCCTGGTTCTCACGTGATATTCATTGCATCATCAATACCCTTTTTCCGGCCATTTTCTCGATATAGGTGTTATCATCAACTACCCGTCAACAGGACTGATATGGGAGACATACTAACTCGTCTGGATTCAATTCGACCTGTACTTCCTGGATCATTCCCGCTTCCTGGTTTGTCTTGAAAGCACCTATAAGGTTCAAAAATGGCTGAGAGAAAGAAAGCTTGGACTTAAGTCTCCAAATGGTCAGCACGTAAATTTTCAGAAGCGATAATGGTGTCTCCAAAGTCTACAATGTGATCCAAGTTTGAATCGTGACTCAGCATTTTTCTTGCTGAAGTTCTGAAGGGTTTGCAAGGAATAATCTTTTGTGTATCATTTGTTTTTGATATCCTCTTGATCTATACAATAGACGAAAGTCACCATAACGATTTAAAGTCGAAATTGCGTGATATATTTGCTAAAACTGATACCGCACACTATGTGCGGTACCCCTTCATCGGGGTAAAACCAAGCACTGAAGTGGCCGGTGTTACATTCAGAAGTGCCCACTGAGGACACCAAAGAAGCAGGCGTCCTCTCCCTGTAAAATCTAAACGTCGCCACGAGAATGTTAAGTGAGTGATTAATTTCACTTAATTTGATTTTGAAATACCCATTAGCGGGGAATAGTAGATATGAAAGTGCATTTCGTGACTGAATACTCTAATGTGACTAAGCGCTTGTTCCGCTCATTGTTCTGTGCAGGCATGCGTCATTGTTTTCTCGCGTTTGCATTTCGATTGAAATATTTTTCAGCATACCGGGGACGTCTTCGGTATGGATGCAATGTAGATTCGATTCCAGCCTGAACCTGTTTTTGGCTCATTACTCAATTCTCTTAGGTACTTATGAAAAGTAATTACACTGCGAAAAATGCAATAGAAAAATGGGCTAGAAATTTCGACTATTTTCAGCATTTTAACACCAGCTTTTTCTACACTTAATCTAATAATTTGAGTGGAACTAATCAAATTTCTTCATATAAGAATTTCTTGATGAGGAAAAAAAGCGTGAACGCACGTGCTTTACATGTAAAATTGTTAGAATTACAAAATTCAAACTACTGTGAAAGAGCAAAATGTTGTGATCTATTTTGTCTAAGAACGGCAGTTTTCAGTTCAGCGATTTCCATCTGCATACGTTCTATGGTCTGTCGTAGGCTTTCATTTCTTCGAAGAAGCTGTTCCAGCTCCCTCTCGACCACGTTTCGAGCTTCACGTTGTCGCTTGCGATAACGAGCCGCTGCTTTATTATTCTGAAAAGCACTAGAATGAAAAGATTACCATGTCAGAGTTTTTCACTGTTGACACTGCTAACGTATCTACGGATCCTTCAGGTTATCTGTGGACAAATAAGGAAACAACCCATCCCTTTTGTAATCATTTGAAAGCTTAATTTCTGGATACTGCGCTACCTGCTCCTTTTCTGAAAGGACTTTTTCTAACGCTGTAACCTTCACACTAAATATGTGTGTTACACCAGTCTTTGGTTTTCACTATAACTTCGCTAGAGGCACAGAAAGCATATGAACGTATAGAGGAAATCCTGCATGATCTGAGTTGTACGTTTTATTTTAAGTTTTTTCCAAGTGGGGAAGAAATACTCAATGGATTAGCAAAAATCGCACTTCACATGTGACACACCAACGCATTCCAATCGATCGATCGCGGAATGCTGAATCGAGTCTACGCTCGGCAAACACCCAGAATCAACATTAACCAGTAAACAAGCGCGCCTGTTTTCCTTTTGCTAAAGCGTTATAAAAAGCCTTTTTCAAAAAAGGGCCACGTAGCGTAGTAGCCAGAGATTTGAGCCTTCGAATGATTATTTCTAGCACTGTTGTGAAAAATTCTTGTTAAGCAAAAATGATTGCTGCTCCATTTGCTCTCTGGTAACCGAAATGAACCGGTTTTCCTATTAAATATCAAAAACTCAACAACTAATCATGAAAAGAATCAATGAAGCGCAAGCAACTATTTGCAATCTCTTTACGGACAATTTCTACTTGAAGTGCGGGAAGAGCATCCTAGTTATCTTTCGGTATCTTTCCAAACCTATCCTACCTATGATCTGATGAGTTGTACATTTGATGATACTAAGAGAGAAAAAGCCTCATATCAAGGAGTTTTTGTCAACATGTATTGGTACATGCTTCAGCGTGAGCGAGTTGCAACATTTCCCTAGTCTGTCCTTCTCGATTCTATCTCCAGCTGCACGAAACGAAATGTCTGTACGCGTTCTTCAGTTTTTTCATTTTATCAAACCCGTCAGCTCAATTTATTGTGCGAACTCAGCACATCTTGCATGCAGTTCCTTTCCTCGCATTCATTCTTCACATTGCTCTTCGATTATATTACGCGTTACTTTACCTACTGCTTGAGGAAATCGTCTCCTCTATATTTGTCACACAATGGAGGTTGTGATGATTCTCTCTACAAACTCAAAAGTAGATAGGGTGAAACGTCTCCATTTCATTGAATGCGAGAGAGTGTTGAGGGTGGGATTCAAAATATTGCTTCTCTTATCATCTTCCTTCCTGATGCACTAATTAACTAACACTGCGCTATCCCATCTCCATTCTCTTTTTCAAATTCGAAAAGTCAGTGACATTTGCGTCCAGCCTGTGTGACTTGTTCTTGAATCGTAGGCTGAAAGAGCAAAAATGCTGAAGTTGAGGAGGTGGGCTCAAAGCATGAAGTTCATATCAGTTTCTTAAAAATAATTGGAGTGACAGTAACAAAATCGTTTTCCAACAATATCATTTCCCAAGGTTCAACTAGAGAAACAGCCACATTGCTCTTTGTAAACATCCAACAACCATTCGTTCAGCCCTGAAGTGGTTGGTATATTGAAAAACTATCGATAAATTGTACACCTGAAACAGCTACTTTCATAAAAAAATTCTTTTACTTATGATGTTGAGTGATGTGAACAACTCTGTCGTCAATCGGAAATCGAACCCGCATTTCGTTTTTTCCGAGGGCGCATACTAACCAGTTGCACTACCGACACCTGTTTTGCCACCACCTTTTCACGCTACAACTCATCAATCTCTCAGCAAGCAACCGTCAACGGTTTGACCTAACAGCTATATCGGCATAATCTCAGTTACGCTGACAGATATTGGATATGTAGTGAACAAAATTCTTTTTATTTAGCCGTTTCTTTCTTCAGCTGTATATGATGTTTCAAATATACCTGTTAATACCTTTATTTCAAGTGCTTTATTGAGACCACGCTCAAATTTCAATAGATCCTTTCATTATTATTTGAGCCAACTTGTCATGTGGTCTGGTAAGGGCTCTTCTACAGCCCGATACACGTGTTCCATCCTTACAGACTCGTCAGTCGGGCAGAACCCGTCTGTTCTCACCCCGGCGCTCTGTGTTAGGTGAAAATTTCGCTTGACATAAAGTGTAAAACGTTCGTCTTCGATAACTCTCTATGAGAGAGCAGAGCTCGACGGGTTCTGCCCGACTGACGAGTCTGTAAGGACGAATCACGTGTATCGGGCTGTACAAGAACCCTTACCAGACCACATGACAAGTTGGCTCAAATAATATTGAAAGGATATACCTGTTAATGTTGAGTGATGTGTAAAACTGAGACGTCAGAAGAGAATCGAACCTGCATTTCACCCTTTCCGAAGGCGCGTGTTAACACATAGCACTACCCACGCCTGTTTTGCACCACTTCTACGTTACGCTAAATTACTGAGTATATTTGTAACATCATACCACCTCTAAAAAGTGGTTAAATAGAAAGAATTCTTGATTTGAATTCTTGTCTTACATTCTTGTTTTTTACAACGTTCTTAGAAGTGTGGCCAAGCATGTTCGAGAATCAAATAGAAGCTGGGATCTATTACGTCCTCATGCTAGCATTTTAGGTCAAATTTTAACGAGAAAACCCCATAATTTCGACTTTTGTATCGCAGCCTTTCTAACCACGTAGTGAATCCACTCATTGAACTGACCTGAAGAGTCTCAGCCGTTCGATATATTTTAGAGTCTAGCAGAGAAGTAAATGCAACCAAAACGAGGACACTTTCCAGTTATTTGAGTTGAGCAGCTGAATAGTTTGTGAAGGGAACTACTGCGTGTTTTGAAACACACGATTTGAGGATTCTATGTGGATCACAATGTTGTATTCACTTTCATACGTACATGATTCTCTTTTGCAATTATTAGACCATAAAATGTTTGCCTTATCAAAATGTCATAATGTTTTGGCAAAAAAACTACGGGAAAATACGACGATTTCACATTGTTTTAAGCCTTGCAAGCATCCCTTGTTCACTTTCAGAGAGAAGTTTAACATAGATGATTTCTAGTCTCTCGTTTACCGACGACATTTACAGATGGAACATACTTGCTCCCAGCTTACCATCCAGAGAAAAGTCTTAGACTCACGTGGGGTATTCTCACGCGAGATCTATGAGGAGGTAGGAAAAGTAGTGCGGCTCGTTGAATGGAGACTTCAGAGTTTGAAGACATAAAATTTCCAGCCTATGTCCTCAATACTACCTGGTTTCTTCTCAAACAAAGTCTGTTCTTGTCCTTGCGTTGTTTTGAATTTTGGCTCTTTTGGATTGACTCAGGTCAGTTTTTGGGCTGATTTAAATGTATTTGATATGACTGTATCGAATTTTTCTGTGCATTCAATTATTCACTTAAAATCTAGAGCTGTCTCAGCGAAAAGTTCTCTAGAATCTAATTTGTTCTACTTTTATTATTCATAACGTACCTGCTGCCTTTTCCTCCGCAATATCTCTTCCGGGCATTCCTTTTCACTCTCTGATAAGTCAGAGTTCTTCATAGCTGATACAACCAACTTCACTAATTCTTCTACAGAGATCGCACTCTGAAGGCATTAGGAGCAGATGATGACAAACCAAACGAAGCAAAATATCTAATCGAAAGAAAACTCAATTGCATCTCTCAACTTTACAGAATATTCAGAATAGAATATAGAATTCACAAGGATATCGTATTTATAAAATTACAGCTTGTCTTGAATTAGTTTACTCTTTCCAATTTATGTATGAATGCCCTCTTCAACACGGCTCAATTAGCAATCAAAGGGGAACCGTGATAGAAAGAAAAATCTTCAAACAACAGCCCAAGCCACGCGTGCTAGAAGACTACGGGTAATGATAGATACGAGGAAACGAACCGCAAGCAAAAAGTGTTGGGGTCGAAATATTATGCTACATGAGTTATCAGGTCATGTAGTAGTTAAGGAATAATGATCTGAAAGAATTTTTGGCTGACCACGCCATCTTCTCGTTTTGCCGACAGCATCACCACAGAATCTTCGGCCACCGGAATCAATGAGGCTTTAGCGGACGACGCAACATTGTCAATAAGAGGCGGAGGAATTGACGAGTACGGTGGTGGTGGATTGTCGGCCACTGCTTCTTCTGAAGCGGCAACAGATATATAAAACTATAGATGGAATTTGAACATATCGAAACAAGAATATAGTATTATCGCTTAGCTTTCAATACTTCTGTCAGCATCAATACCTCTGCAGTACGGACCAGCTGATACCAGTGGGTGTAGTTGTGGTTGTTCATCCTTAGTGAATGACGAACGAAACGGATATGGCGAGCTAATTAGTGAAGGTGGAATAGTTGGAAGCCTGTTAGACGATGTTGAAGATGAATCGCACTCAGCCAACGAATTTGACTTGAAAAGTTCAGTGTTTTCGTCATGCTCAAATTGTGATGAAATATTAGATGTGATGAAAGTTGAAAGAATCATTTCCGTTACAGGGCAGGGATTTTTTGAAACCCCTTCTACTGGACAGAGACTTTCCATTAGGCTATCAGTAATCATTCCAAAGCTTAAATTTTGGTAGATTCAGGAATGCACTTTTTTGGAAGGCCTTTTTACAGCGCTGAGCACTGTATCATTCAAAATAAAATTATCTTTCACATGGGTCGCGCGTCATCGCGAAAAATTTTGTTATTTATTTACAAATTTCTTCTCGTTTTCGTGGAGATCTTTGAGTTTTCTGTATTGAAATTGTAAAAGAAACCTAGTTTTGTCATTCTAGTGTTTAGACTTTTATTGTCATTATATGTTGCCAAATAAAGCCGCTACTATACCTAAGCCTCAGCAGCCTAAGCTTAAACACGAAAAGTATATAAACGTGTCTTCTTCTTCAAGCACCAGAGTAGTATACCTATCTTAACTTTTCGTCAAAGCGAAAAAAGTCCTAAATTCAACAGCAAAAATTGCACTTCATGTGTGAATCGGTCCTGAGCGGTCTATCATTGCAGCTATCGATCCACATACCGATAAGCTCAATCTCTTTAGCAATTCCGAATTTGATAGATGACTGGTCGTGGGAGACAGTCCGTTTCGTTTATCAAGACAATAGTATATCACATTATGAGTACGACATCATGTGACAAGTCAAGCAAACTGTATGTTATTTGTGAACAAAGAATTTGCTTAATATTGCGATGAAAACTAACCGTGCTAATGCGCTCGATTTGTGCGCACTCGACTACGATCTCTCGGTAGATGTCATGAGGAGTTCTTTCACTTTCCTCACTCTGAGAAGAACGATGAATCGAAGTTGCTGAAGTTATCAAAGCTAAATGCAAGTTTTTTAAATTGCACAGCTTGGAATAAATTTGCTCGTGAATTTCAAGTGGTATAGGAGAAGAAAAATTTGTTGAAAAAAATTGTAAGGTGATAGCCTAAAACTTGAATGCGCACTGATGATTCCTTAAGTGCACAAAATTCAAAGACTTTCTAAGAAGAAGAAAAGAGAATAGACAACCATTTTTCGTGTATTTCGGCCCCGCACGTTTTCAACTTTCTCATAAAAAACACGAACTTGGAGATTGGTGATATGGCGGATTCTGAACTCGGTCTTTCCGTTTCAGTCCCATGATCGAGGACAGTAAGGAGCGACTCATGAGGTCGTAAGCATCAAAGGAAGACGTCATTTGGTCCTTCGCA
This sequence comes from Parelaphostrongylus tenuis, assembly GCA_019055375.1. Classification (NCBI taxonomy): domain Eukaryota; kingdom Metazoa; phylum Nematoda; class Chromadorea; order Rhabditida; family Metastrongylidae; genus Parelaphostrongylus; species Parelaphostrongylus tenuis. The sequence goes on from JAHQIW010003531.1 coordinate 408,873, forward strand.
GTCAAACGTCTGAGTTCTAGAAAAAAATTGTTTTCTTGTGAGAGTTTTTCCCTTCAAGTAGACCGAAAAAAGTTAATAATTTTCTCTTCGCCTTTGAACTTCCCCATAACGGCGGTACAAATTGATAAAAACATCTAAATTTCTTTCCTTTCATACAATAACACGACGCTTATTGTACTAGCATGAACAAAATCACTCTATATTCTGTTAATTCGAAAAGGTCAATATGAAGTCCGACTGGATGTCGGAATTTCAGTGAATGTCGAAAGTGGCAATTGTGAATATCACCAGTTTAAAGATGAAAAATGAAGGATTCTCTCTGCGAAACTGACTTCTCGATAAGCTAAAAATGCGAAATATACAAAGAAAAAGGTAGAGGCTTCGTTATCAGTCGACAAACAAGCATTGACAAGCGAATGCAGGTCGAGCACGGGCACGAAAAGCGGTGACTTCCCTTGTCAATCACTGCGAGGAGCGAAGAATGTGAACGTAACAAAATGTCTATCCGCAATGTGAGTGAGGGTCCACTCATAAAGAATCGGAAAAGTGGAACTGTTCTGATTACTCTGAATTATAAATATGACCAAAATTATGGCTAGTGAAGATTCATGTGATTCAGACTTGAATTTTCCAATTACAAACAAAGACCATAACTATCTTAGACGGCACATGGTATGCAAAAGATACTTCTTTCATTTTTTTCGCTTTTATGCAAAGATATCTCTTCGAAACTCTAATCAGCTGGTCACTACAAGCTGCCGATATATAGATCACACCACAGTCCGCCGTTCAACCATTTGGTTCCCGTTAAGAAAGTGACTATCACTGACAGTGTAATCATTTATTCACAGTTAGATAAATTCTCGCTTGAACGTATACGCAGTATCGTAAGACATTAACACATGCGCGACGAAATAAGCTTTGAAATGTTTATTTGTATGTATAGTGGTAAATGAGGCCTTGAAAGGTGGCATTGTTTTAATGAGGGTTCATTCTGGTACACAAAGCTGATTCCCTGCAGAATTTTAATCCCCATTCAGTACGATGTGAGACGCAACCACGAGTATGCTAGGATGAGGAAAGTTGGGAATCTCGATAAGATTTCAATCGACGATCACTCTTCCCGAAGGCTCACATGACAGTTACCACACTTGAAATTTCGAGTCTTACTTACATCTCAGTATCTTTATGGTTGTATCTCCTATCACACCTTGTCATGAAAATGAATAAGCAGTTAATAAAAGTCAGGATATCATGATTCTGAATTCATGTTCGGGTATCTCTGTTCATAGCCGATTCGCGCTCCTCAGATCAATTCCTTTTGACAGTGTCGATGCACCACCGATAGAATCAGAACGTGACCGACAGAAAAGCAAAGAAATGACTCCGTTCGATGTGATGGATAGCACATAAACCACTGGTAGAAGTAATCGTTGGTGCGAAATTCACCAGCGCTTCTGAGTTTGGCTCACATTTCACCACCTTGCTATTATTTTTGCACTTCTGATAATCAATCGTGTACGTCTTCAACGCCAATGCTCCTACGAGCGTCAACTGGGGCAAGCTCTACTTTGAAGTTGGAAATATAGAAAACTTCTACGTGCACAAGTTGATTGACCGGTGTTTCGACTTGTTCTTGACTGCACTTTGATTCAAAATGGTATAAGACTTTGTAGTGTCGCTTAGGATAGGGCCATAAAAATACAGGAACAGACTCAACATAAGCTATAAAACACTTCTAAATTCTGACGAAAATGTATTTATATAAGAGACCATAAAAGATAAAGCATAAAGCTCTTGGCGTTGTGACCTCCCGCTGCATCGAGGGAGTGTTGTTTATTCTTCCATGCAAGTCTGAGAGCAGTTTCGTATCAATTTACTGACCTCGGAGGATGGATAACTTGGTGAGTCATGAGCGCAAGATCGAGCCATCAACCTTGTGTGCAGCGCAGAGCACCTGTAAACACTGCGCCACTTGCGCTTATGAGAGAGACCAAGTAATCTATAATAAGTAGTGCCACGTATACCACTGACACTTGTCCAGCTATAGATAAATTTTCTTTCATAACTGTGCGATGTTCGACATCCTGGAAGTCTTTCGGTTATAGGTTAATATCGTCTGTTTGCGAAAAACCACCACATTCATCAGGACTTGAAATTGAGCGTCGAACTTTGGCAAGCAAAAGGGACTGCGGTCAGACCTCCATTCAAGAATTAACTGGATTATATGAGCAGACTACAGAGCTCTCTCATGTTTTCGATCACGTACACTTGCGAAAGCAAGCGTCATACCAGTGAAGAGAAAAGATTTCCCTTCGATGCGAATATCTTCTCAAGATGGACTCCATGTTCCTACCAATGCACATAACCTTTCAGATCTTATATGCTGATCGCTTTCACAGTCAAAACACCAGTACCAAATAAATCTTGGGGAAACAGAATCTTTATCTTGTTACACTGATGACCCGGTTTTTACAGACGCCAAAAATACGTTGCATCGTTTCTACAATATATATGAAGTTGAGTGTATAGAGCGTCTTTGAGACTTGGTCAATGCCAGATGTTTTGTCACAAAGACGTGATTATTATCCGTAAGTGAATTTGTGATGTACGGAGAGTTCTGAGTGTGGAACTTGCAAACAAGTAACTTAAAAGCATAATGGATGCAGATTTGGGTGGCGTCTCACTACTGTCTTTCTGAGAGAGCTCAGAAATCGTTTTCTTAGTGTTCGCAAGTTGAATGAGTTATCAATATGCAGGTTAGATGTTCAGTAGCACTGTTTAAAAACAGCGAAAATAAAGGGTGTATCAGGTAATTTGCAGTGAACTCTGAACCATACAACCAACTCAATTAGCAGGATTAGAAATCATTCCCAAAATGGGGTCACGTTATTTCCATGGTTTTCCTAAGTGATCCATATTCTCTCCCTGTTTCCATTTTTGTCAATTTCAGTCTATTTAGGCATCCATACGCAATTTTAAGCAATATTTTCGAATAGTTATACCTTTTGTATATCATGAAAAACAAAACTTCCACCATCTATTAAAATATTTTCGCTTTTTTTGCAGCCCATTTAGCAGCATATATGCATGATTCTACAGCTTTGATATCCTATTCGACCACGCTGCAATGTATGGCACACCAAAACGATTGGAAAGGAAAAACATTGCGCAGATCAACAACCGATTTCTCATTAGAGCGAACAAGAAAAATTAGCAAACACTTTGAAGAAACATTTTGCATTCTTAGAAGGCAGGGAATCTGAAAAAAAAAGAATTGGAGGATCAAAATTAGGATGAAGGCTTTAGAGTTCACAGCTATGGGACGCAACGCGCATGGGTGTCATTCTATTTAACGTGGACTAACACTTTATGCTTGCAAGAAAAAATCTAATTTACTTTTAGAGCCATTTATGTCTGGTTGTCTGGTACTTGGGATCTAAATGTGAAAAAAAACGAAGTGAGAGCTTGAAAGTCTTACTGAATCCAGGGTCTTGATCATAAGCAATTCTGAGAGGCTGTCGGATCATCGATTCGGTAACTACTTTATAGGATGTAAATTATTTGAGGCTAGAAACAGCCAAAATTTTTCAAAGATACAGCAAGCCGAGACATACGTCAAAAAGCCTAGCAGATTTTACCTTCCTGCTTGTTTCCACAGATTCGACGATCATTTTTTCTTTCCTTGGCCATATGTGTATGGCTGTTAATCTAACAGATCAATCAAGTTGATTTGTTGAATCCATAAATAATCTACTATTATAGTGTGCAATGAGTTTTGATAAGGTTATGATTTGAAATAGGATATTTTGGTACAGTTGCGTTATCTCAATTGATTTTTCGACTCTTTGAGTGCAAGGCGCTTCACGCTTTTATTAGATATTTAATAATCATTATATAACTTGAATCTTACAAATTGTTTTGCTTACTTAGTTGCTGAGAACGCCTTCTTGAGGCGTTGTAGAAGCAAAAATGAAATTGAGGTCCACACTCGAAGTGATTTTTACTCGGCTAGGTTTTGCTGATGACATTTCTACAGGTTTTAGGTTGTTATTTGTCAGCATAAATTTTGGTTAGCCTGGAACTGAGTTACCTCTAAAAAGGTCTCATAAAACTGTGGAGGAGCGAGTAGAAGATTACGTTTTGCACTCACAGACATGAGCTTCAACGAGGGCTTGTTCAGTAATACAAAAAGAGATTATAGCCTCAGCCAATAGATCGGCAGAAAAAATTTTTTCTGCAGCCTTCATAAAGATAACCTGAGTTTTCCATGATCGGAGAAAGAAATTCCAAAATCGCTCCATTTTGAGTCAGTTACGAGATCGCTGCGCGCAGCGTGATTCGAGAGACGTGATAATGCGCGCCAAGTGTGGAACTCAATCTTATATTATTTCCTACACTAGGCACTCTAAACAGAGCTCAATGCATCCAATAACAGCATTGTTGCCGAGACTTAAACTAGAAAATGACTGTTAAAACTTATAAAAACATTATGTACACTTTATGGCCCTCACCGATTAACTGTTCAACCAATAAGGCGCGAAAGTTAACCCTTTTTAGCTATTTTGTATTGCTTTGCTGAACCCCTTTCTTATAGATATAGTGAGAGGTCGATTCAAAAGAAATTCTATGTTTTGCTGCAATTCCGATAACAGTAAGTGTTCCTATGAAGGGCCGGTCAACAATTTGGTCGACGGAACGCTGATAGGACTGCACTCGTTTCGCCGTTGTCGAACCCTATTTCATAGTCGATAAATGTTAAAAAAAGGGCACAAACACTCTTGACAGTTAACGAAAAAGCGAGACTCAGTTTGGATATGGTCCATGTAGCAGAATTCTTGTCGCAATTCTACTTGTTCAACTGACTGTGCTTCATCCAAAGCTTTCGATATGCTCATAGAATAATGTTCATGGTTATCTATCAGAATACATTCAACAAGCCAATTGTACGATGGTTGCGAAGGTCCTTCGCTCTTTTTGGTTTGGATGACTGCACGGTGTTATCCAAAAGGACGTTGTAACACCTGCACTAGGAAGCAATCGAAAGAACGAACGTATTTGAAGTATATCATGTATAACAGTGATGAGAAACAGTTATCAAAGAATTGTTCGAGAATTCAAGATAGATGAGAAATGAAGATATTCAAGAAAAAAATGACTCTTTACTAAATCTACTACGAAATAAAAGAAAAAATAAATAATCGTGATTATTCAATTCTATTTAAATCAAAGTACTACATTTTTATTTCACTCACAAAAAGAATTGCTGCTGCTCTTTCTTGCTCAGGACACCTTAAATAAGCAAAATATTTATGATATGCTACTAGAAATCAGTCACTGATGAGAACACTGGCGCCTGACGTCTCAAAGACCATAGACGTGATAAGCAATACTGATCAATGTCTCTATCTAAAGTAAACTCAGTGAATGATACATGTTCCATATTATATAGTATTTCAGAACACCCAAAAACTAGGAAGCCACTGAAGACAGAATGCTCCTAATCTTCCAAAGATAACGATGCATTAAATAAAATTATGAGGATTAGTGGCACGAGGTGTACACCATACATATGATAGTTTTATCACCTCACTAAAAAATTCTCTAACAACATATTCTAAAATTACGAAACTTTTGAGAACTGAAATGTTGAGATCGACAAGATATGAAAAGATTGTAAAATCAGTAATTTATTGACAGAAACCACATAAAAGGGTTGTAGTTGCAAATGTAATGACATCAAGACTTTTAACACTTTATTTTCTCACTATGCAGATCCTAGTATTTCTAGCAGTCACCTCTTCTTTTGAAATCTTTTGCTTTAACGTCGTAGAATACTGGTTGAGCACGTCTCCTCACAATCTCGAAGAATCCTGGCCGTGACGTTCTATAGAGCGTTTGCTGTTGACCTCCGGAGAGTGTTGGGCCCTCGTGCGCCGTGACGAGCATCACAACCACTCAGCCACGGCGGCTATATCGTATATCGTATCGCAATCATCTCAAACGATATAAATACTGTTATTCAGAAATAGATAATCTAAGATAACTCATTTCGAGGGATTGAACATGTTGCGTTAAAGTTTACGTTTCGTCATTTTTAATCATTGAATGCGGTGACACTATTATCAGGTGACTGTGCGTTGTTAAGACTCTGTTTTCATAACTAAGAGATTGAGTAGTGAACAAAAACAAAAACAGTGTTTTTGTTCACCACTCAATCTTTTAGTCATATAAGTAACATAATAACAAAAAGCAGTGAAAATACTATAATTTCGAAGTACTCTGTTTTCAAATTTCTTTCCTATCAAACGTTTTTAATCAAATCCTTCGACAACCGCAAACATTTTCTCGTGTCAGATTTATCGCTAAAACTAAAATTGCTAATCGAAATCAAGACGTTCGGTCTCTGCACAATCGCAATGATGCTATGCACCGATTTCTAGAGCTTTGATCAATCGACTCTCGCACATTGTCTCTGCTTTCTCCCTCCATCTGCTTTAAGAAACTGCTTGTATATTCCGACGATCCTGAATAACTTTTGTGTGCAACCTAACTCATCTATTTGGCGAAAAAAATGAAGTTAATTCTCGGGCCTTGGTATTACACCTTTTCTCATGGTTCTTTACGTCACTTGAAATGCATTTTTGCCCAAAATCAATTTATTCCCATCGATTCCTTTCGCTGATCGGATACGACTTTCTGAAAGTGGAGCGAGCGCATTCAGTACACCTTCTAGGAGTGCTTACAGTGCGAAGCATGTGTTTGAACGACCTATCGATTGACTGTAGATGAGTTTTATCAAAAAGCTCTGCGTAATGTGATAGTGAAGAAAAGTGCTCGCACTGAAATCATGATGTATTGTTCATATCTTACAACAGTGTACATAACGAATATACTGTCACTGTGGCTGTGAAGATACCAGAAGCGCAGATAAGAACATAAGCAGCAAAATGTATATATCTAATTGATTCAGAACTTAAATATAACTTGTATCATGTAGTTTGTAATGGTAGGTTATAAAAGCGCAGAGCATCTGACTCCGTTCAGCCCTTTCAGGTGCACCATACCAGTCACCCTAGAGATCGGTTAGGTGACTGAATGGATATTTGCGTTATACGTTGGCCTCGCTAGGATTCCAGGGAACCAAGTCCTCGCTTTTTTCCTCAGACAAATGGTGACATAAACAACTCATATGGTCCAAAAACTACTAGTAAACGTACAGTGCAGTGATGGTCCAAGAAATTTCGTAAAGGTGACGAGAGCCTCGAACATGAGAAAAGTAGTGGTTTTACCTGGAAAGTTGATAGCGAACATTTGAGAGCATTTAATGAAGCTGACTATCAAAGCTAAATGAGATTTTGTAGAAGAACTCTATGTAGGATATTCTACGGTCACTCGTCATTTGCCAAAAGTAAAACTAAAGTATCTGCGGTTTTAGACCGTCAGAAAACCGTGGTTACTTTTGCACCAACGTGATAGTTATTACTACCGCATGTCCATCGCTTTCCTCCTTATGTGACGTAGATGAAGATAGCAAACACTTGATAAATAAGGACTTATCATAATTGAGGTTTTTGATCTCGGAAGACAGCATTTCTTAAAGCCTTCTGTTATTTTCTCTTTGTTTCCTCTCGTTCTACTTTTAGAAAACTAAATCAAACTTCATTTCACAGATCGCCAAGCATCGCTTTTTTTTTTTAACAGACGCTATTTCCCCGTATCGATGGTTGATGAATGCACTAGTAGTAGTTCCTTTTTAATATAATTCCTTTGTTCCTTTGCTGAAAATATAGATAACAGCTCGCTGCTTCAAGTTACGCGTCGAAATTCACTGCAACTCTAAATCAGCATCTGTGCATCCAAGCGAGTTCTCTGCCACTGGGCTATGCACCGGCGCTTTAGGCTCAACTGCCTTGAACGACTTCACTCATCTGTCTGGCTCTCAACACATATCGTGTTTCTCATAATTCGCGCCATGCATCTTATAAACACTTCATCATCAGTGTCTTAGTACCGTTCCTAACCCTTGCTAGAACAGCATCATACATCTTCTCATCAATCGTTAGAGGCTCTTCAGTCGCACATCACCTTGTTACCTGGTTCATAGAACATAGTCGTGAGCATCTCTTCTCCATGATTGTTATGCAGTCGCACCTTACAGGCCCCTAATCTCACCACATTATGTTGTACCTATAGTTCATGGCCCGTGGCTTTCTTGGTAATTGCTGCCCGCATAACCCTGACTCACAACCTTTTTCTGTTGTTGTGACTCAGGGTACACAAACCGTTTTTTTCAAAATCGAGTACGATTGTATGTGACTTTGTCGCTCCAGCCTGCGTCAGGTTTATTAATGAATGCTGACAAATTTTACGTTCCGCATCTCGACGATTTAATTATTAGTACACTCTCTCCCAGCCGCTGTATTCGGCATAGTGTCGGGGCGGACTTAACGGATGAGCCCTTGGTCGCTTCATATCGTTGCTGTATCGTTATCCTTCTGACATCACTGCGAATATGACAAAATAAGAACATGACAGCATGTTTGAGCCTGTTGTGAGGCTTGGTACGGCACATATACAGTACTAGACCGTTCCTGTTTTGCCCTTTCATGCTGATCAGTAGCACAGTGTCCTTCGGTTCAGCCGATCCCTTGAGGATATACCTCTATATAAAGCCACCGCAAGTGAGGCGACAAAATACCCCAACATTGCAGTGAGCACAGTCGAGTGCTTTGTGGCTGGTAGAATGAATTATACCCTACTCTCAACAGTTTGAACAGCCGCTGCTCAAAACAGTGATAATCTGTAACATGTGAGCCTATCATGAGGTCTGGTATGGCACTTATACGGTGCAGACATGCGCCTGTTTTGCCGAATGACTGTGAAATATATGAACGGTTTACTTCTCCACGTCTGAGCTTGTCCGCCTCATTTATAGGCATTCAATGTGACAAGGGTCGCACATGCGCGGAACACTCCACGGTCTAACGAGAAGCTTTTGGGGCACACAGCTCTATCAACACACATTGTCGAACTCTGTCTCAATCACAGTCGCAATCAACACAATCCTGCCTACATGTGGCGTTTACGAGAAATACCGGAATTAGGAGCCTTGTTCGCATCCTCATAATAGAGGCCTTGATGAGGCAGTGTTGAATAGGGTAGGATGTATATTTCGCGGTACTTTAATAAGATAGCTCGATGGTAAGCAACTCGACCTTGTTGATTGATATCCGCTATGAAATCGTGTGACTGTGGCAAACTGACGCCCTTTCGGCCACTATAACAGAGCTGTCACTGACTCATCAACTCTTGTCTCTCAGAATTCCCGTGCTTCTGCTCAATGTACAAGTAACATAATCATTAACATTCCTTATTTTCTTTTTAGGCTAGACACAAGGTGTCATAATAATACTTATTCAAGCAGCTGACGCTTCGTGCACTCTCTCTTTCTTCAAAAAGTGGAGAGATTAAGTTGGCCGCAATCCAATCAGTCAAACATCTCAGTTACTCCTTTGGAAACATCAGACCCAGATTCAGTCGTATCAAGCACAAAATCAACTTTCAGCATATTTACCGCTTTTTTGCATGTTTTCCACTGAATAATTCAAGTGGAGATGGAAAGTTTTTCTGAACGCTGCGACATTTCAAATGGAGGTATCAAATGGTGGAAGGATGATTCAACCACTGCTAGCAATTTTTGTATAAGCTGCTGGAGAGCGCGATAATTTCAATAATTCGATAAAAACTATATTTTGGAAGAATTCATTCGTATGAGCGCACATTATACTATTTGTGAAGATGCCACAACTATGTCAACTACGTCACCGCTTGCCAGAATTTCATGGATGAGAAAACAACTAGCATGCTTTTTCTGCAGTAGAACATGTACGCTACTAATAAGGGGAGTAGTTAACTATCGTCCTTAGACGTTAAGCAGCAAAATCCATTATGACCGATTTTGCCACGCCGTTGAAAGTTATTGAAGTAAATGCAGAAGATAAAGATAAACCAGAGCATGTATTATAGTATATGTACCAGATTTCTTTACATGATCTGAATCAAAGTACGAATATCAGCATTTCTTTTATTCCATTCAGTTCCGTACAACCGTCACCTATGAGAGTCCTTAAATATGGGCGTGCGTTTAATTGGCACTGATGACCGCACCTATGCCATAAACGTCTGGTTTTCATTGATTCTCTCTAGAATTTAAGTAGTTAAAAGCTCCATATTGATCGCACCAAATTGACACTTATTTCTCCACACAAAGCCACTATTTTGTGATATAGTAATCTACAATCGGACGTTCAGCGAAAACATTATCTCAGCAACTAGATTCAAATGTCAAAAGTGTAATGAATAATAGTAATTTTTCAAAATAATTGATAACATCATAGTACAAATAAAAAAACGTTCAGAGGGAGTTAAATGAGAGAACTGCTGGAAAAATTAGATGAGGTAATTTTTTTCTTTCAAGTTTCATCAACATAACACTTAAGTTTTTACCGTTCAATTTCACGATGTTTATTTTAATATGTATTGTAACAAATCAAAAATTGATCAACTTTCCAAGCTTGCTTCGTAAGCCGCTTTGATTTCCTTAATCCTTGTTCGAGCGCTCTGGAATGACTCTGCTATAGGTAAATGTTGCAAATTGGAACAAATCTTTCTCAGGTAGCCAACAAAACAAGTAAATGCATCGAAGTTTCCAAGTAAACCAAGAATGTTTCATTTACCGATTTGTGCACAAAATTTGAGATAAAAGTATAGCTAATATGTGGAGTACTGTGCAAAAACGTTTGCGTCAGCCGGAATTCGAACCCAGACCTCACTCTTTCCGGGAGCGTATGTTAACCATTGCACTGTCGACGCTCGTTTTGCACAGCACTCTTATTTACGCTATAACGCGTTATCTCGCGGAAAGAGTGAGATCTGGGTTCGAATCCCGGCTGACGCAAACGTTTTTGCACAGTACTCCACATATTGGGTATACTATAACATCATACCACCAAGTGGCAGTCAAAATAGAAAGAATCTAAAAGTATAGCTGGTTATTCTCGTACTACTTTAGCACAATTCAAAAATTGTAATATCGTAAATTAAAACAGCACCTATTCCTTACATGACAGGATAAAAATGGGACACATAAAACTAACGAGTGGAATTAGGATTGGTACCACAAAAATAGAATTAAGTAAGGACTAACCTTTTCAAATCTGATACCGACACACTCACCTCTGGTGCGATCCAACCGCCAAGCGAGGCAAGTCGAAATGCTAACGCAAAGAGTACGCAAAAATGAATTCTTTTATGCAAAGCGCCTGGGCGAGCTCTAAATAGATTTCTCAGATATTTTACTCTGAAAAGCAATCCACAACTTTGAACACCTTCTCAACAAAGGCAATTTAGCTTATTTTAACCAAATTTGAAGTACTTCTTATCTTCTTGAATGTCATAACCAATTATACCAACTTTGCACACTTTTTCGCTAGATCCTCAACGTCAAAGCATTCCTTTTTTTCTATATCCTTCATGAGAATTACTGACACCCATATGATGGCGGCTCTAAACAGTCATACTTCTGTCCGCATATTCTTCCCACTAATTTTATTGATAATCATTGGAGACGTGAGATCATTGACATCTATACTATGACAGCTTCAAAGAGTCATGCTGCAGACGCTTGTTCTTGCCAGTAATTCTATTGATAGTCATTATAAACTCAGTAGTACACCTTCCCAGGCCATCATGACTCTGTATAACTACAGGTGGAATGTAGTTATCTGTTGCACTACGCACAATCTGAAATATTTGTTGTCCATATTTTCTTCCGCAAAAATCAGCAAAACTATCACTTTAGACCTGAATTTCCTTCTTCGTTAATGCCTGTACGAATGGACCTAGTTGATCAAGATCCGGCCACGCATCTGATGGCCACGCTTTGAAATGCATAAGTGTTACCTATAATGTATCTTCCGACAGAAAGTGAGTGACTTCTAACAAGAAAAATTGCTCTCTTCCATTAATTTTCCTTCTGCGCAGCAAAATAAATCGTGAGGAAGAATATCACCTTTATGGATGATGCATGCACCTCTGTCCCTTTCGAAATGACCCCCACAGAGGTAAAGCGATACGAAAGTGTTGAACAAGTACAGTTCATCGTGGAGCTCTGCAGAGAAGGAATTTCAGATTTAATAAGAAAATGCTTACAAGCCGTCCCTTCTTGTCACCTTCATCTTCTTTGACTTCTTCTGAAGTTTGCTGCAAGTAGTCAGATAAAGTTACTACTGGTCTAGTGCTACTCCACTTGAGTCTTAGCTATCCTTCAAGAACTTTTTAGTGAAATCACATAATGCATGTAAATACTTATATCGCGACTAAAGAGCGAGGAACAACAAATGCTTCATCAAGCATAGAATGAGGATGTTATCAGTTCACAGGAGCTTGATGGAGTCGTATATGTTTGATTAGCAATAATGAAGGATGAACAATAACTTTCATATCAGCAGTTCACTTCAAAGCAGATTTCGAAACGGAATTCAGAACAAAAGATACCTGTACGGACCGTGTTGCGAAATTCTCATGTGTTGGATCCGTGCTAGCCACAGAAAGATCGTAAACCGTGTAACCTTCAAACTCCTCTCGCTTTTTGCACTGAATGACAAAGCGATTATCTTCGATCTCCATCTTTTCACCCTCTTTCATTGGCCAGTATGGATAGCAGAGATCCGGGTCTGAAGCACACATCTTCTCGCTCAATGACACGCATAATTTGCAGCTGTCCTGAAACGCGTATAATTCAAGGTCAATTCCGATTTTCTGTATAGTGTCTGCTTTTTTTTTTGTTAGTCAAGGACAAATCTGTCCAGGTCTCTTTCCTCAACGATACCTTCCAAACCAGCCGCCAAAAGTCCCGATAGTTCTCCTTCGTGGGCGCCTGAATGATTACGTAGTCATCTTGCCCATAACTTGCATATGTAGCAGGCACGAACTCCCCGTCCCCTTCTTTTACCTAAATCTTTCACTTGAAAATTCTTTTGATTTCTAATCAAAACTCAATAATCGCTCTTGTGCGAACGAATTCGTCACAGCTTTTGCAACTAATCCACCTATCAATTTAACAATAATGTGCATCTTTTCAAACTAAGCAATATTATTTATGTTTGTGTTTCCCAGGTGCTATAATCAGCATATGCTTTTATGGGATTTTCTGAGACTGAATTTTAGTTCCTCTTATTAGGCTAATCTTCTCGCTGAAAAGTGATTTTGTAGTCCAAAATTTCTTGTTCGCTAATTCCAGCGAAGAAATAAAGAATCAGAGTTACTCCTAACGAAACTCAAAATCTCAGAATAATCCCCATCACTCTACCACCAGCGCCTTGTTTGACTACGCGAAACAACTGAACTCGCCATTCAGCTATCAGATCGTTAAGACACTTTCGACGCTATGTATCACCTCAATTCTAGTATGATGGTGATTAGCAGACAACATGAGAGAAGGTTTACAAACCACCAAAAAGACGCGAAAGCAGATTGACTGAGTGTGTTCCCCTCGAATAGCACCTTTTGAGCCTCGCACTTGTTACACTGGTTGTTTATTTTTTCATAGTTAATAAGGAACTTGTCACAGTTACCACCTATTTCCAAATATTTGTCGAAATGCTACAGATTTCTCACAAAAACCTTGCAATTGTGACCTTGACAAAAAAGAGTAACGCCAATAGGTTTTAATCCAGTAAATAAAATCTGCATGTGGAACTATGAATGCGTAAGCTGTATACTTTAACTCTACGTTCGACCTCTTTTTTATAGATCCCGCTCAAAACGATAATAATCTGTTAATGACATAACATGTTTTGAGCAGTTAAGGTCTAAGTGCCAGACAGGCGCCTGTTTCGTCCTACCAGAACTCCTCAGTATCACAGTCGCTCGAATCAGTCAATTCCTCAAGGCTAATCTCCTCTATGAAAAAATCGACGCCGAGTAATAAATCACGGTAAATCAGGTGACAGAATCCCCTGACATTGGAGAGACTTCGAGAAAAAACTCAGAGTCGAGCTTGTGGCTGTTAAAGTAAATCATACCTCTCCATTCACCCGCTTTTTTATAGACACCGCTAAACTCTGCAATGTCAGGGTATTCTATCACCTTACTTGCGGTGACTCGGCGCCAATTCCTTCATAGAGCAGTTTACCCCCAAGGAATCGACTGAACCGAGGGATTGTGCTACTGAGTAGTTCAGGTAGAACGGAACACGCGTCTTTCTACCACTTAGACCTTAATAGCTCAAAATATGTTATAGCCTTATATACTTTACATAAATAACTGGCAGAAGGGCAACCAACCACAGACAAAGCCACTTTCTTCTTCTCGTGTATCGGCACAGGAACTCGATTTCGTGACTGGAAGACAAGCATTTGTCTAGGATAATTTATAATTTATTCCACAGATCTGTTATGTTAGTGAAATGGACTGAACCAATGAATAAACAGCTTGAAAGTCGAAAGAAACATAAAGTTATGCACATGGTAAGAGCATAATGAGTCGCATGCCGTTCCATCAACTCATTGCAAAGAAAACTCGCTGTGGCTGTGACAGCAGTGAAATCAAGGACTCAGCAAGTTTAGCTGATCATGTTAATATACAAATACCTTCTTAGTTGAATAATGTGCATATAAACCTAAGAGAATTGAGTGATGAGCAGAAATACGACCTCAGGCGGGAGTCGAACCCGCGTTTCATTTGTACCGGGACGCGTGCTATCACTACACCACGGATGTACATTCGTATCACCACTCATTCTTCAGTGTGCAAAAAATACGGTATATTACTCACACGATTTTCCAAAAACGATTTGCAGTGAATTTTGGTTGGAACTACCACCTGATCAAACATCAACTGTCGTTGTTTTGTAGTTTGTTTGGTGAAATGTGCCACTAGATCTATTGGCTTCTCCCCTTCTAAACTGAGACCCTAAAAACACTTTTCCAGTTTTCCAACAGCACCGATCATAGGCATAAAATGTTCGCTTCGAGTGTATCAAGATGCTTCTAATATATCACCGAGTTTTAGCGTTTATTTTATTGTAATTTATAATATGCCACAACTTTCATGAATTAAAGCAGTGGCTAAAGAGACCCTTCAATACACATTTGATGCAATACACACAGGTGGCTGTGTATTGCAAGACATCTCGATCCATTGGGTGTGTCAATAGGCCTTCAACCCTCCTACTGATCTAATGCCAAAATTTAGGTACCAGAGGTGCCCTGAGGATATGAGAACTAAGAACATGCAACTATACCCAATCGCAATCAACTGTATAGGCCACGTATGCATCCAATCACCTCTTATGATGTTTAATGGAGTCGGATGCTTAGCGAATCCCTCAGAGATTGTCCGACGCCGAGAGCGTATGTTTTATCCTTCATTATAGAAACGGCCGGTATTTATATATTAGACGGCGATAGATAAATATTCGACATCATTTGGTGGACAAGAAATTTTCACAGGGGTTTTAACTATTCGAAAGCTTAAACCTCTGGCTAGAACCATATGTAGCCGGTTTTCGAAAAAGCCCTTTTATAACGCTGCTGCATCCAGAATAAAATCATGTTTCGCACCTTCCGCGTGCTTTCATTTCTCTCACGCGTATAATCCTCAGGAAGCACGAAAATAAAAACTTGAGGGTTCCAATTGAAAACAAATTGCACCCTATATGTCTAACGTGTCCCCCCCTTCCTCCCTCCCCCTTAACCAGTGGGTTGGCCGGCAAAGAAGCTCGCAAATATGTGAAACTCGATCTTATTTTTCCCTGCTGCACTGCAGTGAAACGGCGTTTCCAGAAAACAAGCACAGCGTTGAAACCACTGAAACATACCCTATCGGAAGGTTACTAATAATGTGAAGAAAGAGCTCTGCCCGGCAAGGTGTAAAGCACAAATCTTTTCCTTCTCCTAGAGCGTTGTCAAAAAAGCTTTCCAAAAAGTAGGCAGATTTTTGAGTTATTTGAGACTAGCATTATCGAAAGAGTTTAGTGGTCTAAGGAAAGAGTTTTGTTCAGCGAAATATGAGGGAGATAAGGAAAAAATTGCGTTATCATGTGCAACATAATTTCATTTTGCATTTTGAAGCGTCTAAAGTGCTTTAAGAAAGCGGCCACGTACGGATCTGACAAGAAATCTATGCTTTCCAATAATTTCACTAACAACCCAATGAATAATTATTGTACAACAAATGAGACCAAATATTCATTTGTCGCCGTCTAACATGTAAGTAGCTAACGCTCTATGAAATCTGAGACAAATTCATGAGCAAATCGTTCTCGTTGAAGAATTCTTCAGTTCACATCCTTCTTTCCAAAGTTCTCGTCTGTTTAAGCTGACTTTCGTGTTTTCATCTTCAGAATCAGTTACAAATATATTATATATAGTAATGTTTCCAGTTTTCACAGGAACCTATGTGGCACATTTTCATTCTATTCACAAATTCAACCAAACAGTGTTGTTGTTAGAGGACTTCTTCGCGAAACTATCTCAACACTATGGCGAAAGAAACTCGCCCAACTAAGAAAATACCAAGGAAGCCGTACTATCAGGAAGACCAATGTAAGATATTCAGATATGGCACGTCCATTATCAATGGTTATATCACGAAACATAGGTAGAGTACACTTGGTTGTGTGCTCATACAGTGCCTATCATAACGGCTAATATAAAGCCCATTTTACTTGCCTCGCTACCCTGATCGTAAACATTACTCTGATTATCACCTACTTACGATACTGTTCTCATGGATGGAGTGATATTTTGTGCAGAATTTTTAATGACGTGACTGACATATTGAGGGTGAATTGGCCGATACAGTAAATTGCTTCTACCCAATACGGCTAGCTGGCGCAATTCCAGAAAGTTGTCTACTTGACATCATAGGAATTCGAACTTTTACTTGAGATAAGAAGTGCTGAGAGTACTTAGAGGGACCTTTTCTAGGTCAGAAAGGTGAGAACATTGAAAACAAATTAAATAACAACTGGCTGAAGACTTACCGTTAATCCCAGTCATAAACTGTCTGATATTTCTACAAAAATTGAGAGATTTTACCACTTAAGATTTGACCGTATTTCACCACTTTCACCGTCGTATCGTGTATAAAGAATACAGCACTCCCACACATCTTCATCAAGCCATTGTCTATGCTTAATCTATAGAAAGATCTGAAGAAATAAAGGGCCTGCTGACATGTCAACTCAGTGCTTTCACCCAAACAAGTCTGACGCTAATTGCCGACTCCAAGAGCGTTTGGATTCTTCGAAATGCGAGATCGAACTTACGATTGATGGTATCGCAGGTCACATCTGCCTAGCACCTGCTCCAAAATGATAACTCCACAGCGTATTCTGTGAGAGTTTCGTCTCTTATTTTCTCCAATTAGGACCGAGTAAAGAATCGCGAATGTAAAGTAGAGTACAAAAACGAAATGAAGTGCCTTAATTGACACACCGACGAGCCTTTGTTTTGGTTTCGTTTCCGCCCTTGTAATGAAGCATTCTTTTTTGTGGACATCCTCCAGTTGTAAATACGAATAAAATGAACTACTCTACTACAATCTATCAGTTTTGAATTACTAAACATTTATATCACAGTATTGATAAGCTCATGATAATTCTCAAAACACATTCTCACCCAACTCACGGAGATTGTTGGTTTGCAGTCAACAAATCTCAATCTCAAGTTTCTATAGTGTATAACGATCTGTCGCAATCGAAAGATACTGGAGAGAGCGGTAGAGAGATGCCACAGTGACGATTACCACCTTCTCCGACACTGTAATCCTCGACTATGCATTGGCTCCAATGCATAGTGTGCGCGGCTTCAAAATAGCAGTGTTCGTGTTAAAGCGATGTTTGAACACTAAGCGAGCCGTCACGGACGGAAGACGTGGAGAGCTTGATTGTGCCATGCGCCTTACGAAAATGCAAGCCAAGAGCGTTATGGCTCCCCAGCTTCCTTTTCATTCTCGTTGAAACGCTTATGCCTTGTGTCAATTCACTTCTGTGATTATTGCATCGTCGCCAAATATCTAGCAATCCAATACCACACTATTCTGGGTGTCTTCCTGAACAAGCAACAAGATGGGTACAAGTAACACACCAAATATATACGTGGCTGAACGAGACAATCTTATGCTACACTATCGCATCCAGCATTATATAATGAATAGACAATTCCCTCGCGAGTGCTCGAAAAAGATCCACC
The DNA here is from genome assembly GCA_019055375.1 of Parelaphostrongylus tenuis. NCBI lineage: Eukaryota > Metazoa > Nematoda > Chromadorea > Rhabditida > Metastrongylidae > Parelaphostrongylus > Parelaphostrongylus tenuis. The sequence continues at coordinate 427,133 of JAHQIW010003531.1, forward strand.
ATACAAGCATACAAGGAAAGTCAGGAAACTTCACACCAAACCCAGTAATAAACTCACGGTCTGCAAAAAACGTCAGCAAACCTTTGCATCTGTATCAATGACACACCTAGATTTTGATTTTGACTTTGACTTGATTTTGACTCAAGTACGGCGGATTGCACCGGATGCATTGTTTTCAATTCGCAACGCATAGGGTGAGGATCTGAGAGTCGTCTTATGGCGTACAGGCACACAAAATTAGGAGCTGTTGCAGCTCTGTCAAACATTGAGGGCGCGAGTTCGAGCGCTTAAAGAGTGCCCTGCGACACATGCGGTCGATGGCTTGATGTGCGCTTAAGAATCACCAAGCCTTTTATTCCTCCGGTCGGCAAACTGGTATCAAACTTGCCTGAGAAGATAGAAGAATTGGCTTGATACATTTGTAATCATAAAGGTCGGATATGCATCCAATCACCTCAAACTAGGCTTGATATAGTCGAATGCATGGCACATCCCTCAAGAACTGATCCCAGATGAGAGCCTTATCAATGATCCTTTATGTATAACAATAATGTTCAACTTGCGATGACCTTTAGCATGAAAGTGACACAGTGAGAATACGTTTTTGATGTAAAATACAACAGACAACAAAAATAAATATTTTATGGAAACAACGTCATTCAAACAGTTACAAGTGAAAGAAGTTTGAAAAAAGGAGTGCTGATTCACGTTGCTTTGTTCCGACCAACAGCACTATTGGCCTGATTCTTTACCATTTCCTCGTTCTTCTCGTTGATAACTTTAGATACTTCTGCTGCTACTTTATCCTAAGAAACTTGAAATATGACAACGAAGAAGAAAAAGAGGTTTTAATATTAATTATACTATGTCTCCAACGCACTTGCTGTAGGAGATGCTGTTTCTTAGGTGGTATGTAAAGATTGTGTCCTCGCTTTGGTCCAACCGGCTTCGCCTTTTTGACTTTTTGTTTAACACCTTTCGGCAGAGTGACCTGGAAAGGATCCATGGTCACTCCAACTACAAACTTCGGAAATCCGCAGCGTTCTCGCGTCATTTATTTTCATATATCTCAAACGTAAACAAAAGAAACAACAGCAAATTGAGCAAATTGGACTGAAGCGCAATGTTCAAATGCACCGATATCCAAGTAAATTTTTCCCAAGATCCAGGAAAAAGCACGAGAAGATGGTTTCATTGGGAAAAACGTTCTACTGTTCAATTTCCGAAAAGGCAAGGGAGAGAAAAAAAATTACAGGCCACTTAATTTAACCTTTAAGGCACGGCCATCAATTGCACGTGACGTCGCGTTGAATTTTGGCGCGGCAGGCGGAGCACAACGTTACCTCGTTTACGTTAGTTGAACGTACTATCAACGTTTTCCTTCACAAATCAAGTTTACTAATGAAATTGACATTTTTATAGGTACCGAATGATTGCAAAGACATGATAAAACAAGAAAAAAATTATGTAGCAGCTGAAAATGCGTCCTCTTCTAAAATGATGCACCTTCATAATCAAAACAGGAAATAATTCGACATTTAGACGTTCTTTTACTGAAATAATCCTTACAGAAGTCACTTTAGTGACATTCCCGCATTTAGAAATGATACGGCCCTCCATAACTAAAACTTATCAAATAAATGCTCTTATTTCTTTAGCGGCGCGCTAGTAAAAAATGACCCCTGCGACGCCACGCGGTATGGTGTAAATGTATCACGTTGTCCCCAAGGGGTTGAAGCAATGCCCAATGACGCATGAATCTATAGTGTAAATACTAAAAGAAGCGTGCCAATGAGAATGTGAAAGACAGAAAGATCTCGTGATATATAAAAATCGCAGACATGCTTAACGAAGGTTATCATGGTTAAAAGAAACAGATCGTGCAAAAAAAAATGTTGTTAGTAATACCTTTCTTGAGTTTATAAGACTAACCTTTTGCTTAATTTTATGCTGAACCATGACTATCTAATGAATAACGTGTAGACAGCAGCCAAGAGACAGGCAGTAGACACAAACGAATGAAGCCGTATGCCAATGACAGATGCCTACAACAAAAGGTATTCACAATTGACAAAGAACAAAATCACAAAACTGAACCTCCTTCTTGTTACTCTACTTTGTAAAAAACTCCAAAGAATCCTTTCTTTTCAGATAACAACCAAGTACTGATTCGAGGCACACGTTTGAGATAAGCACACGAGCAGATTACTAAGAGGATTACGACAACGATACCATCCAACGAATAAGCTGAAAAGGGCAGACAATAAAGACTGTAAACAATCCGTATCTGTCTTAAACAATGTGCAAATGCTACATAAATACTTACCGTTCATAAAAACCACCGTTATTTAGAACAACGCCGAAAAAGAAGTTTGAACAACTCACACTGTGTGAGTTCTTAAAATGTAAACAAATATAGAAACGTAGTGATGTATAACAGCAAGAGTCAAATTTTGATAGAAATAAAGTCAAACGGAGAAAACCATGGGCAAACATGTGACGGCACCACACAATGAGATCAAATTTTATTTCTCACGGGAAAATACAAAGGAGTGAATGAATGAAACCCAAGTGAAACAGAACATAAATGTCGGAGCATACAGAAAAAACTGAACATCAACCCCTTGACAATGCACGCCGCGTCTGCGACAGGCCGACGGCAAGCACTTAGAGCTATCGCACGCTGCAATGGAAAAAAGGGAATTTTTTGATAACTGGAGGTTCTGAGGAAGTCATGTAGTGATTTAATATTGGAATATTGTAGAAGAGACTTCTATAAGGGAATTGAGTGGGTGGGCAAAAACAAGTGCGTGGTAGGGTAAATGTGCCACGGTGTTGTGGTAGAGCACGCGTCCCCGGATAGGCTGAAACGTGGGTTCGATTCCCAGCTGAGGCCGTGTTTTTGCTCACCACTCAATTCTCTTAAGTATATGTGTAACATCATAACAGTGCGAGAAAAGCAACAAAAATACAAGAAATTGGAAGTTTTCTATAAGGCTTTGTTAAGTAAAAAAAAAAAGTATATCTGTTGAAATTTTCTTGTTCTAACGAGGAAATCACACCGATATGAAAGGGAGCACATTTCTAACTGTTATGTTATATTTCTTTCTTCTCATTTTTATTATGCTTTTATAGCCAGTCGCCTGTTCATGCCTAGTGCGCATATCTTTTTCCTCGCTTAGCTGAATTCCTTAAGCATCGTCTCTGCTTCCCTGGTACTTTTCGAAAAGATGACGGTATAGTCTTCAAACGAAGATTATACTGGATTTGCATCAAACCGTACACCTTTTTCGTCCGAATCGAGCGACTTCATCATCCACTGCAGTGCGGGTGTCGCCCTGTCAAACCCCTTTCCGATGGGTACACTGAGGAGTTAATGTAGAAGCCGTATTTTCGTGCTGCAGTTTCGACAACAATCTGCTAATGTCGTATATAGGACGGGTCTATACCTTTGTCGACGAGCGTTAATAGGATTGCATTCGTTTTGACACTGCGAAACGTTTTCTTGTAGTCTATGAAGGTTAGAACAAGGGGCATACTACGGTATTTTCTAGCATCTCATAATGAAATTTCAAGTTTAAGAAGACTTTATCGCTAAAGAAAAATTAAATATCACCATAGAGCCTTCTGTGAACTTGTTTTTAGAGAAAAGAACGATCAATTGTCCTTAAATCTCCCTTTTATTTCGAATTGTGTGAATTGCAGATTCATTCTGTAGGATGTGCTCCTGTTTCTTGATACAATGGAGCATTTTACTCGACTATTAATAATCATTCGATAGATTAGGTGAAATTGTTTTTATTTAACCGCTTTTTTTTTCGGTGGTATAATGTTATAACTATGCACCCAGTGATATAGAATGATGTGTAAAACTTTAGCGCCAGGCGGCTAGAACCCGCACCTCACTCTTTCCGGGAATGCGTGCTCTATCCATTACACCACTGACGCCCATTCTAGTCCCGCGTGGCGCTAAAGTTTTGCACATCAATCTATAACATTGGGTACATATATATATGAAATCATTCGAAAGCTTGAGAAATGGAGATTTCAGTATTGTGCCTGGCTTAAAAAAGACCCCATCAGTGCGATGTAATAACCGAAAAGAATACGTTTTTATCTTGATCTAAATAGATCGTTCCCGTTGTTCAAACATTACATTAGTTTTTAGTGCTATGAAGTAATTTTTGAATTTATAGTATTTTAATCGTTACAAGAAGATAGACTATTTATTTGAATCGTATGTTTAGTACAAAGTATGCCTACGCGTTCCAAATAATCTTGGCCGGTAATCAAAGTCGCCAGAAAGGTATATAGCTGAGTAAAATGTGAAGGGAAGCCACAGCGACGACTTGTTAGTAAGTTAACCACCTGATCTACCACGTAGCTCGATAGTGATCTACCACACTATGCATTACGGTGGCAACTACTACTGAATTTTTCATCGCACTGACAGCAACTAGGTAGAAACACATGATTGCGATACTAGGGAAAATTCTCTACACGCTGATATGTTTTTCGTGGCTTCCAGCGCTTTATATTGGTGCTAAAAATGAAGGCCAAGGTTGAGTGAAAAACAAAACTTTATTCTAGATGCTACACCATCATAAAAGGATGCTTTGAAAACCGGCAGAGTTGTAGCCAGAGGTCTGAGCTTTCTAATAATTACTAGCACTCCTTTGAAAATTTCCTGTCCAGCAAATGAGATCGGCTTGGAGGTTTGTCGCCGCCTAACATATAAGTACCGCAGGGCTTCAGTATGCAGCCGAGGTAAGCCTTACACGAATTTGCATTTGCCAGTTTGGGAATTGGTTCTCTAGAAAGAATACATATGGAATTGTTGTTATTTGGTAATATTTCATATATATATATATATATATAGAGCGCATGTAGCGCAGTGTTCAGAGGTGCTCTGCGTCGCACACGAGGTCAATGGTTCGATCTCGCGCTCATGGCTCACCAAGCCATTCATCCCTCCGGGTCGGTAAATTGGTACCAGACAGGTCTCAGACTTGTCTGGGAGGATAAGCAGCACTGACTCGGTTCAGCGGGAGGCCACCGCGAGTCATTGTAAAGGTCAGATGTGCATTCAATCACCTCAAACGAAGTTAGAAATTGAAGTCGAATGCATGGCGCATCCCTCAGGGATTGGTCAACGCCGAGAGCTTTATCCTTTATATATATATATATATATATATATATATATATATATATATATATATATATATATATATATATATATATATATACAGTAATGAAGAGTGGTGTGCAAAACTTTCGCGTCAGGTGGGACTATAACCCGCAGCTCACTCTTTTCGAGAGCCCGTGCTCTATCCGTTTCACTACTGTCGCCCATTTTGCACACCATTCTTTCTACGCTAAGCGGTTCCTCATATACACCAATCTTTCCACAGGCGTTGTCGAAATCGGTCAACATTCGTTCCGCTTAATTGATGGTTGGTATTATAAGGATGACATGATAGGGATGCAAAAGTGGTTCAACAGGACCGTCTATTTTCACTTCCATGTCGTCCTAATCTAAGGTTCGCATGACGTCTTAGAGGATGGAAGTGAATAATTTCGGCAAGATTGTATCGCCTTGTCAAGGCTCTCTCGTTACGTCGATGTAATATCTTCAGAGAACGATAAGAAAAAAGAAAAAGATAAAAAAAAAACAAAACGAGAAGCAATATTTTGATTGTGAAATCTCTATTTAACTCATGACTATATGTGACCGTATAGATCAACAAGGCCTATGATGAACAGGATATTAGTACCAATATCTGAGGGAAGACTAAGAGCTCCGAACTTTTGTTCAAGTGAGTTAAACCGAAAGACCGAAACAAGTCACTCATATCATATCATATATATAGTATCATTGGGGGGATTACTCCCATTGGTGAGAATGGAGGAAGACAAGTGTCGGAAACAGTTGAGCGGACAAGGAGGCTCTGTCTATTAGTGGTGGTTACTGATCCACAAACACCTGTTTACGGCCGCACTGAAGTTATTTGGGGACGTGGAGCCCGAATGGGATGCGAGAAATCGTTTCGAGGACATTCAACCAAGGAGAAAACGACGAAAGGTTAACGATGCGCATATCCAGTGTCAAAATCACCATGATAAAATGTGCTTATAGTATAGAATAAAGGAAATATAAACCGAGCACCTATAGAACGGTAGGTTTGAGTCTCTTCTACAATTTGAGAAGGTCCCAACTCCAGAAGCACTTCAATAATTAGAAAAATAATGAGAATAGTCGCAGAAATGGCACGCATGCAGTTGGCAACATCATTTCTGCCAAATTACTCGTTGTTTTTTCAATTTTCAATTACAATGAAGACTTTTTATATTGCATGAAATGAGAAGATACCAAGATTATACGCTTTATCAGTAATACTTGATTTCAGAAGTATAAAATCAATGTAATTGATCATTTGACTATATATCAATTATGGCAGTAAACAGATACGTAAAGTAATTTACATGGAAAATAACGGTTGAGTGCTTGATTCAAATATGGATAACTATGGATACGATATTATAAGAGCGTTCGTTGACAGTTCGAGATCTGACCTTTTGGTAGACATTCGGTTTTCACGCCCAAAAATGCGGAACTTCTAGAGAGCAGAGACTTGTTTTTACTATTCTTAACGTTATTGAGGTCTCTTCTATCAATTTTACAGTTTACTAACTAACAACAAGACCTCACTTAGTGACGACAATAGGGAATTCCAACAATGTTATCCGAGCATGCCGCCAGCCGCGCAGCTATTTCAGCGTGGATGTCAAGGAGTTAATCTACGTCAAATTTCCTTTCTTGAAAAAGAAATGAATTCTAACACTGACTATAGATATCTACAGCAGTCCCTTCAATCTACGAATGAAATAGTCATAATTTCACAGCTCTTAGTTTCAAACCTTCACAAAAGATTTGACTGATATCTGATGAATGATAAACGATAGAAGGCGAGGCATACAGAATGAAGTAAACATACATCCGAATGAGATTTCATTTTTCGACTAACAGATCAGCTTTAACGCTAAGTATGATCACCTACACCATTCTCTGCAAACCAAGAAGAAAATAGTCAAAAATTCACAACTCATAGTTTCGAAACATTCTTACGGTATCTGACTGATACCTGTCTTTCCATATTGACGATGAACTACTGCGCTCCTTCTTGCTTGCTTCTTGCTTATCCACAACGTCGGACGTGGATATCATTGGAGTTTGCTTTTTCGTCGCCCAATGCATAGACTGAAAATTCCAATCTAAATATAGACGGCCGTGACATGGTGCTACAGAAACATATCTAAGGACGTTGAAAAGGGTATAGAAAACCCGACCTCCGGTGAAAGTTGAACTCGAGGTTCACCTATGACGGGACGAGTGCTGCCACTATACCACCGTAAGATAGAAAATTCATATGGACTATACATAACCGATAGCTATCAGCAACACTGGGGTCAATTCCACAGCTACACAGAGCGGTGGTCTTGATGGTGTTGTGGCAGCACGCACTTTTGGTATGGGTAAAATACGGGCTCAACACCCATCTGTAAGTGAATATTTTGCACATCACTCAACATCCTTAGATAGATGGTCACTGTTTTACGGATATAAGTCATAAAAAAGACTACGGCCTAATATTATTTGACACTAAATGGGGCGTGCAGGTAAATTGGAAAGAGGAAGTGACGCAATTGAAAACGACCCTATGCTGGTTCTTACTTGTGCTTTCATAGAAAACCACGTTCTAGTTGCGTCGCATACACTTACTTACACTTATATCTTTTATCCACATACAATCATACCCATGAACTAATGCGAGGACAGGACTATCAATAAGCAAGTTAAGAAAAAGCCCAGAATTAGAATCTACGTTTCTTCGGCTATGGAATAACCAATAAAAATCTAGTGAAAAAGCTTTGTCCCACGAAAATGCCCAATAAACACGAGCGCATCCACATCACTGCAATCTGTTCCGAAGCGCAATTTCCTCGTCGTTAATACAGTGCACTGGCAAAGTTCCTTCAAAACTAAGCCCACTCTTATAATCTCCAATTCTTGAGCTACCGAATGAATATTAGAATATTAGCTCAAGGGAGGAGGAAAGGCCATGAAATACCACTGTGGCAAAGATAGTACATTCTGTCTCAGGGCGATATCACTCTAGTACAGATACGTAAGTCGCCGTAGGATTTATAAATAGATAGATAATATCCTGAGTTAACAGAACTTAACATTTGGAGAGTCTGTCATCAGTTGGCACAAGTAAATTCCTTTCTCCATCCTATTCTTCAGAATGTAAGCTAACCAAACAACAAAGTAAGTGGGACCGAGTTGGTATAATCAGTCTTATAATCCTTGTACGCAAGCTTTGTACTGAAAAAAAACTTCAAAGAGATGGGATTCATCCAGTATCGGGAAACCACGAGAGGAGAAGACATCGAGATACACAAGCAAATTCAAAACCCATTTTACTCCTGGATGAAAGAGCCCATGCAACACATGAACACGATGGCACTCTTACTCAGCAGACAAGAACCTCTCATTGACCAAACACCTACTTCAAGTTTGAAGAATTCTATTCTATAATGACGTCATTATTTCTGCTGGAGAGCAGAATACAATGAGCCAAAAATAACGTTGCTTCACAAAACGTCGAGTAAAAACTCAGAAAAGTAACATGAATTAGGAGATAGTGCTACAAGTGGAGCCTCACCAGAGTAATCTTTCACCAATTTCCACTACAAAAGATAAAGAATAGAACTCTCGGCATTGATCAATTTCTGGAGGATGTACAATGAATTCGACTTCAATTTTTAACTTAATTTGAAGCGACTGAAAGCATATGTGGCCTTTACAATGACTGGCGGTATCATAGCGCTGTATTGAGTGAGTGCTGCTTATCCTACTAGACAAATCCGGGACTAGTTTGGTATCAATCTAACGATTTCGGCGAACTAGAAGGCTTGATGAACCATAAGCACAAGATCAAACCTTCTTATGTGCGACGCAGGGCACCTCTGACCACCGCGCCACATGCACTCATAGCTTCGATTATACCTATAGAAACACAACCATGTGGCTGAAGCAGAGGATTTTCAGGAATGAAACACAACACAAAGCTTGAGGTACGTACCACTTTGACTGCATCTTGATTTCTCTTGAATTCCTCATAACTCAGAGGAAGTATGCAGTCGAGCCAAGCATCATAACACTGTCGCTCCTGGGTGTCCGAAAGGGTACTGTAGGCAGTCTATAAAACATTTCACATGTAAATCTGCAGAAACTTCTTGAAAGGGAAGAAATCAATCACTGAAAAAACTAGATAAACCACTTGAATCGATTTTCAAACTTATCTCACCAAAAAAAAGATTTTGAATTTTCTTAAATCGTACATAGAGATGAAAGTCTGACTAAATCGACAGATAGATAAGTAAACAAACAGATTCATACCTGCAATCGAAGATATTCCTCTTTTTTCTGATCGTCTTCCTCGAGTCGCTTATCAGGATGTAAAAACCTCACTCGTGCACGATACTCAGCTGTGATCTGATCAACCTACAGCCTCGTAGTTAGCTCACATTCACTAGCTGAGGGAGAAAACTAGAGATAATAGAGAAATCCATACGTTACTTGTCCTATCACAACCCAGTATCCGGTAGAAATTCGGCTCTTTTTCCGACTTGCCGTCAATCAGACTTCCACCTATTGAACTCATCTGTAAATATGTTGAAGTTCCCCATAAAACTCCAGGCAGAAGAAAATAAGTAAGCGATAATATGCTGGTTTTTGACCTCAATAAATCCTTCACAACAGCAGCTACACTATTCCTTCATGAGCTTGTCAAGCAAACAAAACAGACAACAATGAGAAATCAACAAGTCCAGCATCAACAAAGTTCAAGTAAACCAAACTACGTTTCTACAGATCCCTTCTGCTGTCTTTTCTTCCCACGTTTCTTCATAGATCCTGAATTATCTGATGTTTCATGGTTGCTTCGCAACAGATTCCGTCGTCCCTCCTTCAATGCCACCTTCCTAAGGTGTTTGTAATTCTGAAAAACTACATCTTGTCTTAATATCTTTGCTCCACGAAAAATGCCTGACAGAATTTTTGCAAACATCTCTATACACAAGTTTGAACTCTACAGCGTTGTAAAGTTCATTTACCGCTTTATAATGGAGAAGAATCATACATACATACAATCATATATATATATATATGTATATATATATGCACATATATATGTATATATAAACATGTATGCGTACATTCAAAGTATATATATATATATATATATATATATATATGCTTATGTAAATGTGGACGCTTATACATGTATATGTATGTAGATATAAACGTATATATATATATATATATATATATATATATATATTGTACGACATATAAATTTAAATAGTTGTACATGTACAAATATATACATATATAATACAAGTATACGTGCATATGCATGTATACACGTGTATATATAGTTGTACGTATATATATATATATATATATACATATATATATATATACGTATATATATGTATATATAGGTACATATACATATACCTATATATGTATATTATATACGTATATATATGTATATATAGGTACATATACATATACCTATATATGTATATTATATACGTATATATATGTATATATAGGTACATATACATATACCTATATATGTATATATATATATATATATGCAATTATGACGTACACGGTGTTTAACTCGACCATTTGCGCCAACTGGTTTTCACTTGTTTGTGTAAATGCTATAAACAGGCAAGAAACCGGGATAAACGATCAAGGATGAAAGTGTATAAGGGTTTTCTTTTAGAAAAATACTAGCGTTTCTAGACATCAAAATCTATGTTCTTCAAATCTATGACCGTTTTGAAGCATAGAGAGCTCGTCTCAAACATTAGAAGGGACTAGTAATTTCATAACTATAGATAAAACTAACCTTCATAAATATGTCACGATGATTTGCCCATCGCGAAACAATTTTCTCAAGGGATTGTGTTCGTTTGAAATTATTAACCAAACTTTGTAGATGGGGTTCATCTCCAGTCACAAAGAACTTGGATCCCTTACTGACCTGGAATGTCGGTCATGTATCTGTGACCTATAGATGATACAAAGAGGATGGAAGTGGTGGAAAAAGATCAGACCGGTTGCTCGACGGGTTGGCTCAGTCTTTCTCGACTAGTGCCGATACCACCATTATCATCGTCGCTTTCCGTTATCCTACTCAGCTTCTGTAAACAAAAAACAACGGATAACACTTAGACATGAGACACAGCTACTTACCTTAACAGGAAGTACACCGCCATTGTATTCAATATTATAGGGCCTTTTTTCAGCTGTCGATGTTCTGCCAATCATTTCAAGAAATGAAAACCCAGCAGCATTGTTCGAACGCGCATTCTTGTTCAGAAGACCGAGATTTCAACTGAAAGTAGGGCAAATATTCAATTATAGAATAGTGAGTGGCCCTTAACGGACCAAGAAAACGGTCTTTTGCTTCTATTAGATAGCAGTGATACACCAAATAAAACGATATCACTTAGTTTGATTTTATTTCTTACAAGTCGTCTTCACATTTTGTTTGTGGGGATCCAAAATACTTCTAGCACTGGGTTTGCCCGCTCATCGCTTGCTTGAGGATTTCGTCTTCTCCAAAAACGTCGTAGAATACTGGCTGGGCATGTCTCCTTGCAACCGTAAGTATAGCCAAGCTAGCGCGTTCCTTAAGCTGCTCGTTATTTTTACGTGGAGAGTGTTGCGAGTAGTTGAAGTGCAATCCACTAACCGCTCGGCCACACCTTTAGAGGGTGTCAAGATTGAACGTTGGCAAGACGAATACCCTAGATGACTTACAAAGGATAAAGGATAATTCTCTCGGCGATAATAATCCATGAGGGATGTGTCATACATTCCTTCTCAATTTATAGCTTCATATGAGGGGTAGCCTACCGATGTAGTGAGCCAGTGTTGCTTAACCTCCCAAACAAGCCTGGTATCAAAACACCGACCCCGATGGACCGAAGGCCTAGAAGCTACGGATGCGATTGAACCATCGAACTTATGTGCGGCAGGAAAACTCTAACCACTGTGACAGACATGCTCTCTAATCTAAATATACTTGATCCTACATCAAATCTTGTCACTAGTCTAGCACGAAAAACTGCCTATAAAACTGACCTCTTGAATAAAGTCGTCTTGCATCTCAATACGAACTTCATCTTTCTTTGCATTATCTTTGTTATTCTCTTGAGAAGCCTTATCAGCAGTGGATTCTTCAAGCATTTCCTTGACGATCTGAGCAACACCGTCAATTGTTCGATGGAATTTCTTCCGAAATAGTAAAAACAAAACGATTCACCTCATCTTTCTTCAACCAAGAAATATGCTCCTCGTCGAAAGGATCGAATCTGATACCAAATAATTGTTTTCTCATAAAAAGAACAACTCTGCGACTCTAAACAAAGTGCAAAACACTTCATAATTTGTATACAGCAGTACCTTGTAAATGGCCGAATAGCCGTATGCTCGCTAGCTGTTTTTATCCATAGATTTCAGTGTTTTCTTCGGAGGTTTAACAGTACTACCCAGAACTTTCGATAAGACTTCGAGATTTTTAGCTCGCTCATGGGAAGCCTCCTAAATTGAAGAAACGCTATCTATATAACCTCAAACTACTTTGCTAAAATTCAGGAAAGAATAAGATACCACATACGTCGTCGGTATCGTCATCACTTCCACTAGAGGACGAATTTTTCATCCAGTTTGAAGCGTGAGTCAGAATTATAACGCGCTTCCAACTTCATGAGTTTCTCACCTTAACACTACGCTTTGTTCAAACCATGATGTCAGCTCGTTTCGTAGTCGAAGGAAAAATTTTGAGGGCTTTTCCCTTCGGTACCAAGTCAACTTCTCGTAAAGCACGCGGCGCGTTCGCCCAGCAGGTGTGCTACGGACAACAATGTGCAATTTCGTGATAAAGTTCTGCTTTAACCGTTAATCAAGAAGTTTTATGACCATTACATAACACGAATATGACATGAGTGAACTTCGGTAAGGCTATTTGTAGCACAAATATATGATCAACCATGAAGCCACATATTGCACAATCTTTGGAAATGCTTGTGCACAGTTGCATTAAGTTGTTATTAAATTCTATGCTGCTAGCAAATATAAATATCTTGTAGATTCAGTAGAGCAGCTAGTCACAAATGTTGCAAAAAATGACAAAATAAGAATAGCGATAACTAAATAAATCTACGAATTGAGTACCACATTTATATCAGGGTGCGCAACCACTACAGTAAGCCCAATAAGCCGGGATGCCGCGCAGCGATCGGTGTACGCAAAAGTGTACACCTGGTACCGAGAAGGTAAAAGTATGTTATAGCTGGACAAAGCTATTTCATTCTGAAATGATTTAATTGCAATACCTTTCTTTCCTTCATGGCGACAGGTGATGTTGATTGAACTTCCTTCGCTGCTCTCATCAGAAGATAAATCGTCAAAAAGTTTCACTTGTGAAGTGGGAATCGATGTCGACCGTGCATGCGAAGAAGTGGAATTTTCCTGCAATACATTATGTAAGCCATCTTTACAATCATTAAAAAAATGCAAAAATCAGCAACGAGAAGGGAACTACTAGGTAGAAGACGTTAACAATGTGAGGATCATTACGATGAAGTAAAAAAAGTGAACTCTTCTGCATGACGTCGACTTTTCACCTGGCATGCGACGTGGTCGCCGCATGGCGAGCGCTTCAATGACAATGTTAGAGTTTTCTAATGATCTAGATATTTGTCGTCATTGAAGGAATTTTGTCATTAGTAAAGGGCACAAAATGATTGAAGAGACTTTAGTGAGGACACTGGTATTAGATACCGTCGATGCTTTCTCTAAAACTACGAATTTTCGAGGAAGAAAAGCAGATATACACAAAAAACACCAAATTTCTCATTGTTATTGAACGATTATGTCATCCTTTTTATACTTGTTCAATGCCAAACATACCTATCAATGCCAAACATACCTATCAGATATCAATTTAATCACATAGCTATTGGAAAAGTTTTCTCACTTGACCAGAAGTGGTTTTCTCATTGAAAGATCGGAAATTTTCTATCACAAGAGGGTTCTCTCTGCTATAAGCACCTAAGCTGAAGTCTCTTCTACAATACCTGACCATTTAATGCTGATAAAATCTCTCTAGAACTTCAAATTATTAGAAAAATTCCCTTATTTCCATGCAGCGTGCTCCAATGCAAAGTGACCGCTGCTGCGTGGCGCCGCGTCGCAACGATTGATGTACCATGTACGGAAAACACGTCGTACCGAAGGTGTTGGACCAGAATAATTAACAAACAAGATCAAAAGCGTGTACCATTTGTTCTTAGAGAACCTTGGTCAATGAGGACACTGAAACATTTTTTTCTTTCATTCAAAAAAACACCATAGTAGATTAAAATCGTCAGTTCTTGGGCATGGCATTGGAAGAACCAGAGAATCAATGCAAATAGCTATTGATATAGACAATTACCAGGGGAAAAGTATTAATCTAAAACTATGCCAGCAGGGACAAACCGGAAAAATCAATAGATCACAACCAATGAAAAACTGATTACCTCCTCGTCATCGCTGTCCGAGAAGACAATCTCTTGCCCTTGCGTTGATCGATGTCCCTAAGTGCTTGAGACAATATAGCCTGTCGTTGCTGTTCGAGCACTTTCTTCGCTCGTATACTCTCAACTCGTTGAGCTTCCGATTTTGCTCTTTTATCCAGTTTTTTCTCATCTTCGAATAACGACATCCTTCAAAGAACAAAGGCTTCTAGATAGGAAAAAATCGATAGAGATAAAATAGGCGATAAAACGGAAAGAATGATACACTTACATGTAGCACAACAACGTTTATCATAAGAGATATCATTGATACATTCACGTGAAAGAGCGTATTACTCACAAGAACATATTACGAAATGGGCACAATAGTCTCAAATCGATAGTAATATGAAGAAGGAGCTATAATTGTAGGCTCACTCAATTGTCGCCTAGACTTAAAGAGGGCTAATATGACAATCAAAAAGACGATATTTGCCAGGAAGATAGCACTTCAACCGAAAGAAGAGCACAACAATTTTAAAACAGAAATAAATGAAATTAAAGACACGAGACAAAATTTCTCCACAGAAATTGGCAAAAGTTATCATGAAAACGAAAAAAAAAGTAAAAGGAACCCATAAATAGACAAACAATTGGTTTTCAATAATTTCAAGAAGAAGGTCAGACCTACTCATAACGTACTTCGTACTGAAACAAGTACATTCTTCTCTCAACTACGAATCAACAACCGCTGTCAGTAGCTGAAGATCTTCGAGATTACTGTTTAACACGGCTACCAGACTTTCTAATCCATCTTGGCATCTGTCGAGGTACTTCCTCAGACTCAAAGCATCAGCTTCATCGATGAAGCAGGAGGCATCTTGGGACGTGGAAGATCTCAGAGCTGCGTCATTGACACGAAGTGTTTCCGAGATTTCAGCGATTCTACTCTATAAGTGTTCCAGTGAAATTGAACAATTACGTTCAATGGCACAATTCTGTCATAAGGACGATTTTGGAACCATTCAAAAGTTCGACTTTCTATAAACCTCGGCATAATTAATTATTTAAAAATCGGGGAAACTTATCTTGATTAGCTGACGCGAGGTTGGTAAATCAGTCGTAGAAATTAGGCTGACGTTTCGGCGACCCGCGTTCTTTAGAACCTGGGCGTATGTAGTATTCAGTAGTATATTGTATAGTATATTATATTCTACATACGCCCAGGCTCTGAAGAACGCGGGTCGCCGAAACGTCAGCCTAATTTCTACGACTAATTTACGAACCTCGCGTCAGCTAATCAAGATAAGTTTTCTCGATTTTCATATAACGATTTTTACACCTTTTGAGGATATGAACCTTTCTCTTTTCCGTCAGATTTACAGTAATCACTTCATAGCTTAATATCGCGGCGATTCCAATATTTTACATGTGTAAAGAGACCTCCTTATACGATGCCGCAGCACATCGTACTGAGTTTCATGATCGGAGCGTAGTACATAATTGGTTGGGATGTGTGAAAGGCCTTGCAACAGATTTTCAAGTACACCCTTGAAAGCGTAATTTTGAATGATTCTAGAGGTGAGATTGATTTCTGAGAAGGTCTACAGAGCGCTCAAAGAGCGAAGAGAATATCACGTTTCGTACTCCTAAACTTAGGCTAGTTAAGCTTAGTAGCGCGTTTATTTGAGAGTGTGAAATAAAAATGGTAACCCAAAGCAACATTATGTTAAAACAGGGTCCACCCCAGCATTTCAATACAAAAATCGTAGAAATTTCAACGAAACGAAGAAAAAACTACCAAGTAAACAACGAAAATACGCAGTATGACGCGCACCAAGTGTGAAACTCAATTTTACTTCTGCTTCTACAGCGCTCTAAAAAGACTTTTCGAGGAAAAAAACGGTAGTTATGAAATCGCCGTGATTTGAGCTATCGAATGATTACTAAAAGTCTTTAGAAAAAGAAAGCCTTCCCCATAAAGAGTTGAAAAATGGGTCCCGATAACACAAAAGTATCATTTTGGCATCAAATATGATGATCACCTTGATTTGTTGCGGAGCATTTAGACGTGCACTGATCGATTCCAAGGCTGACTGTATGCCTTCTTCTCTGACATCGAAGCCATGAGTGAATCGTTGTGACATTAGTTGCATGGATAACACCCTATTCAAAAGATCATTAGCAACTGATCTCTCAAAATCGTGGAAATTTAATCAAAAAAATTCAAAACAAAACTGCCATTACCTGAGAAGACGATGCGAGAGCTGCTTCTGAATAACCTTTTGCCGAGCAAATTGTACAGCAACCGCTGAGACGTTCGCTTCGATTCGACTGATTTTTGAATTCATAGCCTCTACCACCGAATTTTGTGCTTGCACCTGTATTAAGATATTCTTCAGGTCGAGATAGACTTCATAACAGAAAACAAAAAATATACAAACATTTTCAAGAAGAACTTTCTGTCGAGTTCGCAACTGTTCGAAACCACGAATTGGGTACGGAACAAGTCGTTCAGGATCTGGATTTTCTCGAACCGCCTGCGCCCACAACGATGCATCGAAGCCTTTAATTGAAAATAAAAATACCACTAAGACACTGGTATGGAAAATATATAAAGTTTAAGAATCGAATTCTTCAACTCAGATGTGTAAGTCAGTGACTTTAAATAAAAAATTCGAGCAACAAAGGATAAAAGGAAAATAAAAAAACGGCAGATTTCCGTTATTGGTATGCATTTTCGACACTAATGGAAAGCTATGGTCAAAAGAATTTTTTTAGCCTAAGCCTGAGTCTAAGCGTGCCCTCGTAATTTCTAACCCAAAAAAACCAATCGAAAAAACTTTGAAGATTGACTAGATCACAACTCTCTGCAAGCGCTGAGCATTTTTTTTTTTGCAATGTGAGTACAAAGCCTTTCGCGAATTTTCCTCAGACTCTCAGTAATCATTCGATACTTCAATTCCGTTGATTGCAAGACTAAAGTTTCTTTTTCGGAAAAAAATTCTTTGGTTCTTAGAGTAGAGTAGCAGCGAAATAAGATCACATATCATACTAGACGCGCACCATTTCCGCACTTTCCTCAGACCTTCAATAATCATGAGATAGCTTTAATTTCTGTAAATCTGAAGCTATGATTTTGTCTTCAAAAAAGCATTCTAAATCTGCTTTAGAGCAGAATAAAACCACGTTCCACACTCGACGCACGTGTTCCGCACGGCTATTAGGCTTTCATAGCGGGTTTATTTGGTGATATAAAATGGGGATGAAAAGCGTCATACGTACAGAACGATGGAACAAAATTTTTCCTACAGGTTCTCTTACGAAAAACGCAGAAATTCCTACGAAACGGAGAAGAATCTTCGGCACCACGCCACTATCGAAATCCAGTTTTTCAAAAAAGAAAGCTAATTTGTGTTAAGATTAGTTTAATTTTACTCTTAATACTGACAAATTAGAAATACCGACCACGGTTGAGACGTAGGAGGGCCGAAATCTTTGACTGCTTTCAACAGTGATTCGAAAGCACTGCCACCTCTGATTAATTGACGCCACGTAGATTCAACTAGGTACTATTTCATGTCATTAGAATGCAATGCCTTTCCGTCGTTTATTGGGCCATTTTGCTAATATACTTACACTCCTTCGACCGTTCGAGTAGGGAAATCTGTGTCTGGACCCACAAAACTATAACGGTGCTTGAACTTGAAGTGTTCAAAACCCGATATCCTTTCCTTTCCGATATCCATTTTTTTTTATACTCTCCAGAAATCGGAACACATAGTCGAACCGACGGCACTGTTGTCTTCGACAGCAGCCAACAAGGTTGATGCCTTGATCCGATTTCTCTATAAGAACCACTGGCGTAGTTCGTGACAAATTTCTCCAAAGATTCATTGTTGAGAAAGCAAAGGACCAGCATTGTTCTTTCGCCTCGTGAACAGCGACATCCCTAACTCCGCAATTTTACCAATGCTACCATTTCTCCCCGCACACTGACGAATTACGCCTTTGGCAACGGTTTCATACATGCAGTGGTTCCATTCCGGCAGTTGCAGTGTGGTTCAAGCCAAGTTCATTTTTGCACCAATCAGTCGACGTGATCCCTTTGGACCACCGCTAAAAGAATTGAACAGCAAATATGAAAGGCAGAGAAATCCTCTTAGATCATTTTCCAACTCTAATGTTGACTCGGACGTTGCACTTGTGGTATTGACGATATTTTGAAAAAAAAAAAAGAGTAGAGCCTCATTTGACGATCATTCTTGCAGAGACATTCGGTTGGTAGCACTCCATGTTCTTGCAAAAACACTACTGATCCTTCTTCAATACCCGGCATCGTAGAAATGTTCATAACAGTGAAATCGACGATAGCCCTGAGACAATTGAAAAGTCAACTGGCGTGTAGCGTTTCGCAGTAATAACGAATTGATCAATCCCGCAGAGCGATTCCCATGTGGTGCGCGATTTTTGTTCTATTTGAGGCTTTTTTCTAAGTTTTGAAGAAAACAATCAGATATAACTTATGACTATGATACTATGATGATACAGGATTTTCTCCACAAATTCATGTGCTTTTAGTGCATGAGCTTAAATTTAGACTTAGCAGTGGATTTATTTGGCAATTTAGAATGAAAATAAAGAGCTCTTACCCATGAAACGACAGAACATATTTCCCTCCACCATTTCAATACGGTAAACTCAGAAACCTTAGCAAAACGAAGAAGAAACTTCCGAACAAATAAAAATATGCGCGATAAAAAGCGTCAACTGTGAAACTCGATTTCGTCTTCAGTGCAACAGTGCAAAAAAAAAGCCTTTTTCAAAAACCAGGTAGATCAAAAGCACCTAACTTTCAAATGACTTCTAAGCCTAAAGAAAAATCCAAGCCAGCAAAAAAGGTCGCTACAAAAAAATCGGTTAACGGAAAAGTACCAAGAAGAAATCTTGATGGAAAATCAAAAGAATTCTTATAAACTAATGCACGTGCTGAAACTTTATCTAGAGGCGAGGGCGACGTAGTGGTAATGATGAAGTTCACTATGACACTGCAGCATCATATTAGTGTCAAAGAAGTGGTTGAATAATAAAATTTTATCGACTGCTGATGAATACTTTTTCTGCCAAAAGACAAGCAACATCAAGGTTCTCAGTTGGAGATACATTATCAGTAAAATTAATAGTTACTAGGAGTATGATGACACTGTTAAAGGCAACTTCTAGAGGCATTCACTGCTCGCCACAGAAATCACATAGCCTACCCCTTCTCGCAATAGCTGCTACCAATGATACTCACCAAGTTGTTTTTCTCCTAATCGATTCGCCCAATGGATTATATCCGGTTAGACGCTGGGTAATGAGCCACGCTTCAACTGCCAATTAAGGAGCGAACCAGAGAGCACAAATTATCAAATATTAAAAATCGGCCAAAAATTATTTAATCAACCACCTTGTTAGAAGTGGTATGATGTTTTTTCTTACATATGCAGTAATGTTGAGTGATATGTAGAATTTTGAACCTCGACCAAGATCTGAACCCGCGTCTCATTCTTTTCGGGGCGCGTGCTACTCTACTGGTGCTATGGCTTTGCAGTCACTCCTGCTTGACTGCTTCTGTTAACAATCAACCGTCAGCGGTATAGCCTAGTAAGCATACACCGACATTAAATCCATTTACTTTGACAGATATGAGATCTACGAAATCAGCAAAAATCGTTTTCGCTTCCGCAAAGAGTGAAACGCGGGGTCGGCCTCCCGCCTAAAATTCAAAGTTCTGCATATCACTCAACATTGCTGGGTACGACGTATTTCTTATGTGGGTACTTGACTGCATCCAAATAACTCGATTTTGACAACATCCCGTACTCTCACAGCAAGCAAATGTACGAAGCTGTCAGCATGTGAACGATACTTCTCAGACTTTACAGATACACCATATCCCAAGATCAACTATCAACTGACTTCGTATAGGGTGAATGCTTGTAATGAGTTTTCACCTCCTTCGGCTATGAGTTTCTTGAGCATATGCATGTCCATTCGACTCTTCCAGAGTATGAAGAAGACAAAAGCGTCGAAACACTTCGCCACTATTATTGTACTCAATCAGCATTCGTTTTATTTGAATGCCACTTGCAATGGTATGATGTTATAGTATACCCAATAATGTGGAGTGCTGTGCAAAGACATTTGCGTCAGCCGGAATTCGAACCCAGATCTCACTCATTCCGGGAGCGTATGTTAATCGTTGCACCACCGACGCTCGTTTTTGCACAGCACTCTTTTTTTTTTCTTTTCTTCTTTGCACTCGGAAAGAGTGAGATCTGGGTTCGAACCCCGGCTGACGCAGATGTTTTTGCACAACACTCCACATTATTGGAAATATAATTGTACTGTACTGTACTAAATTGATTATACTATTAGCAGACTCGTGTCCGCTGATCAAGGAGTACGCACTCGGATACAGCATAGCCTTAGTGACAGAAATTGAAACGAAACTAAAAGAGTAAAAACGTAAAATCACTGTAGTTATCAAAGAGAGCTCATGCAGAACAAGGAAGTCAATCAGTACCTCGTAGCTTGAAGTCTTGAACTGCGAGCGCTCGTTAAAATAGGAGGGAAGCAATAAACACTATATGCGAATCGACACCAGGCGGGAGATGAGCTCGAGCTTCACCTATAAGGGAAGTGCACGGTACCACTACAACACTAAGGTCGCCGCTTTGCTAGCAGTTCTTCGCTATATAACCTATTGCAACTGTCAGCAACTAACCTTTAGCGGGTTTGATATGGGATGCACATATCAGCATCAACCCGTTGGGAACGGCACTAGAAATCAGTGCGCGCACAGCAAAATGCAAACGGCGTGCAATTTCCCTCATTCGTCATGGTTTTTTCGATTCGGGAAAATTTTTAGATTATTGTTATGCTGTCATATACAATTTACTATACACGCCCATTTTTTCTGAGCGTTTTTAACGCTTATAAGTGAAAAACACTAATTTACCACGTGATTATACTGTCCTTAGTAATTGCTCATTTGCTACAAGTTAACAAAGGATATCACTATATGAATCTTTGAGTTTTGATAAACTTCATTATATACGATGCCCAAAAGTCATAACAGTATGTCATCATGTTGCCAGATTATTTTTAGTTTTGAGCGAGATCTATAGAAACAATCGAGACTAGAATATGATCTATTCTACCAGCCGCGAACACTCGACTGTGGTTACAGCAGTGTCGGGGAATTTTGACACCTACTTGTGGTGATCTATTATTCGACGTTGATTCCTTTGTATAGGGGTATATCTTATGGGATCGGCTGAAATGAGGAAGACTGCGTAATTATAAACCAGACTTTGTTCCGTCGCTCTACGGGTATCAGTATATTATTTACCTATTTACAATTTAATGTAAACATTTTTCGGCTATGCAACTCATGCCGACGTACATATCTCTTGATTTTGCATGTTTAACGTAATTTTTAGTTGACTGCCCTTGATATACTCGTTGCAACCTTTGCCACCGAGCATGCCACTTAGTCCGCTTGTTTCCTTTCAAGTTTAGTGCCCTCAAGGCAAGTCCCTGTACCGCTCTCAATTTCTAAATTCTCAAAAAAAAAACCTCGATGTGACCACATGGAGGTGGCTGTGGTTGTCCGCGTGTAAACCACAGACTTTACCTTGTCAGCCTAATTGCTTTCTAGGGGTATGCTCCTTCACTTTCAACGCATGTACAGATAGATTTTGTTGATTTTCACAAGATATTATGATTTTAGAGGCGCCATGGTCAAGTAATTGTGAAGCTCGCCGCGACGAGCGTGGAGCCGAGTCCACCCTTCAGCCCTTTCCGGCACTCAACGACAACGCCTTATGAAACGTTACAGGCGGGCTATCCTCGAGATGGCAATGAGATTTGTTTAACCAGTACTCTACGACGCTAAAGAAGACTGAAAAAAAGAACTGATTATTAGAAGTACTGAGATCTGTACAGTAAAAAAAAACTGTAAAGACTAGTCAATAAAGTGTCTAAAGAATTTATAAATCACATGTACAAAAAGGAATCACATACTTTATGTCAAGAAAGAATTTAGATCTGTCAAGGCTTAATTAACTCGCAATGTGGTATGAATCAGAAGACGTGCATATAATCTAACATCTCTTCCCAATACTCTACGCATATACGTTTCAAGTGAATGAAACATTGTATGAGACACTACGAAAGACACCCACGCCAGAAATTTTGGAAACAAAACATACAGCGTAGCTGTGTAGAAGTTGGCATACCAGTGGGAGGATCCTTAAGATACAGTTCCTTTTGTCGTTTGTCCATTTGAACACGAGAAACAATCTTTCCTTTATCAACCTGAAAGCACTTTACAATGCCTACAAGAGCACAAAGTTTGAAAAAAAAAAAGCAAGAGCACCTAAGCTGAGATTCCAATTGCTGCTTTTGAGCGGCCTGATTGAGGTACTGTGACAATTCCCTGCTCGGTATACGACCTCGGAACTTTTCAGTTACATAGATGCATAGCTGTAAATCAGGATATTGGAACAATTATAGCGGATGAAAAAAGTGCAAAAAGCAAACAAATAGAGGGCAATATAAGAGATGAGGAAACTTTGAGGTTACCAACCTCAGTACAGTTATCTGGAAGGGCTCTCAAACTCTCTATATGTGCACATGAATGGTCGGCTTACTTCCAAGAATGACAAAAAGCGCATCAATCACTTTCTGTTTCTGTTCACTGGCTTGATACCTAAAAATAGTTCATGGCCTGCTAGTAGTGAATACAAAGGGTTAACAAGAAAAAAAGAGTGGTACTCGGAAAATGGAGCCTTCAAAATGAGAGAGACAATGCCATCAGATTCAGCGTACGCCGACGTTCGATTGTACCCAATGCCCTAAACGACAACAAAATACCTATTTTCAAGAGTCAAAGCAGTCCACAAATGCTGAGTGATTGCGAGTCTATCCACCCGCAGTCGGCAGTTGGACCCGCTTTTCAGCGCGAATAACAAGGCAACGCCGCGATTTCGTTTTTTAGTTAGAATCTTTTTCTTTCTTTTGCCAATACGATTTCCTTGACATGCTTGTACGTTTGGTTTATATGAGGAGAAAACATATATAATTAGAGAACAATAGATGGTTTGTTAGAAATAATAATTTGAGTTGCAAGCGATGTAAGATCACCGAAAATTTTCAACAATTTCCCAAATTATTAGTGTACTTCAAAAGTTGAGACCTATGTGGGGATATAAAACAGTCTTTATTCTATCGCTCTATATGCAGTAGATTTTAATTTCACGTTCTGTTACCATATAGACCTGTTAAGCAATTCAAACCACGGGTTAACTAATTCGAGTGTGAAACGTAATCTTCCTTTCACTCATTCCCTACTCTATAAAAACTCTTTCGAAAAGAAAATTTGGTTTGCAGAATCCTCAAGATTCGAGCTATCGAAGGACTACAAGAAGCTTATTGAAAAGCCATCTAAAGACCCCAGCCGAGCAAACAAAGCAAATCGAGTGTAAAATATGATTTACTTTCGTCACTACAGAGCACAAAGGCGCCCATTTCAAAAAATCAAACATATTAGTAGAATCCCCGGAAATTAGGCTTTCGAATGGTTATGAAAATCTGGACGAGAAGCTCTGTCCAATAAAAAAAGCTCTAAGCAATTTTACATCCAAGAAGATGCACGCCCATCCGCAATGGATCCAACTCCCACTCAGGGGGTTTAGTTTTGCATATCACTCAGCTCCCTTTTATATATAAACATAACCTCATTATCCATTTAATTATTTATTTGTTTACACGACCCGTCACTAAATTTTTATTGTGCGGATACCAATACTTCTGGCATTCGATTTGTTCTTCCTCTTCTTAAATGAAATAGAATACTGGTCGAGCATGTTTATATGCATTCTCGAGAATAGCCTGGCTGTGGCGTTCCATAGGACTTTCTCGCTGACTGCCGGAGAGGGCCGAGGGTGGAGCTCGGCTCCAAGCGCCGCGAGGAGCATCTCAACCACTCGGCGACGGCGTCCCACAACTTCGTACAATCGCTATAGAAATGTTAAAAGACTTCTCGTAATGATCTACGGAATGTTTCTCGTCAGAAATATTCTCAACTACTTATTTTTATACGGAGAGATGCTTTTATGCTTGTAGACATTACATTCCAGTCGACTATTTTTAGACCCCGTTATAAGCATTCAATATCCCTCGTGAGAATGATTAACCCTTTGGGGACCACCGTTGACAGCAGGCGGCGTCGCTCTGGTCGCAGGTAAGCAGCACTTGCAGGTCGATCGCACCAGCAGATGCTGTCGCCTTGCCCTGAGACACGACGGTCCCACTACAGAGGATAATTGGGGACGCAATGTCGCGCGACGTGCTGCGTTTCGTAGCAGATGGTCTACAAATGGTTTATGCCTTTTCAAGCTTGATATTTCAGTGGCCTACGTAAGTCCGGCACTTCGTCCGTTTCATCAGAGCCACACGCGCCACACTGAGCCCTTCTCTGTAGCAGGGATGGGAGACGTTTATGAAGATAACACGTGATTGTGGCTATTCGCATCCCTGCTATAAAAATACGATTCAATGTAGGCCCTACGACTCTGATAAAACGGGCGATATCGTCAAAATGTACGTAAGCCACCGACGTACCAAATTCGAAAAGGCTTTGAACATCCTCACAAACTATGTTTTATGCTTCTCTAAAATACAAAATACTACTGTTTACCTTTATACGATGAAATGGTCCAAGCTGAGAGTACTGCACTGGTTGCTGGCCATCTTTGTAATAACCGCAACCAACTCCCATAGCAGCGGCTAACTGATTCAACTTTGCGATCATCTCATCTCGTTCGTCACCGAACAACTCAACTTTTGTAAGGGAACGAACAAGTGCATCCGAATCCTAAATTCCTTCAAAGTAGACTATTTCTCGAAGAAGATGGAAAAGCTTCCACCAAGTCGGACGCTTAAATCACCTGTAGAATCCCTTGGAATGTTTGTTTAGTTTCCACAGCTGGCTGTGCTGTGACTGCAGACCCAAACAATCCACCGGTCATCGGCTTTGACCCAAACAGACCTGTTCCTCCACTGCTGCCAAATCCAGTCGTTGCTGCTAAATGGGAACGGCTACAGAAAGGAACAATAAAAGGCAGAAAGAAGATTACTATCTGTATAAAAATGGATACATACGTTTAGAGAACAGCCCGCCAGTTGTTGATGACCCGAAGAAACCGCCAGAAGTGGTAGTGGTGGTTTTTGTACCAAAAAGGCCACCAGAAGTTGTCGTCGATGTCCCGAAAAGCGATGTTGTGGTACCGGATTGTGGAACGCTGCCAAATAATGGTTTCGCTGTCGACCTGAAAAGCCTCTTGATCAACAACTAGAGAGAATTCGTCTCGAAAAAGTTATAGTAAAAACCAAGGACTCGAAAGACTAACGTAGTTGTGGTGGCTGAACCGAAAAGTGAAGGGGCCGATGTCGTGGTGGCTGACGAACCAAAGAGCGAAGGGGTCGAAGTCGTTGTCGCGGTTGACGAACCGAAAAGCGATGGAGCCGCCGTGGTTGTGGTTGAACCAAAGAGTGACGGCGTTGAAGTCGTTGTCGTAGTGGTGGACCCGAAAGTGAAGCCCGAAGACGTACCACTCGTAGCCGTCGTTGATCCGAATAAAGGTTTACTACTGCCGAACAAACTCATCTCTTGCTGTAAAACGATAATCACCTAAACATGGAAAACATGAAAAGACATAGAAGGAAAATTTTGGCAACAAAACAGCGCGACACCAAAGTTCTTCCCTTCGAAAAAGGGAACAATGCTGAAAACATGACATACAGAAAAGTCATACAACGATGTGAACAATATTTAGGAGCACGATTTCGGATGTTTCACTTTGGTGGATGCAGGAACTCACTTCGCGAGTAGCTAGTGCTGCTCGTGCGGGTGATTCCCCCTGAAAATTACGGCAATGATTCAACGAACGCCCTGGAGAACGCCTCAGCCTGGCTATCCTCGAGATTGCAAAGGGACCTGCCCTATCATTATTCTATGACGTCATGCAGAAGACGAAATCCTCAGGCAAGAAATTTTGAAGGACACGAATCGGAGTCTAGAAGTATTGGAACCCACCAACACAATGTGAAGGGTCGTATGAAATTACTAAAGTAAAAAAGGAACTGAATAGTCCAGCATTGACTGAGGTTTCTCGAGTGAGGGCACTTCTATAACTGCCTAGCCAATTCTATAGCGAAACATGCCCTCTTGGTTAAAGAGGATGAAGCATAGAGGATCGACTTCATTAAGCATCGTTTGAGATAACAGGATGCATATCTGGCCCTCAAATTGGTCCCTTATCTGGCCCTTACCGATGCTGGAGGTATGTTGGAGGCTTAGCGACCTCTGAGCACGGAAACGATCTATCGACCACCGATTGATTGACCACGTGTGAGCCGCAGAACAGCTCTAGCCACTGCGCTCCTTCTGAACCCCTTTACAAAGGAAAATCAAAGGAAAAGAAATAGCGACCACAAAAGAGAGATTCGAAGGTCGAGACACGTGTATGGGGCTCTATAAGTCAGCCCACCTTGACAGAGCACATGATATGCGTGGCTCAAAATGATTGCAAGGCATATTGAAATTTGAGCTGTGGTCTTAAGAAAACACTCGAAACAAAAGAAAAGATTTGCCAAAAAAAATAAATTATAGATTGATTTCCTGGCCAATGCGCCAGGGCACTACTGATAGCACCTGAGTGGCAAAATTTGGATTCGAATCGTAAGAGTGCTCGCAAAGCGGTGGCACCGGTAGAGTAGTGGTAGCACGCGCCCGTGGTAAGGGTGATACGCGGGTTCAACTCTCAACAGAGACCGGGTTTTGCGTATCACTCAATCTTCTCAAATGAATTCGAACTTTGGAAACCACCACGAACGGTATATGGGTTACTCGCGTGGAGTCCGACGACAATGCAAGCATATTATTGAAAAAATTGGAAAGACTGAGTTAAGAAAGGTAGGCTAACTTTAACAGATGACCTTCGCAACTGGTCTTTTTCAGTCGAATTTCTATCAGGGTTAGAAAATATCAACTAAAGAATATCCATCTAAGAAAATTGAGTGGCATACAAAAAGCCGACTTCAGGTGGGAGTTGAACTAGCGTTCCATCCTAATCGCGAGTTCGTGCTACCACTATACTACACCAACAAGGCCACCACTTTGCAAGCACTCGTTCTTCAATCAATCAAAGCCGCCAGCGATCAACGCTTAATGGGTTTGGTCTGGTAAGCACATATCCCATGTGCGTACCGACACGTATATATATATGCATGTATATACGTATATACACACGTACATATATACACATGCTCGCTCATGTATATCCACGTATATATATATATATATATATATATGCATATATGTACAACTCAAATTTTTTTGAGTCGAAATATTCATCTAAGAAGACTGAGCGGTATGCAAAAATTCGACCTCAAGTGGGAGTTGAACCCTTATAGTTCTCACCGTTATTCAGCTAAACCCGTTCTTAATTAACCCTTTCGAGACCGTAGGCCCACGACCTCTGCATCTCAAACTACCAGTGTGCCATTGTTAGACGCAGCACGCTGGGGGCCAGAGATGAAGAACAGGTGGAGCAAAGCGCGCAGAACTGCCAGTTAGAGATGCAGAGGCCCTGGGTCCGCGGTCTTGAAAAAATTGAAAACGTTTGGTTATTAACTGAAGAATTCGATATGATATGGTCGAGTATGGCAAGACTCTGAGGGCGAAATCGTCGAAATATCAACCATAATGAGAAAGAAGAAAGTATACCAATTTAGCACAAGAAAGATTAAACAAAGTTATATTCGTTGTTGATTAAGCCATTAGAATGAAACTGCTAAAAAATAACATTCAAAAAGTCTGAAAATAAAGCGAGAAACAAAAAAAATTCAAAACAAGGAACAAAAATAAACCCAGATTTACCAAGAATAAATCGGAAGATAACCCTTCAAAGGCCACTGGGCACGTTTCGTAACGAGCCGCGCGACGTCAACCCTTGCCAGGTTATTGCAATGGCGACGTGGCGCGTCTCGTGGGAAACCAGGCACAGATAGCCAGTCAGACGTGCATGCATCAGACATGCAGACGCTGCCTGTCTGGTGAATGCCGTGCAAGCGACGACGCGACGCCGCTTGCCTATCAACGGTGATCCTTAAAGGGATATAAGAGATTATTACACTTGACAACAACAAGAGAACAATGCGACACGATACTGCTGAGATCCAAACGACGCTAGCGGAGAGTTGTGGCCCCGACAATTTTTTTCAACCCAGAGCCTTGGCGTGTCTTGTAATTTCTTATTTCTAGAAAATCAAGAGAAAAACTACTTTAAAATTTGATGGGACCACAACTCTCCACAAAGAGCAAAAGATTTTAACCCTTTCACATTTAATTTAACCCTTTCAAAAGCACCAGTTGTTATCGCCGCCACGCCCCCATGCTAATCGCAGCCCCGGCGCTTGATTTTTCGTATTTTATGAGGGTTTTTTTTTCACCGTTTTGAGCACAAATCCGGGGTTTCTTGTGATATTTCGATATCTTAACACTTCCTCTATATATTGGTAAGCTTTTAGTGCAAAAATATTGTTTATATTTGAGAGAAAAAAAACTCTTTTTATACGCAATCACAGTGATGTTGGCATTCTCGCAATTGTAATGCGTTTTTCAGAGAAATAAATGGTATAAATCTATGGTTTTGATATACTTTGCTATAGACAATACCTAAGAGCTATATGAGAGTGAAAAATCGGAAAACAATCAAATAGCATGTCAAAGAAAAGCTGTTGCGCAGCGCATGAGATACGAAACAAAACGCAGTTCTTGTTAGCCATTCTTACGGCGCATTAAAAAACCTACATTTGCTATCCAATCCGAAACTAGGTCTATAAACCCAATGATGTAAAGTGGTGTTCAAAAACGTTTGCGTTAGCCGGGATTTGAACCCAGCACTTACTCTTTCCGAAAACGAGCGTCGCTGGTGCAACGGTTTAGCACATGCTCCCTGAAAGAGCAAGAAGATCTGGGTTCGAATCCCGGCTGACGCAAACGTTTTTGCACACCACTCTACATCATCACTGGGTTTATAGAAACATCATAACACCGCAACAGGCGGTCAAATAAAGATGATTTCGGACTGAGTTTATATTTAGACTCGCTAATTCTCAAGCTATCGACTAATTAATAAAACCATGGCGAAAAATCTTTGATACGTGAAAAGATCAAGGAAACACGAGGGCAAATCACATTGCGCATTATGAAAAAAAAAACGCAGTTTTCGCTTCACTATTACAGTTCATTGGAAAAACGTTTCAAAAAGCCAAGCATACCATCAGAACCGCAACTTCTTCGGCTATCGAAAGGCAACTCAAAATCCAATGAAAAGTCTATGGTCGACGAGAAAACCGCGAAAATTCGCGTGTACCTTTGGTGGTGCACGCGGTCCTGAAGAGGTTAATTTGATGGCAGCGCTATAATGTCATACGTATATATCGAAGAATGATGAGTGGTATGAAGAAGTCGCCACCTCGGGGAGGGAGTCGAACCCGCGTCTCACCCTTTGCGGAGAGCGCCTCACGCCACTTCGCTCCCCCGAAAGAAGCAAGGCACAAGTTCAATTCCGCCCTTCGATTCTCAAAGCTTTGCATATCACTCAACATTCGTCGAGATTCAACGACAAAGAGAACAAAAGAACGCCAGGCCAACACCGCCGCCCATCAGAACACTTGTTCGCCAAAATGTGACCTCAACGTCATTTTGCCGTAGTTTCAGGAGTTCATTCTGTAATTTCACACATGATACGCATACGCTCGACGACAACGACATTGATGGACACACGTCCCATTGTGACTTTCAATGGCTGCCAGTACTTGACCTTTAAGGCCATAAGAACCCTAAAACTCTCGGCCTTGGTCAGCAAGGGATGAACCATTGGACTGCATGCATTGGATTCCATTCGTAGCATCGTCAGAGGTGACTGAATAAGGGATATCTGGGGGTACGATGACTCGCGGGTGGCCTACCGAAGCAGCAATTCAGTGCTGATATCCTGTACATTTCGACGAGTACTTATATTTTAGATGGCAGTAAGTAAATATTCGACGTCATTCGCTTGAGAAGGATTTTTCGTAGGAGTGTTAGCAATCATTCGAAAGCTTAAATCTCTGGCTGGCGCGGTACGTGGTCCGTTTTTTGAAAAAGCCTTTTTATAACGCCATAGCATTCGAAATAAAATTCTGTTTCACACTCACTGCGCGCTTTCACCTTTCTCACGCGTATAGTGCGCGGGAAGCACGAAAAGCATATGAACGTGTAGAGAAGATCTCGTAGTTTTTGAGTCAATCGTTTTGTATGGAGTTTCTTTCAAAGCCGAGAAAAATTCTCAATTGAAAATAAGTTGCACCCCGTATGTCTAACGCGTCAGGGCATCGATCGATCGGCCCGCTTCGGCTCGTAGGTTGGCTGGTAAACAAGCTCACTGACTATCTGAAACCCCAAAATATTTTCCTTGGTACACTTTATCCAAACGGTTATTCTCAGATATTGAACAAATTATGGAAGTCATTGAAACTTAGGCTATCGTATGAGTACTAATAGCCTAAAGAAAGAGCCCTGTCAGGCGAGGAGTAAAACACGAAAGTTTTCTTTCTCCTACACCGATATTAAAAGAGTTTCTCCAAAAAGCAAACACATTTTTCAGTTATTTGAGACTTGTGCTATCGAAAGAGTACTAGCAGTCTAAGGAAGGAGTTTTATCCAGCGAAATTTACGCGAGGTAAAAAAAAACGTGTAATCGTCTTGAACACATTTCTATCTTGGATTTTATAGCGTTTTTGATCAAGGCTTTCATTAACCGGCCACGTAAGGCTGCAGCCAGAGATTTAAGCTTATGAATGATTACTAGCACTCCTATGATAAAATCCTGGAGTTTAAACGTTCAGTTGATTAATTGCATGAGAGTGGTAGGAAGGAGATCAAACTAGCTAACAGCTCATCATCTTGCAGTTGCAGTTATAATAATAATAGTATCAGTACTAATAGTAGTTGTCGTTGATGACTAAGCCTGTAGCCCGAAATGTCAGTAAAAATTTATTCAGTAAACGTTTCGACTCGTTTTGTCTTATTCAGAGCCGATGGTTCGACGATCGTCCACTGTCGTTCGTCCTCCTTGTGACACTTCGTCTTCCTCTCAATCGAGTTTAACTAATAGTAATGATAATAGTGACAAGACAAATAACAATATCAATAAAAGGATTAAAGTAGAAGCTTTTGGCGTTGATCAATCCCTGAGGGATGCGCCATGCATTCGCCTTCAATTCTTAACTTCGTTCGAGATGATTGAATGCATATCTGGCCTTTACAATGACTCGCGGTGGGCTCCCGCTGTATCGAGTGAGTGTTGCTTATCCTCTATCCGAGACAAGTCTAAGACCAGTCTGTTACCAATTGATCGACCCCAAAGGTATGGAGGCTTGGTGAGCCATGAGCGCGAGTCGAACCATCGACTTTGTACGCGATGCAGAGCGCCTCTAACCACTGTGCCCACATGTGCTCATCAGTAGTAGCACTAGCTTTAATGAACATAACAACACAGTCTGCACTCATCGGAAAAACCGAAAATTCCCACGCAATCTTGCATTCCTGATCAAAAACAAAGTGTATGTCCTTGTATATAAGTAAATTAACTATTTTACATCACTGACTAATCTAAATGTTTCACTTCTTTCCAAAGCTGCGAAAATGTAAAAATAATGAACGAGTACAAATGTCCTCGTTTCGCTATTGGTTGGCTGAGGTGCGCCAACCACGACTGTGTACATAGCGCAGGTACAGTGTGTGGTGTTGCCGTACTACATGATGCTGGTTCAGTTCCGTGTCGGTGGCTACGCAGTGGAATGGCCGTGATGATAGCACTAGAGTCTCAGAGTGTTCATGATAGATAAACATAAGCTCGAATTCTCTGAGTTATTCCGCATAGTCACTTTGCTTCCGAATTCTTGGATTTGGATTTTGATGAGAAGATTATCGTCTAATCACTATGACACCAATGCTGTCTAGAAGAGTAGTTACATAACGCAGGATTTTTCGTCCATCAAAAATTACATTCCAGTGAAAGAGGTTGTATTTCATATTGTTGCATTATCCAATGTTTAACAAAATTTCGGTGACGTTCGAATATTAGCCAGTTTTCGAAAGACCGACTTCCCTTGAACTTCGGCATGTTGGTAATATGAAAACGAGAGAAAAAGGAAAAGATTATCATATTCGAGTGCAAATTTGAAAATCTATAATTTATTCAGGATTATTTTCCGTGTTATATATACCGAAACATGCAGAATTCGTTTGGATCTCTATCAGAGCAGAGATCACGGTGACGTAGTCGAAACCCTTTGTGAACACGGAAGTCCTTGGAATAAGGACATTTTAACTCATCTGTCCTGTTCCACAGCACTGTAGACTCTCTACCATGAACAACGGCCTCAACTATAGGTCAATAAATAAATGCTGAGTAGATGCTTGTAGCGATGAGATAAAATGTCGGTAGCCTACGTCAACCACTTCACGAAAAAAAGTGAATACTTTCAGTCGTTTTTGTTGGTTGAAAGTTCTTCTAAAGGATGTTCCACTTTTTTCACACCCAAACTTACAAGGTCCGCTGATTTGTGGGATAGCTCGTCTATCGAATCACATCTCGTCACGAAGAGTCATTACAATGAATTATAGAAAAGTTCTGTGGTATTGCCTAAAAAAATGACTCATATGCAAAAGTTTTGTGCGAATTTAGGCTCATCGGAAAACTCGTTTTCTTGCGCAACGCACAATATACCATTTGTCTTTACAGCCTTCAAATTGGAACTCTCTAAGGAGGAAATTCTCCGCTGCCCCACTTCCACTACAAATCAGATGTCAACGCTCCTGAGACTCATCGACAAATCTGCAAGGCATATGATGACGACCTTTACGAAGTTCAGCTCAACGTTAGTTCAAGATATTCCACAACAAAGGAGACCAACTGAACAACCAACTAAGAGAGGGACGTCCACGAGAAGTTGATCGCCAATTACTCGTTGATCGGACTGGAGAAGATTTATCGATGAGTTGCTGGATGTTGGTCGACGAGTTTGATGATTGAACGACGATTTAGCACATTCTCCACTGAACCGACAAACAATGCCCGAAGTCCAAATCGGTCCCACACGAACTGGTGTACAAACAAATTTTTCTTATGCATTTTGAAAGCGCGGCAGATCATTTTCAGCAGTATACTAGTAGTCATGTGGAATGGGTTATCGTACCTTCATAGCAACTCGATAACATCCGAAAGAGATCAGTCACGATGACGTCTCAGTGGATTATAGAATTTTTCGTGTTAACGTACAAAATCTATTTCACGAAGATGATTTCTTGAGGTCGTCAAGTTCCCAAAAAATTTTGCACCCTTTACTCTGCCCTTCAAAGCAAGGATGGTGCTCGAGTTTCTCAACAAGGCATAGAAAATGCTTGAGTGAGAGCAGCTCAAAAAAGGTTTGCATTTTCGAGGAGTGCAAAGAAGAATAAATAATCTACAAAGACGATGACCACAATAGCCATTGTTCGGCTGAGTTCTTCAGTCAATATAGAAAAAACAAGGTTTAGAACGAAAAAAATAAAGAAAGTAGCATATGTATCTCTTCAACACTGAACAACAGCCACATAGCTAGAATTTAGTAACCGTAATAGGACGTGTCATATTCGCTTGGTAGGATACTTTGTCTAGAGAAACTCTGATCGGACGGCTACACCATGTGAAAAGAAAACTGTTGATGAACAAGTAGGATCATGCTGCGTCCTCAAAGAAAGTAGTGACAAACGGTGTCTAGAAAGACTATCAAATTACTGAATCAAAGTGTTCTTGGATGAGTGACAGCCCTATGTAAAATCACTTCTTTTCAAAGGCCTTGTAAGCTTCTTCTCTCAAACATTGCCAGTTTTATTAGCTGCCATTTTTACTCATAAATTGCAGATTCCTAAGAGCAGGGCTACTTCACTGCGTCAATGGTTTCTATTGACTATAAACCAGACTGTTTGAATCCAGCCCTTAAAAAAAAACGAAAAGAAACAGATTTGTGCGCTAAGTCACGTTACCGGCCCAATGCGCCGAATTTGCATTCAGAGAGTCGTTTAAGAGCTCACCGTCCGAAGTATGATTTGAAAGTTTCACGATGAAGTTGAAGAACTTAACGGATAGTTATAGATCTGATTTTCTGACAACTGAGGATAATTTATTGACCGCTAGATTATAATGGGAGTAGAAAACTAGGCAGACCAATATAATATTGCCCTGTACTTCTGAGAACCTAGAAATATAGCAGTTGTCTCAGAAGGTCGACAAAATATACAACGAGCTATAGTGTTTGGGACGAAAATTAACCAACTAACGTTACTGAACGATACCGCACATTGCGCAGTCGAGTTTGTAAAAGTTGATGAAGTCATCGAGTTATCGTTCTACCACATTCAAAGAGTTTTTTTTTTTATTGAAAAAGCAACATTTCTACAAAGATTCTAACAGCAAGGTGCTAAGTACTTGTCCAACAACCATACCGCTGCTTATAGAGTGCTGAACAAGATTCGTGGCGCCCAGAAGGACCTTTCCACTAAAAATATTGACAACGTGCGTTACTCTTTAGGTTTGAATTGCGTAGTCGCCGCCAAGTACGTAAATAACAATGGAGATTAGACGCGATGGTGTGTGCGACGAATGAATGGTCATTAGCTTCGTAATGATTGTAGGAATGCGAAGAACCCTTCTACTTAAATTCAATGTTTTTCAAGATTCCAAAAAAAATCCGTTAAGATCACCACAGCTTTTGGATTTGCTGTTAATCGCATGGCCGACATTTTTATAAGAAAAACGGCGTGATACCTTTCGCTGAACATTCTCTTATAAATCATTTTGTACACAGTTTCCATATTATCTGCTTCATTCTAGACCTCTACTTCTGAAGCGTAATCTCGATTTTCGATTTTTGAATCGAGTTTTATAACAACTAAGAAAAACTGAAAGATAACTTTTCATACATGACCCGTCATAATATCTACTGTGCGGATCCCAACGTTTTCCTCTGATTCGTATCTTTATATTCATCCTCAGCTAAGGTCTTCAAACTTACTGCACGCTGTTCACGCTGCTGTTTGAGGATTTCGTTTTTTATTGATGTCGTAGAATGTTGGATGAGACTGTTTTCTTTGTAAAATTGAGAATAACCAATCTAAGGCGCCCGTGTAGACTTTACAGAAAACGTTGAATTATTTAATCAAACTTCGCTTTCTGATAACGTAAATCATTACCCACTGAGCTATTCATTAACTCTTATGGTGATTAATGCATTTGAAGAGTTGGGAACTTTACAGATTCACAGAGGAGAATCTCCGTATCGCTTTAATTGCTTATATAGTCCTCGTAAACTAATTTTCGCTTTTCAACTTTGTTCAGAATTGAGCCTTGGGAAAAAATTAAGAAAGAAATGAGCTTTTTCAAAATCAGTGATGCGATTGCTTAAGCTGTAAGCACCAATAAGCCATGGAGGAGAACAGTATTATCTACTGAGACAAATCCCATTTCCAAATACGTGGGCACTATTGCGTCCGTGCGCCATTCAGAAATTCCTTGAATGTACCATTCAGCAGGCCCCTTTTTTAGGCTTTTTTCATTTTTTTCTTTCCGGAAAACTGAAAAAATACATGTTTATGAAACTCAGAGAACTCCGACCTTTTCGTGTTCCACCAAAAATATACGTCTGAAGGGGTACACGTAGACACTACGGTCAATCAGAGAACGCGCTATTAAGGAGAGGCCTTAGGTATTGAAGTGTCTCCGTGCTTGAAACAAGACCTCTGGCCCAGAATGAACTTGGGGAAATTGGAATTTTACCATGAAAGGATGAATATTTTCAACTGGTCTTTTCTCAATAAAGAACTGTTATCTAGAACGACTTCTTTTGCTAAGATTATTTTTCGAAAGTGTTGACTTGCAGCTAAAAGCAGTGAATATTTTCGCTTCTAATGCATCGATCAGTGCATGCCGTCCAGTGATTCAACGAATTCGTGCTGCAATTATGTTATTTTCTCAACGACACTTTTAACAACACACTATTCCGAAATCAATTCATAGTGCGCAATAGATACACTCGTGGTGGTTGGCATGCCTATTCATCAATCGGGTAACATTTGTAGTCGTCTTTTACGCAGAAGTGACGATTCGGGCATTCGTCGTTCACACATGGACCAATGGGCTTCGAATGGGCTCGCACTCTTGCTAAAATTACATTTAAAAAAAAAAAACCTCGCGGAATAACAGTCTAATGATCTAATAACATTTTCTTGAGCTTTTTTATGAGGTGAAAAATGGCACCTATACAGTGCTAAATACCTGTTCGCCACTACATGCTCATGTATCGCGCAGTGCCTTTCGGTTCAGCTAACCTATTGCAGAGGGATATAAACCTTATTCATAGAGGAACCGACGCCGACTTATTTATAGGACCGCATGTCGAGTGATCAACTCACCCGACATTGCAATGACTACAGTCGAGTGCTCATGGCTGGTAGAATGAATCATACCTTTTTCGACTGTTCGTGTAGACCTCGCTCAAAACAATAACAATCTGATAGTCTGATACTATTTTTTTTAGCCTTTTGTGAGGTCCACTTATACGGTGCTAGACACGTGCTTCGTCATTCGTAGAATCTCAATGGAAAAACGGGAAAATACAATAAGACTTTTGAAAAATCATTCAAGCAGATCACAATGTTAAAAGACTTCTCTTGCATGTATTATGGTGATTTACGTAATCAAGTGCAAAAAAATTTGCATATTCTCAACTTTTACCAGCTTTAGCTCCATTTATCTTTCTTTTTCATAACTTCCTTTCCCAAGAAAGTAATTGTTAAATATACAAAAAAGTAGGTATATGACATGAGAAAATTGACTTAAGTGACTGAAATACTCACCCATGACTTTATTCTTATTACTTATGATTTATTTATGGTTTTCTTGCATAAGACCCAAAGCGGTAAGGCCGTTTCAGATTAGCGTGTGATTGGAGTGCGATGCCTACGCGTATCGGAAATCAGTCCATATTCCCGTGGAGCTCACTAATCTTTTTAAGACGGATGATCTCTTGTGCACTTTTCGAAAGGAAAAAGAGAATTTACATGCTAGAAAAATGCAATCTTTTAAAAGGGAAATTCAAGAAATTGTTCATATGTGTATAAACACTATAGCCACCAAACGGTTCAGAATATGTAAACAGATGTAGCAGTAGATAAATTCGGCCGTGACCATTGACTTTGATAGTTTATGTGATCTTTTCAATTCCTCAACTTCCATCGTGAAAAAATGCTTTAACACTTACGTATAGGTCGAAGACAAGCGTTATCGATGCACTGATAAGATTCTGGACAAAGACTGTTCACGCATGGACCGAGTTCCTCAACTGAAATTAGTCTGAAACTCATATACACTTTCGAAACTCTCTAACAGATTTGTGAACTGCACTTTCTAAAGTTTCTAGTCATCCTTTATGCACATGTTTTTATAAATTCTTTCCAGAAATTTTGTGACTACTTGTTAATTTTGTGAATTTAGGGCTCAATCAATTTGATAATCATAGGATTAACCGAGAAACGCTACAAGCCAATCATCTTGATTTCTTGAGTTGCGTTTATTACAAGAACAAAATTTCATACCAGCAACTGTAGCAAGTTCATTGATTGGCTACAAAGCTTTTATATAGAAAATTTGCCATTTTTACACTTCATAGTACTTAAAAGAGATATCGTTCAAACGTTTTGAATCAGATAGCCTTGAGGGATCACCCATCTACCATCGTACCCTCTACTTCTCTGCTAGTGGGTAATTCAACAAAACCCACTCAAATTAGGGTCCGGTATACATTCACCATGAATGCACATGAATCCTCGTTGACAGCGGCCCAGGATACATGGACCAATGGCTTTAGAAGATGCTTGAAATTATAAAGTGCTTTTCTGATTAATGGTATGTCTAAAAGACTCTAAGTGGGGATATTCAAAGCATGAAGGGAAAATCAACGCACATTTCACGGAATCCTTGGTAGCTATTGCACAGACAACTCCAACATATATTAGTAGAGGAAGCATAACGACACCGACTCAAAGTAGAATGACCAGTC
Source organism: Parelaphostrongylus tenuis (assembly GCA_019055375.1). NCBI lineage: Eukaryota > Metazoa > Nematoda > Chromadorea > Rhabditida > Metastrongylidae > Parelaphostrongylus > Parelaphostrongylus tenuis. Next base: position 466,037 of record JAHQIW010003531.1, read on the forward strand.
GACTTGCTTTGTCGATCCGCCCATTTCGCTCAAGTCCGGACCACCTCGCTGTTGTTGTTGAGTACACAAGTCGTCCACTCACAACAATCGGCAAAATAGAACAACAAAGGAGAAGAGCAAAATGACTGAATACACACGCGGCAGCCTTGCACGATTTGACACAGCGAATTACTCTAACTCCGAAAAGTCATAGATGTTAGGATAAGTTATTTGATACTATATTTGCGTATGTCTTCAAAAAGCTACACCAATAGGAATAATTAATCCCTTTCAGGATTATCAAGCAAATAAGAGATCGATGGAAAATAGCTGTTTATAAGGTTAACACTTCGGTATTCTCGCTTTCTTCAGGCTCGCGTTAATCCTAGTCGATGCTGATCGTTGTAACGAATTGGTTGTTCATTGCCGTGTCGAGTCAAATCCACTAAAAAAACACCATTCAAATAAAGTTTCTACTTACCGTTGCACTTTGAACAGCATGGATGTCGAGCCAATGTTTATTTAACATGACCTACTTCCTTGGAAGGCATTGCATCCTCTAGCAATGGGTGTTTCACGCCATGTACTTAGTGTGTATGACATTATAGGTCGACTTTCATTCAGCCTCTTCATCAATTAGAAGAACCTTTCCGGATAATCACCACAGCTTTGATTGATTTCGCAGCAAACGAAAAAAAAAAACGTTTGAGGTCAAGGTGGATTCCCAAAACGCCATAATATCACATCAAGAGCTGCACATCAATTAGCAAGTAATCAAAATTTTTGAGAAAAATTTACAGGAACATGTGCATGAAGGATGACTAGAAACTTCAAAAAGTGCAGTTCACAAAACTGTTCGTGAGTTTCGAAATTGTAAATGAGTTTCAGACTAACAACCCACTTGAAGACACATTTCTGCGACCTGTCTCTATGTGTTGTGTGACAATGAGGGCAAATCTTCAATTGAAGTCGAAGTTCCGATGAAGCCGCTGAAGAGCTTTCTCTAGCTATGTTTTATTACAACTACCGCTTCAATCTAATGCCCCAAGTTTCGAAGACCTTGGAATTATGTTGATGGATTTAGAACCTGTTACCGTGAACCGTGAAACCTACAATATGCGTAGCCTTGGACAACGTGATCAATGATAAGATTCTTCACCCAAACGGTAGTGAAAGGGTCCAGCGTTAGTCGTAGTTGTTCCATATGAAACCAGAGGGCTTTGTGCGTTTTTGATGTCAGATGATGTTCCGAAACTGATATTCGCGCATTTTCAAAAAGAAAATCTGCCATTAGAATTTGCACGCTTTTGGATTCTGAACATCATGTTATTCATGCATCAATAATCGTGCTCAGAAAAACAAAAAGAATGTCGCAGTTGCTTAATGCCAATTCATTGAATTGGGCAGACATGTTGGTATTTAGCTTGACGCAGTAGACACAACTGTTTATGTAGTAGGGTTGAAGGATTTCATGGAATCGTGAAGAGCAATTCGCTTCTATTTTCCATAAACGACTTTGATGGATGTGGCGAGCGTATAGCAACAGACATGTGAGTTGGAGAAAATTCAAGACTCTGAAAGTGTTTATGTTTAGGATCATTCCATCCAAAAATTCAGAAGATGTTGGAGTGTAATTTGAGGAGAAACAGATATCCGGTGTCTGCGGTTTTGACTCTATTGAAAGAAACGTACAGATACAATTCAATCATAGTTGCTAAGGCTGGATTTAGATGAAAGGCGATATCAAGGACGAATAGAAGGACGATTTCGGTATCGAAAGTTTGAGTAAATTCCACTTTTTGCTATAATTGTGAAGAACAGTGAAGGAAATCTTAGAAGAAAGCAACCAGGGCGAAGCAGTTGAATTGCATTCAAGCGTCATAGCTCCCAAACGACGATTTAATGGAGTTCCAGACGGTATTGTTCGAAGATCACATTGTTCAGCACAGTCTCTAATATTTTGCCTAGCAACTGTGACACATGACAGTAAACGATTGCCAGAGGGACGAAAATTGAGCAGAGTATCACAATTTGCTCCACTTCAGAGTATTAGTAGGGATTTTGAAAGTTTACATAGTCAAACAAATGACGGCGGATCCCAGCACTTTACTCATTCAATTCGTTTCCTCAAATCCGTCACCCGAATGTCAGCATAGTGAACTCGTTTATTGCTTAAGGATTTTCTTTTTCTCATGAATACTGCTAAGTGCTCGTCGAGTTGATATTTCCTCAATTTCTAAGTTAGCCTTGTTGTAATGCTCCATGATCTTCATCGAAAATACTTACCAGGTGTGATGAATGACCGAGTCATCCAATCTTAGAGGATCCTAGTACCAATTTTCTAATCCTGCATTAATGAATGGGTGACGTGTTTTGCAAATCAACACATCCCTGGCAACCGAACATTTTATATGGTCGGCAAATTGATACTAGACTTTTTGACAGGATGAGCTCTAATTTTTGAGCCACCCGAGACAGTTTTTGGACTAAATATTGGGGAGTCAAAAGAGTGGTGCACCACCACGATGTATGTAAATAAAAGTAAACTTTTCATCTTCTTCTAGCTATAATAGGTATTATAGTTTTTTTTTCTACGCTTATTGTCATTCAACGCCATCATAAATAATGCATTTCTTTAGATTTAGCTCAAAGTTGTTATACAATTTTTATTAGGCCAACGCTTCAACTTCTTCGCTTTCTTTATAGCTAATACACGAGTGAACACTCCACAGTCGCTCGCCTTTGCGGTGTAAGTCGTCCTAAGTTGTACCAAGATCTTTTTTACTAGAGCACTGTTGAAATGAATTGTCTCTCTAGGAAGTCTACACAGGACGATGACTATGATTTTTCAAAGAACTCACATCAATTGGTAATTACAGGAATTTAGCGGCTACTAGTTTTTATGATGGTTATTCTAAGATCTAGCTTGAGGCTTTCTTTATTTGAGGAAGTTTAGAAAAACAGTTCCTATGTATTATTTCACCTGTTCATTAAAAGCAAAAAATTAACTTATGACTATTATGAAAATATTTGTCATTATGCACAGCATTGTTGCCCATTGTAAAAAGGTACTTCAAATAAAAGGGTGATTACCTTGAAAATAACCCCTCGACAGCATTATAGAAAGTAATAGGAATTCCAGCATGAAAAGTAACTACCAAAAAATATTCCAATGACGGTTTGCACTCCGAAAACATTGAAACGTAAGACAGAGTCGTCAATAAACCTAATGATGGAAGGAATCGCACTCGTTTAAGATGTCAGTTGCATGACCGGTTCAAAAGGACACCGGTCACTACAAAGAAAAGTTGAAATTGAGTAGTTGTTCTCACAGCTTGCGTCTGTAAAGTGAGTTTCTTCAATCCCACAGCGTGACGAGAGAAAAAAACCAGCCCTTCTCAGTTATAAAAAAAGAGTTATTTATTGCTATATTCGTCTATCGCTATCCACAATTTTTTCAAGCTGGGAAGCGAAACAGATATTTTATGTCAACGTGAGAAAATATTACCCCTGAATAACTGCATGAAACGGCTGAAGAACGCCGTACATAAGCATGTAAAGTATACTCTAGAGTATAATTTACAATTCCAGAGTCGCTCGCCCATGCTTGATTGGCGGATTGGCATAGAACATCAAATCTTAGCTTTTCTTTTGAGTTTCTATTTCTCGGTATCACTTTTCCTACATTATTTTCTGTTGGTGCTAATTCACGTGCATCTATATTGCTTTGAAATATTGCATAGGATCGGATAGTGTCATCCTCATATCGGTCACAATTCTGAAGAGTTTGGAGCGCGGGTATTATTTGGCATAAATATTGTTTTCATAGGAGAACATAAGGCACAGTGCTTAAACGTGCTCTAAGTCTCACACAAGGTCGACGTCCGATCTCGTGCTCATGGTTCACCAAGCTATCCGTACCTCCGAGGTCGGTAAATTGATACCAGACTGGTCTCAGATTTGTCTGGCAAGACAACCAGCACCTACTCGATACAGCGGAAAGCCACCATATGTTATTGTAAAAACAGGATATTCCTTTAAACACCTCAAAAGGAGTTAAAAATTGAGAACCACTGCATGGCACATCCCTTAAAAATTGACCAACGCCGAGAGCTTTATCCTTTTATTCTTTTTGTTGTTTTCGAAATAATCAAGAAGTCGTGCAGTGTAATTTTACAATATATAGATCTTCACCAAAATTTCTATCTCCGTCGCGTAATTTTTTTTGTGTTCCAAACTGAGTAGTCCTAAAGCACGCAGAAGAATGTTCCAAGCTTTTCAAGGACTGACTTGTGCGACATCTCGTCGCAATTATCTGCTACCCGAAGTGATTGATCAGAGGGATGGCTTGGTAAGCTAAGAATCATAACATTATTTCTACAAAGCAGGGATTGTTTACATAGTTACTATTGGTGAGGAGATGTCAAATCAAAGAAACAAAAACTGGATTGCAGAGTAGGGGCCATTAACTCATAATGTCTAGTGACGTACGATGATCAAAGTCGTAAAGCTAATTATGTTTTTCCAGTGGAGCAACATTGGCCACTCTAGTATTGAACACAAATAGTGAAGTTGCTGCCATCGTTTACTTGTATAATTCAAGATCGACAGAAGATCTAAGGACGTAGATTCATTTTAAAAAATGTATATATTCTGAGGTGTTATGGATTGCAGGATAAAGTTGTTGCATTTCAAACTTTTGATCCCGAAAAATTGAAATGATTTAAATCGGGGTTTCTTAGACCTCTACAATGTACACTGACATAACTGTGATTTAATTGGAAAACTACACTAGTATTTCTTAGCATTTATAAATTCATATCGTCAACTAGTCATATCTGCTAGAGATTTTTCTTAACATTTCTCATTCCAGTTTTCTAAAAGAAATGTCGTAATCAGCAGCAGTAATGCAAACAACTGGGAGTCTTTGAAGAATCCATGACAAGTCCTTAGGCCAACTCTATTAAAGCACGAAAAACCAGTAAGAAGAAATATGTTGGCTTTAGAAAAAGTGAACTATTGGACTCAAGTTTTTGTGTGACAATCAAATCACTCAACCCATCAAGCCAAAAGTGCACCGTTCTGCACGTCATTGATCGTCATTGAACTCCTTGGCGATACTTTGTACAGTATCATTGAACACGACCTTGTCAAACTATTTTCAAGATCTTTAGCGTAGAAAGAGTGGCAGCAAAAAGGCGTCGGGTGTGCAAGGGATAGAGCGCTCGCACCCGGGTAGGGTGATATGCGGTTCAAGTCTCGCCTATTGCAAATGTTTTGCACATTACTCCACATCAATGATATATCTATAACATCATAACACCGCTAGGAGGGTTTAAATAAAAATATTTCTATATTCCAGAAATTTTCAGGTCCTCTAAAGTACATTCTCCCTTTTACAAAACGGAAAATGTAACTGCAATCTCAAGAAAATAGTTCGGTACCTACTGATTACTGATAAAAGAACATTGTTTTTGAAGCGATGTCACAACGTGGCTTGTTGGTTGCCATAGAGATGACCATGACTGACCTAACCTCTTCGTCATTAAGCAAATAAGCTTTCTTCTTAATATTAGCTGAGTTTTACCAAATTGTTCTGTGCTGATCCCTAAGACTATCGAACGTCATTGTAACTATTGAAGATCGTTCATTCAGTAAAAAAAAAGTTAATCGCAACCAAGATTGCTTCATTTTTCTTTCTTTGACCAGTAGTGCATTCTGCAAAGAAGTATTAAACTGTGCCTTTTTTTTTCAAAACTATTGTCATGGTAGACCTTGAATGTGCTCCACATATTGAAAGAAAAATTTGAAACCCAGCAAATAGCAATACAGTAACCAGCAGCTCCGAAAATAAAAGATAATCTGTAGCCACTGTATACACTGCGACACAACGTTGTATTCAATGTTTCGTTTTTCTTCTCATCATTTTATTAAAAGGTAAATATACGAATCAGTATACCATGAGATAGTGAGTCAATTTCAAAGCGAATAACAAAAGATCACGCCTCAGGTCGTTTCAGCGATCACTAGCTTCGACTTTCGCATTCAGAGCAGATTCTTGAGTGACCGTGACCGGGGATTGCTCTTCAGGATTGATATGATCATAAGTGGTTTCTGCTACTTCTCTATGGAGGTTTATAACAGGAGTGATGGGCTCGTCTGCATACTCTACCATGTTGGGCTTAGTAACTGAAATAGAAGGAACTGTGATTTGAAAGAATTATGCATAAGTGTGCGAGTGAGTATACATGAAAAATTTCTTAGATTCAAATGCAACAAAAATGCTCATTAAGAAAAAACTACACGAGGTTCTTCATACTCAAATGTAAAATCATCCCAAGGTTTACGTGGTTGGAAATCCAAACTGAACGTTTCAATTTCACTAGGGTTTTCCGCCTTTCATGATCACAATTCTTTTTAAATGTATTGTCCTCGTAAGTGGAACGTTTCTTTTTCAAGCGGTAACAAGAGACAATTGAAAAGTTTTCAACTTCCACAAATGGCAGTTAAGCATCTACTAAAAATAAATGAAAGTAGGACTGTTTCCGAATGATAAATTCGCGCTTCATGCCCTTTACTACATAGCATTTTTTCATCTGATGTGAGATAAAGAACAAGGTGTCCAGCGCTGGCTAGCCACGGATTTATGCATCGTCTTTCCGACTCAATAAAGCATCGAGGAAATGATTAAATGCTTACTGTGCTTGTATAACGGCATGAGCTAGCCTACCAAAGTATCAAATCAATATTGCTCTTCTCGATAAGTCCCTTCAGGCTTGTCTGGTGTCAATCTGGTGGCGCAAGAAGAATGAAAGGTCTCTTGAGCAAGAAAGCTCATCCGTACCAGTGATTGGTGTGATATGCATTGCAAGGCACTTCCCACATGAATGAAACACACGCCCTCGACGAGTACTCATATGGAATACAGTGTTCCCAGAACTGTCATATCCCAAGTTCATCAATTTTTACATAAACTTTGAAACAAGAGAACGTCTATTGCTCAATAATCTGAACATGGATTATGAGTGAAGAGATTACTAGAAAACGCACTAGTCATAATCACTCGTGTTTTGCACAGCTGTAAAGGCCACAAGACGCAGACCAGGTACACCAGCAGCATCAGTGAGTGCGACGAACGATACGCTTGTCGAGGTGGTCACAGTTTATAAGGACGGTAGAATGTTGCGATTTTTGCATGAAAAACCACGACGCATTTTTTTCCATTGAAACAATCTATTTGATGGCTAACTGCCCTGAAACTGTACTTTACAATGAATTCATTGATAATCAATTAGAAATGGTTTTATTTGACCGCCACTTGCGGTGTTATGATGGTACAATATACCGAATAGTGTAAAGTGCTTTGCAAAAACGTTTGCTTCAGCCGGTATTCGAACCGAGATTTCACTTTTTCCGGGAGCGTATGTCAACCGTTGCACCATCGACGCTCGTTTTGCATATCACTCTTTCTACGCTACAACGCGTGATCTGTCTTATCCGCGAATTCATTGAAACTAAGGCCTAAAATTCAGTCCATTTTAACGAGACAATTGTAAAGTCCCACTTCTACAACGACTATAGGCTTCTGACAACATATTTCGAGCCTTTCATGAGGTTTGTTATGGCACTTATAGAGTGCTAGACAAGTGTTTCGGCCTTTTAGTCTCATCAGAAGCATGCTCCCTCTCAACTCAGTAGATTCCTCGGAGAATACCCCCTATCTGAAGGAATCAACGCTGAACTTTTCACACTCAACGTATGGTACAAGGATCTTTCAGAGTGATTAAGTAAAAATATCACTGAGTGGGCACTGTCGTACAGTGGAATGCTCTAAATTATACCTTTCGTTGCGAGTGTTTCTTTAGACCACGTTCAAATTTAAATATGCTTTATAGTTATTTCTGATAAGGATATAACATATTTTCTTGGTGAGTCCCAATAGGACGAAACACGCGCCTGTTATCACTATACCTATCAGCTCATAACATATTATATTCAAATCAGATTACATCATTTTGAGCGGGTCTGTAAAAAAAGCGGTTGATAGAGGAGTTATTGTTTGATATTTTTCATTTATTTTTGAGCAGTGCATGTGGTCTGGTATGGTAGTGCAGGGCAGAAAACACGTGTGTAACACTGTATAGGTGCTCATAAAAGAGCACATGTATGGCTCAAAAATAACTATCACGAATATTTAAATTTGACCGTGCTCTGACTCTAATTTGACCGATAACTCAAAACGAAAGGCATGACATGTATATATATATATACATATATATATTTATTTATAGATCCTTCCATTATTTTTGAGCCAACTTGTCATGTCGTCTGATAAAGGCTCTTGTACAGCCCGATGCAGTGTTTCGTCCTTGCAAACTCGTCAGTTGGTTCAGAACCCGTCGTCTTTCGATCTTTTCATAGTCAGTTAACAAAACACTCGAAATACAGATATGATATGAAGAAATTACCAGCCAGAGAGCAATCGAGTGTACAACACTCTGTGTTAAGTGAAATTTCATTTGACATAGAGTGTAAAACGTTTGTCTTCAATAACTCTCTGTAGGGAGGGTAGGGCTTCCGAGAGAACTGACTATAAAAAGATCGAAAGACGACGGGTTCTGCCCGACTGACGAGTCTGTAAGGCGAAACACGTGTATCAGGCTATACAAGAGCACTTACCAGACCACATGACAAGTTGACTCAAATAACAATGAAAGGATCTATTGAAATTCGAGCGTGGTTTTAACAAAACGCTTGAAATAAAGATATATATATATATTTATTTTTTTATTTATTCAAAGGTATTAGGCAAGAGCAATCGAGTGTACAACACTTCCCATTCAGTGATACATTCACTTAATGGAGCGTGTAAATAGTGCGCTGCGCATTGTTTATGTAGTTTGGGTTTCTCCGAGAGGATTAGTTAAGACGAAGGCCACTTTGCTACTAACGAGGCTGTGCAGGACGGAAGCACGTGTATAGCATGGATAAGTGGACATAACAGATCGCACGCATGGCTAAAAAATAATTATCAGGCAGGAGCGACAATCGTCAGTCGACAATAAAACCATTGTCGTTTCGTTAATGGTGTTGTCCCTATAACACTAAGCATGAATCACTTGTAACGAATGTTGACCGACTTTGGCAACACCTGTGGAAAGATTAGTCTCCAACCAAACTAACGAAAACGTTGTTCATGAGAAACAGATGTGTTTTGACTGTATACACGCACAGCAAAACAAATATTCCCGAATGCTCTAGTTACGTATATCTAGATAGTGAAATTATCATAATGATCGGACTAATTTCAAAATTAGCCAGAAGGAAACGAGCAACTTGAGAAGCGTGTAGGAGCACAGAAAACGTACTGAAGAAGATGAAGAACATCCGACTACCGCCCTTTTTTGAGTCAACGGTTATCCCTTCCCCAACATCTGCAACAGAAACCTGGCCGCTACGCAAGGATGATGAAAGATCACCTGCCTTATCGAGCGCGCAGTCGAAAAGCTCACTACTAGGAGTATCCGTACCACATGAATGAGAGAATGGATCCGAAGTTCCGACCTACGTTAACGATCGAAAATCGGAGACGCCGTTCTACACGCCCGATTATCGAAAATAAGGTGGACCGGACACGTGGTGCGCTTTAACCGTCTTACTTCCTCGGACCTAAACAAGGCGTGTCCAACTGACAAGGGCTCTCACATCCAGCGTGGGAACAACTCCACCTCCTCTGCGGAATCGTGGGAGCGGCTCCACTCTCTCCATGCGATTCTGAGATCCCAGCGTGACACTGACTGTTTGTCTCACTCCTCTGTGCCACTCTGCACTCGTCCATCGGGAAGAAGGTGCTGGTTTGCTCGCCTACTACAACTTTTCATTGTAGTTTTTTTGGTGTATCTCTTTGTTTTCACTATAATATGCTCGGTTAACTGACATACCAAATCACACTATATTTCATATACTAACACCGAAACAAGCAATCAATATATGTAATTTATATATCACCATTTACTCAACAACCTACTACTTATAACAATAAGTTTCAGCAAACTGCTACTTATAACAACGTAATATGTTTACATTTGACATGACAAATGACGATAAATGAATTGTATGCAGTGATGGCTTGAGCTACGGTGTACTACATGAGTTAAGGTGTGCTTTAGTGTACCAGTGATTCGAGCATATTGTAGTGATAGCAAAAAGAGAATACTAAGATATCTACAGTGGAGTGTTGTAGTAGAAAATCAAATCAGCAACCCCCTTCCGATTGTGGGTGAAGAGTAGCCCAAAGAAGTGTAACAGACTGTGACTGCCACGTTGAGTTTAGCAGAAGGGTGGGGAAAGGGGTGGAGTCGTTCCCACTGTGAGGGTGAGAGCCCCTGTCAATTAGACTCACCTGGTTTGGGTCCGCAGAGGTCAAACGGTTAATGACATCTTATGGACGAGAGCCGTTACCAAGTGGATATCTTGGTATAGCAGGGGCTCCTCAGAAAGATTACCAACCTAAGGTCTGATTTCTTCACGAAAAACGAAAAGAAAGATATGGTGCTCCACTAATTCTTAGAGCGAGGAGGACTTACTGTGTTAGTCTTGTTTGAGATAGCGAAAGATTGAAGTATTTGCCAGGTGCCTGCTTGAGTCACTCGACAATCAACGGAACGACAGGTTGCAAGTGATCACGCGTATTTCTCGTGGGCAGAGCTCTTCCCCAGACTATTACTGATCATTGGTTAGTGTAACTCTTGAACAATGTAAAATAGTACTTGCTTTCTAGGAAGGCTTTCTTACGGCCTCAAAGCAGCAAAAATAAAGACATCTCTCAAACTCGTGCAGCAGCATTTTTTATTGTTTTTTCTGAGTGACTTCCTTCTCCAAGACGGTAATATTCAAATTGTTGGCCTCAAAAATGAAACTCTGGAATGAAGCATAAGCGGAGCAGAGTATTTCAATACCCTAGTTCTGCTTGAAGTATTACTTTGTAAATATAGAATGTAATAAGAATGCAAAAAACAGATTGGATAATAAACTTAACAAGTAATGTAAGAAAACAAAATCGTGCAAAAATGTGGCATACAAAGAGTTTCGTAGGGTTTGAGTATTCCTTGTTGCTGTGCATCTTGCATGGCTTGTTTGAATAAAGCCAGTGTTGGTGGAGATGACTTTGTCATTACAGCCTCGCTTATAAACATCTCTACTGTTTGTTTACTGGAAGAAAGCATAGTCACAGAATGAAAGAGAAAAAATCACAACTAAAAGTTGGAAAACTTTGCACTTAATGACTAAAAAGTTTTCTCATCACAATTTTCTAAGAAGCGATTTTGTTTTCCTCCCATCCTTTCTGATTAGGAAGGGAAAATTAGGCACTAAAGGCGATGACTAGAGGTGCCCTGCGATTGACACGTGATGGCATCAAGCCTTTCATCTCTCCGAGGTCCATAAACTGGTATCAGACTTGCCTGAGAGGGAGCAGCATTGACTCAATACAGCGGTGGGCTACCGCGAATCATTGTAAAGGACACATGTGCATTCAGTCACCTCAAACGACGTAAAAAGTTCAAGACTTTTGCATGGCGCATGCCTCCTGAATTGATAAACTCCGAAAGTTATTTCTTTTCAACTTGTGCGTCTAAGAGCTATATTTGATATCAAAGGCAGTGGCAGCGGTCATCTTAAGTATGTAATTCAAAGAACTAACTAACAGATCACTGATTGTATGGTTCAAAAAGTGACTGAACCAACTGATTCGGTGCACACACGACTGGCTTTTGCCGCGCTGTTGAACAGAAGATGCAAGATAAGAACGCGATATATATAAAAAAAAATTAATAACTGCGTGAAATTTGTTGAAGCAGTTCTAAGCCAAGCTTACAGTACTTGTATGTAACCCCTTCACACCCCACCTTAGCACAACGATGAGGCGTTTCTAGGTGTCGCTCAATGTTAAAGCGTGTGGATCATTTCTTCAGTACTATTTCTTAAGCTGAAGTAAAGTTTATATTCCATTCTGAGCGCTGGGCTACGGTAATCTTCCGAGAGCACAACGGGGAGACGCTTGGGTAGGTTTCGGACTTCGTGAATTTGATATAAAATCGAGTAAAGTTGCTAAAGCCGTCCAACAATAAACATCTGAAGACGATAATAAAAGTTAACCTTGATAGATTTGCCTCAACGTAATAGGCTCTGCAAAAAGCTCTTGACATTTTGGTTTTTCAAAATCATTTTTCCAATAAATCTGCATAATTTGGCATAGTTCAAGTGCGTATTTTCTTGAGATCATTTTGGTGTATAAGTTGCCTATAGATGCTTTAAGACAGAGCCTGTTTTGGGAACAAATTCGCTTGATATTTATGCACGAATGCTGAGTAAGGGAAATACTGGTGAAGTGGCGCACAAGGTTAGTGGAACTTGCAGCGATGATACGGTTGCAGAAGCGACAGGTAGGAAGTGATTTGCGAAGTTCAGAGCTGGAGAGAAGAGTCTGGATGATCCTCTCGCTCGAGTCGTATGCAGAAAGTTGAACGTAAAGCTGTCCTTTGGATGGTCGAAGAGAATCCTTCAGTGACATGTGAATGCCAACCAAAAAGTTTGATTGTTGCTTCAAAGCCATCGCCAACATTTTGCATGAAGTGGGTAGGGTGTGGAAGAAGTAAAAGTGGGTGCCACTTGAATTCACCAAACCTCATAAGGAGAAGAGATAATGAAGTTTTTCAAAGCGCGCCGCTTCACTGTTATTTTTCCCTATGCGCCATTCGTGCATGAGTAGCAAACGAATTTGCTCCCAAAATAGCTCCATCTCAAGGCAAGTACAGGCGAGATGGGAACCAAATTATTTGCAAGGCAATATGCAATTGAACGATATTGAAAGTCATGTAATTTGATTCTAAAATTACTTCGAAAACCAAAATGGCACAGCTTTCTCCACAAATTATTAGATCAATTTGAAATCGCTGAATTGAAGCGTCTACTTCATTTTTCTGAATTTGAAATAACGTTTCAGAAACAAAAGCAGGATCCAAATCGAGAGAACCTAGCGAAAACGACTCTCATGCCATTTGATTATTTATTTATTTATTTTACTTATTTAAATTTTTCATCAATTTCCAATCGTCATCACAATTTTTTTCATTTTACGGATGCCAATTGCAAGCATTCGATTCGTTTTTCGGCCTCTTCTTGGATGCCGTAGAATACTGCTTGAGCGATCTCGAGAATAGCCTGACTCTGGCGTTCCATATGGAGTTCTTGTTGACTGCCGGAGAATGATGGGTGTAGAGCTCGGCTGCACGCGCCGCAACGAGCATCGCAACCACTCGCCCACGGCGCCCCATCCGATTTTATTGGTAAAAATAATCTCTATTGACGCGAGCTTCTTCAGTCTATACAAGTAACAATCAGTCGCCAAAACAAAGCTTTCATATTCAATGTGAAATGACGGAAATCGGGGATTTAGGTGTAGCTCGGTTCCAAATCTTCCTTTGAGGTTGACAAAACCATGATTCGAATAGAGAGTTGCCTAGTGTGACTGGTTCTCGTATACAAGCGGATAGCCGTGGTGAAGCTATGAGGATATCCTCCCAGCATTCATTTACATCGTTGTCCATGCCATGGCTTTTTGTGAAGGATGGGATCAGACCTCATCGCTAAAGAGACCAGCTGCTTTCCTTGTCCCTCCCCCAGGGTTTTCCATCGTTCCTATCGATAAACATCTTCCTTGTGGTACAACGATCATCGGGTTCGAAGCACCGCTCACGAAGTTGAAATTTGCTCCTGAACTTGCCACTTTCAAGTAAATCCTCCGTAACAACGGACCCCGCGAACTTTCCAGAAATTGGTCGTTTATTCGTCGACTGTCCAATGCCGACTGCGCCCCTCATCTGAGCTGCTCCAAATTTTCCCATTTAGTCTACTTTTTTCTTCTAATTCCTTTTTTTCAGTTTTGTGGTCTTTTTTTCGTGTTCCTCTGGAATATCGCCTTGTCTTTTTTTTATATAGATGTCGCTATCCTTTTCCCTTCCTTGCTTTACTTAAATTCTTGAGTACTGTGATTAACTGCTATTGATGACCTTCCTGCATGTCCGTCGGTGGTTGCTGATTATGTTGTCGGCTGCGTTTTCAATATTTATCGCTTTTCTAGAAAAATTCTTCCTCAAACTTCTAGTGAGCATTCTATAGCCTAAATCTCAGCGATTTCGAGAATGTGTTTGGTTGATACTGTCTTCTTCAATTTGCACAACTAATAGTAAGTGGATAAAAATTCATAATCATGTCCACATTAATTTCACAGCTTTGATGCTTGATGCGAAGTGATAGGAACCGGGCACTAAGTCCCAGCTCAATTTCATATATTTCTCGAAGAAAAAACCTTGATTCGAACTAGGACTGATTCTCATATACAAGCGGACAGTTATGATGAAGTGATGACAATTTCCTTTTGGTATTCATTGACATCGTTGTCCATAGTGACTTTTTCTTCAGTATCGTACCAGACCTTATCACCAAAAGGGCTAGCAGTCCTCCCCACTACACAGAGTAGTCCATCTCGCCACTCGATACGCATCTTGCTCATGGCGCGGCCATCTCTGAATTTAAAGCACCACTCATCAAGTTATTCTAAAGTTAAAACCACAGTGAATGCAATAATGTCTTTGATTTCTGAGAAAGTCTCTCTTATTGCTTTGTTACAGCTAAAATACGTGATATTATGTCTCACACTCCGCTTCATTTGTTCGCTCGGATGGGCTTTGTAGATGGTTTTTGTACGGCCCTTAGTATTCATTTGTTAACTCAAATCTCGAAAATTCTGACGCTGAGAGTGGTTTTTGAGAAGGTTCACACAGGGCGCTATAAGAGCAATAGAAAAAAATCACGCTTCATCCTCAAACTTTATATATTGCTGCTTAAATCTCACAGAGGATTTATTGGCAATGTAAAACAAATAAAAAGGCATCATCTATAGAACGATAACAAAAAATGTTCTATAACTCCATAGACTTTCCAACTTGCAAAGCACACTCATGATCGAAAATGTTGGTTATCGATAATATATCACCATTCATTGCGCGGGTATGATTCTTGGCAAGCTACAATTTATTCAAATGCTCTACGAGCAGTGCATAGTAGTGGTTGGTATACCCGTTCACGTTTTTTGTTATATGATAAAGCAGTGGCAGAATTGTTAAATCGAGAACGTGAGCTTGGATTTTGAAGTCTCATCAGAGAGACCTCCTTGAGAGGCTCAAGAATACCTATGGTGCTCTTAAGCTGCTGAACAAACTTTCTTTTAAACTCTTTATCGTATACAGTAGCCTAATATACACTTGCGAGGTGGACTCCGAAATGTGTCATCCATCGTGAGTGTTCAACATGCGTGATTCAGTATTTTCGCTGCCATAGTCTCTGTTTTGCTGATAGTTCTCTGAAAATGTAGCCATGTCATCAGCAAAATTGAATTGAATAAGAAGTTTTACTACTGCATATACTTTGTAGTGATTAACACCTCCGACGTTAGGATTTCGCCTAAATCGAGTTTGAGTTGTCTCTTTTTAAGTTCGGTAAGACGTCAATAGAAAAGTTGTATTTTCGTGATGCAGTTCCGATGACAATGTGATAAAGTTTATACGTAATACAGATGCTTGATCGGAAACTGCTATCAGGACTACATCCTTTTTGACGTCAAACAATATTTCGTTGTTGGCAAAGTCACAACTAAACATAGATGATCTCGATAAACTTGTGCGACCATCTAACCTGTATCGATGTCCTTCGTTAAGCAAAGTTTATGTCGTAATACTACTTGCCCAGTCAATTGTATTTCGTCCTAGACATACGATATAAGTAACTGGATAACCTTTGTGATTAGCTTGTAAGGTGCATTCTAAAAGCATATTAGACAACAGATTCAAAGCTTGTCTAGGTTTTTCTCCTTGACAGTGTGTCTGTGCACGACGTTCTTCACTAGTTTAGGATTCTTTTATTATAAAGGAACGATCTCATATAGGTTCAGAAAACTTTTGTAGAAAGTAGCCTATAGCACCAAGGAAACGGGTGGTAACGTTATCACGTTCTGAAGCTGTGTCTTCTTCATGTTTCTATCGCATTTTGAACCTCAGAAAGAAATATTTTGAGAATTTTCTCCAGTACGGTTTGTAAGGATGGTACGTGGAACGGAAATGGTTGGTTAGTTCCCCGTTGTTAAAATCGGTACTTTTCCATTAGAAGGCGACAAGTGAATGTTCGACCTTATCCGCTAGACAAGAATTTTTCATATAAGAGTGTTAGGAATAGTTCAAAAGCTTTATCTTTGGCTGATTCGGTACGTAACCGGTCTTTGAAAAGACTCCTTTTTATTGCTTCAAAGAAAGTAAGGAGCTTGTGCGCTCGCCTTTTTCACACAAGAGAGGGCTCTTTCTCTAGACTATTATAATCAATCGATAGCGCAAGGTTCAAAGATTCAAAGCTGTGTTTATTTTCCGGAAGGAACGCTTCTCTGCAGTTTAGAAGGAATAATAAGATTGCTTCTAATATGCAAACATGTATATTTTGCCTAATTTACGGGGTGGGGGCTGGGCCCATAGCGAGTGCGGCTGTTTCAACACGGCCTTCAATCGATTGGCATCATAGTTGGTCACATGGGAGTACAATTTTTGTTATTCAATTAGAACTTGTTTCTCCGCTTTGAAAGAAGCTCCAGATTAAACGTCTGACTTTGACATCAAAAGATTTACTCTATACGTTCATATGCCTCTCGTATGTCCAGCGAAGTAATAGTTGATTTGCGCGGTCAATGTAAAAACATAGTTTTATTTCGAATTTGACAGCATTATAAAATAGTGTTACAAAAAATCGGCCACGTACCGTGTTAGCCAGAGATGTAAGCTTTCGATGATTACTAATATTCTCTTGTAAAGTCATTATCCGACGAATGGGGTCGAATATTCAAATGTCGCCGTTCTAGCGAAAAAATCTTCAATTTTGTGTGATCGTAAGAAGTTCCACTGATCCCCTCTTGTTCGTCAGAGTTGAGATCGAAACATTCATTCACACATGTTGCAACGGTAATTCTCGACAAATCTTTTTTTCGTGATGTTTCCAACAGTTTCCCACGCCCGTATCGACGTAAATCTTCAAAGCTATTCTGCAGTAACATTCAATATTACACCCTTGATCAGTGTGCCACTTAAGATCGAGCATTAATTTCTTCTTTTTTCGAGCGGTATTTTGTGCTTATGGCGATGCTATTAGTTTCCTATGCTTGGCGAGCTGACGAGCTGACGGTGAGCTTGACACTTCTGTTAAGTCCTTCGACAATAAACATGTAAGGTGATCAAATCTTCAGTATCTGCCCGTAATATCTGATAACTCTTTGCCTGCGGTGTTCTCATTCCAAATAGATTGACTTTATAGCAAACCTCCCAAAGGAGTTTTGCTATCTTTTCGGGAATTACATGATAATTTAGGTAACGTAGATGGTCCACAACTTTAGAGAGCAAGTGCTACCGCAGAGTTTCGAGGACCTTAGACACAAAATGGTCCAAGTGGCGAGGGCGGCATTCAACTGCCACCAACCTCAACAGGCAGTTCGATCGACGGGCATCATCCGAACGGTCGTCTGACATCTCCCGGACCACCTCACCTCAGTTCATTGTCGACTCATTATTGCTCTCTTCGCAAAGTCTCGTTATCATGTAACTAATTGCTATCATAAGGTTGAGTTCATACAACTGTCAGATGAACTCAATAGAATTGTGAGCGGAACATATCACTAACGTGGCGGAGCAAACTCACTTAGGCTATGCTCGGCCAAGACCCCACTGCCAACACTATATACTCACCCACTGGATCCCGCCGCCGGTGTTCTACTTGGGGGCGAACATAGCAATCCCAATCGGGCTCCGCCGCCTAGTCATGCTCCGTTAATAACAACACTCATTGTATCGTCACATGACGATACATCTCATCAATCACATTCACTTATTCATATTATCGTCACAAGACGAGACATCACATTCACTGACATATGTTCATATAACGAAATGTCGTAATCGTATCTAAATTGTTCTTATGATATTATTAAAGTAATGTATGTATATTATAGGTTGTTTGGTGGTACCACTTCATTGTTCGGTTTCACCACATTGTCCTGTATAACCCATATAAAGGATTTGAACTTCGTGCTCTTGTCGGTTACAAGAGACAAGTTGGCAGGAGACACGGTCGCACAGACTTAAGTTCAGCCCGTAGCAACTTGGAAGTGCAACCAGCCACTTCAAAGGGCAAAAGTCGCCGCAACCCGGAAGTTCGACGCGTGCAGCACAAAGGTCAGTGCGCCACTAAGGACAATCTAACAATATTCAGATATCGATCGGGTCACTGTCTGAGACAAATCCAGTGACCACACAGCAAAAACCACTGAACCTCCACCACAGACTTTTCGTTCATGGTTGATAACAGCTTACGGCTTGGTCGAAGTCTCGGTGCGAAGTAGACGGTGATCAGAGCTAAACCAAGTGGTGGGACTCCTGATGTGTCAACTAAGCATAACTTTATGTTTTTGAGAATATTGTCGACCGCTACAGCTATCGTACCACTGGCTGGCTCTCAGGTGCACTGGCAACTCATTACCTTTTGAAGAGCAAACTTTCATGGAAGAGGTGTGCTAAGGAGAGAAATCCTGCAAAACTGCCTTCGTTAGCGACTCTTTCTCCTGATGCATAACCCATACGGTGTTTGCTTGCGTTCACCTTTTCCATAATAAAGTTTAACCTTTTGAAAACAGGCCTATAGGACGATTTATTATTGTAGATAAATAAAAAAAATATAGCGATTCATTATAGGACGATTTATTATTAAGAATAAATTTCTCCAACTGATAATAAAGCACACCATTCGTACTCATCAGCTACTCGGCCGATGAGTAGCATTTGAAGATGGTGATTTCGCAGGATACCAAAACGGATTTATAATTTTTATCTTGAGCGAAGTCAAATCAGTAGTTACTGCAGTTTTTGTAATGTCGAATAATAGATTAGAGCAGACTCTGTCTATTATTCCAACCATCTTTTGGGCTGATGTCATACATTTCTGTCAGCTACGGTCAGTTCCAATTGATAGCGAGGTGTGATTGCTTGTACAGATCAGCCACACAGATGCACACTCATTATGAGGGTAGCAGCTCGGCATTCAGAGTCTTTTAGTAGTCTATTGGTACCATGGAATCGGTCTTCCAACGTACAAGACCTTTTTCATGTGTCACATGATCCACACAAGAATTTCTCCGAGACTGCACACAGAAGAATTTTTCCAAGACTGCACATAGATGCGCTATCTGTCTACGCACGTTTGTGTCAATCTTTTCTTCGGCTACCACCTAAGTTTTTGTTTTCTACGTTCGGTTGTATACCCTACGTCACTCGTTCCAGACATGCCTTGACAGTCCATCACGAGGTCATCTAATCTCACTTTCCGTGTTCATCGGCGTGAATATGGTCATTTTAACATATTTATTCCATCTTCATGTTGTTCACACTACTTATAAGTTTGTATCTCTATTCACCCCTGTATGAGATTTGCAGCAGCTGTACCGAGCTGCGAAACCGTGTGGCTTAACACCCATCATACAGGAAATCGTCTTAGAGACAAAGAATTTTTTCGTCGAATTGATGATGCGTAATAGCGAATACACAAATTTTGATTGATTGAATCGGACTATAATAATCTCGAAATTTTGTTCTGGCCGACATTTTCTGCGATTTTCATGGTCATTATTCTCTTCAGTACAAATACGAGACCAGAATGAAATTACATTGTTTCACTGAAAACGTTTCTTGATGCTTAGGAGTTTCTTGCATAAATCTGATCGCAAACTCATGAGTTTGCACCAATGTGGTCGTATCGCCTGTCTGCAGCAAAGTCCCTGCCGATTACTTTGCATTTTATGTGAATTTAGAGTTTCCGCTGTTTGTCAGTCGTCTTCACACATCATCCAATGAAGGGATTCGTTGAAATGGCTGAGTTAATAAAAATTTTTGTTCTGATTCTTCCTAAACATTTGTCAGATTGCAGTGATTTACAGAGGTCCGCTGTACGAGGTAGAGCGCATTCTGGATCGAACAGTTCGTTGTTTTGGTTTGCTCATTTTCTTTGACAAAAGTATCTTTTGAAGCTGATAATCGTCTACTGCTATTTCTCAAAAGGTGTCCTTAGATCAGCTTCTAATCTTTGAGACTACTATCAACTGCGTGCACATTGAAACAGTCCATTCGTGCCAGCCAATGAATAAGAGAGTTCGATGTTATGACCTTCAACAACAATCATTGATCAGGGACGTCGCTCTGCATGATAAAATATCGAAAATTGAGTAAGATGGATTGCACATTGACTAATAAGAATGGAGCATTAGCGAATGAAATCCTGTGAAGGTCGGGCGTGCTCTTTCCACTAAAAGTGTGGCATTGTTGAACTCTATTTTGTACTAGGAAAATTCCTAGTTGGAGGTAGTTTATTATAGAAAAAAGATTCATTTCACTACGGTTTGTGCAGCGGCGTGCATCGGTGCCACGGCGTCTTCATCAATGGCGACATGTAGCAGTTCAGAGGAGCCAATATCATATTCGGGGCAGGTAATTTCTTTTGGCCCGCATCAGTTTTTTGAGTTGTCCCACAATTTCTTTCGCACCATCGTTCTATTCAGTTTATTTCCTATTTCGAATAGGGTTGTCTCCAAAGAACTGTGGTATGATGGAGAATGTTCTAAGTGGCTTGGACACTTTCTTGAATACCAGTGTAGCACCAATGCTCTTCATACGGATGAAATGAGCTGTCACAAAGTGATGCTCGATGCACACCTCGTGCATCGACCGACCACCTCACATCGCAAAATCGAGTTGCCACATAATGGAAAAATGGGATAATCTGCTTCATTTTTCGCGCCTTACTCATAATCCATAACCCATACGGTAATGCTCGCGCTCACCTTTTCTGTTATAAATTTGAATCTTCGGCAACAATTCTATAGGACAATTTAAGTAAGAATTAATTCCTTCAACTGATAATAGAACGCATCATTCGTACTCATCAACTGCATCGGTTGGTGAGTAGTATTTGAAGATGGTGATCTCGCAAGATACTAGCACGGATTTGCCATTTTTTACCTCGAAGCAGTCTCAAACCTGCTCACTTGCCGTAGTTTTGTAATGCTGGCAGACTCTGTCTTCCTATCCTTTCGAAGAAATTTCAGGGTGATTCATATATTTGTGTTTGCTACGGTCACCTCGACTTAATTGCGAAATAGTCTGTTGTATTAATCCTCACTCTTCGAGATTGAAATCACTGTGGATCGCCGAATCTAAACAATTTTTGTGTTCCACTTTCTTTGAGGTTACTTTACCAGCCTATGCATACTTTAATTTTCAAAATGTGGCATTTGTGGCTTCAGGTAGTTCCTAGTTCAATGGCGACCTTTATGGTCGTAATCCTGAATCGCTATCTGGGAAAACATGAAAACACGAATGAAGTGGACCTGAGATGGATCCAAAGTAAGGTGGTCGCTAATGCTGTACGATTCTATTTGCTTTGAGTGTTAAGCCTACCTGTTTCGCGCCTTTCACTGTTTTTGTTATTTTAGATGTTGCGAATTGTTCGCCATTCTCCAATAATTGTTGACGCATTATTGGGAATCATTTCTGCAGTTAATATAATCCAATCAGAGTGAGTTTAGTTAGTGCTATTTGTGCCTAAGTTGCTTCATCATTCTGAGGTAATTCTAAGGGCTTGAGTAACGCACAGGTTGATAATGTCTTGTAACTCGCACCAAATCAATTGTTGATTCCGGTGCCTCGGGCTAGCCAACCCCATCTCCCTCCACTCGGCAAGGTGGTAGCAGACTGTCTCGAAAGTAAAATAGTCATTTGCTGCATCGATATGCCTCCTTAAATTGTCATATAAGCCAAATATGCCTTGATCAACACCTACGATCAATAAATTGAGTACATGCCTCATCTCTTAGCAGCTGTTCAATGCCGAATCTTATCTTTTATCTTCTAAGTTAGTTGTGACAACGGAAGAATTGTGACTCATTATGTTATGATGTTTGCAATGAAGTCAGCGCTGTTCATTCCATTGAAGAGTAGCTCTCTTTAAACAAAATTATGCAGGATTACTTTTTCATGTGGGTGGATAAGAGATTATTATTGCTGTGTTTTCTGAAGCTGGTTGAGAGAGTAGGATGGTATTTAGAATGTATGTTGATGGAAAAAGCTTCTGAAATCTTATGGGAGCGATTTTCAGGTTTGTGGAAGAGATGACTTGTGATCGTGTGAGCCGAGAGACGAACTTTTTTCCGTATTAAGTTGAGCAAATGAGCGAAATTGTTATCTGAGCTAGTCGGCGTATGATACAATGTCAGCAAAATAGGCACTTCCTTTCTGGATCCCACTAGAGTAAATTTTTACAGATTTCAATCCCTATAGTTCAATCCATCAATTTCCCTATAGCTCGAGAAATAGAGATTTGAGTACTGAGCTTAATTTGATAAAAATATCTCAATAGTACGTTATACCAACGGAAAGAAAAATTTTCTCAAAATGTGGAGTTCTTTTTCTCCAATATCCAACGAATTTTTGGTATTACGTGATAAAACTTTGATCATAGAAAGCTTCAATATTATGAAAAGACGTCCATAGAGGGACTTCCATAAACGTATTTTGGTGAAAAGAACACCCGGTATCCCAAAATTGCGCTATTCATTAAGAGTTACATATCAATCCATGTCAAGTTACGAGATTTTTTTCTCATCTCGGCATTCTTGCAGTTGTAGCTCACATGGAACTCTGCTATAAACAATTTAGGTAGTAAGTAAGAGCTAAAAATTGTGATTTCAACTGTAGTCACCTTAGCTATATTTAAACTTTGGGTAACATTCGACGAAATCGCAGCGTGGAACGCGATTCGCAAAGCTGCAATTTTGATATGATTATGTCTTATCCTCCATTCTAGAGAATTTTTTCCTATCTAGTAAATGATTCATATTCTGCACATCATTCTATGTTATTGATATATATGAAACTCATGGATAAATAAGAACACTCGCCTATTGTAGAATCATACCCCGTGATCATTTAATGAAGTTCTGTAAAGAATATTACTGTGTTTGTCTTGTGATTCTAACATTTTTTCATGTCATTCAATCCTCAGAAGTCATGATAGTTCTTGAAAATCAAAAAACAATAAATCCGTTTATGAAAGATGATATTGCTTACTGCATGCCGTGTCTGTTTATCGATAACTTGCAACAATTCTTCGACTATTAGTGCGTTTCTGAACTTGAGACTTCCATAAAGTTACAGGAGAGACCACAGTTCGATCGTACTATAGGTAATAACTTTATATCTTATCAACTTTTGCGTACTGTCACATGATTGATTTCAGCGGCTATTGCCATACATGTGCACTGATTTCAAGTGATCTACTCACTTTTCACTAAAGATCTCAAGGGCATTTCACTGTTCCTCGCCTATATCACATCTCTCCAGATGACTTCAATGTTGCCACGCCTAGGTGGTTTCAAAGGTATGTCAGTGCAGCAAAGACCTCGGATCCGCTATCTGGTTCCGACTGATATCCTCCTCCATTTGTAGTAAGAAGTTTCAAACAGAAACGGTCAAATCTCTCAATACTACTGTGAAGCTGCTAATCGTGGAAGATGTGAAGAAAAGTGTACTTAAATAAATAGCTCAAACAAAACCTTTCGTCATGTCCACAGATGAGGCCGTAAAACTCTGCCCGATTGCTTGCTGTCATACAATGACGATGAGGACGTTAGCAACGAAGCCAACGACGGCATGGTGAACAATACACTTGTTCCAGATGCCGACTCTAGGCATAGTGACTTAAACGTCGATAAATAATTTTGTTGAAAAGATGATGAGATCGACAATTGGTGAAGGAAAGTGTTATCATCCAGAACATAGCTTAGTTGGACATTATATATTCAGTGATAATGAGTGATATGCAATACATTCTACCCCGAACGAGAGTTAGCCCGCTCTTTATCCGTACCGGGTGCTCCAGCCCTATAACCATCGACGGTAAAGCTCTTATCATTCCTTCTTCCATATGATTCATCGCAGTTGTCAGCAGCGGTTGACTGTTTGGGATGACACATACCGGCATTAACCTTGGTTAAGCTGCTGAGCTTAACCTTCACCAGCTGTACCCTTTCGCCAACAACCCATCGCAATGTGGGTAATTAGTGCATAGCTATCAATACTTTTGCAGTTTCAGTAATCAGTATAAACGCAACGAAGCAATTTCTTCAAACAGTTTACTAAATAGGAGCAGCGCTTGAAAAAGCCCCACGGATTAAAATAGATAGAAGTGCACGCATAGTTATGGGAGGGTAGAGGCAGAGCATCCTTGCATAAAGGGTCCTGTGGATGGCCCATCTGCCTGATAACTTTAAAAGCACTTCACACTTTCCTATGTGGCAGCTCATGCCCCACAACCTCGGGATCGAACTTTGATGCTTAGATGAAGCTGCGAAAAGATTGCCGTAGTGCTTGTCTTGTTATGTAGCTTACACTTACATGTCACACACATATAGGTTACAAGGAATGTGTTCTCGACCGACCTTCAAAGAATTAATGAGGCTAACAAAAAATGTCGAACAACTTCTGTAACGAGGCACCGAGGGACAATAGCGTTAATTCATCAAAATTACACCATATGAGATTAAGAAAATGTTTGAGAAATACCTTATTTGGGTATGGAAAGAGTTTCTCCTATCATTCTCCTCAATACGGTGTTTTATTATCGGCCATTCTATCTCAATATTTCAAATAGTAAAAAACCAATTGAAAGTCTTGTGTAGATCGCCTTTGTTAATCGAATTTGTGCACGTTCACAGTTTCCATGAAACAACCCGATCGTGCGGCAAATTTTCATGTGGTGCACAAAAGCTGTTTTCTGTTGTGATGCATCATGGGAATAAACAGCCAATTACAGAAAATAACCAGTTCTATAGAAGAGCTATGGGAACAGTGCAATTCATGAAATTGGATTGTCTAAATGTACCGCTTTATAAACGTCAGAGGACATTTTATTAGACGAGAACTATAGAAGAAGATTACAGCTGCAGCTCATGAAATACGCATCAAACTAATCCGTTATTCTCCTACAATTTAAAATTCACTGACTGATGTACAATGTAGGTACTAGGTCGATCGTAAATTAGAGCGCAGTCCATGATTTTATTTCTCGCATAAACTTCCAAGACATAAACTTATCTATTAACCTCAACATTTCCGATAGTTTGCAACTTTTCAACTTGCTACATAATTCACGAACGAGTTTGTTATAGTCCAATAAAAACGAATTGCACACATTTTTGGCGCATTTCACATTGTTCAGAACTTGAAAAAACCAAATTGTCTGTGTAGTAACAGAATGGCTTCATGACTCTAATAGAAAAAGCTATGAAACTATAATTTGGATGACACAAGTTTTTCTCACATCTACCGCATTCTATAAAGTTTTCCGCTGAGTTTTCTCCGTGAGAGTTAACCGTACAATTTTTACACGGATTGTCAATCCAGCTTTTTAGCAGCAAATTATTAGTCCCAATATGAGTAATATAGCGAGTGATAACAAAGTATTTCTCTCTGTAAAGCGTGTTAGAACCATTATATCTGCTAAATGAGCAGACTACTCTACGTCTATTAGAAGAACACATACTCGGCAAGCTCAAAGCCGTGTTAAATTCCCGTCTGGACACTCGTACAACAAGGACATATGGCGGGAAAGTCTCTAAAACCGAAGCCGCCATCCTTGTGAAAGAGTATGGAACTTTAAGGCACAAGATTCGCCAAGGATTTCCAATAATTTACGCAAATCTAAACATCAGCCGAAAACTTAACAGACGAAAACATTGCTATTAAGCGTGATATAACACAGTACATAAGACTGACGTTTTGCTGCGACAGGTACATTGGCAATCTAAATGAACTCTGTACGATTAGCTACTGTGTGGAAAATTTAATGGAAAGCTTATAGAATTAGGTGGTGTCTGATTTGCTATTGTCTCATAATATTGAGATCTAGGTTTTGTAGCTTTTTGTGCTCCTACAGGCACTTAGCCGATTAGTTGCTGGCAACCTCAATTTTCCGATTTTCGAAAAGCGCAAGACTGCCAACACGTCACCTGTTCAAATAAACTATATTACAACAACTAATTAGCGCCTTATGAAGGAAAGAAAATTTTGAACTTCTGCAGATATTCTAGTAATGCTTGTTTTTGAATGACGTACAATAAAATATAAGTGGAAAACCCAATTTAATGCAGTTTATATTCGCATAGTTGAATTACAATACAAATCAGTAATGTAGCTAAATTTTAGCAACTATGAATTCAAATATCGGAATAACAAACCCGGCATGTTTACTCCTAAACCCGAAATTGGACCTGTGCAACGTAAATAGCTCGAAGCATTTATAACCTTACAAGCGAGTATTCTAATGGGCACCTGATACGCTCTAAACTAGGCTATCAAGCTTTTGCACATCTCGAGTGGAAAATTCTTGTCGGTCACTCATATCCTGCATTAGGAATTTGGTTTTTCGAAATTAAGAGAAATCGATTTTATTGATGCAGTTAATCATTAAAAATGAAATCCCCAAATATTCTACTTCCTCAGGGGAGGAACAAAGGAAAGGGAAAATGGGAGAGATGAAAGGAAGAGAAAGAGAGAGATAGAGAGGGGGAGAAGGAAAAAGAGAGAAAGAGTGCCATGGAAAGAGAGGTAGGAAGAGAGAAAGAAAGAGCTCTGCTAAACCTGTAGTAGCCTTGCTATTGTGCTACATCTCAGTCGTGCCAGATATACTGGATCTAGGGAAAATCTTATTAGCCGGTCGTAACGGGTTATAAAAGCCGGCACTGCGTTCGACTTTGTTGCTTACGGCCCTATTTCGTACGACTATGCGTTACCTTTCATGTAATATACTAGCTCTATGCTTATTTTCGACACAAGCAAAACACTGTGAGCTCATTTCTTATGTTTGCCTGCTATCAGAATCGCCGAGCAATCAGAGTCCTTTTCGTCCTTAATCTACTTTGTCCAATTACCACCCAGGGTCGGCGTGAGCTGATTCACTTCACACTGTGCGTGCAAAAATAACACCCGCTCTTAATATTGAATTGACATGTGTTAGTTCATTATAAACTCTAGTAATTGAAAGAAAAATTGTTAGAATTCACAGGTCTTCGTTAATATCGTATAGGATCTCCCCTTTAGCAGGATAAAATTTTGATTTTCTGAGAGCCCAGAAATGACACAATGTTGTTTTTTATGTTAAACTGCTATTCTGAGAATAAAGGCAGCTGCATAAGCGAACCTTACTATTACACTACAATGAAGTCCTGAACTGTACTGATGACGGTTTCAAAAGTCGATTTTTTTGAATTCAAATCAAACTTTGTTTTCACTTCTTTTGGAAATTTCAATTCCAACCAAGTTTGAGAGCTAAGTATCAATTCAAAGAACCATGTTTGCCCCAAAGTAGATAAAGAAAAGTTCATTTTACAAAATAATGATCTTTCCAACCCTAAAAAATTCAGTTCCTATAGAAGTTTCTAAGAAGCCACCATCGGAACCTAAGTGTTGATCAACAGTAGTGTATGCTATTCTGTGGTAAGCACTGTCACACGAATTATACCGATGCAGATGAGCAATAATACTTGACTGACATTCTTTTACATTCTGATTGTTCATGACTGGATGTGTTTCAGAGGTGTAGAGCAGTCCTTAGTGATTTCCTTAGATGCACACGTGGCTTTCGGCCCAAACTCGGCCCAAACTCGTGTTACAAACTCACCAAGCATACCCTTTCTTAGCGTTGGACAACTAGTACGTTCTCCGAGGTGATAAGAGCACTGATATGAAATATCGGAAAGTCATCGTAGGCATTTTGCAGAGCAAAATTGCATTCAGTCACATCTAATAGTGCTTGATGAGATCGAGTGCATGGCACATTCTCTAGGATTGATCAGCGCCAAGAGCTCTGTACATCATTGTTTATAGTTAAATGCTGCATAACAGCATAAAGCACAGCGAGTAAGTATTTAGTTTTTCGTTTGATCCACGAAGGCTTCATGTCCTTCAGGAACATAGGAATCTTCTGACATACAATTTCAAGATACATATTTACTCATACATACAATTCTTCAAAAAAGGCTTACGCCAGACCAGAGTGTAGTGCTGAAATAAGAGCATTGTCCCTAGAAAAATTGATTCATTCTCTTTAACTTATCTCATTCAAGCACAACGGTGGTCAGTCTATCATTGAAACATGCAATTTGAACATGATATTTGGGCATGAAATCAGTACTTAATCGGTAATCAGGGTCAGTAAAAGCAAAATCAAAAGATCGATTGTTTTTGAAACCCCGAAAAAACATTCAATATAATTCCAAAAAAGAATGATTTAAGCTCAAAAACGAGGTTGTTACGCCAGGGTCATACACCGGTGTTTCGGAGGTTCGTCCTCCTCGTCAGTGACCCCCGCCCCACATTCAGCCCTGCATTGAAGCAAGGAGGGAGGCGTATGTGGTGGTGGAACAGTGTACAATGACACTGGTCCATCACCACCCCTCAGTCGATGGATTTTTTTGCTGTTAGATCAAAACTAAATCAAAAGATCGACTGTTTTTGAAACCCCGAAAAAACATTCAATATAATTCCAAAAAAGAATGATTTAAGCTCAAAAACGAGGTTGTGACGCCAGGGTCATACACCGGTGTTTCGGGGTTCGTCCTCCTCGTCAGTGACCCCCGCCCCACAGCTATGCTTAAGGCTATGCGGCTAAACTGTTTTGTTGTAGAAGAACCTCTTTCAATTAAATTTGTCCTTTGTTTGAGCTTGATTGGTGGACACATAAATTTTTCCTGATCATCCTGAAAATACGACAGAATTTTCCCGCAACCTAGTGGCATGTCACAATTCGGAAACAAGAACTGGTAAAACGACAAATCCACCTTGTTGATTCCATGTGACACTAGGGAGAGGGGTAATTATGCAAGATCTTTCCTTTTTCCCTTTCAGGAAGTTGCAACTGTTCGCTTAGACCGTTGGAGTAATGAAACTGGTTCTGAAAAAGACGCAGTTTCGGTGTGCTTTTCAACCGCTTTTTCAGTTCTTGAAGCTCCAGCTGTAGCTTGAGAGCTTCTTTTATCGCTTCTCCCCAGCGTTTCCAAGCTCAGATGCAAGCTATCCATTGCCTGCAGCTCGTACAATTCCATACTGGCGCATCAGCTCTGGTATTTCTAAGACAAGCTATCCTTAGTGACCTCAAGATTATCGGCTTTTATAAAACTAACGTAAAAATGTTGGTGAGCTAGTTGTATTTTTGTCGGTGTTCTTAATGATTGTGTCTTCCCAAGAGCCGATTGATGACTAAGTTTATCTCATAAGATCGACTGTTTTTGAAACCTCGCAAAAAACATTCGAAATAATTGTTAAATTTATTCTTCATTATTTTGAATATCTATTGCGATGTTTTATAAACAGTCGATCTTTTGATTTAGTTTTGATCTAACAGCAAAAAAATCCATCGACTGAGGGGTGGTTATGGACCAGTGTCATTGTACACTGTTCCACCACCACATACGCCTCCCTCCTTGCTTCAATGCAGGGCTCAATGTGGGGCGGGGGTCACTGACGAGGAGGACGAACCTCCGAAACACCGGTGTGTGACCCTGGCGTAACATCCTCGTTTTTGAGCTTAAATCATTCTTTTTTGGTCAGTAAAAGCGTCGCAAACTTTTCTTTTTGGAATCGTCGTTCTATTGTTTGGTTGGTCTTTTCCTTGTTTGCGTCAAGGAAACTCTAGGCCCCAGAAAACAGGCTTTAAAAGGACAGGTTTTAAGCCAACTAACTGGTTCATGAACCGAAATCTACATGCATAGACATATAGGTCCATAGCACTATGGGCGTTAAAATGTCCTTTCAAGGCGCGGTCTTTAATAGTGATTTCAAAAATCTAAAAACGTAAGAATTTGATAAGTGGTGTTCAGGAAATGGCAGAAAATCAACAAGCTTTTTGTGTTTGCTTTATTTGCTGATAATTTTAGTACACGTAGCAGTTCAACAGTATCAAACTGACGAGGATGCGATGAAAAATGATCATGCAACGACTACCATGGCAAGCGAAGGTGTCGGTATCAAGATTACACTTGGAACCAAGAAAATCATCCCAAAAATGAGGGTTACAATTGGTGCAGTAAAAAATTTGGTAGACAGAGAAGGAAATGCAACTATAGGTGTTGCTAGAAAAGTAACAGCACCAACTGAAGGAACGCTAGCAGTCGCCATTGTTGATGCAACTGAAGCGGCTATTGCAAAGTCATCTGTTGATGGAACTATGACATCGAAAAAAAGTAATGCTGATAAACCTTGCCTTTTCGAGCACGAAAAGTCAAAATTCACGTATGTTAATGGTCAAGCAAACAGCTACGAAGAGTCAAAAAGTAAATACGTTGCTAATGTGAAAGCAGTATTGTCTGACTACGGAAGAAAACGGGATGACGTAGATGGGTTTATTACATCAACACCTGGAAATTTGTATGTACAGCCAGAAGAGCAGATTCCAGCGCAAGTCGAGAAGGGATATTCTGCCAACGAAATTCCTCATGTAAAACCTGCGGATTACTGGACGAAAACGGCTGACGATTCTGTTTAGACCCATGTTTGGATGAAATAATTGACACTTGCAAAGGAAGATCATATTACTTATTGATCATCTATATGTTGTCTGCTTTAATAATTTGATATTGAATTTCCCTTGACAGTTAATAAATTATTCTGACTGATTTCGTCTATGAAAACATGAGAAGGTATGGTAAGGAATTCAAACTCAACTAATAAGGAGACATTTCATACCATGGTACCCCATGACATTTAAACGAAAATATGTCATGAAATTTTTTTGATGAATATTGTTCAAAAAGTAGAGAAAAAATTGGAGAATTTGTTTAAGAGAACGAGAAATTTTGGCGTAAAGGATGAACGTATCCAAGAAAAACGTTCAAGCTGTACGTTTATTGAGATGCTAAATGGAAACATCTTTCAGCCACCATCGCTGTAGGGAATGCTGATTGAATCTGAAAACCATAATCAATATAGGGTGAGATAACTGGAGTGGTTGAGATGCAGGTATGTCATGGACATGACTTTTCGAACACTAATTAGATGAATGAAACCGCGATTCTGTTGTGTAATAACTTGGCGACACCGGGTCGCTGCGATGATCGAGTAACGGTTAGCGAATCAACGAGAGGATGGGCTCATGTTTCTACAGCGCCACGATCTCTCATACTGTCCAAAAACAGATAGTCGTATCAATGATACACATGATGCCCGTTGTTTGTGTCGTGATTATTATATGTTCAGTTTGCATCTGTGCACAAAGATCTACTACTTATTGTAATTTTACATAAACTCAGTTAGTGCTTAGTCATTTGTTGCCTAATATTTTCTCCATCACTAACTAAAAAGTATCTAAGGTTTGGCGGGATGATCCTATAGAAGGAATAAATCCGTTTCGTTCCTATTAACGAGCTAAAAATCGGATCCCTATCAGCCAAACAAATCGCACGGCAGTAGAACAGGGAAATCGTGTATTCAGGCAGAGACAATGAACTGTAGATGACTGAATAGCTTTTTAGGGCTTACGTCATATTAGCAGTATGTTGACCTTTACAGAACAGATAGTATAGAATCGATTTCAGCTGCGACTTCTTTATTGACTTGTTTTTCAAGCGTAAGCCTTTGTTTGAGAATCGAAAGGTCATTTGATTGAAATGATTGATGTAGAAGATAAGCATGGCTCTCAGCATCCTAATCAACTGTGACTGCCTTATATGTGCTAATGTTTCGATCCTCGTAGTTTCATGCTTCTCTAATGCTCCTTATCATGTCATTATATGACGTGATTTTAAATCCATTATACTGTGCAGTTTGCATTATTTTATAAATTCAAATGAGTGCTCTCATACATCTACAAGGACTTTCGAACTTCCTTGAATGTTACCTTGCTTGCTGCCTGATGAGTTTTATCCTCGCTACCATTGTTGTAGGCTGGTTGAGTTGGTTCGTTCTGGAACCGTAGAATAGCCATAGCGCTCTCATAAGAAGTAGTGAATGTGAGCTTTTCGCAGACTAGTGGTCGTAACTTTTCGATTCTAAAATAGAATCCCAGCTGACGCACCAGCGTCGGTAGTGCAACAGTTCAGCACGCACTCTCGGAAAGAGTGAGATCTCGGTTGAAATGCCAGCTGGCGTAAATGTTCATGCACAACACTCTACACTATTGGATCCTAGAATATTCAAATGCTTTGTGGGTCTGGGCGAGGTTAGCCTATCTCTTGGGCTTGGGTCGCTCAATTAACGATTGTGATCGTTGCTACTGTCCTACCTTCACCTGCTAACATGATTGTTTAATGACATACCTACGTCCTTAATGAAACCGTGAAGATTTCATTATTAAGCACTTCTCTCTTGAGTTGTAAGTCGGGATCGTGAACGTTTTTTGTGAACAGTTTCGTTCATAAATACAAATTTCTATGAGAGCGGTAAGCGAAAGTGGTCGTCACACATCGCAATCCTGTAGAGAGAAGGCCTCAGAACATTCACGACGATCTCAAATCTTCGATAATTGGAGGACACAGTTCGATAATTGGAGTGCATGGGAAATTCAGAGCATATGAGACTCCTGAAATACCTACACACCATCAATGTAGGACCACGGAGAGCTTTTTCTTGAAAAATCGTTTGTCATTGAACTTTTCTGCCGTAACGACCTAATAAAGCTCTATGCAGGCGATCGTGGGTTTTCAGCAAACGACGATCGACTCGAATTGAAAATGTTGATGAGCGGAGATAGAAGAGTGTTGGAAATCAAACAGAAATAAGGCCATCAAAGGCAAGATGACGGCTGCAAGAAAACGACGGGTGCAGGAAAAAAATTGCGGTGTTTCCAGCAATGAGGCATTTCCATTCTGTTGATGTTACAGTAGTGAGGAAAAGGTAATGTCTTTCCATAAAACGTCATTTTTCTCAGTATTAAATCAGATGGAGCAAGCATATGAATATTTGAACTCTCTTCAACAATGGATAGATTAAATGGTTACGATCAATCTTTTACAAATGAAATGGTGTGTTATATGAGATGAAGTGAGTCACATTAACATGAACAATTTGACCTATCGGATCATTGTCGCTTTCGCCACCTGGTAAGAATACTCTGCGTCATAATCGTTTTAATCATTCTTGAGCTTGTCAATCTTCGACAATTTTCTCGCCTAGCGAAGAAAATTTTAATTGTGAGCATTAACAAAAGCTACCTCACACAACTTTATACACAAATTTATATGAAGACAGTAAAGATCGTAGCTGAGATTCCAAATTTAGTATCCTGAGGGCTCTGCTGGTGGTACTAATGAGTTCCGATATGAATCCGCAACCAATTGCTCCACGACTTCAACAGGTTGTTCTGGAGGAGCGTAGACAGCTGGAGCAGCGGCCCTGGCCGAGGGAGTTATTTGTTCGTCTCCATAAGAATTTCGCTTTAACCTATATCCAGAAGACTGGGCCGGTGGCTGAACAGGACCGCATTCCGGAACAGGGACGTATTGTTTTGCATCTACAGGTGCTTGTTCAGGAGCATGGGCAGCTGGAGCTGCAGCTTCAATCGGTGGAGTCACTGGTTCATCTTCATAGGAATTGCGCTTTGCTCTATATCCAGAAGGCTGAGATGGTGGCTGAAATAGACCGCAATCCGGAGTAGAAACATGCTGTTTTACAGATACAGGTGCTTGCTCAACAGGTATTTGAGCTGCAGCGCCACCAGAATAAGGGGCTGGAATAATTTGCTCGTCGCCATATGCACTGCTTTTATCAACTGAAAGTTACTCTTCTTCAGCTGATTGATAATAGATGCTAAGATTCTTGCGAAAAATAGAAATCTTTGCTATAAAAACTTACTTATTTTTGTGATGGAGCATACCACTAATGCAAACAGAAATAATAGAAGTTTCATGATGACGGCGACACTGCTTTTCTACTTGGTAACCTTTTATATCCTATCGCTGCTGACCTTTCATATTCACCAAAACCGGATTTTTTACGCGACACGGTTTCGTAGACTTTCACAATATGGCAATTGTGACAGCGTGCTGAATTCTAGGTGGCATGAATAGAAGCTCACGTCTTAAACGTAAATATTCTTGAACGACCTTGTTTTCAATTTCTACCAAATACTGCTGATTTTCTACTCTATGTTTTATTAAGAAAATTTGGGAGAGAGATTTTATATGTTGGGACATTTATGGGACAGAATGAGATTGACGCAATTCTATAAAAACTCGTTCGCCACATTTCCAATCAGTGGTTTGAAGGAAACTGCGCGGAAAGGATGCACTTAAATACGGAAACATTTCAAACCTGCTATTGCGTTGTGCTTTTTCTATTATTTTGTACGACCCCACACCACATTTCGTGCCAGCCCCAGCAGTTCTTGCATTCGATTCACTTCCAAGCTTTCACAATCATATAGCTCTTAGGGTTCATGTGTGAATTCGGCTATTGCTTATGAGTTATTTTCTTTATGAACATCGCTGAATTGTAATCGAATTTATTTCTTTCCGAGATCTTGACGTAGCTGTTTTAGATCGTACCTTCTTGATTCTACAAAACGTGTAACCGCCACTTTCTATGGATTAGGGGGAGCGAGTCAATCCCATACAAAGCTGGTACTTACATGCTGGCCTCTTAGGATTGTACGATGACAGCTTGGTCCTGAAAAACTTGTGCGTACTGAAAGGCGATCATAATTGTCTTTCCGACACGCTCACGAATGTTGCCGCTTTGAAATAGAAAATTTTAGTCTGTCAGAGATGTCGTTAGTGCACAAAGGTAGTTGTGATTATATTGGGATTCTTTTTTGAATGAGAAGCTGCTTTCTTCCTTCAATTTGTAAGTGGAGTGGACTTTTAATTTTTCCAACTAAGCCATATTCAGCGACTCATACCGATTTGAAAGGAACCAGATACAGCTATCAACGATTAACAAACATTTCACTCTCGAATTGTACACTTCTTTGCCTTACAGTTCTGCTTAACACCTCTATTATTGAGTTCAATACAGCGAGAAGGAAGGAAAATGTTTTGCTTTCGATCTGAAGTTGGTCTAATATTGTTCTCTCGTTGACTAAGAGCAGGGAAGTGGGACCGTTTTTTATTTCGAGCAGATCCAAGAATTTGCTGGCGCTATTGCTATGCAATTCACAATATCATAATGATCCGTAAACAAAAACGGCGATCTCCGTCTGAGGTTGAGCGACATTTTCTACTGAGAAAAGTCTACATCTCGCTGTTCTGCGATGGGAGTATTTCGCTCCAATATTTCAGTTTGATTATCATAAAAAATTATTATAGGGAATATTTGCGTTTGTTTTATGCTCGTTCAGAATATATCGTAGTAGCACTTTATGCAACATATTTTCTTTATTTTACGCGATCTGCCTCACATTTTACCGTGAAAATCCTAGAACATATTATTCGATTCGTTTGCTCTCATTCATCATCCCAAATGTCCTCAAAATATTCACGTTTATTGTCACTGCTATTTGAAGATTTCTTAGTCTTCTATGAATGCACCAGACTGCTGGTCCTGACGGTTCTCTTCACAAAAATGGAATAGTCGAGCTGAGACGTCTTTACATGATCGCAAGACAGTGTTACAAAAAAGCTTTTCCAAAGTCGTTCACCTAGCGAAGTAGCCAGAGATTCAAGCTTTAGAACGATTACTGGGAGTCGCGTGGCCGAGTGATTGTGATGTTGGCCACGGTGCGCGTGGAGCCGAGCTCCACCCCCTCCCTCTCTCCGGCACTCAACAACAACGTCATATGGAACGCCACAGCAGGGCTATCCTCGAGATTGCAAGAAGACTCGCTCTGAGAAGAGATCGACCAGTATTTTACGCCGTTCAAGAAGAGGACGAAAAACGAATAAATGCTAGTAAAACTGGGATCCACACAGTGAAAAAACACTGCGATGACGGATGAAATAAAGTGCTAAGAAAAGAATGATTACTTAAACTCTTAGGAAAATTGTTTGCCCAGCGAAAGAGGTCTCTTCTACATCCGGCACGGTCCAACGGAAAAAAACCGAAAACACTGTAAGATGAATGCTCAACGGTTTCCATTATCATCAAACGCGGGATAACTGGGAAAAGGATAAAAATCACAGATTGGAAAAGATCCCACATGACTTATTGTCCCACAGCTGATCCCACAGCTAAACAGCTCATTCATGACACAAAAGAGCCCGCCCACATTTCTGATTTAGTCAGTCAATATCTTTCCAAGACGTATAATTCTAGTCGTGATTGCATAAGATCGAATGTCCGGATGATATCGATAATGGTTTGCACATATCAGCGGACAAATGTCGTTTTCGTATACAACTGTGAATTTCTAACTTCTCGAATGCTTTAGCTGTCGATAGGTCGTCGTCAGCTAATTGTAAGGCACTTGAGTACGTTTTATGTTTTTAACGAGGTTTCTTGAAACTGTGGAGAATTTTATTGCCTTTGCTTCATCAACTAACTGCTATGACCTCTTCCAATGTTTTTACGCTTCATCGATATTCACTTCAGCTTCTTCTACAAAGTAGTTTGTGTTTTGGTGTACAACTGTCTTGCACAATTCATCAAATTCTTTTTATTGTCCCATCATGAAGGTCGACAAAACACTGACTTCTTTGGGCGTTCATTGCGTTTTCCGAGGAATTAAGGCAATCATCTTTTTCCTGAGTGATTGAGAAACTACCACTTCGTTGCATAGATTGAATCTTTTTCATGTGATAAATCAGTGTTATAATATTAAAAGCGCAAAAAAGCGGCTCTTTAACGTACTTTCATATTGAAAGTTGGTCTGGTCCTACACTCTTTATAAGACATCTCCATTTCGATTCGAAATTTCATCACATTCATGACTACCTCTCAACATCTTTTACATATGCCATGTGATACAGTCACTATGCAAAATAAGAGACTGCGATAAAAAGTGATCTTCGGACAATACCGTTTGGAACTTCACTGAACACTGAATCGTCATAAAGGAGCTAGTGGCGCTTAAATGCAATTTAACTGCTTCGTCCTGGTTGCTCTTTATAGGAGTGCCTTCCTTTTTTATCATAATTATAGGGAAAAGAGCAATTCCCTTAAATTTTTCATCTTTTCGATAGCGAAATCGTCCTTCAATTCGTCCTTGTTACCGCCTTCTATCTAAATCCGGACTTAGCAACTATTCTTAAACGTATCTACAGGTTTCTCATAGTAGGAGAAAAACCGCAGACTGTAGCAGTTATTCCCCCAAATACTTTCCTTTCACTTCTACGCTTAATTCTATCGCATATCCTCAAATAGTCAATAGCCACTAGTGTCTTCGGATGGCGGATGGCTCGTTTTTTCGAGTTGCAGTTGGCGACCGAACTGTGTTTTGGCAGTCAAGTACAGGCAAACATCTACGGGCGATTGGCAGGTAGTCACGCTCACAGCAGTTCCATTCGTCTACAAAGGTCACTTGGAGCTCTGCCGTGACTTCCACCTCTCTTGGCTGTAGATTATCCTGCTCATAGCATTCTATAGTTCATGTCGTTGTATAATGCCTATGTGAACAGTTGTTGCTTCTTACAATGTGTGAACAGTTGTTGCTTCTTACAATGTTTAGCTCCTCTCATTTGTAAAGAGATCTGGGGTTCGGGGCATCTTACACTCAGG
Source organism: Parelaphostrongylus tenuis (assembly GCA_019055375.1). Taxonomy (NCBI): domain Eukaryota; kingdom Metazoa; phylum Nematoda; class Chromadorea; order Rhabditida; family Metastrongylidae; genus Parelaphostrongylus; species Parelaphostrongylus tenuis. The sequence goes on from JAHQIW010003531.1 coordinate 503,848, forward strand.
AGCACATCCAATGCATCATCATGATTTGTTAACATTGCGTTACAAGTCGTGATTGTTCTTTCCTCAGTTGCAGTTATGTTGTAATTGATATAAGTTACAGGTTGTTCGTTACGGCGATAAATGCGGTTCGTTGGTCTCAGGATCAACACTGTCCTTCATCCAGTAAAAGACCCGCGTGGCAGGAATAATTGATAGTGTCGAGTGACCCTTACGGCACGCAACCCACACCCACTCACAATAGGCAACAAACCCTAGTTACTCTAGTGTATTCAACAATACAACTAAAGCAATTCAAGCACTCTCCACTGAGAAACCAATACACAGACACCGGATATCTGTTTCTTTTGAAATTACACTCAAACATCTTCTGAATATTGGATGGAAAGATCTTCGAACACACAGTGCCTTCAAAGTCTCGAATTTTCTCTAGCTCACATGTCTGAAGCTATGCGCTCGCCACATCCATCAAAGTCATTTGTTTAAAAAATCCAAAGCAAATTGCTCATCACGATTCCATGAATTCGCTCAACCTTACCACATGAACAGTCGTATTTAGCTCGTCAAGCTAGATATAAACAAGTCTGCGCGATTACCTCAATGATTTCGTGTTAAACAATTTGGCACTTTTTCGTGTTTCTGAGCATGAATTTGGAAACAAGAAGAGCATCACGTTTTGAATCCTAAAGCGCAGAAATTCAAATGGCAGATTTTTATTGCAAACCGGAAGATATTAATTTTATATCATCTTTCTGAAATTCGATCGCGCACTCATATTTCACCAAGCCATCCACCCCTCCAGGGTCGGTAAATTGGTGCCAGACTGGTCTCAGACTTGTCTGGGGATAAGCAGCACTGACTCGATACAGCGGCAGGCCACCGCAAGTCATTGTAAAGGCCAGATATGCATTCAATCACCTCAAACGAAGTTAGAAATTGAAGTCGAATGCATGGCGCATCCATCAGGGATTGATCAACACCGAGAGAGATGTCCTTATATCGTCCTGAAAGCCACAACGCACAAAGCCCTCTAGTTTTATGTAGAACAACTACGAGTGGCGCTGGACCCTTTCACGACCGCTTGGACGAAAATTCAATTCATTGATCACGTGTATATTGTAGTACAGTTCTAGCCACTACATACTGCTGTTAAAGTCTATGCATATTGTAGGTTATGTGGTTCGCGGCTACAGGTTTTAGGTCCATCAACATTATTGCAAGGTCTTGAAACTTTGGGAATTAGATTTAGGTGCTAATCGTAATGATACATCGCTAGAGAAAGCTTTTCCAGGGCTCCATCGGGGCTCAGTCTCAACTGAAAAATTATCCTCATGGTCACAGGACACATAGATAGAGCGCACAATTGTGTTCAGATTTTCTTTCTGCAAAATTCAAGTGGGTCCTGCCTACCGTGTGGACGTTTTCAGGCTCTCAAGTTGAATAAATAACTACAGAATGGGTAGAAAAAAAAACATAACGGTCTTCGAAAGAGACTCAATCGTTTGATTCACTTACAATGCCTAATGAAATAAAGCTTTCATAAAAGTGGTTATGTACAATAGCCAACAAATTGTGTTCTATGAGAATACGAGGTGAAATTTTTCTAAAGCAGATTTTCACAGGAAAGCATTGTTAAATCATATCTATCTTGTAATTGGATATCTAAGCATGACTATAAAATATCAAGTGAGCATCAGCTGATTAAGATGGGAAATAACAGAAGCGAATGACTCTTGTTCGTGTTCAGGTATCTTCTTGAAATCTGAGCTGTAAGCGCTCATGAGTTGATCAATGTCTTCTTCACGACCACAGACTTCAAAAACAACAAGAGTTGCTGAAAAAAATCAGTCACTTTATTACCATCCAAAATTATTATGCATACACTTAGATCTCTTCAAAAAAATAATAATTAGATTTTGGCTTTAGAAAGAATAATGAAGTACACCAAAATAAACAATAAACGATGTACATGGTACTACGAATTATACGTCGTACAACGGTGGAGTACAGCGTAGTCGTTGTAAGTGCCCTGCAGCAAATATGTGGTCTTCGGTTCCACTTTTGACCTTGGGCAAATAGGCCCTTTTGTGGAGCCGGAATGGCACTATATCTGATAGGATAAGAGATAGGAGCTGATCTGATACAGCAATACGCTCACTAAGTTGCTATCTACGCCAATCATACATACAACCACCTAAATGAAATGTGATGGTGGCGAATGATGGCGCTTCGCAGACGGGTTGACTAATTCAAAACCTTTTATAATACATTTGGTTTTATATCCTAGAATGTATGTCGTGCAGTAGTCAGAGGTGCTCTGAGTCGTACACGAGGTCGATGGTTCCGACCTCGCGCTCATGGCTCACCAAGCCATCTATCCTCTCATTGTCCGTAAATTGCTACCAGACTGGCTCAGACGGTCTGCAGTAAGCAGCACTGATTCGATACAGCGGGAGGCTACCGCGAGTCATTGTAAAAGCCAGATATGCATTCAATCATTTCAAATGTAAAAAATTGAAGACGAATGCATGATGCATCCCTCAGGATTGATCAACGCCGAGAGCTTTATTCTTTTTCTATCCATTATTTTCTTAGTGGTTGCCAACGTATGGAGACTTTGGATAATTTTATAACTGTTCCTATATTTTCCTCATTGTACATTCTATACCAATTGATATTTGCGTCGTCACCAACATGGGTTTAAAATATTTCCGAACAAATAGTAGATCATATTAGCCACAAAAACAAGCTATCGTGCCCAAAAAAATCATTTTGCAGTAGTTCTTGAAATGTCATGTCTCTGACAACCTAATAAGCTAAAACGCTTTGAGAAGTCCATGCAACTTAATCATTTTTTCCAGCATATAAACCGAGGGGATCTTGCCACACTGTGCAAATAAGTGCTTGGCTTAATCTAGAAGAAAACCGTTCTACTCGGAAGGGAAAGTTGATTAGTGTTAACCTTATGAATAAGCATAGCACTCACATAGTTTTTTGATTGGTATTCCAATTTTCGTTCCATGCTTGTGCACATCGAGCTCAATTGTGCTAACCAGTCGTACCGACGAAAAAGCGAGTATGACATGTGCGCTTTTTTGACATCGCTCTAGGAACTGACGTCGCGGTACATCACCACTGTATCCAGCATAATAGAAACAGCTCTGAAAACAATTCCAGATAGCAATCTGATACTCTGATAGCATTATTTGAGATATGGTGTGACACTTATACAGTGTTAAACACGTGTTTTGCCCATTGAAAGCTCATCAGTAGCGCGGTTCTTTTCGGTTCAACCAAGCCCTTGCAGGAAAATATACCTTCTGCGAATAATTCAGCGTCGATTCTTCTAAAATCAGGAGGCATATTCCCACGAAAGGAAATGGCTGAAACGAAAGGCACAGTGCTCCTGATGAGCTTTCTATGGGCAAACACGTGTCTAGCACTGTAAAAGTGCTGTACAGACCACTTAAAAGGCTTAAAAAATGTTATGAGATTATTAGATTGTTAATGTTTGAGCGAGGTCTTTATAAAGAGTGAAAAGTAAAGGATAAACGTTCAACATTGACGTTAGTTTCTACGAAGAAATCACAGTGGTAGGAAGCTTTATTGTTAAAGCATTACGATCGGACTGATTTTTTGTCCAAAATATCTAGGGTACTGTTTAAGAATAAATTCTCATTGGGACCTAAAGGAAGGCGTTGTGGATTACGCCCTCGATATAGTTGTTCTGTTGTTCGGTTTCCCAAAAGAAGAGAAGAAAAAAAAGGAACCACAAGAACGAGAAGAGGTAGCTCAGAATTTAGAAGACTGTTCAGTTGTACATGGATACACATCGCCCCTATCAATCGGAATGTACTAGATGATCTGCTTACGCATAGGATTGCTTGAGCCACCATGACACAAATTTCAATGTATTATCCATTATTTTCATCTGAAAAACGATCGAAAACGCTTTGGACAGAGTATTTTTTATATACCCAGTGATGTAGAATGATATGCAAAACTTCCTACGTTAGGCAGGACTCGAACCCACATCTCACTCTATCCGTTAGCGTGCCCTAACCCAGTGCATTACTGAGGCCCACTTTGCACATCACTCTTTCTACCCTACAACGCATCTATCCGTCAGTCGCCATCCATCAACGGTCTGGCCTGGGTAGTCGGTATCGACAAGGAACCCAGTCAAGCTAAGAGATATTGTGTATTGAATGAACAAATGGAATTATTTTGTTTAACTACTTTCAGCGGTGACATGGTGTTTGAGATATATCCAATGATGAGAGTGATGTGCAGAACTTCTTGCGTAAGGCGGGACTTGGACCCACATCTCAGTCTATCCCGTAGCGCATGTTCTGACCCGTTTCACTATTGCGCCCCATTTGGATAGAGTGAGATGTGGGTTCGAGTCCCGCTTGACGCGAAAAGTTTTGCACAACACTTTACATCACTGGGTATATCTGAAACATCATACCGCCGCTAAAAGCTGTCTAATCAGGAGAATTCGATTTGATTATTTTTGGTATAGCTCGAGGCGAACGGAATAAAGCGAATACCGGTGAGGTTTTCGATTCGGTAAATGGTATATCGGAATCCTGAACATCTGTCGAAAACGCCGTTTGCATTCAACACGGAAACGTTATCAGGGCTCTGAAAAGAAAGGAAGTAAAGAAGACAAGTCTCTCGTATTGATAATATTAACAGATTTCTATCCATTGAGCACTGATAATTGCGCAATTGAAGCGTTTTCGATTGCAACCAGACTAGAAAGCATTCATTCCAAATGAAAGCGAACAAAACGAGATTCGGCTGTTTCATATGAATATGAGCCAAAAGCTTCAAGAAAATGTCAATTGCTGCATATTGTTGCCGTAATTTTCAAAAAAAACCCGTAAGTAGAATAAAAGATTTCAATAACACCATTGACTAGGTTTTCCTTTACATGAACTATCAAACATAATGAGTGAATCAAGGAATTCCAAAAATTCAACACGTTACTTCATTCACAGGTGTGTTAGGACTTATGCGTGAATTCGACTGAAGTTTTTGGAGTTTACGTCTTCTATAATTATGTTATGGAAAGGGTTGGATTTTTGACCAGAAATTCCGATAGAGCTGTGTTGAGGTGCTTCCTAGTTTTCCATACAAAGTCGGCAAAAATTGTGGATATGGGGATTGGGATGATTTCAGAGAAATCTCAGACTAGTTCCTTCACTCAGGGTAATTGGAAGAAGTGATTGAACCAGGCGTCGAGCTAAAACAATGCTGTGTAAGTATTTGAGCGACTCCCTTACCACTGCGCTATCGTTCGCCCAGTAACTGCCGTTGAATTAGAAACGAGAAACAAAACTTTCATCTTAGTAGAAGTGCATTGAACATTTTCAACTCCTTTTTTAGCCTATATAGTTTTTAGCAGATATACCAGAAAATACTTTGGAGCTCAGCATTCTGTTCCATCCAAATTTACTCAGCAAAATACACTTGTTCCTAATGTATTTCTATCATTATACAACACATTCAAACGGAGGAGTTTTTTTCCGCTGGGGAGCTTCAAACGATGCGTCATTGCTGCGTGACTGAAGTGCGCATACAAAACGGCCTACACCATCCGAAACGAGCACATAAGCGCTTAGCCAACAAAGTGCATGTCGTCTTGAAAGAGTTAACTGAAGAGTCTAATTTGTATCCTAAACATGCGCTTCTTGCATTTTGATTACTATAGTGTTCAAGAAAAAAATGTGAATTAGTTAGATCAAAAAACCCACTAATGGCAACACTTCTTTGCTTAGTCGATAATGGACAGAACCCTCTTCCGGTGTGAAATCATGCACTGATGTTGAATGACAGGTGAATATACTCAAATGAGCGGCGATCATTTCATCTACAATAAGAGCTTTTGACTCGCTTAGATCAGTCAATGCAACTTTAGCATTGCTTCAGCACACGTACCAATGAATGAGTCGTAATGTAGCATTAGTGGATGGAAGATGGCATCCAACGTTTCCTCGATAATCGGTTGAGTAGAGCAATGCAGTGCGATGCGTACATTACGGCAATCTCTCGTCCGAAGTTGTTGACATGCCACCAGAACCGTACACGAATGACATTCTCGAAGAAACACACTAAAATTCTAGATAAACATCTGGAACCAACGGGATCAATTTGTTGGTCCCACAGTTTATGCAACATAGTGCAGCGTCTGAGAAGGCATTACTCCCTTACGTGAGCCCGGATCACGGCTGACGCAAATGTCTTTGCACGTCACTCTACGCTGTTGGGTATATAATAACATCATAACACCGCAAGTGGCGGTCAAAGAAGAAGAATTGTGATAACAGTCCTCTTTTAGGAGGATTACAAAGAGGTCTTACAACAACTCACAACAATGGTTTAGGATAAAATTTAGCACTTTTGCCATTGATTTTATCACTGCTGAAATCGGAACTGACCCGAGTACTATAAAAAATATAGAATTAAATAAATTACTAAAGCATTTTGGCAATTTTGTATTCTCCATTTTCATTTCCACAATTGTTTCGATCTATGAGCAGTTGTGTCATGGATGATTAGAGCTTCACATTCAGGGTGATAATGGATGATAAATCTTCTAAACTACATTGTACACGATCGAAGAACTGTTGGTGCAGCGATTTGGCAAAGTGGGAAAACAGTAAAGTATTTACTATCGAAATTCCCTAGAGCTCGGGAATAAATCAAAGCATTGAAGAATCGAGCGTCTCGCCTCTTCAAAAATGCAGAAGCTCTCCGCACTCGAATGTTGTAGTGAAGAGAATAACCCGTCCCATTAGACCAGGGATTTCCGATGGCGCATGTGCAACATATTGTTCTCTCGCGATAAGCAAAAAAACATACTGAAGATAGCTCATCAAGTCATTAGGACCATCACCATGACCTTGACGGAATTCTATCTTCAGAGAAAGTGGAAGAGTTGACAGAGAGACACCCTGACATTATCAATCACACTCCGTCAACTAACGACAGGCTCACTGAGATTAAGTTTCCGTTAGGTGGATGCATGCACATGACCTCGATAGGTACTTGCCAAGAGGGACTGCCAATTTCACCGTAGTCATGGCAAGATACTCTTCCATCTGATGTGGCCATTCATCATCGTTGACAAGTGGATGTTTTAGTGGGCAATTAGAAATTTCTGAATTACTACCGCCTCAAATGAAGCCTAAAGTGTGTGAGGGCTAAACGTGTTATTTAGCGATAAGTACTGAAATAGATGAGCACTGAACATCATTCTTTCTCCGTTTTGGAAGTGGTCCTGCCCTCTATAAACCTGTCCACATCAATTAATTCGAGTAAAATGTACTGAAAAGCTCCAGGACATAATTGAATATGAATTCCGAAGAGCCATTCGCATCTCAACTTCTGTTTTCCGCCATTATCTACCACTAGCAATGACGATAACAGAGGAATTTTTACATTTGTATCCGTTATACTCAACATGTCATTTACATTTTACTGTGCGGATGCATTCTATTCGTGTCCTCGAATTCAACTCCAAAGATCTTCGAACATTTCGCGTTTTTTCGACTGCTGCCTGAGGATTTCGTTTCCTTAATGTCGTACAGTGCTGGTCGAGACAATTCTTCTTGCAATCTTGGAGGTAGCCGAGCTAATACGATCGCACTTGACTAATTGCAAGAGAGTGCCAGGGAAGGAAATCAAATTAGTGTCTAGTTTATCACCTTGACTCCTAATACGCAATCACATAATATTATGATAATAAATGGTAACAATAGTAATTTTGGCAATATTAATCAAAATTGATTATAACAATGACAGCATTAGTAATGGCACAATGATGGCAGTGATAAGAGCATGATTCAACAGAAGCTTCGATAATTACAAACCAGTTGACAAAAGTGGGAAATAATAAAGGAATTTTCGAAAACTTCATCTTGTTCAATAAAAAATCAGCGAAAGATCAATAAGTGTTCCAATGGTAATATCGTTTTTGCTAACCAAAAGTTTCATATCGGCCGATAACAATTCTAAATGACCTTCGAAATGCGAAAGTGCACAATTTCAGTACTTCTTTTCCGAGACACAAGATAAAGAAAAAAAATTATACATTTCGAGATTCACTGGGAAGTGGACAAACCTATGGATAATTTTCTAAACATTAAAACATAAATATCGCTGAAATTCTAACGAAGAGACAGTTTTTGCCTTGAGTAAAAAAATTTGTCAGGTTCTCTCTCACCTTCCAGCACATGGACCTAATACAATCAAACCAATCTGTGCAGTCGTCAACTGTTATTGTTGAAGTATGATCGAGTACCATTATGTTACTGCTCTGAACAAGAATGGAATTTACAGCCCTTCAATAAAAATTATCAGTAAGAGGTAAGCTTTCATAAATCGTGCAAACCTTGCAAGTCTCGATAATCATGGGTTGCCCGGCTACATCCCGGCGGACTACGGTGGCACTGTCAACGTCATGTATCCGAAATTTCTCAATGTCCATCTGTGGACGGCACTCCCTTAAATGTTATAGCTTAGACAATATTCATGTAGATAAAAATACTGCTATAACAATTTAATATAAACGCGGCACTGTGAAAATTGGCCTATATTAAAGATGAGCTCCTGTACACTATAAAGGAAAATGCGTAGGTATACATCAGATGCCTCAAATAACATATGTAAAGAATAACCTATGTAAAGACTTTTCTAAAAAGTGTATAACGAACACTCTATTTTTCTTACCTTCTGTGCCTTATTTTCCATATAACTGGAAGTACTTAGAAAGAAAACGTTCTAAGTTTATGCTGTCAAGTTTTCGACAAGCTCTTTGGTGTTTATTAAACACGACGCTGACTTTTTGCAGACCATTCTCATTAGTACTCCAACTGAAAATATTAAGAGAAAAAAACAGCCAAAACTGGTAGAGATACATTGAGCCTCACAAGGTGCGCTTGAATGTGATTGACTCCCATAAATTTCAAATGATTTTTTAACAAATCAACGAAATGAACAGCTTAACACGCAGTACCCGCATTCACTGATGTCATTACACATAGTTTCCGGAAATTTGTGTCGATGAAATTTCTTGCTTTTGATTCCAATGCATATACTTTGCGAGGGGCATTTCGCCGCAGTTTGGCTCAGATTACAATGCCTTCGCGGAGGTTAGATTTGTCAAACACAGAAGTTTATTCTCTGTATTCTTTGGTGAACAATCAGTACGTTGTAAAACAAAGAGGTATTAGGTGGGTTCATTGAAATCTGTTTTTTACACTTGCTAACGTTTGCAAAAGCTTTTCCAGGTGAATTTCTCAGTTTTGAACCTGATAACATCAGAAGAAAAAAAATTTTTAGATGAATTTTCAGTACACTCCATTTGCGGCGAGTAGTTGGACGTACTTGCGCCCGGCCGCTAAACAAAAAAAAATTAAATTACTAGTTTGAGCTTTGATGTGATATTTTCTTATTACGTTTACCACTTCCTTTTATAACGGAGCTTCTATAAGATCTTGAAACCGTGTTATATCATTCATTCAAAAGCTCTTCGAACATAGTAGGAAATGGTAAGCCTAAAGAATTTGGCACTAGTGATTGAAATGCTATCAAATACTCTTGCACAACAACTAGTTTCAACTGCTTGTATTGCTGCCTATGCACAATACAGAATTGAAGAATATGTTCTAACAGTGGAGATAATGATTGCATGAGCCCGGATACGATATACCTAATCTGTTTCAAAGCTTGTGAGAACGAGCGCATTGGCAAGACGAGTAGACAACTCTTTGTGTTCATAGAAAGGAATGTCTAGTCGATTAACCTTAAATCAAATATCCCATTAGGCATGCGTAGGGCACGGAGATATAGCGGAAAGAATTCTCATGGACAGTGTCTGTTAACTTCGGTATTAATCAAGTAATTCCGAAATTTGTATACAGTATCGTACAATAATAATAATTGCTATTGTTTTAGCGGTATCACCTTCTTCAGAACTTGGAAAGGTGAAATTGACTTTCAATTAGTCAGCCGAAATCTTCCATAACTCGATTATGAAAAAACTGTTCCCTTCTACAACTCCAGCAGAGACAATTTCATGTCGCACAGTTAAACTCTTGGATGTAGCGCAAACATACTTGTGCTATGCATTCGCTTCCAATGACTGGCCAGTAAGCGAATTAGTGTCGCTATTCTTATGAGAGAACATGCAATGGAGTGCTTAGAGGTGTTCCGCCTTTTACACGAAATTATTAGGTCGATTGTTCTAGGCAAATCAGACCCAATATCACCCAGTCTCGGAAAATTAGTATCAGTCTTGTGCGGATTGACAATACCATCCACTTAACACCAATAGGCTTTAGAAAAGGATTATGTAGACTAAAGGTATAATCAAACATGTTTGTGATATTTTATGGAATCAAGTCCACGGCGTACATGTCGTGAATTGACTGAGATCGAATCGTTTTTACGCTTTTAGCCATGAATTGACATCAACGAACTGCTTAATTGGTAACGTACAATCCAATAGTAGATAGCAGTCGAATTAACACGGTGTTTCTATCGAATAACTAATCAGAGCACTATTTTTGCTTGCATTATGTATCATTACTAAGAATTTTTAGAACACCGGTGCCAATTCGTCACCAATTACAGATATATCTGCATTATTCTTAAGAAAGATTATTCTTAAAAGAGCCAGATCTAGTATTGTAACGATCGCCTGTCATTCTTTGGAAGGCAAAAACACTTGTAAACAATGAAAAAGTTCAGAAATTTGCGAACACATCTCAGCGTATTAAACATCCCCATACTCATACATATTTTTCACACAGTTTTTCGACCATACTGTTTTTTTTTTCATCATATTTCCCTCAAACTAGCAATCTCCTTCAATTTCACTATCTCTTTCTGATGGAAAACGGCAATCCTTTGTGTCCTCTATAATCATAGCTTCACTAGTACCATCAAGAATTGATGAAAAGCCTTGCGTTCTTCCTTTTCCAGTTCATTGTCAAACTCTCTCATTGCAATGCTTGACAGTTAATAACGCCTCTGTGAGCCAATTTTGAGTTTACAAGATCATAAGTGCTCTGCCATCCAAAGATTTTCGGCTTGATAATGGAAAGAACAGTTTGATTTTTTATTCAAAATTCCTAGCTTCAAATTACATCTTAATTTTTCGCTATCCTTTTAAATTGTGTATTCCCCAACAAATTCGTCCAGCATATTCAGAGAAACACAGCTGAATTTTCCACTGTCATGTTTACTACACAGTTGGTCTTACCAAAGTTCAAAAACCGGTCTGTTAGTTTGTCTATGGTTGCCAAATGATTTGATAAACGATATCGGCAATGAAGCAATGATGACTCCAAAACCGTCGGCATTACCTTATCAAATTATTGAGGAATAGAAACACCACTATTTATTATAATGCATTAACAAGCGGCTAAAATGTTTATCGACTTAGTGTTTACTGTCCTCTATAGTGTTTGAACATCGGATACTTGTGAGCATTTGCAACAGCAGTACTGTTGGACCTACGAAATGAATGGAATAAAAATGGTAAAAACAAGGACGAATGAATCCCTAGAAGAAAAACTTAAGAATATGGAAATTACAATGTATATAGTCTTAGTTTCCCGGTATTCACCTAGAAGAGCCGATTCATCAATCTTTTCGCAACCAAGTGCACCAAAAATGCTTTTGCTAGACATTCATAGTCATTTGACAGCTAAAAAATTCCGATTCTAACACTGGTCTTGGTTTCTGGAAAGGCCTTCTCGGTGAGCTGTAGCTATGAGAAAAAATACGTTTTGTTTCTGGAGCGTATACTGTGTTATGCACTCGTGTTTGTTTGACTTTTTTTCCAAACGGAGCTCTTTCATTGGTGTTTCAGCAGCGATTCGATAGCGTGAGGAACGGCGATTTTGATAGTAGATTTTATCTTCAGAAAGATCTTTCTAATGCGCCATAGCAACGGTAAAGAGATTACGTTTGCCTTCGACGGTCATTATTGGAAAGGTTGGCGTGTGTGCTTGGTTTTGTGCCGAATTTTTCAGGAGATTTAAATAATCATTTAATAGAAAATCATGCTGATTTTGAATGTTCAATTAAATTTTAAGATCTTTATAGAGCGCTGCAAGGAGCAAAAAATAAGATTACGTTTGGCACTTGAAGTAGTTAGCTGAGGCTTGAGTCTTATAGCGGGCTTGAAAAATAAAAAGTTAATATCTTTAGAATTATAACACAAAGTTTTGATCTACCGAATGATTCCTAGAGGTCTGGAGAGCTTTTTTCAGCAAAAAAGACTTTGTCCCAAAAAGGCTCCCCAACTTTTAGTAATCATTCAAATGAATCTAGGCGATTCATGTAGACGATCTATTCAGCAATAAGAAACGTTCACCATAAAGATTTGGATGATTTAGCAATATATATATATATATATATATATATATATATATTTATATGCATATGTTTATGTACATATATATACATATATATATATATATATATATATATATATATATATATATATGAATCTTACAAACAATCCTAATCGTAGAAAAATAAATTCAGAGTTTTACACATTAGGGCTATCCGATGAACTAAAACTTTTGAGTACGATGAGTGCGAAATGAGAGTGGTGTGGGATGTAACTGCCAACACTTGACAGCATGGAATATTAGAACAGTGTTAAAAATTCAGCAGAAGTGAACCCACCATGAAAACATGTTCTGTCTTTGACCATTTCTCTGGTTGTCAGAGTCAGAGACTGGTTGTTCGTCGGATTCCTCAGTCACCTGGACAGCAGAATCCCATGTATTTACAGTATTGCAGAGAGCACGGGAAAAGCTTTACCTTATATAGATCTTCTCGTTTGGTTCTCTGAATCAGATGACAGCATGACCACAGCATGATGATGAAATAAGAGCACACTTCCCTATATAATTGTATTTATGAACTACCAATGTTGTCAGCCCGCTACGTGGCGCATAGTGTTACCTTGACGACGAGTTGGAGCCTTCCGCACATTTCTGACGTAGGTTGACGCAAATTAAGGCTTCAGAAAAAAGTCAAACATATCTGAGCTACTGTAAATCTTGGGAACTCGTAATAATTCAATACCAAAAGGTCGTTGAATCTCCCAATTCGTCGCAAAATGCTGGCTGGGAGTGATGACAGTGCCTCCACTCACTAGTGCACTCAATAATGCATTTAGCCTGTGCCTCCATAAGGAGAATACTGTGAACAGCCGTGACATGAAAGACATACGTTACAATTTATAATTTGCTTTATTTAATTTCGAAGACTTCAGCTTGGCAACGCTCTCTTAGCAGCAGAAGAACCCTCAGGTAAATGTTCGATGACGCTTAGTGCCATACCGATTAAGGAGAAGTTGAATTTATGAAGTGCTTGAATCCATACAATGTAGGAAGTTACGTCATGCAAACGAAAGAAGCAATGCTAGTTTAATTTCAAATTTCCCCACACTGATGTTGGGATTTTACAATATTTTTGTGGTGCAGGGACTGATAGATAGACCATTTTGTAGCAGTTCTCCATAAATCTTACCAAAGAACGTGCCTAGTAGAAGTTAGAGGTTTCTGTGACATGCACGTGGTTTTTGGTTCGATTCCGTGTCTCATGCTCGCTTCTGACTATCCGGAGCCAGAAGATTGATACCATGTTTGTCTGGGACGATAACAGCACTGATTTGATACATCGCTAGGCCACCGCAAAGGATAGTTATGCATTCAATACTTCTAACAGTGCTTAATGAAGTCGAATGTCATGGTGTATCTCTGAGGGATCGATCAACTCTGAGAGCTTTCTTTTGCATTTATTCTTAAGCATACCAAAAAACGATGCTTATATTTCCTGAAGACTACAATGATCAGAGTCTTCTGCTTGTTGATATCAGAATCTCAAATATTAGTTCGTCCCATGAGTTTTGAGACTAGAGCAGTAGATACCAGATTTATTAACCAGAAGTGCTTAAAGTTGCATAATTTTGGCATCATTCAATTGCGTAATTTCTTTTAAACATTTTGGTATAAAACCTGCCCATAGTTGCTTTAGGATGAAGGTTTCGTGAAAAGAGATTCGCTTGCTACTCATGCACGAATGGCACGTAGAGGAAAATGCTAGTGAAGCGGCGTACAAGATCAATGAAGCTTCCTGTGGACGGCTCGAGCGCGATTGAACCTCTAGACCATTCTCTCCAGCTTTGAACTTCGCGAAATACTTCCCAGCCGCCCTTTCTGCAACCGTATCATCCTCCCAAGCTGCACTGAACTTGCGCCCGCTTCACTTGCATTTTCCCCTACGCGCCGTTCGTGCATGAGTATCAAGCAATAGTTCCCAAAACAGCTTGTTTTTGAGGCAAGTAAGGGAAAGATGCATGCCAAAATATCCGCAAGAAAAGGCGCATTGAACGATACCAAAACCATGTAATTGTAATTACTTCTGGTTAATAGATTTGGTGTTTATCGATCTAGTACCAGGACTTATGGAACGACCTGATAATTTCCATTCGTACACTGTCACTTCTAGCTTCTTTTCACGCCTTGGTTTCTAATAAGCTTCACCTTCACATCGAAAATCAGCTGAATCTTCTAATAAAGCAATTCTAGTTGGTCAGTACTTTGGAGCACTTTTTATCCTGACGATACGCCAATAATAGGTGTGTCATTACAGAAACCTTTACTAGTCAGCGCACTGCTCTCCCAGCAAAATTGCACCCATGACTAAATTTTGAATATTTCACATATGCACGAAAGCGAAAGACAAGAGCATCGCCATGTTTTAGGAGAAACCATGGTCCATACAGAAGGTACACTTATGATTAAATCTAAATTTATTATAACATAAACCACACCAGACATTCATTATTTGCACTTGTAGAACCGAGAAAACGGCACTGATGATGACCAAACCGCCGAAACGTGCGTATGACAAGCTACTGCCACGGGCAAAATGTAACAAAACCTCGCAAAGACGGCTAAAAATACTCTCAAAGATTACATTTAACTTTTTTGGTCGAGGTTTTCTGATCAACAGTCGATCAAAGAACATTCGTAGAACCATTAATTAGCTTCAACTGCATGTTCCTCTTATAAATATATTCACGATTTCTAATTCCCAGCAGGACGCCGATGGAAGAATGCGTAATTTTTTCCCAATCCATCATGATCTTTATGGGGTCATACCGGCCGCAGGGTCCCGCATTGAAATCTGCTTCCGATTTCCCAGAAAATAATTAGACCTCTTTCTGTGTCTTGAAAAATTCTCTGCGCTTCTGTCTATTTATTTTTCATGTTCTTCACTTACCCAAGTTTTTGGTGCATATGCCATTCCTATGTGAGAGAAAACAATCGTTCACTGTGGTTATAGCATTTATCAAAGTTGTACAAGTTTATAAAGAATATTCAAAGATAATTTTCTCATTTTGACATCACGTCATTCCAAACAATTGCTGTAACCGTAGCTTAGGGATTGGAAAACAGCAATTTGCTTATGAAAAACTATCCTGCATAACGCACGTGATGCCCTGACGTGACGAGAGGGCTTTTCTACCTCTCTTTATCCATGGTGACGAGAGGGCATTTCTATCCCTCTTTATTAGCCACACTCTCTGAGCCGCACACTTCGTTCAGCAGCATTAATCTCTAACTGAAAATAGGATATCTGATGTAAATTTATCACTAAGATAACCTCTCGCATGCGTCCCTCGCCACACCGCCTGCTGCTCCGAGTTGCCAGTCAGTTACAGCAAAATTACGGAAATTTTGCTCGCCTAGAACTACCATGAGAAACAAAAAGACCTCGATCGAGCTCGCACCGTCACGAATATTCCAGAAATTATCTTTGTTTGAAGTGCAGTACTAACAGTCGTCCATCCTGATGTTCCCCGGAATCTGCGGTTCCGCTCCAAGTTTCATGAAATGATCTATGTGGACCACTTCAAAGTTCAAACATGCATCCAACTGAATCGCAACTTTCCAACCATGAGTTCTTTACTAAAGCCACTGGACTACACTCTCCACCGATGCTCCAGGCGTGTGCTCACAAAAGGAAACATTCTCACCTTTATTATCTCTCCCATCTCTATAACAACACTGAAAAAAAAATCAACAACAACAGCGGCATTTCCAAACGTACAATTAAATTCGTTCGATAAACAATGCATTTTAAATGTCTGTAACAAGGTAATAGGAATGAAACATCATCGGCAGAAACCATAATGTACAAGAGAGAGAAAACAGGAGATGAGATCTACTCCTGGGGACAATCACGTGAGATGTGACCAGTTTCGTGGCACCTATAGCAGCGCTTCGATTCGACCGAACCGGACTCGGTACATTCACGCGAGATGTGGCCAGGTTTTCCACAGTTGTAGCACTTCTGACCACCACCACCGCCACCACGGTATCCACCACTGCCACCGCCACCATCACGTCCTCCTGACGAGCACTCACGGGCGAAATGGCCATAACCACCACACTGATAACATTCTTGACCCCGAGATCGGTAGCCGCCACCACGACCACCGTCACGTCCGCCATCGCGTCCACCATCACGTCCTCCGTCACGACGCTGGGTGCATTCACGCGAGAAGTGTCCTCGCTCACCGCAATTGTAGCACGATCCACCACCACCTGCAGTATACAAAAATTTGAACGGCGTCAATGTATATTTATTACCTCCCCGTCATTCACAAAACTTCTCCGTTCTCCACATCGAGTGCATGTAATCAGCAAGACTATGGTCGAGTACGGAACTACGATAAAAAGAAGTGTAAAAAAGAAGGTGATTAGCTCTCAACCTAGAGGAGTTTATAGCGCTGGGTTCTTGAGCATTACGTTATTAGCATAAAATCGATACCAGAAAAGTTTACTCCAGTAATTCCTATCCATGGCACACCATCTATAGCGCAAAATAAGGAGAGATGCTACTGTGAAGCGCAAAACCATCAAAATCCCACCATTAACGCCAATTCAACGAAAATCTAATGTGTTCTCAAATGCCGCATCTGGTAGCAAAAAAGAGGTTCGTTAGAGAAAGCACCATATCAGCCAACACTGGATATAAAATACTTCCAGCACAGAAACTCAAGTGGAAGAAGTCACCAAAGCCTTGAATGCTCCTACTACAAAACGACATAGTGACAATGGCTTAACCCACTGCGGATGGCTGTTTGTCGACTTTCGCTGTCTAACAAGGATGTTCTCGTTAGGAAAGATTTAGGCTTTTTGTAACTCTGATACTCCATAGGTTTCTCTATACGCTCATATGATTTTGTACATAAATCACTCTTGGGTGAGATGTGAAAGTACGATTTCTTCCCGCTCCTAGAGTGCACCATGAAGAACTTATCCGAAATTCAGCCAGAATAGCCAAGGTTTCTGCTATCGAGCGAGGATTAGTATACTTTAATGAGAAGCCATTCAGAAACCCTAGCCGTGCAAACAAAGCACTCCGAGTGTGAAACATGATTTTAGTTTCGTTGCTACGGGCATTAAAAGAACTTTTAGAAGATCAAGCACCGGCGTTAGAGCCGCCGGAAATGAAGCTTTTAAAAGAGTAATGAAATTTCAGTTAAGACGCTCTGACTAGCGCAAAAGAGCGCTAAAAGTGTGTGTCGGAAGCGACGTAGGCCACCGAATTCTGCTTCCCTTTCACCTAGACGAGATGCAAAATAAGCCATCGCGATACTAAATCTATCCTACAAAGACAACTTACTAGAGGGTGCTACTGTACCCTTACATTCCTAAATCCAAGGTGCGCGCGGACATTGACTGAGCATTTGATGGGCACTGTTTTTGCTGACTTTGGAATTAAGTTACCACTACCTCCTGGAAAGATATACCTACTTAGAGACATTTTTCCACTGCTCACCCTATGACGGTAAAAACAGCGTGTTGGGAGGGGGAAGCGGCACCGTACTCAACACAGTAGTCTTGCTGACTAGACAAAATAGTGGTGGTAATGGAGACCAAAATATCGATTACCTAAACATAATCAACACCCCAAACACCACCAAGTAGCACCTCCGCTGCGACCGCCGGAATCTCTTCCATTTGGACAGTTGCGAGCGATGTGGCCGGCCTCGTGACAATTATAGCACTCCGAATCCGACATTGTGACGAACTAGAAAGAAAAAATTTCATCATGAATCATTGAAAGCAAGTCGAGAAATTACAGTAACGACATCACCATGAGCGCCAAGAAATCTCGAAATGAGCAAATATCTACAAAGAGGGGTGGATTTCACCGAACAGAGTCCCGTATGAAGATGGAGAGTTCTCCTCGCAAAAAGGCATCGAGACCCCACCATATGCAGGACTCTGTGCGGTTTGTCTTCAGTGAATAAAATTAGAAGACCTAGAAGCAGCAGAAAGGCTCTGAAGTGTGACACTGCCCAGAGGTCAGAGATTACTTCACTATACTGAGTAGTTCTTACGAAATTCCACTACCTACCCACTTCATTTCCGTTGGATGAAAGAAACACCGAATTATTCTTTCCTATGCTGAGATTACTTTCGAAATGGTTTACCGCCCCATCGTGACTGGGAGGTGTTCCCGGTGTCGGACTGCAAAGTACAGAGGGAGCTTTAACCCTCCAGCAGGGCCAACCAAGCAGAGAATGAGTTTGACGCTTCCATTCGGAAGCCCAGCCGAGAGTAAACCCTACCAGGGATTGACCGCGGTCTAGGTAGCTGGCTACTAGTCGCAAACCGGCAACCTCCCTCTGATCCAAAAGGGCCGGCGATTGCTCTACCATATGAAACCAACCAAAGTAGTAATGTTGAACGAATTTTATAATCTAGTAACGAGCAATTTTCTTTGTATTTTTTATAAGAACGACACCGCTCAGGCTAGACATTGTGCGCTGGGAGAATTCAGGACTTTGAAAACCACAAAAACTCACTATCTGACCGCTTTTCGGCAATAATATGCTACAACCATACGTCCAATGACGATGAGTAATATGCAAAACTTCAACCTGGGCGGGAGTTGAACCCGCACCTCACTGTTCCCGGGAGAGCATGCTAACCACTTCACTACCGACAAAGCGGCGTAGCCTCCATGTCCTGTTGTAGCAGTACGTGAACTAGAACAAGTAGGTATTCCATGAATCAGATTAAGCGGAGAAAAGAGGCCATGAAAGAGCCGTCTTCATGGATGAACTCGCTCTATCTCGTTTCGTGTCCTTCACGGTACTTGTACCCTATGATGTCCAAGCTTTTAGACACAGCAGCGACATACATGCGCTTAAAGGAAGATTTATTATATTGCCCGTAGCCTCGCTGATCGTCGAGTGACTCGAGCGGTCACCGGCAACACTTCCATTTTTCCCTATCGCGTGAGCGAGTAGCCCAGTGGGTTCTCCTCGCTCTGGGGACGATTCGTTGAGAATCATATCTTTAATCAATCCGTATTCATTTATTCGACCGCTTGTTGCGGTGATATGATCTTCTAATATATCGAATACATACGCAGTAATGTGGAGTGCTGTGCAAAAACATTTGCATCAACCGAGATTCGAACCCAGATCTCACTCTTTCCGGGAGCGTATGCTAACCGTTGCACTACCGACGCTCATCATATCTTTCTTCTAGGCTTTACGTGGAGAAATCCGACTATCGGGTCGCGGTGGTCTTCTCGTAGAGCGCTTGATATCCCAAGGAATCCAGTCGGTAACGGCTCTCGCCTATCGGTTGTCATCGGGGAGCATCACGTGTCCAGCCCACCTTACTCTCGATAGCCTGGAGTGTAAGACGATATCTCTGATCTTTGATCTTCGATCGATGACGGGAGGAGGACACAACACTCAATTAGTACCTACAACAGGGAGAGATCAATAGTCTCCTCTTCCAATAAAGAAAAGAAAAAAAGGAACTGTTACTAGCACCGGTTCGAGTCATTCGACGATCAACGAGGAAGACAGGCTATCACAGCGAGAGTGAAGGCAGAATAGGGGCCTCGATGGCCCAACTGGTTAGCGAGCGCACCCAGGGACCGCAGAGGACGGGTTCGATTCCCGTCTGTTACTCCAGAGCCCCAAGCGATTGGATACAAGTCAATAGAACAGAAATATGACCAAGGGAGAGACCGAGTGCCATCGAAGATCAAAGAGAGAAAAAAGGGGAAGGTGGAGAGAAAAAAGAAGGGCCGATGAGCGGCCGCGATCTCCCTCCGCGAGAGCTACGAATGACACCTCGTCCTAAAAAAACCGATTCGAAGTCTGGCACGTGGCCGAGATCAATACGATGCGCAGGTCTGCACGTGCCAGCGCGCCAATTCAAACGTGAATTAATTGCTTGGCACCGTTCCAAATCATCCTTCGTCATTGGGGCGCTGTATTCTTCCAGGTGTGCCTCCTTATTGCTTGACTTGAATGGGTCTTCCTCTCTGGCGTATCCTTATTGGTTCTGGGCGCAATTTTTTTTCTAATTTCAATTGTAATTTGGTATCTTTTTTTATGGGGCGCATGTGGCGCAGTGGTTAGGGGTACTCTGCGTCGCACACGGGGTCAATGGTTCGATCTCACGCTCATGGCTCACCAAGCCATCCACCCCTCTGGGGTCGGTAAATTGGTATCAGACAGGTCTCAGACTTGTCTGGGAGGATAAGCAGCACTGACTCGGTTCAGCGGGAGGCCACGACGAGTCATCGTAAAGGCCAGATATGCATTCAATCACCTCGAACGAGTTAGGAATTGAAGACGAATGCATGGCGCATCCTTCAGGGGTTGATCAACGCCGAGAGCTTTATTCTTTATCCTTCTATCTTTTTATGTGTTCCGTTCAGGTATGGATCCCACAGCTCGGCGGGTCCCTTTCCGAAAAGGGGTTCCTCCTCCGAGAAGGTTAGTGGAACACTTCACCATCACGCGGAGTGAGGGGCTCCCGTGCTTACCCAAGGGCTTTGGACCATCTCTTACGTACCAGGAGCCGTGTTCCTACGTAGCCCGGACCATCTCCTACGTATTCTGGGCTATCTCCTACGCAGTCCCGACCGTCTCTTACGTACCCTTGGTCCTGTCCTACGCACTCCGGACCATCACCCACGTATTCGCCGTCGTCTCCTACGTAACCCGGGCTATCACCTGTGTACGCCGGACTAACACCCCCGCATTCCGCATCGCTTCTTACGTACCCTGGGCCATGTATCATGCACTTCGGACCATCTGCGTGTCGTGAGCCATGTCCTACGTGCCGGACCATCTCCTACGTCCCCTGGGCTATGTCGTACGCACTCAAGACCATCATCTACGTATTTCGGACCACCTCTTACGTAACCTAGATCATCATCCATGTATTTCGGACGATCTCAGTACCACGAATCATCACCCACGTATTCCGAATCGTCTCTTACGTACTCTGGGCCATCCATGTATAATAGGCCTTGAATCTCGGGCTACCACCCACGAATACGGGACCATCTCTCTTGTACTCCGCGCTATCATCTGCGCACATCGGACCATCACTCGCGTATTCCGGACCATCTCTTACGTACCCTTCACCATCTTCTGTTTATTCCTTACCATCACCCAAGCTTATAGTATCTTGTGTAGCAACTAACAGTTGTGCATTCTTGTGTTTATTTTGTATTTCTTCGGTGTTCAATCCCGTGGTCGGTGTTGTTTTTGAAATTGTAGTTTATGATCTTCGAGGATTTTTGTTTTACCTCTTTTATAGCAGTGTGATATGATGACATAACTAGACATCCACGAATGCTGAGTGATACGCAAAACTTTAGACCTCAAGTGGAAGTCGAACCCGGTTAAGAAAGGCTCCAAAAGAAAGAGAGTGGCAGCACACGCGCCGGGTGTGGCTAAATGCGGGTTCGAGTCCCGCCTGAGTCGAAAGTTTTGCACATTATTCAGCATCCGTGGTTGTATATTTATTGTGGTTCGTGATGTAAACTTAGCTTCGTTCGACTTTATTTTGGCTATTTTCTGTACTCGTACCCTCTGTATCCTCTGTATCCTCTGTCTTCTCGCGCCGATCGTCGAGAGACTTGAGCCGAGGCGCTTGGAAAACCCAATTTTCCGCGTCGTCTGAAAGAATGATCCAATGGGTCTTCCTCGCGCTCTAGGGATTCGATGAGCGTCATCTTTCTTCTGGGCGTTAAATAACTGTGAAAAAAAGCTGAACACAGTTGTTTGTGTTCTTTTGATTGTTACGAAATTTTCTGTGATCTTGTTTTCTCACGTTTTGTTTTTTTTTTATTTTTTAGGAGATCGTCCTTGTTTCGGTTATTCGTTTGTGATTTGGAGGTTTCTTTAGTTGAATCGATCAGCAATGGATGTGATGATCGAAGAGAAACGTGACGCTATTCCGGCCCTTGGCTTCTATCCACATGAACCGATCGGCACGGGAGTGAGTTGTTCGCCTCTACATGTCTATTTTGGAATCGGTTCTGTTTCTCTTGGTACTTGGATGGAGAGCGCTGTGGGTGAGTGGTTGTGATGCTCGTCGCGACGCGTGTGAAGCCGAGCTCCACCCCCCCCCCCCTAACTCTTTCCGGCAGTCAACAAGAACGCCCTATGGGACGCCATGGCCAAGTTATCCTCGAAACCGCAAGAAGACTCGCTCAAGCAAATTTACGGCGTTCAAGAAGAGGAAGAGCGAATCGAATGCTGGAAGTACTGGGATCCGCACAATAAAAAGTTGTGATACGGCCGTGTAAATAAAAAAAGTAGATATAATTTTGATTTTCTTATTTAAGCAAAACACGAGGTGTTACATCAAACTTTATTCGACTGCTGACGTTTCGGCAGTTCGCCTTCTTCAGAGCCTGGAAAGGTCAAAATCTTCGCAATCCAATTAGTCATACACCTCCATTATTTCTTTAGAAAAACTGCCGAAACGTCAGCTGTCTAATAAAGTTCAATGTAACACCTCGTGTTTTACTTAAAGAAAAAAATCAGGAATTATACTGAAGCATGCCGAGGTTAATAGACAGTCGGTCTTGGGAATTGTTAGAAGTAGATACTTGAACAACCTGTCTTCACTGACAGTTCGAGTCCTAACACAGGAAAACTGCGGTGGTTTAGCTGTTCTGTTCCCTAGAATCCCGTGGTGAACTAGCGGGGGCTTCCTCAGGTCGTCACCACACTGGAGAAGTCGCCGGCTCTTGTGGATCAGAGAGAGATCACCACCATACGACTAATAACTACCAAGGCAACGATCATTCCTGGTACGACTACCTCCAGCTGGGCTTTGCGAGTGGAAACGTCCGAATCGTTCCTAGCATAGCTGACCCTGCTGGAGGTGGGAGGGGGGAGGGAGGGTTTAGTCCCCCGCGATACTTCATAGGCCGTCACACAGTGCACCTCTCGGCCACGATGAGACAGTAAACCATCTGAGGGCTTTTAGTGTACTCTAAAAAAATGGGTGCATAATTATATACCTTTTCAGACAACACTGATTGCTATGGAGTATAATGGTGGCGTCGTCGTTGGCACGGACTCCAGAACTAGCTCTGGGTAAGTTAAAATTTGAACATCCCTCAAATTTCATGGGTTTATCTAGGATTCATGAGTACGTGTGGCGGAGTGGTTAGAGGTGCTCAGCGACACACCCGTGATCGATCAACTGTTGATCGATAGTTCTATTCCATACCCAAGGCTCATCAAGCCCTCCCTCAGGGGCAGGTGAATTAGTATTAGACTTGTGTGGCGCTACAGGAGCAGCACTTAGCTGATATATCGCTAGACCACGAGGAGCCATTGTATAGGGCAGATATGCGTCAGTCAGATCATACCATAAAATTGAATAGGTTATTTTCCGTTATCCGGGGACAAATGAATGTTCGACCCCATTCGCTGGACAAGGACTTCCCAAAAAAATGTTAGTGATCATTTCAAGGCCTAGATCTCAGGCTAGCGCCGTACATGCTTATTCTTCGAAGAGACCCTTTTATAACGCTTCGGTGAAAGGAAACCTTTGTGTTGCACATGGGCGTTTTTTCATTCGCTAGCGTAAGTTTCCACAATTCCAACGCAGTTCTTATCTTCTGGGGAGACCGTTTCTTTGCAGCGCAGCAGGGACAGTAAGGTCAATTTTTACCTCTCTGGCCGGATTGTTTATCGGATAATCAACAACCGGGGTTCTGGCGGCCGCAGATTCGATGTGGCGGCCCGTCACAGTTGATTGATAAAGCTTGTGTGAAGTGCAATTTTTGTCTCGATTAGGAATTTTTTCTCCGCTTCGGAAGAAACTGCAGATTGAACGTATTACTCTGATACTTGAAGATTTTCTTAACACATGCATGTGCTTTTCGTGCTTCCAGCAAAGTAACGGTAAGGTTGTGTGAAAGTGTTTCTTGAAAAACCGGCTACGTGCCGCGCTAGTCACAGATCTAACCTTTCGAATGATTACTAGCGTTCTTGTGAAAGGTTCTTGGCCAGAAAATGGGCTCGCGTATTCATTTGTTTCCAGATAACGGAAAACAACCGTCGAATAGATGGCCCGTCTGTTAACGTAGAGATCTTTATTCTTATCTTTTCTATGTCAAGAGTGTAGATCATCAGAGTCCTACAGGTCATTCATTTCTTCACGAGCAACGAATAAGATCACACCGATCACTGATCACATGGCTGTATGTCGCTCTGGCTCGGCTGCTGATACTCAAGCTATCGCCGATATCGTGAAATATCATATTGAAGCCTATTCGTGAGTCTTTTCTGCTCTGCTTTACAAAATGACTTCGCTCTATTGATCTATGTTTCGAGTTAGTTCTTGTTCCTCTCCTTTTGCATTGAGATCTTGACGATTTTGACACCGTGCGTGTTTCGTGCAGACGCCTTTTTAGTACGCTGTAGTAGCAAAAATAGTATTGAGTTTCACACTCGCCGCACTGCTTTTGCTCGGCCAAGGTGTATGAATGGGATTTCGCCACGCAACGAACAGCATCGAAGCGGCTAGAGTTTGTGATCTTCTAGCAGACTTAAGAGTCATTTTATAGCATAGGTTTGAGTGATTCTCCAGTTAAGTTTCGTTTTTGAAAAGCTCTTCATGGATAGCTCGATGAACGAAAGAAAGATTACATTTAGCACTCTTAGGCTTGTAGTGCGTGCGCGTAGGCTTACGGGTTTATTTGGTAGTGTAGAGTCAAAGTGAAAGTTTGAGCCCATCGAACGACTGAACGGATTTTCTCGTGCAATCCTAATACGCAAGGCTTAGGAATTTCTGAGAAGCATTGGGAGAATTTTCAAATAAATAATGAAAAAAAAAACGAATGATAATGCGCGCCAAGTGTGAAGCTCGATTTTCTTTTCGCTGCTATAGCGCACTAAAAGGACGTTTTCAGGAATCAAGCACAGTATCGAAATCACCAAGATCAAATCTATCAAAGGTATACTAGAAGTTAGAAAAGTAAATGGAAAAGTCTTCGTCTTCAAATAGCTGAAAAATGAATCGCGATATTGGAGTCGTACCAATTCTTCTTAAAGTTTTTCCTTGACATGCTGAACACGTGGTTCTAGTAATAAAATTTATTCGTGCCAGTTTGCGGTTTCGCTTTCTTAAAAGACTGGAAGGCCTGCAAATCGCTGAAAGTGCAGCTCTCCGAGCAAATAATATCATAGCAACCTCGTGTTTACTTTTCTGAAGGGAAACTGTGAGTTGGTGAACAATGTCGAGATGACTCGTTACTTTGTTTCGAGTTTTTACGTCAAGATGTTTCTTCGTGTATCATATATTGAGACCTGTAATTCAGAATGCTCGAGCAAGAACCGGTAACGATCTACCGAGGTGCGCAGATTTTCCGCAAATTTCTTTATAACTATCGTGATCAGTTGTCTGCTTCGGTGTTGATTGCTGGTTGGGACGAGAAAGACGGAGGACAGGTAAGACACATTAGCATCCTTTCTCTTTCACTACTTCATCGAAATCCAAAAGTGAATTTGTAGCTCTACGCAATACCTCTTGGTGGTTTTGTTACGCGGCAGAAATCGACAGCATCCGGATCAGGTTCTACTTTTGTTCAGGTAAAATTTAAGTCATATCTATTCTGTGTTTCTTTTATCTACCAATCATTGCAGGGATTCCTTGATAACACATGGAAGCCAAATTTGACTAAGGAAGAGTGTAAAGCGATAGTTAAGCAAGCTGTAGGACTCGCTGTATTCCGTGACGGGTAGGATTTTTTTATGAACGTTTCGATTTGAATACCTTTGCTCACTCATAGCCCTTTTCGAGTTTTATTCCATATTTTTCTTTTATGTTGCTTTCTGATAGATATCTTTCATCGTGATCTGAAGGACACAGATTGCTAACTAGATGGTTTTAGCTCTTCTGGTGGCGTGGTACGTCTAGCAACTATCGACAAGTCTGGGACAAAGCTTGAGTTGTATCGACCCGACAAGCCTGGCTTTCCCTGTGTTAAACCTCCTGGTGCGCATCTTTCCTTCCCACCCCATCTCGAGCAGGCTGAAGTGTGATCGACTCGATTATTCTATCACTTGTTCAACCCTTTTAATATGGTCCCATTGGATTATATGTGTGATCATCGGAGAATAAATTATTAGTAATCGATTTACTGTGCAAATTATATAGACTCCCTTTGCGAATCACAAGTGGAAAATGGTGGACTAGGCGCAAAGGAATATGCAGTCTGTAATGTTATTTCAAACATTAACTGTCTCACAGTCGCAAGATTTTCAAGCCTCTCCCTTGCGCTGAAGCATGAAGTTTTCACAAAGATTGGTTGTAATTATTCGAAAGCTTAATTATCAAGCTAGCACTGCACTTGGCTGGTTTTTCGAGAAGCCGCGTTCATAAGGCTGTAAAATTCTAGCAAAATTATGTTTTGCACTCGCATATTTCTCCCAGTAAACAGCTCTTTAGACTGTTAGTAATCATTCGGCAGCGTAAAATTTACTGATTAAAACGTTGTGCTTGTATTCTGAAAAGATCCTTTCTCTGCAACGCAGAAAGGAAAATAAGATTGATTAATGTGCGCGAGCAAGTATTCCTTGGCCAATTCACAGGCGGTGGGCTGGGACGGCAGTGGGGGGTCGGCGCGAACGTCGATTGATGGCGCCTAAATGTGGTGTATTTGATCAGGAATTGCTTCTTCGCTGTGTAAAAACTTCAGATCAAATGTCGGAATTCGATACTAAAAGATTTTCTCTACAGGTTCATCGCCAGTCATGCTTCTAGAGAAGAACAGCGAACAGCGCGAGCGATGTGAAACATGATTTTATTTCTGGTTTTTCAGCGTTATGAAAGGGTCTTTTCGAAACAGGTCACGTGCAGCGCTAGCTTGAGATTCAAGCTTTTGATTGATCACCAACACTTTATGAAAACTTCTTGTCCAGCGTAGGGATTAGACTTGATAACTTATGCTACAAAGAAGAACCTTTTCTCTTTTAAGGATGACGAAGAATACATTTTGTTCATCTAAGCGAACAGAAGCGACCGTACTTTTCAGCGACGTCTTAGTTGTTAGGACTTTTTCTTAGAGAGCTTGAAACAATAACGCACCAAAATGAACATTGGCTTCGGCAATCTTCAATGTTCCTTTTCTTTCTTTTTGCAGCGCAGATTTTGCGTGTTTTTTAACGTATGTCTAGCGGCTACCTTCCCAGTCACAATTGTTTTACTAGGCCGTCCGAAACAAATAATTTTCTACAATCTACTACAGAAACTACTCGATGGAGTATGGTGGCTTGGCATAAATGCTGACAGCGAGAGTGCTTCGACAATATCTACGCCATTCAGAGCATCCTAGAGACTGTTGCTGGTAACGAGAGGACTAGTTTGTCTTCAGTACATCTGTACATTGAAGCTCTGGAACAGACTTTTAGAGTATATGCATTATGAAAATGCTTGGATAGAGCTGGTCCTTCAAAATGTTAAAACCTAAAAAAGAATGAAGCCCTTGGGCGTCGAACCCCTCGGGGATTCAAAGCCGAGCATTCGACTTCATCAAGCATCATTAGAGACGATTGATGCATATCTTGTCTTTACAATGACTCGTGGTGACTGCCCATAGATTGATTCAGTGCTGCTATCCTCCCATACAAGTATGATATCTATTCACCGACCCCTGATTGGTTTAAGGTCACACCATCAAGCACAAGGCATGATAGGGCACCTGTAACCACTGCCTCATGCGCGCATTTGGAAACATTGAAGCTTACAATTTGTAAATCACTAACTCACCGATTTTGTATAGCTGACGCTGCTCTCAGATTAGGAAGAATTCTCTCACTTGCATCAAACTCAATTCCCAATATCAGCGATTGAGTAACTCGTTTTTGAACGGTGTGCTTGTTATAGTTCCATGCCAAATGTACACGTAGAAAAGGTGGTGGAACTTTAGGAGATTTGATGCACATACCTTACATTATTTGTCCTTTACATTCTCTCTTATCTTTTAGCTCCTCAACCTATTCTAATTGTCTTGCTCAGCTTCAGCACTAAGGCGTTTTTTTTTTTGTTTTCTGGACACAGTCATGATTGGTTGCAAAGTCAAAAGGCGCGAGTTCTACGAGTTGTACGCACTGTACAACTCAAACTTGGGTAAGTAAACCTTTATATCAACAATTATAACGCAAATAACTTCAATATTACTCAACAAATGAGTACGGAAAAGGCGAGCTATGAATTTGAGGTGGATAAGGGATTCAATTGAAACTTGCTGAAGTACATGAACAAAGGCATAACGTTTAGCTCATGTATGCTAAATACCCAAGAACGAAACGAAAGTATCAGAACTCTGAGAACTGTGACTGTGACTGTGTTTATCGGTTGGTCACGTCGCATGTCATTGCTTCTGGAATATCCATATATGCGCATCAAATTGCTTGATTCGCATGCTCGTCGATGCATATGCAATAAATGATTATTTGAATATTGGATTGTAGAGATTAATAGTCTCATGGTAAAATCAGATGGAGACTATTCGACATAAAAGTCTCTATACGAGTTCCGTTCCTTAACTGTTAGTATTCGAGGTCCTTTGCTTTATTTTGTGAATTGTACTCTTATATGAATGTTGCTAACAGTGAAGCAAACATGACATACCCACCAGTATTTGACTTTCACCGAGTTTTGTGATCGAACACACAATGTCCGCTCTCTGGCCCATTTGTTAACTTGATGTTTTCATGTAAAAAATGATTTTTATGTATCGGGTGGATATTCGGTAGTAGCCAGAGATTATTTAAGCCCTTCTCTGTTAGCAGAATTCAATACCTTGTTTATTGTTTATCGCACAACACCGTGTAACTATGATCTATGGCGCTTATCACTTTCAAGAACTTTGTTGATTGACAAACTGTCACTTATTCAATGTTTCCTCAGACACGGGTATTAGGGAATTTCCGATGTCATGTATTGCTCCACCTCACGCAACAATACGGTTTTTTCACTTTTTCTTTGATTGGAAAGCTTGCAATCTAACAGACAACGTGTGGGTAGCCAAGCCAGTCTGCTGATGAGGATGCAAAGTAGGACAATGAAATTTTGAAGTGTAGTCTAACGCACTTCACTCAATAAACAGTTTGTTAGTCTGTCGAAGAGAGAAATACCTACGCGGCGTACTGTCCTCTGACATGGTATGAAGGCAAGTGGACGTGCATGTTGGAGGGCGTGGTAAAACTAATGAATGATCTTTTGTGCTATGCTTCTGGATGCAATTATTTTACTTGGATGCTAGAAAAGTAATACTTTAGGAGGTTCAATGCTTTAGCGTTCTTATTGATGTTCATTTAGGTTTACGATTAGCAAGGAATGCTTAATTTCACGCCTTTATTTTCCGGAAATACAAATATAGTTTTAGTACGAACGACATTTTTTCATTTGTCTGCTAAAATGCAATCAAGTGGAAAGAGAATATCGAGTTGGTCGTAAGAGTTCTTAACTCGGTACAAACTTCGGATAATGTTCTGTAGCTGATAAAGTTGAAATTTTAAATTCTAATTTCGGTGTGCGAGAATGCTCAAAATCTTGCTGAGCTTGTTACGTCAGAGCCATACGCACGTTTCGCCGGTGTCGCCCGCTTCATCAGCAGCCCACGCCCCAAACTGAGTCCTACTTCACAGCAGGGATGGGGAGACCTTGTTTATGGTGATTGCACATGATATTATGTTATGACTATTTACCTATGACTCTAACGTAACAGCCTCGGTAAGGTTTTAACATTCGCACAGACTATATTGAATGCTCATAGAGAGGTTAAAAGCAGTCGATTAGATGGATTTCTAATTTTCGTTTATTTAAAAAGTCCTCATGTAGATGTCACCAATGAGCATTCCAATGAACTGTTTTTTTATTGTTATTGAACCATTCATCTGTTCTATGCCTACCACAGAGCCAACTTTGGAGCCCAGGTGGTGCAAAGCACTACTGTCATCCGTAGGTTCAGGCTCGGATCATCATAGCGGGAAGGCCTCTTTTCCAATCAAAGTTGAAAACAGTGACCAAATTAGCTGTGAAGCGCAAAAGCACTAAGAACCGAATAGCTAGAGCTAAAATTCTTCTCTAGAAGAGATTCGTACCAAATCGTTTAAGTCGCTGTTCATATTTGATGTTCTAAATGTAAATATAACTGCTGTCAAATCCAAGATCAGCCACAGCAAGACGCACCAATTTCGTTCATTTCAAAGGAATATTTGCCGGAAATAATGGATTAAATATTGGTATGAGGCGTGCTTTATTAATCCCTCATAAATTCGCAAAAGTCTGATTGGATAGTGCCAGTGACGGATAGCAATTATTGTGCCCTATTTCTCCTAAACAACAATTTGTGGATGGCCATCCAGTCGGGTCGCTGACCGGTATCAGCCAGTGCGGGACGTGAGCCATAACTGTCCTTTCCAAATGATTGAGGTGTTAGTCGACGAACGAATCACGAGGAAGCCGCACCAGCTAGTGGATTGCGACAATTATAGTACGAAATTCCAGCACGGAACTGGCAGTCGACTGATATCGATTAAAAAGCTATCCTTTTTCGATATATAAATAATGAAAAATGCTGTACGATTTCCCCTGATTTCTTTTGACAAGCAGAGCATGGCGATTACGGCTCCACAACCAAAGAACAGACGCGCAACGTTCCACTGTCTCACCCAGGTGTTCCTCGTCTTTATGAAGCTTAGCATCTTTGTTTTTCAATATGCAATCAAATTGATTAATCGTTTGGATCTAAGAGTTGTCTACACACTCAAGAGATACACTTCGTAACAAGCATGTGCGGACATGGTTAGAGGAATAAGCGCTTCGTACAGCGCTGTAACAGTAATTGAAATTGTGATCCACACACGCGGATTTTTCGTAGGTCAGAGCTCTTCCCTTAGATTGATAGCAGTCAATCAATAGCATAAGTTTCGGCCACTCCAAGACCTGCTTGCTTTCTGGGAAGACCGTTTTACTAAGATGCCACAGGGAATATAAAATTGGGCTCCAGAGACGCCGCGCACTGTTTGTCGGCTAGGGTGTGTGTCTGTGGATTGATACGTGATGAACCAATCTCTTAGGCACGATTCACATGTGGATTGCAGATTTTGTTTCTGAATTTGGGATTTCTCTCCGCTTCAGAAGAAACTTCAGATAAAACACTTCATTCTATACTGCCAGATAGTATCTAAGCGTTCACAACCTTCTCGTGCATAGGCTCAGGCTGCTTAAGCTTAAGCCCTTTAGTGGGCCTTATTTGGCAAAATACAATGAAGCCTGGAAGCCTAAGACGATGGAACCAATCGTTTTATACACTTCCAATGGAAGAACTAGGAATTTCTACAAAAAAAAGCGGATTTTTTTGAACGAGATGACTCATATAAAACACAACTTTACTTTCCCTGCTACAGCATTGCAACAAGGCCTTTTTACAAAGCAGCTAAACTTGAAACTGGTGAGATCTGTCCTATCGAATGACTTTTAATAGTATAGGAAACGAGCTCTATCCTGCGAAAACTACTGTGCAAAACACAATTTCATTTCTTCTGCTACTGTAAAGAGGTCTTTTTTAAGCGAGTATATTTTTGGAATTGACGAGATTTACGCTATCGAATGATTACTAAGAGTTTGAGTGATGACCTTTGTCCAGCGCGTTACATGTGCGATAACGCTCGTCGTGAGTGAAACGCAATTTTCCTCACCCCCACAGCAATGTAACAAGTCCTTTACAAGAACAAGTACATTACTGATTGTCTGAAAATCGAAGATTTTAATTAATCACTAATGAAGCGCCATGGCCGAGTGGTTGTGATGCTCGACGCGGCGCGTATGGGCTAAACCCTGTCCCACAACACTCTCAGGCAGTCCAAAACGAACCCATAGGGAACGCCACGGCCAGCATATCCTCGAGATTGCAAAGAAACGTGCTCAACCAGCACTCTACGATTTTCAAGAAGACGAAAAAATGAGTTGAATGCTAGCAGTACTGGCAACCGCACGGAGAAAAAACTGTGAAGACGGATCAATGATGTGCTCAAAAAATGATTTCCAATAATCTAATAAAGTCATTGTCAAAAGGTTCCTTATTTTCGATGACGGTTACCTTGATTACCAACGCTTCCTTTATAGCTCATCTGAAACCTTAACAATTGAAATTGAAAATGGTATGTAGATTTTTTGACTCTCGCGCTCGCGATGAGCAAGATCGGCTTATCAATTTATCAGTTTTTTTGACACCACTATAATATTCAGTCGATCACTGACCATTCCGTAAATTATTTGATCGCAATAGAAGCATTATGTAAACAAAAAAAGAAACGAAAAAGGCTTACAGCAGAGAAATTTCTACCTAAAAAATGTACAGGACAACTGTGAAGTCAATAAAACAGTTTAGTTTTCATTAGAAGCATTTGAACAGTAAGTGGCATATGATCGATCTTCAACGGTCTTGATTTATATTGTGATTCTGCTACTAAATATTGTTAGATGTGTACAGAAAGACTTCTATGTAGGCAGACGAGTTGCCCCGTTATTCCTTTCACTACGGCGGCCGTTCTCGCGTGGCGGGCAATTCGGACGGCTACGAATATCGGCTAGCAAGCGCTCCAGTGATATCGTATAGTGGTTCTATTTCACTAAGGTCCCTTCATTAAGAATAAAGCTCTTTAATGATCATATTTTCCAAGTGCCAGCTTTTTTGTTGGGCATTACAAGAATTTCAGTAAACCGTTCGAACAGCGCGGACACGCGTGTACTGTTTTCGCTAAACGCTGTAGCGAATGAGTTTCACTGTGTACAGACTGATAGAAGATTGTGAAAGCAGCAAACAAGGACAACAAAGCTTTGGAGTTTCTTCTACTCTGAAGATGGTAAAATTAGGGTTTACCTTTGGATATATGACTGCTAAAAATTCATTTGTACATGAAACATTGTGGAAGATGTTAAACGTTCGAAGTAGAAATCAAAAATCGTAAATCTCAGGAGACAAAGTGACTGCAGTCTCTCCAAAATCGTACTTTTTTGATGGCGAGACGGTTCTAGCAGATTTAAGATTAATAAATAATCTCATCAAAACATCTACTATTAGTCGAAGATTCTTGCAGTTTATCCGGTCAAAATCGGCAGTCGACGAACTGTAGTATTCGTCCCAGTATCGTCCACGTATATTGGCTACCTCCAACGTTTGTACAGGTTGCTAAGAGGCTTGGAGCAGCCGAAATAGACGTTCGCTGCTGAAAATAACAATATCGACATATTTTCTGTAATGAAACGCGAACTTTGATTTTTATGATAATATGTATATAACTGATAATTGACTATAGGCAAAACGGTGCTACTTCTCCATTGTATTTCCAAACATTTTTAACTATTTCACGTAAACTTAATAATACAAAAAAAACGTTGGTTATTTTTGTCTTTGCTAAAAAAATATTCGCTATGACATTGGTTGAGTGTCCCAGTAGAAGCATTTTTCCTTCCGCAAGCACAAGTAGATGCTTTCCAGGTGCTGTCAGTCAGCTACGCGGATTCCGAAAAGTTGGTTGAATTTCTAAGCTTATAGAGGTTATCCCAACTTTCTTTGACTAACTTTTCGACGTCTTCGTTTTCTTCAGAGTGATTGATCCTAGTCGATAGTTCACAGTCGGTGAACTATTGATAACTAACGACTCGGTTGAATTGGCTCTAGTGAAGGCAGAAAAAGTTAAGACGTTAGCCGGATAAAAATTGTGCAATAACGTCGCGTGAGCTGAAAAGTCCAAAGAAGTATGTCGACTAATTACAGCATAATTATTTGAAGGTCACCGAGATATCTGTTAGCGAATTCCGCATGATCTACAGTGTTTCTGAAGGCTTTGATTTATAGCGTCGAAACCGAATGCTGGATACTGTTTTATATAAATCATTGTGAACATGTAATGCACAGAGAGCGCGAGAGGTTGGAGCGTCTGGTGTTCATTAATTCCTGAGAGATGGACCTCTACGCTCGGCTTGATATGCATCGCAAAAGTGAGTCAGAATTTGGGCTATACAATGACATGGGGTGAGCTACCGAACTGTCAGACCAGTACTGTTATTCACTCAGCCAAGTCCGTAACCAAAATCGGATGTCGGAGCGATGGAAAGCGTAACGAGCCCAAAATGAGAGATTAAACCAACGAACAACTGTGTATGCTTCTAATAATTGCCTAAATATGTGCAGTCCTGCTCCGATACACTCACAATAATTGTTCAGTTGTTGTAATTACCATCTATGGAATGTATCACGATACGATAGACCGGTCACACCATGAATCCAGCAATCCTTTCCAATTCATGTTGCACAGCATGATGTTAGCTGAATTGGGGTGTCGTTCATATTTATTGCCATCAACTAGGAATTATTTGCCGCGCGAATAAGCTACTATACGATGTTAACCTGAGTCAGTGAAAAACATCAATCCTGTAACGATGTTCGCTCAAAATAGGATTTAATTTTGTCCTTTGAAAGCGACAAAGATGCTTTGATGAATTCGGCAACGATGGTGGTGGAAGTCCATTTTACTTCTGTTCAAAGATCATTTTGATTTTTTCATAGCGTGGATTCACTGGAGCACTTTGGTGAGAAACGAAATCATAGTAATTCGAAATCGAAGCGGCATTACACCAAACAATATAAGATGTTTACTTAAGATACCCTGATGAGTAAAGCTCCTCATTAGCAAGAATGAAAGCAAAGTAAGTAAATAGACGAAGAACCATTAACTGCAATAGATTTCGCGGGATATCTTCAACGAAAGTGCCTTTATTTGATGAGAAAATTTTTTTCATTAAGGAAACAGTCCGCTATGAATACTTCCTTTTCGCTCAAAAAGGGGTGAGATTGTTAGCCATCAAAGAATGCAATCATTGTGAATTTTCATTAAAGCCGTTCAAGCACCGTAGGGGGATGACCGTCTGAATACCCTAATCTCGGATTCTATAGCGGAATTGAAATAAATTTCTGATTGTTCTTGCAAACCAAATTCGCGGAAGAAGTTGTCTTCACAAATTTGTTCACAGTAAGAATGGAAAACGCAGAAAACGATTTCATTTTTCTTCTGTAACGTATCAGAATCCCAAGCCCTAGAATTTCACTGGCTGCCTTTAAGATACCTTTTAGTAACTTTTGATTTCTTTGCGGCAAACATAGGTTCAAAAATGCAGAGTTGATGTTCACTCTATGAATGCGATTTAGTTTTGGTGAAGATAAGGACGCGATGTTCTTTGTCCTGCTCTCTTCCATCTGCAAAAAGTCAGTGCAATGGAATTGGGTCCAATCTGCATGTATATGTTATACATCGCGGTTTCTTATGATGTTTGAGTGGAGATCCATGAATCAGGGAGTTGCTCTACTGGCAAATAAGTTTAATTTTGAAATTTGAAAAGTTTACTTACTAATTCAGGTCAGTCAGCTTGAAGTTCTGTTGACTGGAAAAATTGCCTTGAGTTCTGCTTTCTGTTTCTATTGTAATATAGTCCTCAAGTCGCTGTCAGAATAGTTACTTTAAGATTTGCATGCAGTACTTTTCGCAATGTGGTTCGAAATTGCATCGAATTTTTAAAGGAAGATGTGAAGGCCCTGGTTAGCCAGTGTAAATCAAATTGCGTTCTCTTACGATTATGTGACGGATTTACAAAAATTGTTCAGTTTGTGGCGCTCATGAAGACTTCCGTGTTCTTTTATTAACTACCTTTCATCACTTTTAGGACTACTGCCTAAAAACAAAATCACTCTAAATGTTTCTTGCAGATAAGAATTGAACAAACTTGCTCCTGTCGTCAGGTATAGGTTAAAAACATAGGGAGGGTTATGAGAAAACATTCGGCAGATGGAGCAAAACTCTTCTCATTACCTTTGCTTTAGTACTTCTCACAAAAAAGACGGCGAATACATCATCAATAAATGCTGATCACATTACGATTGGAAAGAAAGTTCTAGGGCGCTTTAATCAGCATGAGATAATTCTCATGCGTGTCATGGGAGTATTACAGTTTCTTCTGTGAAATTTTCCCACTGGAGGCTAGATATTATTCTTTATTTTCACCTTATTACAAGCTTCCTCCATGTCGAACGATACAGTCAACGTCCGTGTTTTATTATGTCATTATTGGAGAAAGGGTTGTTTCCAGCGAGCTGAATTCGGTGAAATCAACGAAATTAAGGGGAAGGCACAACAAGCAAATCTACTGCTGGACGCTAGTTTCAAACGCTTCTCGATGCCGGAGATCTTGACCTCAAAGATAAGCCTCCTTCAGAACGTTCAGCAAAGTTGAACAACGAAGATTTAATTGCTGCTTTGGAAGATGAGTCGTTGGCACTTCGACCTGATCGGAAACTTAGCGGACCGATGACAGAACATCGCAGAAATCGCCGGCCTTCATTTTGCAGTATAGTTATTAATGTTTCTGTTTAAAGCTTATGCATGAATTTTCAGTTTACAAGCATCAGGGCCGTCTTAAATAATGTGGTGCTGCCTTTCACATAGCTAACATGTTTGACATCTAAGCAGTAGCCTAATTTTCATATTTTGCGACTCAAATTCTACAGAGGAGAATATCCCACAATAGATTTTCAGTAATGCTGCAAAACGTCCAAGTTTATGCCTTGAAGGAAGAAAAAGAATGTTAACGACATATCGTGATCAGTCCTATTTTTTGCTACGGATCCTCTCTTAATCGTAATTATCAAATAAAGCTTCTATGATGACATAACATAAATTGTTGCGAGATGTCTTGCATCAGTTGTAAAATTAGCAATCGTTACAAGATAAGTTACTACATTCAAAGAGATTTAACTTTTGGAAAACATTTAGAAGGTCTCATGGGCTAATCGTTTCATGGGTTCTTCCACTGACCAAAAGATTTATGTGTTCCCCTTTGAAAGGGCCATTTTCTTAACGTGTTTCCATGGGGAAATCATCTGGTCGTCAAGGCATTACGGGCCGAAGGAAAGAAGTCGTTTTCCGTTACAAATGGTCACGCAGGAAGGTCAATACTCGAAAGGAGTAAGAAGTCTACTAAGCTTATAAAGAGACCTAGATTATTCAGAATATATCGCGACACATTATGAAACTGTGGTCCAGTCAGATATACAAAACGGCTTTTATATAAATCTGAAAAATTTCTTTATAAATTCAAAAAAAGTTATAGGAGTTTACTGAGAATATAAGTCTTCATAACTGCGTTTTTCTCAACTTTACGTCTCGAAATTCGTCTAATTTAGGATACTAGATGACGAACGTTCACATGGTGAGAAACGTACTAGTTTCTGTTCATTTCATTCCTTTTCCTTCTGCACTTACAGAGATGATTGGGTTGATGTCAACTGCACAAAATCTCCTAACATTGTGATTCGAAGAAAGGCTTGATGATATCATATCTTTTGCTTCGAGTGTTTTCTTAAGACCACAGCTCAAATTTCAATATGCCTGGTAATCATTATTTGAGCCACGCATGTCAGTGGTCTGTCAATGAGGGATGACTTATAGAGCCCGATACACGTGTTTCGATCTTGCGATCTCGTCAGTCGGGCAGTTGCCCTCTCTCGTCTTTTGCTAATCTCTGTGGGTGCTCCAGTCCCCACAATAAGAGTTAGCGACGACGTACGATTTACACTCTATGTCCAGTAAAGAACTCACCAAACACAGAGTGTTGTACACTCGAATGCTCGTGACTAGTATATTCAATATATCATATCTTTTGTTTCGAATGTTTTTTTAAGACCACAGCTCAAATTTCAAAATGCCTGGTAATCATTATTTGAGCCACGCATGTCGCATGTATCGGGCTCTATAAGTCAGCCCTCATTGACAGACCACTGACATGCGTGGCTCAAATAATGATAACCAGGCTTGATGATATTTGGCTATTAATCCAATAGGAATGAAATAATTTCTGTGACATCAACGTTGATGCAGAAGTCAATCTAGTAAGGTTATACATAAATAAATTGTATTTTTATCTATAGAACCTTATAGAGATTAGACTGGAAGGAGAAAACAAGATACTAATAATATGATAACACGTTTTGAGCCTTTCAAGAGGTCTGACACTGCACTTACACAACACTGAGCAGTCCTGTTTCGCCTTTTCAGGCTCATCAGTGGGGGTATATCCCCATAGGACTGGCATAAGCGAAAGGCACTGTACCACATATGAGCTTGGAAAGACGAAACAGATCGGTCTAGTACTGTATAAGAGACACACCAGGCCTCATAAAAGGCTCAAAACATGCTTTCATATTATTGGACTATCTTTGTTTTTGAGCGCGGTCATATTTGACTTGATTTTATGACAACGAACTTTTAAAGATGTATTTTATCGGATGAGACTTCGTCCTTGAAGATTAACTGTCATTAAAGATCCAAAAGAGCGTACTATTCCATGGAAAGAAGTAACGAAGAAAAGAAAGAGGATGAAGAGCAGCGGATATCATAAAGTGTTCAAGAATCCTTTCTGAGTAGATAGTACTTTTCTGAAAAAAGTTTCTGAAAAAATATATAGCTTACTTGGTCGTAGCCTTCGACAGTAGCTGGTTGTCCACCAGTTGTACAAGTTATCGCAACTGTAGCACCCTGCGCATGGGTGTTGCCAAAGCTTACATCACTATAATCGAACCTGTAATATGTTGATTTGGGTAATGTAGTCATGATATGAATCTATTCAGCTGTATATGAAACTTTTGCAGTTCAACTGACTAGCTGAAGAGCTTTGTGATACCAACGGTATCGCTGTTTATTCGGGCAATGAAGCCATTTAGATGACTAGCAACACTTCCCACACCAGTAAGGATATACACAGTATACACTGAGTTGCGCAACGCAACTTTACAAGAAACATCATAGTGAAGTAAACGGACACGAATCCGTTGTTGATTTTTTCACTATGAGTTTACTATGATGTACAGAATAGGGAGATCAATGGTCTCATTGAAAGTTCTCATAATGCAGCGTTCCAGAATGTCAGTTATGACATCGCCCTATTACACCTTTTAATGAAGCCGGCATTCTCACTCAGTACGTGAAGATTCATTCTGATTTAAATTGAAAATTCACAACCGATTCCAGCGTTCTCCAGCGACATTACGACCGACGTAAAAAGAGAGGTTGGGCAAGGCGAGACCATCTCATCAAATTTACTACCACATTATAGAGCGCCGTGCGAACATTAGAATGGCACAATAAGCAGATGAAAACCGATTTACAACAATTACATCATCTTTGCTTGATGATATCTTTATTTTTATAGCACCAAGCATCAGCCAGGATAAGCGAATGTTGGCCTGTTTCGACGACGCTTGTGGATAAAATGATCTCCAAATTGATCTCACCAAAACGATTGGCTTCATATGATCCCATTCACTCTCAGCGGAGCGGATGTCTGAGTATCCTCCATCTACGATAACGAACTATTCGAGGGTTGAGCAAAACAGCGAGCAGCTTGGCGAGCTCTTAGTATCATTGAGGGATTTAATGAAAAGAACAAAGAGCACGCGACTTCGTACACATGTTTTAAACTCAGCTAATTTTTATGCTTTATGTGTGAGCCAAATAGGTGGTTGTTAGGTAAACAGGGTGAGTTTGCTCACTATCGAACGCACAGTTGAAAAGTTGATGCCAGGGGTATCGCGTACCTCTCAAATCGAAGAACGAGTCTGGGAAACCACTAGGTACTGGATTACTTTGGATGTCAAACACATAATAGGATGACCACGGATGCATTAGTGAGAGTTCTTCACGGAGGCCCCAATGTTGTCAAACAAATCTCTGTACAAGAAAACTCTCTTGGCTGTTTTTGTTGCGACAGGAGAAAATGCATGGTCCACTGGCTCCAATAGAGTTAGTTGATAACCATGAAGACGACAGTAAATGCAGTTGATATAGAGAGAAGAGAAGCTCATATGAAATGGGCCGTTTTTCATCTCCATCATCAGATTATATCGTTTCTAACAATGGATCATTATATTTTGAATAATCAAAACTGATAAGATGTTTGTCCTCAAAAGCCAGTTCGGTTCGGTTCTTTATGTTTAGAAGGGAACAAATGATAAAACGATCTCATTCGTAGGAGAGAATCCTTTCACAGGAGTGTTAGTAATCATTCGAAAGCTGAGACTTGAGGCTACAGTCTACGCCAACAATTTTTCATAACACCCCTTTGTAACGCTGCAATCTTCAAAATAAAGCCACGCTTCATAAAATCAGATGTTTTTTCTTATCTCGCTTACAATTCGCTGGACAAAATTCTTTCCTTAGAGTACAAGTACGCAAACTAGAGCAAAAGCGTGAAAGAACTCAAAAATGTGCTTGCTTTTTAAAAAGCTCTCTTGACTTCTGATCTCTTCTGGTTTTTTGATTTGCGCTTTTCACCTCGTCGGACAGAGCTCTTTCTCTGAACCATTCGCCAATAATCTGATCCAATAGCGTAATATTTCCTTATTCTAGCGATGCGCTTATTTTTTGATAATACGGCCTAGCAGGGAAACTAGATCGAGTTTTACATTTTACCGCAGGTTGTTTACTGGCTAATCGACAAGGCGACAGCCGCGGCAGGAGCGTAGCGGGGCAAGTGAGACGATTGATAATTGTTATTCAATTGAGTATTTCTCCTCCGTTTCAAAGAAGCTCCGAATAAAACGAATGACTGAGATACTACGAAAATTTCTCTACACATCAATATGCTTTTCGGCTTCCAGAGAATAATACGCGTGATAAAAATGGAGGCGAAAGTCGAATGTGTGACATAAATTTTGATCTGGATGCTAAAGCATTACAAGGAGATGTTTTGAAAAATCAGATAGGACTGTAGTCTCAATTCTCGAATGGCTACTAACATTCCTATGAAAAGTGCCTCTTCAGGAAATGAGATCGGTTTTGCATTTGTTCCATCCTGATCAGAGAGAACCGCCGGTTTGAATCCTGACTCATTTATTCATCTTCAAACGAGGTAAATAACGTTAAATGACTCGTTAATCATCAATAATGGTGGTATAGCGAATAAGAACATCTACGGAGGCAGGGCATTTTTGAGTAGCTGACCTCACAAACAATCGAGCAAATGAAATAACGGGAAGTGGAACCCATTTGAGTCGATCAGGGCTGAAGAGCGGCTGTTTCGTATCACGTCTACGAAACCTTATTTTGCACTGACAATCAAGATCACGGCTCGTGTAGTGTAGTAGTTAGAGGCGCCCTGTAACACACACGCAGTCGTGATTCGATCCCACGCAACGGGCTCACCAAACCTTGTAGATTTTAAGCACTACACCTTGCCTACACATAAGCACACTAGACAAAGATTTGCTTGAAATTTTGACTAGTCTAATAACCATCACTAGATCTCTATCGAAGCTATTTAGTTCATCGGGCTTCCTCTTTCTCGTCTTTTCGTTTTCTTTCTTTACTCTACAACATACGTCACTTCAAAGGTGTAAGAACCACAGCAATTGGATTGCAGCGTAATACACGATATCTGGTTCAAACCCTCAAACAGACAGATAACTTCCCATGTCTTTTAGTTTAGAGAGTTGATTATAGATCTGTATGGAAAAAGCTGCTTCCGATCCACATAATTTAAAGACAATGTGTGAAGATTCAAAAACGTTTCATCTGAGCTATCTTAACTCGCAAGGGAAAGCTTCATGAAGAAGACGAAATTCTCAAAGCAGATGAGCTAACAAAGCCGAGTACTGGATGACGGATAAGCTACAATTTGAATGAAAAGAGCTGAGAACCGTGTAACATATAATGAAAGGTCGTATGAGACAAACGAGCAATCACCTATACTGATCGCTCTGATCAACTGCAGAGACCGGGTAGAGGATGAGATCAGAGCACCGAGCGCCAACCATTCCTGAAAAAACGTAATTTGAAAAAAAGAACACGCTGTTTAGGCGATTTCGTAACACATTCCAGCACTACATGGGTAATGCCTGGAATTCTTGTCTCCTTCACTTATTCACCTCCAAATGATTGTATTATCGAGTCATAACGCGAGTTCATGCTTTCTAGTCTTGTATCTTGTATTCCAGACTGTGAAAAGACGACATAAGACTGTGTAAGAGAAAATGGAGTTAGCACTAAGAGTAGCAGCAATGAAGTGGCCAAATAATTTTATCCTTTCGACCGTAAATGTCAACTGAATCATTTGTCTATCGCACAGCCTTCAGGTGTTACGTCACAGAGCAAGTCAATTCAGTCTAAGTTCCGCTTCGAAATCAACATAGTCATGCAAAAGATGAAATCGTCGTAAAGTCGGTAAGCTAAAACCTGGGTTTTACTGCATTGCTTTTTTAAAAACTAGGAAATATGAGGCTTCTATTGATACTGACCGTATCAAGAGATCGTAAAACTTTAAGTGGACCATTTCAGTAGCACAAATCTTTGAGATTACCTGGATCATTGCTTTGAACGAAGCCGGAGGTGCACAGGCAGTTGTCAAAGAGATGATCACAAACGGTAATATGGAATAGTCCATTTTCTGGCTGCTCATCGGAAGCGGTTTGAGTTAAGCAGTAGACAATTGATTTCTGTAAGCTAAGCTAATTTGCTCTTGATGTCAGAAATGCAACAGGAAAGCAAGATTCTATCCATATTCAAATAAAGCGAGCGATTCAGATTGGCAAAACACGTGATAAAGAACGTCCAGTACGCTAGCAGGACTTCTAGCTCGGACCTTCTCTACACGTTAATAGAACTCCTTTTGTTTCACCGCTAACTTGGCTACTCAGTACCTACAATAATGATAATAGAGTGAAATCAATATAATTGAAATAATATCTGAGCCAAATAGTGGCACAAATTAATCACATTTCTAGAAGTCATGTTCTTGGACGATTACATATCTTGGCAATAATTTTTCTTGAAAAATGTCCAATTAAGAACTTTCTTTTATGCAGAGTGTTATTTCGTGCCTACATAGAGCTGTAGAAATTTTTAGTGTAGCCCATGCTATCAATCAGATCTAATTCGGCATCAATAATCAGTCTTTCCTTAAATTATTGAGCTACAGGATGCTGTTACACAAGTATTCTTCAAGACTAACATCGCGGTGCCGCAGCCTTTTTTGGAAGCGCAATAACTCTCGTATAATGTCCATATACATTCATTTTTACGATAAGAAAATCTCGCCGACTTACTGGATAGAGTAAAGCACCGCTGACTGAAGTGACTCTACTCGTCAAGGTAATTCTGAGGTTAAAATAAGGCCTCAAATGTTAGCCACAGTCGAATTATATCGTAAACCTCGTGTAAGCTCGTCCATATAGCAAGACAGCAATTGAAATAGTTTCGAAATTATTTCAAACTAGCCATACAAGTGAAGCCTTGAGTAAAGAGTACTCACTTGTGATTTATACAATTTGTGAGATTTTTTGAACATCTCCGCATTCGGAAGGTCCTTCTAACGACAGACATTTGCGTTATTTCAAATTTTGATTGAAAAAGGAAAAGGTCGCTAATTTGTTGAGAAATAACACAAACGATGGTCGGAACAAATCAGTGATAGGACGATACTC
Organism: Parelaphostrongylus tenuis; assembly: GCA_019055375.1. NCBI lineage: Eukaryota > Metazoa > Nematoda > Chromadorea > Rhabditida > Metastrongylidae > Parelaphostrongylus > Parelaphostrongylus tenuis. The sequence goes on from JAHQIW010003531.1 coordinate 547,786, forward strand.
AGTACTGAAGCCGCTGTTAGTAAGAAGCATCAAAATTCAGACTGACCTTACTTTTGCTAAGTCACCATCAATCTTAACGAGACATTATAGTTAGCGAGCTACTTGACCACACGCTTTTTAAGTGTCTCACTCTGTAAGTAAAGCCTACAGAAGATTTTAACAATAGAGTGAGCCGAGAATAAAGGTCGAAAAATCCATCGAGAGTCCGTAGACATCCGAGTCATGAGCACATCATAACCGGAAATATCCGCCCACACGTTGGAGAGGGTTGGGTACAATGACTGCACGGGAGGACCGGATAATTACCATTCTATTCGTTCACTTTCCTCTATGAGAGTCTCGCATCACTCACCACAACTGTTTGTTTACGGGGGCTACTACTTTGTAGACTGAAATTCTCCTGAGTATTTGAATTTTTTAAGGTTCCTCATGGCGTGGCTCTCATAAGCCTCTTGAAATGTTTAGATTTACTTGTGACAAGCATCTTACGCGCTCGACAGTGAAGTGCTTCACTTGCTTGATCACAGATTTTCATTCAAGACGAATTAAGGGCAAGAATAATGAAAGATTGATGTTGAGCAAACCAAGAATGTATAGTAGATAGAAGACAATATGTGATCAAAAATTAAAGCACGTATTGCTTATTGAAAGATAGGAACTTATGAAACATCATTTATCCACGAGTAGCTGCTGCTTTGGCCACAACTTGGGCTAACCAAACCTCTTATCCTCGAGATCTTGGTAGCAGAATTGAGCGCGGGAAGTTCAGTTTCCGCTATCTAAATAGAAATGCTCGAACTCGGCTATCCTTGAACTCCACGACGTTCAATGGCCAGCAGATGATATCGTTGATTGGATTCCGAAAACACATACGAGAAGTTTGAATACCTTTGTGCATGATGAATGCGGATAGTCGAATGCGTGTACTCGGATTTGCACAGTAATTGTGAAAGACGGCGTGCAGAAAAAACACATTTCACTACTAAAAGAAATGTAGAGATGGATCACATACTGCCGTTATGAGCTATTTTTAGTAAACTCAAAATCTTTTTGAAAACATCATGTTAGTTCAGTAGAGTAAGTCATACTAAGAATTAGAGTGTGTAAGGAGAAACTTCAGCAAAGTGTGACGTGATGTGATAAACGCAAATTAATTTGTCAAGAGCACGTCGCGCAGGTCGAGAAACTCATAGCGTTCAAAAATCACCTCAAACAAAAAAGTATACAAATTGATGTAGAAGATCAAAGGTAGAAAGTGAAAATCCTTTGAGAAAGTAATATGAATTCAAATAGAACATATGATCTAATGTGAGGATACTGACCTCATTACTTGACCGCTTTCCCTCGTCCCATAATTGTTGGGTTGACATGAAATCAATGTCATTCATAATATGCTGAGTTAGGTCTAACGTAAGAAAAAAAATTTTTTTTTGTTTATGAAGAGTAATCAGTATGCCGTTAATAAGAACTGTGGGATCCGAAGGTGACAGAGATTTTACGACGTATAAGCAATACGGATACTCTTGGTGTAAGATTGTTGTCAGTCTAAAAGTCATGGATCTGCTAAAATTTTATAATCTCTAACCAAGAATCTAAGTGATTTCAGTTATATCTTAACATGGCTTTGTCTTTACATATGTATCTAAGTTTCATCTCTTAAATTGAACACAAGATCTCTACCTTGTCGAAGAACATTTAGCTGAGCGTTTTTTTTTTTTGTCAACACCCTTATCCCAACGATGGCTATGTGCTCATTGGAGAGCAAAAAGATCTGTAGCACCTGTATGAACTCCAGTATGCCAATAAGCATGAGCTTGTGAACTGTACTCAAAAGTGCTCTTTGAGATGTGGAGAAGCTGATGGAGCATATTAAAACTTAATGTCTATGTGCCCATCAACATCCAGTAATCTTCAACGATAGAAAATAAGATTATCAACGAAAACCTAACAGACCCAATGAAAATTTTGAAGCTAAAAAAATTGGACTATTTGTAACTGTGCCGATTTTACGAAGGCAATATAGGCTATGTTCTACATCAAATTTGTGAAACGCCACCACAAGAATGTTACATATAGTAAACTCATCGTGGCTCTCCTTGCCTGCAATGAACCGGCGTAAGATCCGAAGATCTTACCTCGGAACATAGTTCGGAGTGAAACGGACGAGTAGAGGCCCCACTTCTTAATATAAAACCATGAACGGTGGTACAAAATTCTGGAAGCCTCTCAGGTGAAGCTGGATTTGAGAGTAAACGGATAGTGAAACCATGATATCATTAAGCGATCAATGAAAATCGACTCCCTATTTCGTCCTTCCAGAATTTATGCCATTTCAGATGAAGCCTAGATGCAATGCAGCATATCAATAATTAAAGGAAACAACTGCTTTTGTAAATGCCTAAGAGCACCGTTTGCTTATAATAAACTTTGAACACCCTATAAAGGCTATCTGAAAAGGTACCACGAACAACCACCCTCGACAAGCATTTAACATATACAAGATTCCCTAGAACTTAAATCCCACCGAAACATGTCATGAATAACTCCACATCGTGTGTGTTAGTTGATAGAATTATAATGTTCAAATCGTTACGTAGTTTTTTATGTATCTTGTAATGAATACTTGCCGTACACATTGTTGATGTGAACTTTTGCCTTCTAGCCCTTAATTCACATGAAATTACACAATTCACAACAATGTCTTTGGATAATAAAAATCACAACTCATTTCTCAATGTGTCCAAATTTGAACACGATATTACGATGACAGCTTGGTATGTCATCGAAGAGTGGAGCAGACAAAGTCATCTCGGTGTCCAATCCACAAGTCGTTTGAAATATTTCGTAGGTCAGATGGGAATTTTGATGACGGAGAAGGTCCCGTGTTGGCACTAGCAAAAGAAATTGGCCTTCTAAAGGCAATAGTGTGAGCTCCCACTTCAGAATTAAACAAGAAGTCAGAGTGATAGGTTAGAATCACTTTCACAGTTTGCAAACAGGATACGTTTCAAAAGGTGAGAAACCTTAATAAAGGTGTGCCACTTATGATCAGTAAAGAGCGCCTTTCCAAAGTCTTTGCCCCAATTTTTCTGTACAATAAAAACAATTTATTTACACTTTGCATTGTGAGCTCTGGTAAAAGATGAATCTTTTAACCACAATTGATATTCGATTCATTAATTGAAATGAGATGAAGGATCCCGCGACGAATAATTTGCATCAAAGGATGCTAATGATGACTTTCTTGTATTTGGCAAACGGGTCTGTGTTTTACGAGATCTCCAATTCTAAATACGACTGCAGCAGAGAGGTACTGCTTAAAACCCTATCACATCCACTAAACTCGTCAGCCCTGTTATTGATAAATTATCATTCTTTTCAAGAACTCGATAACCACTATCCGGTGATCAACGGAATCACGTTTGTGAATATCAGTACGAGGATCATTTAGAGCTTGGTCTATAATTAATGATTCCGGAGAAGAGGTGTCGTAAAGCATTCCTATATCTCGTTCAGCATAGACATTTTGATTTTTCGTGAAACGAATAGCCTCTCATACAAAGCTAGCAGCAATTTTCCGACTTCCTTAGGAGTGAGAGGCTAGATTTGTTATGAAGGGAGAAGGTATCGGACAAAGGTTTTGAGCGTATTGAAATTGCATCATTAACATTCTGATACTTAATCTTCATATCAGCCAAAGCAAAAAGGAAAGTACTGAGATCTTTTGCACTGATTCTGTCTCTTCAGCATATCTGTGAAGTCGCTTCGGTCCACATTTGAACCGTTATGTGACTTATGGATGCTCAGCTTGGTCTCACTGATCAGCTCCTCCGTCATTCTCCCATTGAGGTATGCTGTTGGGGTTGGTTGGGGTCAATGTTTGGAATATTGATGTCCATCATTAAAAAACAAGAATCTTCTCTAGATTTTCAAACTACTCGTTCAAAAGCACTCATTGGCTATTGCCATGACAGGGCTTCAGATTATTTTATTGGGGTGAATACTGACTGTACTTATGGCTAATTTCCTCATCGGACAAGCTTTGACATAGCTTCACTCTTGGATAGGTATGCAACAATGACAACGATGTTGGACTTATTTGTTTACGTAATGGTGCAATTCCAAGTTCTTAGTGGAATCAAAGCACTTTTGAGTATATCTTTTCCATTCTTTTTCCTCAATGATATGATTAGTTTTGCGCTCATTCAATCATGACACCCATATCTATGTTATGGTCAACTTTGGATAACCTTGCTTCTTCATCAGACTCTCACCTTGTATCTAAAATGCCTGTCGAAATCAGTGTAATACCACTTTGACAATCGTGCGACGGCAACGCCCAATTTCTGTTTTGCTGAGCAGTGGACGACGATCAGAATTTCACCATGTTCACTGAAACACCTACAGATGTCACACCGACCGCTGCGATAGTTTTTAATTGACTCCATCGCTCTCATTGTTATCTATGTTTCATAAATCGGTTTTTTCTCTGTTTCAGGAAACAATGCCTGCACCTATAAGTTATGCAACCCCATGTGCTTCTATACATGTTCTTACATTTTGGTGCACATACTTAAGTCTTATGAATGTGAAGATTGTCATCTCTTATTCTCAGCAATAGATAGACAATGTTTACTTTTTACACCACAGATCATTTGATATGATAACAGTGTATGCACCTGCACTATGCTCATGCGTAAACAATGGATTTCACAATCGATGAAGTAATAAGACGTTGAAGGACGACAGTGATTGGCCATGTCGATGTATCAATTTAAGAAGGCGTGCGCAAGAAAGACCATAAAAGACTTCTGGTAAACATGAATGGTAACTCGCCTGTTTCATTATGAAGAAGATCTTTGTCTTAATGGTAGGTTTACTTCTAATTGAAACTTCTGAGCAAAGCTGCACAATTGCCTTACGAGTCATCTACATAGTCTTAATATCAGTGCTGTCTACAAATGCAGAACATTATTGGTTCTGCGACGTTGCCGAAAATCTTAGAATTATGAATACAGAACGATGTCCACCGCGTTGATTCTCACTGGGAACTTATGCAGTACCCAACATCCTATTCTTATCCCGCAAATTCAAGAAAAAAAAACTGCATGAAATTCAAGAAAAAAATTGCAGGATTTTCAGAACCAGTTAGGCAAAGTAAGTATCAACATTGTTAAGTGTTAGAATTTTTTGATTAGACCTTGCCTTGATTATTCAACACTTAGTCTTCTCGACACTTCGACGAGAAAAAAATTGTATTTCGTTCAACACTATTTCCAATGGCTTATAAATATGGGTTCTTTTCGATCATCCGGGAAAAATGAATATTCGACCACATTAGCTGGACAGGCACTTTTCATGGAGCGGTTAGTCATCATTGGAAAGCTTAAATCTCTGGCTAAAGCTGTACGTGCCCGGTTTTTCAAAAGACTCTTTTATAACGCTGTAAAATCAAGTAGAGATATGTTTTATATGACCACGCGTCTTTTAATCTCTCTCATAAATCGCCGGACAGAACTCCTTCTATGGACTGTTAGTACTCTTTCAATAGCACAAGTGTCGAAGAACTCAAAAATGTGGTAGCTTCATGGAAAAACTCTTTTGATAGCGCTGTAGAGGAAAGAAAACATTTGCGTTTAACACCTCGTCGGACAGAGCTCTTTCTTTAGACCAATTGTAATCATTCGATAGCGTATGTTTGAATAATTCCAACGCTGAGCTTATTATCTGGAGAGACCATTTTTCACTGCAGTGTAGCAGAAAAAAATCGCGTTTCACATATCCGGAGAACTTATTTACCGCCCCATCTACGGGACGGGGGGCTGGGCGATTTATCGGTGCCTCGACGGATTAGACATAAGGGGTGCAACTTGCCTTCAACTGCGATCTTCTTTCTCGTCTTTGAAAGCCTACTCCATATAAAGATAGGTACTGTTCTATTATGGCGCTCCACTTGAGGCCTTCGGTAAAAGCGTCTTTTCTTGCTTTTGCAAAACATTCCTGTACCTCAAATCAAGTGAATTTTGAGCTATATTTTGTATCTCATATTGCTTGTTTTTAACGCCGTACCAGTCAAAATGAGATTTTAACAATTGGAGATTTTTCGCCTGATAAAAGTTTGATAGTAAAATTTTGACCAATAGATAGAGCAAATCTTTCCAATTAAGAAAATGTGTTTGCTCTTTCAAAAGTACTTCTGTAAACACACCCTAGGCGACTAGAAGTGCTCGCTGAGTGTTTAACCCAATATTCTTTCGGTCGCTGCAAAGCTCGACGAAGTCATTTCCGAAAGCCAAATATACCATTATAATCGAAACAATTTTCTCTATCTAACAATTGAAAGTTCATTGTAACAAAACTTTTACCCAGTGAGAAATCTTCGAATGAGGAACAAAATCCTATTTTGACAGTACGGCGCAAAAAGTAAGCTATTTCAGAAACTAAACATGCCATTTAAATTCACTTGATTTGAGCTATCGATGAACTACAAAAAGGTTTGGCAAAAGCAAAAAATACGTTTTTAACAAAAGCCTCAAGTGGCGCCGCCATATTAGAACAGTACCAAAAAACACAACTCCATATAAATTGACTTAGATGCTACGAGACTTCCTCTAAACGTTCATATGATTTTCGTGCTACCCGCGGATTATACGTGTGAGAAAGAAAGCGCGCGGATGGTGTAAGAAAATATTTCATTTTGGCTATTATACCGCTAAAAAAGGTTGTTTGAAAACCGGCCATGTACAGCTCTAATCAGAGATTTGAGCTTTCGAATGATTATTAACATTCCTATAAAATTTCCTGTCTAACAAATGAGGTCGGATGTTCACTTGTCGCTGGATTTACGAAAATGAACTGGATATAATATCGGAAAATTAGAAAATCTTAGAGATGAGTACTGTTTACAGGTTCTCTTGTTGACAGCTCTGCTCTCGGTCGCAGCTCAAAAGCGTGAAAAAAAGGAACGAGGTTAGGTTTTTATATGCAGCATAACCACCTTCCAAAATGTATCATGTAGATCGTGAACTCAAGATCAATCTTATCCTTATTAGTTACATCCTTTTTATTAATCCACAATCAAGACAGACCTTGACAAGAAAATTTTGGAAGGATTTCACAAGTCCCTAAATGCACTGCAATCTTGTTCTATATTTCGAAAGCATTTCGAGGTACATAATTCTGATTTTGATCGGTAAACATTATCGTGCCGTAATGAACATTATAAGAATAACCCAAGTGATTGTATCAATTTCTATAATGTCACCTTGATTACAGTACCCTTGTCATTCCGAGGGGATGTGTGCGAGCGAGTCTGCACTAAACGTGACGGATGGGAGCGATGTGAGAAACAGAAGAAACGCAACGAATGGGAGGTATATGATTATTTTATTCTACACAATGCGTTATCGCAAGTTACTGCGCGGTTCCCAGCACTTCTTGCAATCAATGCGTCTTCTCGCATTAATCCCTCCACAAAAATCTTCATAAACTTCATGTATCACTTCGCCGCCGCTTGAAGGATTCCCTCGTTACCAGTGTCGTAGGATACTGATCGAGAAGGTTCTTCTTAGTCTCGAAGATAGCCGAGCTATGTCGTTCAACCGACAGATTGCAAGAGAGTGCTTGGGAAGGGGACCAAACAAGCGCGTCGCTTATCGTTCTGCTTTCTAATACACTGCATCAAGCGACCCCCGCATAATTCATCTAAGACGTAGAGTTTCTATGCTTGAAACTTCTCAGAAACGTGGGCATATATTGCTTCTTTTTGAGAGATGGACGTATTTAATATGATTACGCAATACAATGCATAATGCAATTAAAACTAGAAGTTTTGAGGTGACATGCACTGACACTCGCCCCGGAGGACGTGGAGGAAGAGGAGGACGCGGTCATTAGATCTTTTTACTTTTGTTTAACACATGAAAAAAACTTACGCAACAGAGCATGATAGCCCACGTTAATTCATATTACTATGAAGACAATCAGACAAGTGGCCCAGAAAGGTAGGCCCGACTGCTGTACTCTATCGCAAATTTTCAACTAGCACTTTATTTAGACGCAAAAAGAAACAACAACAACAAGTAAACAACGTTATTCGTCACATCGCACGTTTCGTAAATATTCAAACTACACTTCTAAAAACTGAAAAGATAATATTGAGCATAGATACGCCTCTTGGAAGCTTTACCAAATGCCTCAACAACGTAACACTAACAATAGGAAAAAGTGGAAAATCTAAGTAGTTTGAACTCATAACAAACATTAGCACGGTGAGATGAAAATGAGTAAAAAAATCCTCCCAAGAAAACCATCTTCAAACTTGAAACCAATGTTACAAAATACATAATGACAACGGAAGTTAAATCTCAATTTATTGTTCGTGTGCTTTTATAGATGCAATCATGTATCTGAAGAATAATATACAAATACCTTCTGCACGAAACTAATTTCTTTACAAATACCAATGACTTGCATTATTTAAGTGAAAACGAACGAGCTGATATAACTACTTTTGAAAGGATGTGCTTACGTGAAACGCGAAATTTTAATCTTCTCTACAACAAGTACAAAGTCTTACGAAGCTAAGCTTATTCTCTTAATGACCACCTCGAAATTCGTTGAAGAGAAGAACATAAGCATAAGCACCAAATCCCAGCAATATTTCACATAGGTGTAAGTTGTCGTACATATGTAAGCTATGGAACATCGAATTATTATAACATTACCGGCTTAATTCACCACAGCCATTTCCAAAACGCTTGGAAAATTTTGAAATCACAGAACTGCCAAGATCTTATTGTGAACTGAATGGTATTGATTCTCTAATTTCTGCTCAAACGATGGTTCCAGTTTCGCACGGGATTTTCAGATAAGCAGAAGGACATTTTGAGATAAACAATGGAATATTGCAAGACTTTAGCTTCCTTTGAACTCTACTCATAACGCAGTTGCAGTACCGACGAAAGAAAGATAGCCAGCAAACCACATTTCTCTCATCATACGAAGGAAAAAAATCTCTAACGTATTTTCTCGAAAACCTAAAATAATACACCACGACAAAACTCATGAAAGAGCTGCAACTGCCTTCTCAGCAGCTTCGGGAAAGATTATTAGCGGTGATGATCGGTAGTCTAGAATGCTGCAAAATACGCCGTGCCTCGACAACATTCGTTCCTATAATAGACTGAATTTTGTCCATGTTCCAAAACTTGAAAAACTTCTTAGGAAAAGTAGTTTTCGTTCACTTCAATCTGAGAAATTATAAGCCCATTACCTTCGAGTTATAACTTCTCCTTTTCTTTACTACACAGTTTTGAAGACATTCAAAAATAGATATTCTTGACAAACTACTGCACGAATGACGTGTTGGAACTGTCTCTTTATTTATGGCTTCAAAGCATGGGTGACGCAGTGTAAAGACAATTACAACTACGTGGACACTAAAGGCCGAACGAAGTTGAATTTACAATCTTTAATCTTATTTTTACACAACCCGAGATCAGTGATGGACATTTTTGCAATCAATGAGCTTGATCACGTCCATTTCTCAAGATAGTTTTCAAATATTCGAGGGCAGGATACACTTTTTTCAACCAGCAAATGTTGGGATTTGATAAGCAAGAGTATTTGGCTCTTGTTCACTATACGCATTCGTCGCCTAGTAAAGACTAAACTCGGCAGCGACACACCATATAAGAGGTACTCTTTGACAAATTCAAGTCGATGAAATGTTCAGCTATGTTCGTTGGAAGTTTCAACTTCTCATGATCGCCTTTGGAAGGCGATTTTCACAAAGCTGGACAAGAATACATAAAGAAACTGTGTACCAAGTGTTATACATAAAAATCAATACGAATATCAAATTCCAATGGATGATATATCGATGGAGGAGATAAAAGTCCTCAAAACACCCACTATCGAGACGGGCCAGAATAAAAACGATTTGATAAAATGGAAAGCGACGAATCACTTACCTTCCAAACGCACAACCAGTGGTACTTCTAGACTGATTTTACGACATGCCGAGACTAATCCATTGGCGATCGTCGCACAGTTAACGATACCTCCAAAGATATTTACCAGCACACATTTGACCTACAAAATGTAGCGATTTCGAAACTTATTGCATCTCAATCATAAGTTTTTCAATTTGCTCTTCTTATAGCAGTATTATAATGCTTTCACAATATTGCGGGGACGATGAGCATTAATCAAAACACTCGACCCTAAGCGAGAGTAAAACCCATGCTTCACCTATACCAAGGACACGTGCTACCACTAGACTCTCGACGCCACCGCTCTGGTACTATTCTTTCTTTATCTCTCGCCTGAGGTTCAAAGTTTGTATACCCATTTAGCATCCTCAAATATAACACTTCACCTACGATTTAGTGATTCCATAAGAACAAATTAGATTGATTCATAGTCTGCTGACGTGACACCACTCACCCGTGGATCACCCGTTATAATTCGGAAGGCATGGAAAACTTGTTCCTCTGTTACTGAGCCACCAACGTCGAGAAAATTCGCCGGTTCACCTCCTTTTAACTTGATGATATCCATCGTTGCCATCGCTAGACCAGCACCATTGACTAAAATAATGATGAATGATCACGAGCAAACTAGAAAATTCTCTTCCCTGACTTCATTTTTCTTTCTGAACAGTGCAGATTGTTGTGAACTAAATTCAGAGAAAGCTCAAACCCACCTAAACAAGCGATGTTGCCCTCCATTCCAATATAATTCAAGCGATGCTTATGTGCTTCTAATTCTCTCGCATCCTTAAAACTTCACAACATGTGTATAAACCACAAGCTTAGTCCAAACCCAACGATATTTATTTTCGTAATGAATTTAAGGTACTTTTCTGTTATCTGAGCGCCATTTCGACCTTTGGCAAGAGACGTATTTCTTGGTCTTTTTTAACGTTCAGATAGTTTTTCGATAGCACAAATCAAAAGAGTTCAAGTGGTATATTTCATCTTCAAAAAGCTTTATTGCGCTTAAAAAGCAAAAATAAAATTTTATTTCTCATTGAAAAAATTCTCGCTGACCAAAGCTTTTCCTTCGGAGTTTTAGTAATCAATAGACAGTTCAAATCTTGAGGATTTCGATGATCTAATTAATTTTTTATAACAGACTTGATATACACTGTAGCGACCATATGAAGATTGGGTTTCGCATAGACACTTCCACTTCGAACCATTGAGAAAAACACATTTTTTGATTATTTCCAATGTTTAACTAATCAGTCGATAGCTTAAATCAAAAGAATTCCAATGGTGCATGTTACTTTTGAGAAGGCACTGTTATTGCGCTAAAAGAGCAAAAATGATAATTTTTTCCTCATTCAAAATTTCTCGCTGATCAAGGCCTCTCTCTATAGTTTTAAGAACCAAACGATAAATCAAATATCAAGGATTCCAATAATGCTTCTGGTTTCTTGAACGAACATCTTAGTGCTTCATAGAAACTAAAAAAGCACAATCTTCTTTTGGTTGTAACTGCGTGATAAGAGGTCGATATTCATAACCAACAGATCATTGAAATCCTTAAGATTTGATCTATCAACCGGTTGCTGAAACTCCAATGGAAAAACTTTGGTCAGCGATAAGTCTTAGAATGAGAAATGAAATATCATTTTTGCTCTTTCAGCGCAATAACAAGGCCTTTTTTTGAGGATGAAAAACATCGTTAAAAGTCTTTTGAGTTAGGCTATCAAATGAATATTTAATCGTCGAAAATAAGCACAAAACATGAGTTTTCTGAGGGAACGAAACGGCTCTCAGATAACGGAAAAGTACTGAGTTTTCTGAAGACTTCTAAAGCAGCAGGGACTACCGACTTTTCTTTAAACCTTCCGGAACAGCGAATCCACGGCCTCTGCATCTCTGGCAACTCTAGGCGGTCTGGCGGTCTGCTTCACCTCCTCTCCCTATCTAACCCTCAGCGTACTGCGTTTAACAATGGCACGCTGGAGGTTTTAGATGGAGAGGAGGTGGAGCAGAACATTCAGAGTTGCCAGTTAGAGATATAGAGGCCATAGGTCCACAGTCCCAAAGGGGTTATTTCTCGGCATTACCAATCAAATTAGCTTCTTTATACCTAGGTAGCATCATGAGGTTGATGAATATGTTCTGTTCCGCTAATTCGACGTCTTCGTAAATCATAAAGGAAACTAGAAGAAGCAACAAATTCTTTTTTGTTTCCCGCGTAGTTGGTGATACTAGCATGGCTCTAATAGCATTAGATTCACCTGCTCCGACCAGTCTTCCATCTCGAAAACTTCTTTTTGTCGAAAAGCAGCACTATCGTCGAAATTCATTTTCGCATCAATGCAAAACACTGGAATACCAACAACAACTGTCATATTCTGAAAACAGCGAAAGTTGAATGTTCTAAAACTATCTACACTCACCGCGACCGTCTTGGGTCTCTGCGAACGGATTGATTTCAATCTGAGTTGCATCCACAGCAATGAACAGATCGTATAATCGTTTGATTTCTTTTGCTGCCTAGATTGATTACATTGAAGTTCCCGTTGGAAAAATAGTACATTTATAAGTGTAGAACTACGACAGTAATTTCTTATCAGATCCTTCAAACACCCATATCAATTAGAAAAAAATTCTTCTACATGCTTCGGTCAATGGCAGGATACCGTAGTATTTTGTGATTTTGAGAGAAAAACTAATACAAAATCAAATAAAATTCTTGATCAATCCTCTATCAACTCACTGTTGTAGCAAGCTGTCCACTAAACTTTAGATTTTCAGCAATCATTAGTGTCTGAGCATCGGTGACACCGACGTTAATGTCGACGGGTTCCTGAAAATAACGAAAGAAAAAGTTTTATTGAGTTCTCAAACTGTAGGAACCACAAGCTTCAGAAAATATCATCCATACTCTGAGAAAATGTTTGAAGCCTTCCCGAAGTTGACACGTCAGTGGCTTACGTGTGCGGGCCGTGTGGCTCTGATGAAGCGGGCGATACCGCCGAAACCTACGTATACCAACTGACGTACCAATCTCAGAAAGGCTTCAAACAATCTCACAGACTATCGTGAACGTATTGATCCTGCTATCGTCAGCGTTTTCCAGTATTTTCGCACTTGGATTAGTTCTTTGAGAGACGAATAACAACCTTAAATATCAAATTCGGCGTTGTATTGGCCACTTCTTCGATATCCATTCCTCCGGCAGGAGAGACGACAATCACAGGACCATTTGATTCCTGATCCATGAGTACGGCCACGTAAGTCTCACGTTTAATTGGTACTCCTTCAGCTATCATCACCTTAGAATAGATAACACTTGGTAAGTAAGTCGCTTAAGGCTAGGGATTCCTTAAAGAAATGCCATAGATGAAGTGTGAGCTCTGTCCTTATCAAGCTTTCATTTGTATTAGGTTAACGTTAGAAATATAAAACATCAACTTATCCTAGCGGTTCTACAACAAACAAGGTGAGGTTAAGGGATGAGGTTCACGGCGTTGATCAATCCCTCAGAAATTCGCTAAGCGATAGACCTCATAAAACATCGTTCGAGGTGACTAAATACATTTTTGACTTTTACAATGGTGATCTCCTTATGTATAAACTCAGTGGCTCTATATTGCCAGACGGGTGTGCTACCTATAAACCAACTTCGAAGGAATGAAAGGCTTGCTCAGCCTAGGGTACGGGATCGAACCATCGACTTCGTGTGCATCGAAGGGCACCTCTAACCAATACGCCATACGCGTCCGCAGGCAGACGTGCATTGCAGAACGCGGACCGTTCATTTGACCCTGCACCATGAGATGAGCACCTTACATACTTCAGTCACCCTCTAAGATGCTCAATGAAGTCGCTTGCACGGTGTCTTTCTAAAAGATAGATAGCGCTGAAACTTCTGCCGCTAGTTTGCCCTACTAGCGTTTCCCCTAAGTTACTCCGCTTACATCCATTACCTTAGAGAACAGGAGGCGCGCGTGATGCACTGGTTAGAGGTAACCCGCGACAGACAACGTGTTGGTCAATTCGATCCCGTGCCTAGGATTCGCCGAGCGTTTCGTCCCTCCGGGGTCGACGAATTGCTACCAGACAAGTCTGTGAGGATAGAAATCACCTCCAGCGATGCTTGGTGAAGTCGAAAACATGGGTACCCCCTTAGTATCAATCAACGCTCAAAACCTTGGACTTCTATCTCAGGGAGATGGCAGTACCCTATTTCTTTTCCAACCTGGTCTACAATCTCATTTCTAACTGAATTTGTGATAAATGTCTTACCTTTCTGACCTTAACCCCATTACTGGATGTCTGCTTTGTGACAAGATTCTTACCGACCATGTCATCAACAGATTTGAGTGCTTCAACACGACTGAAATGATACATCGAGTTTAGTGCCGTAAAGAAAAGGTCAAATAACTGCAAACTCAATATTCACTTTGTCGTTATGAAAACTCCACCCAAACCCGATCTTCCGTTGATAAAATGGCCTTTTCCTCGACCGCCTGCCAGAATTTGCGCTTTCACGACATATTCCGTCTTTCCTTCATATATAAATGAAACAAACATTTTCAAATCAGTGTCTAAATCAGAGTTTAAAAAAACTGAATTTCGGTTACGATCTGACCTTTTTCAAAGGCAGCTGAAATCGCGCGCGCGCAAATTCCGTTATTTATCATGGTTAATCCTCCTTTCAAGAAGAAAAATTTAGGTTTCTCGTAATATTTTATACCTTGCAATTCACTCTACATTCTCATTTGCTTCAAGAGCATATATATAAATTGAGCATAGAAAAGAACTCCGAGTACGAAACGTAAATTTCCCTTCGCTACTACACTGCACAGAAGGCGTCTTCAACAACTTGACACCGCTGTTGAAATCTTGCACAGCACGCACGGGGTTTGTAGGCTTTATAATATTCATGAGTACCAGATATGCACGGAAGCGCACGCCAACAAATATTCACTGTGAGACAGGCGAGAGAGAGAGGGAGAGAGAGAAAGAGAGAGAGAGAGAGAGAGAGAGAGAGAGAGAGGGGAGATAGGAGAGATGTGAAATGTGAGCTAATAACAACTCACATCATTGTCAAACGGTTAGAAACCAAGTTCATGACTGAAATCGCCGCTTAATAAGCTATCGAACGACTACTGAAAGTCAGGTGAAAAAGCTTCATGCCGCGAAAATGGTCTGTAATCCCTTCGGAATCGTGGACCCACCTCCTCTGCATCTCCAACCCCCGGCGTGAAAAAGAACTGAATGTACCACTGCATTCCTTCGACTGCACAAGCAAGCCGTGGAGCGTTGCCACGGGGGCTAGAGATGCAGCGGAGATGGGTCCACGATCCCGAAAGTTTTTGAAATTCTATGCTCTGAGCCGACTCCAAATCAAAGTATCCGAAAAGTAAACTTATATGTAAATGTATACATATACATACGCATACATATGTACATGTGTACATGTACTTCCAAAAGATACCATCGTCTGGTAACCAGCCCCTCAAGAGCTTTCACCTACTGATTCACAGTTGAGTGCGGTCAGAAAAATGGTTGCTAGGAAGTTAGCGTTAAAAAACCTCAAGAACAAACCCACCAAATACTTCCATTTTTTCCTCAGCTTCCTGCTTGCTTGCTGCCACAATAAACTTCTGCACACTGCAGCCATGTTTGCTGAGTAGTTCCTTACTCTGATATTCTTGCAAATTGAGGAGCCGTTTCTGACATGCCTGAAGAGGTATAGTGCATTGTAAACTACAGGCGAGGATGATGTTATAGCTCATTGCAGAAATGTGTGACAGTTCGATTTATTTAGAATGAACTTCCTTCTTCATTAGAAATAATCCCTTGGCTGGAGAACACTCCCGCAACATTTCTGTTCCCCTGTTTCTTTTATGAGACCTCGCTCAAAACAATATACAATCCACATAAGGAAACTTTGTTAATCACTACAATGTGTGGTGACCTTGTCACTGGACATGTAGTAGTAATTTGTTATCTCTTCAGTGCAGAGTGATTTTTTCACTTTGCGTGCGCAGCGTAACAGGTAACCTTTTATATAGGGGTAAATCCCCCTACAAGGGATTGGCTCAAACGAAAGCCACCGTGGTACTGATGAGGCTGAAGGCTGAAACACGAGCCCAGCACTTTCTAAGTACCAAAAGAGCTTTCATGAAAGGCTTAAAATAAATTATCAAACTCCTTGAACTAACTCCTTGCGTGTTTAAGATGACTGCTAGATTGTAAAGAGACTGATATGTGGTTCCAACTTTCTTTATCATCTTATTCAATGTGTATCAGAGATTTTTTTTTTCACTGTGCGGATCCCAGTACTTTTAGCATTCAAGTCGTTTATCTTCTCCTTGAACGTCGCCTGAGCATATCAATCAACATTCTTGGATATACATACCTTCAACATCTTAACACTGCTAAGAAGCACTAGATTACGAGTCTCAAATAAATTAGCCGATTAAGAATGATTTTGATGACCGACGCCAGATGTTTAGCACCCATCCAAGCATCCAAAAAAGCGAAACGGTGCTACAGTGCCAGCCGTCGTAGCCGCAATTGCTATGGCGGTCAAAAGAGCCGAAAAGAATGGAAATTGCCGACGTTCCGAATTTGTTGCCAGGGGCAAGGTCCTCACGCTAGCCTGCTGCTTTTGCCGGAGCTTCGTCGTGATGCAGGTGATCGTCAGCCACGGCCCCAGAAGCCGCAACCTGCACTACGAAGAAGCCGCCTCGAGAGCTCAAAAACACGCCTCCAATTGCCGTTCTGCCGAGCCCCCGGCTGACTCTCTCAAGGTTCCGTCGTCACGTTTGACCTTTGACCGCGAGAAGGTGCCGCGAACCCCCAAAAAGCTGAAGTAATGAATATTATTAATTATTCGTTCACGCGGTCCCCACGACCCTCTTCTCTTGCTCGTCTTTTTGCCCACATGTGGCACACGTGGTGGTCACAAAGAAGCAAACATGATGCGCCACATGGCGCGCCATGTCCAAAATGTTTTGAAGTATGGAGGACAATGGAGAACTTTATGACTCCTCTTGCATTCTCTGATTGTCTCACTTGACTGTAACATTCCCGTGCACAATAACGGTATGTAAGCTACGAACTGAATACACAAGATATGATAGAAATGCAGTCTCTCTAATGAAAAATTCAAATGACTGGAAAAGAAAGGCAGTCTCATACGGTACTCCTCTTCAATTCATTCCTTTCAATCCTCTTGGGTTGCAAGATCATTACCGCTTTTCACAGTTTCAGTGGTTTCTCTATAGCTCAATCTCGACGAGTTTATCACAGCACATAGTTTCTGGAACGGTCTTATTAGAGTGTTGTAGCAGCGAAAATAAAGTTAAGAATCACTATCGGTGCACGTTGTCGCGTCTCTCAAACCGCGGTGCGCGCAACAATCTCAAAGCCGCCTTCGAAGAAGGGCGATTTTAGCGATTTGTTTGAGAACTTTTATTTGAGAAATTTTCAGGTTATTCGTTTTAAAACTGCAGAAGAAATCTTGTTCTGTCGTTCTATGGGTTTAGCCTTCTATTGTCATCTACAGCCAAATGAAACCGCTAAGAAGCCTAACCCCAAGAGTGCAAAGTGATCTTCTTTTCGCTCTTCCAGCTCTATGAAGACTTTTTCAAAAACCAAACCCAGTTTCAGAATGATTATTTCTTGAGCCATCGAACGTGCTCAGAAATTCCGTTGAAATTCATCCACAAGCCCAAGCCGCGCAAAAAAATGCGTGTCGAGAATGGAACGCGATCTTCGCTGCTACAATGCCTAAAGAAGCTTTTTCAAAAAAAAAAAAAATCGAGGTATAGAAATCGTCGCTCTTCAAGCTATCGAATGCCACTCCTGCCGTCCCGTTGACTCGAGCGGGCACCAACAACACTTCCAAATTCTCTATCGCGTGTAAGAGTAACCCAGTGGGTTCTCCTCGCTCTAAAGATTCGTTGAGCATCATATCTTTCTTCTTTGCCTTTTGCGAAGAAACCAGACCATCGGCTCGATGGTCTTCTTGTAGAGCGCCTGATATCCCGAGGAATCCAGTCGGTAATGGCTCTCTTCTATTGGTTGGCGTTAAAGCGTATCACGTGTCCGATCCACCTCATTTTCGATATCCTGGCGTTCAAAACGGCGTCTCTGATCTTCAATCGCTGACGACGTAAGTCGGAACTTCGGACACTCTCTCATTTACGAGATACGGGATACTCTTAGCGTCGACCTTTCGAGCGCGCGTTCAATAACGTCAAGTGATCTTTCATCCTGCTTACTTAGCAACCAGATTTCTGCTGCATACGTTAGGGCAGTGATAATCGTCGAGCCAAAAAGGTGAGCACTGAACCGGATGTTCTTGTCCTCTTTATCTTTGTCCCCTCAAAAGTACAACCAACGCCACACAGTCGACAATAAATTACTCTGAAAAGACACCATGTTGGGTGATCTGTTCACTTGACGCAGGGTGTAACTTCCTCGGCGTCGATTCCTTATTATAGCAGGTGATGAGTAGCCGAATGTCCCGCGCCACTTGCTAGGGAGCCGAAACCTACGTCTAGCACTAGAAGTGCCATACCGGACCTAATGAAAGGCTTTAAACATTTTATAAGACTATCAAGCGTCTAAGGAAAAGGAAGAAAGGTCTTGACTCTAATGGGTTGAAAAACAGTATCTGATAACGAAATAGTGGACAAGAAAAAGGATCGGAATAGTAAAAACTTCCCACCTTTGCTGATAACGTTTGGAATAACAATTTCCTGACACCGGAAATCATAACCTGAACCATTTATTCAGTTGAAAAAAGGATTCAGCACGCAGTTCAACACAGCTTGACATCATTCGCCAGAGAAAAAAAGACGATGTTCAAAAAATAATGGCACAGAGAATACAAAACAGGCAGGAAACCAAGCAATATGGCAACAAGAACAAATTTTCCGCTTCTACTAGAACAACTACATCTGTAATAAATAATCAGGGATATCATCCATTAGCGAAAAACCCAACAACGTTGTGAATCGAGCAAATTTATCGTTTTTAAAAGAGATTTGAACTCTAACAGCACTGTAAAACAAAGTCATAATTTAGACAACGTACAAATTCATCATCAGCTACGGGGCTAAACAAAATTATATAAAATCTGAAAGCATTGTATTCGAAAAAACCGATGAACAAATATTGGAGGCCATGTGACTGCAAAACTATAGAACTTCCTTAAATACTTCTTAAAATTCCTTAGATAAGCATATCATAATTAGTCCAATTCAAATTCAGATAAATGCCCAGTGATAATAATGACATGGAGCGTGAGAATTTTGACCTCCGAGAAATACACAAAAGCACACTTAAGATGTCACAGCAGCGGCAAAATGATGCTGGGGTTGAGGGGTTGAAGGGGTTCAAACAAGCCACTCTCTGTTGGGAAACTCGACGAGTTATGGAGTATGGATTAGCTAAAAGGGAATTTAGGCGGCAGGAACGGTAAACAAGTATACAACAACAGTATATGTGTGGAGCATTCAATATCACCACGGATAAGAAAGTCTTATCTTTTAATCGCTGGCTACGGTTAAAATGTAAACGAATACAGAGTGTGAGACTAAAAAGAAGAAACGCTATCGTTTCCCACCTCTACCACATAGAAATTAAGTGCATAAAGTATCTTTACGAAGAAGGAAAATGCTGAAACATAATTCAATTTGTGTTAAGACCGTCAGCTCCTCGTAATAACCACCTACCACAGTGAAGTATCAGCCAAGAATAGATGCTTCAAAAACGACTATGAAGTCTACTAATTAGTGTAATTATTTGAACCCTACAAAGTCAGGAAAATCTGTCTTCATGGCAACAACGGTATACATCGTGTGTTAAACGAATCTGGTGGAAAAACACTTGCTGAGATTCCACATCGTCGTCGTCGTTATTCGAGGAGAAAAACCGGCCGGTTATAGCTTCAGTTTCTCAGCTACGGCAGCGATTAATGCAGCACCACGAGCGCTACCTTCGTCGGCAGGCACCAATTCCCACTAAAAAAGCTTTTATCGTTGTACAGTAGGAAGAATAAAAACTCATAGACAGTGTGATTCTTACAGATCTCGGTGGCAATAACCAACTCTCTGCTCAAATCAAACAATTCACAGTTTTTGTAGACAAAACAAGAGGTTATCTTAGGCCGTTCCTTAAAACTGGCACGAAAACAATAGACACTAAATTTATTAAGCAGAGATAATTGATACTGCATGATTTTGACATCGCTCGACTGCGCATTTTTTACGAACATTTTGGTATATAACTGCCTATACTTGCTTTGAGATGGAGCTGTCGTGGAAAAAAAAACCGCCTGACACATATGCACGAATGGTGCGTCGTGGTAAACGCTAGGGAAGCAGCGCGCAAGATTATTGGAGCTTCCTGACAACAGCCCGCACGTGATTGATCCTCCAGACCGCTCTTTTCAACTCCAAATTTCGCGAACCACTTCCTAGCCGTTCCTTCTGCAACTGTATCATCGCCCTAAGCTCTATTGATCTTACGCGCAGCTACACTAGCATTTTCTCCTACGCGCCATTCGTGCATGAGTACCAAGCAAATTTAACCTTAAAACAGCTCCATCTTAGAGCAAGCATAGGCAAGTTGCATAACAAGATGTTCGCAAGAAAACGCGCAGTTGAACAACACCCAAATCGGCAATTCTGATTGATTCTGGTTGATAATTTTGGTAGCTATTGATCAAGTGCCAAAAGTTGTTGAACTACCAAACAAAACGATTTGCTCGAACAGCTGACGTTTCGACGGTTTTGGATTCCTCAGAAGCGTTTTTCCCGAGTCCTTCAAGGAGTTGTCCAGATGGAGACCAACAGTGCCACTCACATCAAAATAAGTCACTATACTGTGTCATGCCACACGTGTTGAAGAGGCGTTCCTCCCTATTATCATGTTCGGAACTGTGCGTTTCGTCCAGCATGCTTTTAAGATCTAAGCATTGAGGGTTAGTGTTCCTGTGCAAGATTTGTGACTTCTTTTCCTTAATCCTCTTCGTTATGCCTCATGTCTATAAGTCACCTAATGGGATGGATTTTTGGTTTACGTCTGAATTATTTCGATAAAATTGATACAAACCGCAGAGAGGACTGTCTCGTTATCACTGGAGATCTGACACACTATATAAATCTGCTAATTTGATATGAGAGAAGTGGATCAGCAATTTTTATGAACTCTGCACAGTTGCTCTCTACACGAAATTTCAGAGAAAGACCCAAAGAAAGCGCCTCTGAAATGGGCAGGATCGCCGAAACAGCTGTTCGATTCAATTGCATTATAACAACCACGTGTTTGGTTTACAAAGAAGAAACTGTGAATTACTGAAGAATGTTGAGTTTGATAGATAGTTGGTCCGGGGAGATATTACAAGACGCAGTTTACCTTGCAACAAGATCGGAACTGAAAGCCAAAAAAAAGTCTGTTACAAGAAATACACGTTTCTAGGGGATTTCTCTCACTGGAAAAGCTGAAGTGACAAGACATTCCGTTTGAACGTTAGCCTTTTAATGTCAAAAAGCAGCAATAAGACAATGTTACGAAGGTATTGAAAAATTTGAGAAATACCTCAGTTGATAACGGCGCAAGATCGGTGAGTTTATCTTCCAGTAGCTTATGGTAAATTGGATGAAACTGGATCAATGCACCACCTACACCGATTTTCACTTTCGATACATCCAAATGACGAAGCAGAGCACTGATTGCTGGAAAATAATTGCTGGGCATTACTATTTCAAAGTTTCTAACTCCTTTTTTAACTCCAAAATCGGTACTATTTAGTTTGCAACCTTTTATGGACAACGCATTTCCTGCTGTCTAGAGTTTGCGCGGTCATTTGATGGCTTGATTATCAACAATTTTGAGGTTGTACTTCATTATCAAAATGCTTTTTTAGTGCGCTGTAGCAGTAACAGAATTGAAGTTCACATTCGATGCGTTTTTCACTATACAGAGCTTTCCTCTAGAGTTTCAAAATATAAAGCTTGAATCTCACTGACACCGTGGAATACCTGATTTTTTGAAAAAAACCTTCTAGAAACGCTGCAGCAGTCAAAAGTAAATAAGGTTTTGGAATCAAATCTACAAACAGATAGCGAAAATCACGTCACCTCTAAGAGGCTTTGAGGTAGCTGCGCACAGCGCAATATTGTGTGTAGGGTGCGAGAAATAATCTTCTTTTAACTGCTACAGCGCATTGAAGACTTCAACTCGGAAAGGGAAGCACAGTTTCAAAAATTTTGGATATGAGCTACCAAAGGACAACTAAAACTTAACATGTTGACAACGACGCTGAAATCATGCTCGGCGAGCGCGGGGGCTATAATGACGTTGTGGTAAACTTCTAATCAAATATGGATTTTTATCGTCACTAAAAGATATTTTGTCATCAGTAAATGGTAAAATATGATAGAAGAGACAGCGATAAAGAGATTTGTTGCAGAAACAATGGCGACACTTTCTTGTAAAACCTGGAGTCTCTAGAAAAAGGCAGATGCTTACTAAAACGAACTGTGCTTATAAAATGTTGGCTTTTTTGTTAGCAGAAAGTAAAATAAAAGTCATTTCGCATAGCAGAGTCAGTGGAAGAATGAACATTTCTCACGCTATCGAATGACTACAAAAAAATGGATAAAAATAAAGAAATGGAGCTATGTAACAGCTGGAAATATGTTTCCCTTCACAACAATGTGCTTTTCCCGTTGAAACATAGATGATTTTTCGAACATTGGCACTCTACTATGATTTTATACAGAAGTATTTTCTGCTATGTTTCATCATTTCATCACAATAACATCCCTTGAGTACCTCAGATTACCAAAAAAATTCCCAAATTTCCATTGCAAGGCGTAATAATGAAGACTCCCGCAGTCGCGGCGCCGCACATGCGGTGCGCGATCTGAGTTGGAAACAACTCGGGTCGTTGTCAACGTGTAAAAAAAGCAAATCAAAAATTACCCATGAATGTTCTTATGCCTAAACTATAAAGAAAACCACAGCAAAAATAATCGAACCTACCGGCTGCAACAATGGCTGCGCTGCGATTCGATACAGCATAGCAAACATCACGGATGATCTGGTAATCACCTGAGCCATGCATCGGCACATCCAACTCATCACATATACGTCGACAAGACTTATAACTGTTCTCTTCCTCACTGGTAATACGTGATAGTACTTTTTTCAGATCACAAACAAAAACAACTCAAAAAAGCAGTCACCGCTCCGTGGAGGATTTGAAACCGAAAATATGTCAAAACATAACAAACGTACGCTAATATTTCGCTTATATATTTTGTTGGGAAGCCGTCAGTCTCATCCAATTTTTCACAAGGATGACCATCGAACAATACTCTGTCAAGTACGAGCTGAGAGAGAATACGACGTACCAGTTCACCCAAATATAGTGCACCCGTCAACTTGTCGATACTGAAATATTTGCGATCACATTCAAAACAAGAAGGAAAACTGATTCGGAGAACTAACGATAATCGATCATATTGGGTTGTCCCATAGTTTTTTTTTGCAACTCGACACTTTTGTTAACTCAGTTGCTACTTATCTAGAAGAATTATTCAATCAACAATCAGTCGCCACCATGATCAATGATATGCAACCATTTGCTGGGCAAAGGTTAATTGCCTTCCTCCTTGAAAAAATGAGACGGGCGATCAAAGAAAACGGTGAGGCCACGTTCTCCTTTTTCTCCCGCAAATGTTGCTTCAGAGCGAAGAAAACATGATACGATGGGGCACTATCAAGGCTCTAAAGAGAATGTGATTCCGTGGTCTGCCCCAGTTTCGTCAGAATGTATAGAGTCGACCATGCAATGTGAGGTGGTAGACCAATGCAAGAGACGTTCACCCAGACATCGCTTTACGACGGCCTATTTTCATTTACATGGTCAGCCATGGTGCTACGGTCGTATCTAATTGTCTGCTCAACTTGGAAAATTCTCCATCATACCACGGCCATTTGGCAACAATTCAATTTGAATAAAAAAATTGAATAAAACAAAAAAGCGGAAGATATTGAGGGAGCTTACTACAAAAAAAAAAAGAAAAACATTAACATACGAACATTTGCTTCCCTTGGTGAACAGATGCCTCGTCTATCTCCTTATCAAATTGAGTGAGTATAGAATCCAGCTCTCCCTGGAAACGAGAAGTGGCAATCTTGAGGTATTTGGAAAAGCAAACATTTTTTTTTGATTATATCTAAAGGATAATAGAATTAGATATTGCTTCAAAAACGAAAAACAAAACTGAAGAATGCGTGGAAGGGGCAAAAAATGAAATCTGAGCAAATTTCCAACTAAAGAGTGCTCTTCTCAGGGTAACGTGTTACACAATAAACTATCAAGGTCTTTGCTCTGCCTTTATTTCAGACGAATTATCCGCAAACGGAATCATCTAGGAAGCATAAATAGGCACCGAATACATCATTCAAGCTGAAGCCGTATCAAAACCACAAACTCTAGCTTTTGTCTACTCTGTGTTCTTTCTTCATGGTAAGGTACCTCCACCTGTACCTGTGGTCCCGTTGACAAGTCAAACGACTCGAACGGGTACCAGCAACACTTCCATTTTTCCCTATCGCGTGCAAGAGTTGCCCAGTGGGTCCTCCTTGCTTTAGTGATTAGCTGACCATCATATCTTTCTTCTAGGCTTTTCGTGAAAAAATCGGACTGTCTGGTCGCGGCTGGTCTTCCTGTAGAGCGCTCGATATCCCAAGGAATCCAGTCAGTAACGGCTCTCGCCCGTCGGTTGTCGTTGAAGCACATACGTGTCCGGCCCACCTTATTTTCGATAACCTGGCGTGTAGAACGGCGTCCGTGGTTTTCGATCATTGACGCAGGTCGAAACTTCGGATCCTTTCTCTTATTTGCGAGATACGGGATACTCCCAGCATCGACTTTTCCTCTGCGCGTTCAAAAACGCCAAGCGATCTTCCATCCTGCTTACGTAGCGACCAGGTTTCTGTTGCATACGTTAGGGCATGAATAATCGTCGAGTCGAAAAGGTGGACAAGGAGTAGGATGTTCTTTGTCCTCTTCACCACATAAAAAAATACTCTTAAACGTTCCACAAGCCGCTCGTTTCCTACTGCTCAACTATGGAGCTAGGTCGTTTATCATGTTGATTTCATGACCGAGATAGACGTAACATGAGCAATCAGCAATGTCCGCTTCGTTCAGCGTAAATGAGGCATTCAAAACCCATCCATTCCTCATGAACATCGTTTTCGTTAAATTTTGTTGAAGATCAATCTTTCCACAGGCATAGCCGAAATCGATTAACATTCGTTCCGCTTGGCTCATGCTTGGTGTTATGAGGACGATATTATCAGCAAAGCGACGATGGTTTATTGTCGACTGTCAATTTTTACTCCCATATTTCCCATTCTAATGTTCGCATGACGTTTTGGAGGGTGGCAGTGAACAATTTTGGCGAAATTGTATAGCTTGTCGAAACCCTCTTCTTACGTCGATGCTGATATTGTAATCCCTTTTGGTCGTGAAATGTTTATATAGCTCACAAAAAATCACTTTGTACCGAGTGGGGACGTCCTGGTTATCCACAGCCTCTATAACCGTTTCTATTTCCACTGAATCAAAGGCCTTCTTCAGATCGATGAAAGTGAGACAAAGTGGTTGTCTGTACTCTCGTGAAACTTCAATGAGTCTTGTAATCGTGTCGTGTGGATGTGGTCTATGGTACTAAATCCTTTTCGGAACCCTGCTTGTTCGCATGGCTGGCTGCTTCGTTCAGTGTTCTGTCAATCAACAACGGAGAGCAAGCAGATTGGGGCGATAATTGTCTATGTCGTGAAGGTCTCCCTTTTTGACCAACATCATTGTCTTGCTGGTTTTGCACTGAATGAGAACCTTGCATTCTGACAGGTAGCGAGTGAAGAGCCGAGCCACGGTGTTGATGAAAACTGGCGCTAGGTTCATCAGGTGTTCTGGTCTAATCCTGTCTGGACCGGCTGTTGTTCTGTTTTACACCGACAATATGGCATATCGGATTTCAGAAGAGAGGACCGGTGAACAACAGATTCATCCTTTTCAAATTCATATGACGGTAATAGGACATGGCTAGCGAAGAGATCCGAGTGGTACTGGAGGATGATTTTCACCACTGCCCTCCTGGAAACTGTAAGTGTCCTGTCAGGGCATCGGAGTGCAATCATCTTGGTCTCATAATTGGAATGCTCTTCCCAGCTTCTGCAACTTACCCATAACTGGTGCTCGTCTCTCTTTGAGGTCTTCTTTTCTCGTCTCTCTGCAGCATTTCGCAAGTTCGGACGTAAGGTTTCGGCTGCTGTAGCTCGTGCGATTCCACGTTGACGTACCAGTTCGAGTGTCTGCGAAGACAAACGCCTCTCCGTGACTTTATGACTCTCGACTTTCATAGCATTAACGCGAAGATTTTTAACGAGCCGGTCGTATTCTTTGTCAATGTTATCGACAACGGTATCTTCGCAAGAGCCGACTAATGATTTGAATACGTCCCACTTTATGGTAGTTCTAGGTCTTCGTTGTTTGACTTTGGCGGCTTTCCTTCCCTTCGGCTTAAAACGGATCGTTGCGCGAAGGAGATGATGGCCTGATCACGTGTAGAACTTAGGAACAACATCTGGCATCGGTCTGGCGAAACCTTCGATTTACTATGTGGTCTATTTCGTTATGGTACTCACAAATGAGAGACTTCCACGTCCACCGCTGAGAGGGAGCTTTTGAAAATGTGAGTTCTCATGAGTAGCTTGACAGTCTCTCTCGGTGAAGCGAGAGGAGCTTATTAGTTGTAGGCAATTCCTAACCGCCTCCCATGTAATTCACAGCCGCTTAGTTGCAGGCTTTTTTTCGCGACCGTTTTGGCCGACTTGATTCGTAGAAATAGAGTTTTGTCAAATCGGCGATGCAGGAGCGAGTAGCCCATCCTCTGAATCCGCCTGCGTCTCTGGGAAGCACACGGTCGCTTTTGGCTCGCGTTTGTTCCCCTATCCACCACCTGGAAAGGCGCCACGTGCCCTCGTGACTAACCGGGCGGGATCCCTCAGAGAGGGAGATGCGTGAATGAATGGCAGGGCAAAATGAAAAAATGCAACTACAGAACCGCTGATAGGACACTGGCGGCACAGTGGGCAAAACCTGAGCCCACAAAAGGGTAATCGCACGTCTAAAACAATATGAGCTTCCGAGTTCTGCTCACTATGATCATTCTTATGGTTGCATTTCACCTCGTTTTCTTTTATTAGGAGAAATTAGACACAAAACAAAGCTCAATAATAGCCATTTCGATTATGGTTTCAACTGAGTCCAGTATATAGACATGAATGTAATTATAGATAGAAATGTACATAACCCACGAGACTTTTCAGTATCACAGCAGCGTTTTGATATTTTAGCTAAATATCTAAGAATGCTAAATAATAAGCAAAATTCGGAACCACAGGCGGGGGCTGAACAGGTGTCTAATTCTTTACATGAGCCACGTGTTGACCGCTAGTCTTCCCGAAAGGAGTGAACTCCGGGTTCAACTCCCGCGTGAGGTTCCGAGTTCTGCATATTATTCCGTATTCTTGGACACGAATTTGTACGTATACATATGCGTACGTGTACACATAAACATGCATGCATTTATTTATCTACATGTACATGTTTACAAATATGTACATGGAAAATCATCAATATATGTGATTCAAAGATTCAAAAATCACTCGCTATTTCGACTTAGTCGTAGCAGAGCGTCTACTGAAATCTCTAAATACTCAAAAGCGAATATTTATTGTGAGTCAGGAAAAAAGTAAGTGTCAATTCTACCTGAGATCCAAACTCTTCCCATTCTGTAACAACAACCATATTAGGATGCTTGTAACCCACGGCGGCTGCATTGAATTTGGTGATACGAGAAGTTTTTTCCAGATAAGATGAGTTGCACCTGATAGGTCTTTATATTGAAACAAAGACCTCCTATTCGACCGCTTTCTTAGACACTGCTCAAACAATAATAATCTGATAAGGATATAACGGTGCGCTGATTTAATGCGCGGCGTTGATTCCTTCATAAAGGAGTAAAGCGTCAAGGGATCGGCTGAACCGAGAGGCGGTGCCACTGATGAGTCCTGGTAGGAAGAAAAGAAGCCTGTGTAGCGCTTAGACCTTAATGGCTTAAAATATGTTATAAAGGATAAAAGATAAATCTATCGGCGTTGATCAATCCCTGAAGGATAAGCCATGCATTGGTCTTCAATTTCTAACTTCGTTTGAGGTGATTGAACGCATATCTGGCCTTCAAAATGACTCGCGAAGGCCTCCCGCTAAACCGAGTCGGTGCGGCTTATCCTCCCAGACAATTCTGAGACCATCCTCTAGAGACCTTATAAAATACGTTATATCCTTATCAAATAATTCTTGATTGAAATTAGTATCAAATACTTATTTCAAGCGCGGCAATCAGAAAAAAACGAAAACCAACGAAACCGAAAGCATATCGCTAAAGAGTTGTTCTCACCCGTATCCTATCACCACACCAATTGTGCATTCGGGACCATATTTATGACCTGCTGCCGCTAACTGGCCTACGGTGTCGTTCATTACTGCCTTGATTTGTGCCTTAGTCGACTGAAAATATAATAATCCTATTACGTAATACCAAATGACTGTTCAAAGGATCGATAATAAAAAACGTCAAATGTTCCAATCCATTGAATCCCAAATGACACGAATATGTGCCACCATTCGGAACGTCGCGCGCCCTACGCGGTAGAAATTTTGTATTCCCTCGCGCTGCGATTGAATTGTTAGTATTATTTAGTAAATTGAGATTCTGAGAGGCATTATCACGAATGAGGGTGGAATAGTGCAAAACTTCTACAAGATTTTTTTTAGTATAAAGTACGCCCACGTGTCGAAAAACTCCTATGTTTCAATGGGAGAACAACATCGTTGAAAGATTAAAATATTTCTAACTGATGTATAACATTGAGTAGAGCAATGTGCGAAAATTCTGCGTTAGGCGGGACTCGAACCCGCATTTCACCCGGTCTGGGAGCGCGTGCTCTAACTCGTTGCACTACCGACGCCTATTTTGCCACTCTTTCTCGGCTACAACGCATTAACCTCAACGGTTAAGCCTAGGTAGTCGATATCGACAGTGAACCCACAGTCACGCTAACAGATATTGTATATATGCTTGATCAAATAGAATTCTTTTTCTTCAACCGCTTTTCGTGGTTTTGTGGCGTTATAATATGCCCAATGATGTTGAGCGATGAGCAAAACTTTGACGCCGGGTGGGACTCGAACCCGAATTACACCCTTTCCAAGGGTGTGTGCTCAACCAATTGCACTGCCGACCTTTTATAACCTCAACACCGCTCAAAGTAGATAAGTAAAAAGAATTCTGTTTGTTATACATAATTTGTTCCGTTTTGTTAGTCTGTGTTTCTGTAGTCATTCGACAGCTTAAGAGATGCCGATTCTGATACAAGCTTGATTTGTGAAACAACACTGATACTACGTTTTACTAGAAAGAAAGAAAACGATTGTGTCCTATTTTTGATGTGCGTTGCCTGAACTTCACAACGGATTTCTTGGTATTTGTAGTGATATTCTAACGCTAAGCAATTTTTGTAGCTACGAAAACAGGTCATTGCTGGAGAAACATGTATAAAAGTATGTTTTTAATCAGAAAAACGCCCATTGTCCCAACACTTTCTACTTTCACTACGAATTGTGTAGAGCGTATATGCAAACTGTGAAATGTGCTCTTGTTTCCATACTTTTTTTCCCAGAAAGGAGCTTTTTCATTGGACTACTTGAGACGGCAATATAGATCGCTGCACGAAGCGCGAATTGCAAAGCGGCGCGTGACTTTCTTAGTCTAATCAAGTTATTTCTCTGTTTCGGAAGACTGACATCTTACTTTCGATACATCACAATTCACTTTACACGACCATAAGCTTTTAAGCATATGCAGTCCTTCTATGTGGATAAACACTCTAGTGCACTACATCAACATGCTGTTTTTATCATACAGTCAATTGCATTAAGTGTTCTCATAAGTTTTGGCACCGGAGCGTACAAGGAACTGCAACTTCACATCCAAATAGATTCGCGCCAAAGGCTAAGCTCATCATCTTTTGAGACCGGATTGGGCCGATTCACTGGAACTTGCTACCAGCAGAAGAGATAATCAACACCAAGCGCCACTTTAGGCACCTGGCCGCTGAAATCAGACCGTGTTACGTCAACGTCGACGAATTGACAAAGAGGAAGCCGACCAAAGTGGGCTGAGAGTTGCTGAATCATCCGCTATACAGTCTTCATTTATCGCCGTCTGACTACCAACTCTTCCGGTCGCTGGAACACTTCCTGAACAAGAAGAAGTTCCGAAACACCAAGCATTTGCGTCATAATTTGTAAACTTTCTTTGAATCCAAGGATGACAGGTTCTATGAGAGCGGTATTGATTTATTGCTTGAGAGATGGCAGCAACGTGCCCAAGTTAGAAGCGCATACTTTGAATAGTGTTGTTAAATATTTTAATTATTTCTGGCTAATAAAGTTAGTGCTCATTGCCTTAGTGCCAAAACTTATGAGAAGACTTGATAATAAGTTGTACAGAGAATATTACAATAAATCTTGGAATTTTGATATTTTTATGCACATTGCTATAAAGTCATCGCAGCGATTACAGACGTAAAAAAGTTTTCTCGCCTCGCCAACGTACTCAACAGCATATGTTAAAGATGTAGAGTGCATTGTAAACGAACTCATGCATTCTCTAGCTGTTGAATAGGTCAGAGTTAGACGAAGTATTTCCAACTGCCTCTGTGAAAGATGCAGCGTTCCGTTCTGCTTCAAAATGCAAATATTCTTTGTCATTTGATTGGCAAAGCTTCGGTAGAAGTTGCTAATACTCTTTACTGCCTCTGTCGCTTTAGCCATTACTACTGTTCTTCTCTCCTCAAGATATTTTTATCATTGTTCTGTAGTGTTTTGCAAGTTCGGAAATGAGTGAGCGGTTGCACGCGGCTGGTGAGAATGCACGCTAGTGCATTAGCTCTCATGTTTCAACAAACATAGGCTTCCATGTGCTGTTAATAATGCCAAATTCCCAGAAACCAAATGATTGAAACAGATCACAGTTTACAGTGATTTTGGAACTTCGTTCTCTAAACTTGGCCGCTTTCTCTCCTTTTCGCCTTAAGTGAGATGTTGCTCAAAGGAGGGGATGACCTGATAAAGTGCAGAATTTTGGACAACAGCAATATCGGAGCATAGAAAACCTTCAATATACTATCGATTCTATTGGTAATTTATTAGATTCTATTGGTATTGGATTGAGTCTATATTGCTGTGATATACTTCATGAGGTGTCCCCTAAGTCTAACGTTGAAAGCGCACATCTGAAATTAAGAGTTACCAAGAATGGTTATGGTTGCTACGAAATATTCAGACATTCATCACCTGTTTGTTTCAATTCTAATCCGTGGATCAATGTGACGTTCGCAAGACATTCTAGATCCAATTTTCGTGCTAGTATCTCCAACAGTGGCCTTTCAAAATGTAAGGACTTTACTAAAAAGTTTCTCCAAGTACCTAAGAAACGTTTTGACTTTGTCATCCCTATAAAGCCTCATAGGGGTGCGTGATCGACAATGAATTACGAAGGCAATTCTGATCCATATCGCTTCAGGCCTGATTTGGTATGTTGGTAGCCCGAATAAATTATCATGGCTAATCGACGTAACAAGAACGTAATTTCGCCGACTCCTCTATCAAGGCGTGTTCCACGAGCAAGTTTCTTCTCTAGCATCATGGGTGGCCTCCAATTATTTCAGCTAGTCCTACAACGTCGTGCGTTATTTTTCTTGCCTGCCTGATCAGGGTCCTTTATAGAAAGCTTCTGAGCAAGGAAACTAGTCTCTTCCAAAGAGTACGAGTAGCCTGCATACTTGAATCGACTCCTAACCAGCCATGTACAAAAAATGTGATACACGGGAGGAGCAGGAACAAGAAGTTATCATAGCTCACAGATCCCTTCAAAAATGCAGAGCTGAGGGCCGAATAAAATCAAATGATAAATAGAGCAGAAGCCCCCACATGTACGCAAACATAATATTCAAACTTTCTTCTTTGCAAGCACAAATCGAAAAATATTTTCACCATCACTTGTTGTTCCTCACGTCTCGTTCATCTCTTGTCCGCATTCTATTGTTCTCCCCTGCGTAATCTGTTGTTCTCCTATTGTGCGCGATTTGTTGTTATTGTCTGCGAACATAAACTTCTCATCAAGCAATCACAAATACGTCTTGATCAAATGATCCAAGCAATGAAAGACGTGCACTTCAGAAAAATTGCCATGCTATTAGCTATTCAGTGATCATAAAACACTATAGCATTTGACCCGGTTACCCCATCAGTGCCACCGTTGCATCTATACAACGACCGGCCCTCCTCCTGATATCATCTCGGAGAGACAGGAAATTTTCACATTTCACATTCGCAGCTTCAGCTTATTTCCTACCACCTCTGAGAATGTTCCAGGAAATCAAAACTGAATTCACTGCCAACTAACAAGATCTAAGCCTATGAAATCCAGCGCGCCCACTAAATGATAGTTCATCCTTTGACATTATGATGACCTTGATTACAGTAGCAATAAAGATGGATATGAAATATATTGGCCAGATCTGCCATATAATGCTGGAAATACGCTGCAAAATCTACTATCAACCTCATATTTTCTTAATGTGGTGGTGGGACAGCTTTGTCATCTTAGACAATCGTAATGGAGATTCCGAAAAGAAGATACCTAAAAACCGACTAAGAGAGCTAAGGTGAGTAACTCCGTAATTTTCTTATTCATGCATTACGAGGCTGTTAAGTTGGCAATTGATTTAGTACACATGAACAGTACAATACTTCTCTTCTCGGCTCTGAAGAAGGCCACAAAGCCAAAACGTCAGCCATCACCATCACGTGTATTATATACTTTATCTCAACTGAATAAATCGTCAACTTAACAATCTCGTAATTGCTGAATTGAAAAATCACGGAGTTACCAATCGATGCCGAGGTTAATCGATAGTCGGCCACGAGAGTTAAGTTGACAGTTATTATCAGAACTAAAGCACTGCGATTCCTATCAGAACTGAAGCACTGCACTATGCGGCAACCATGAGAAAAGACCTCGTGATAAGTGCTCAAATTAAAAAATCGCACTTTCTGTTATCAGAAAAGGATTTGGAAAACCTCTTTTGTGGGACAAAAAGTTTTCACTAGACTACTAATCCCGAAGAATTCAAAATGTACATGTTTTTCGGGAGGCTTTAAAGCGTTGTAGCACTTAAAATAGAACTGATTTTGTTTTACACGCGTGGCACATTATCGTGCTTGTATTTGTGTGAACAGGGCTCTCCCCCTAAACTAATACTTATCATTCATTGTATAGCATAAATCTCGCAGATTTTGTTCTTGACTTGATTTTCAGAAAGGAATTCTTAAGGCGCTGTAGCAGGGAACATAAAATTGTGTTTCATACGCGTAGCACGCTATCGTTTTTCGCATGACAGAACTATTCCCTTAGTCCACCAGTAATCATTCCATACTGTAAATCTCTGAATCAAAAATGTACTTAAATATGAGAAAAACTTTTCTTTACAACACTGAAGCAGTAGAAAAGAATGTAATTCACATACATTGCGCATTAACGCACGAGTCAAAGAAACCCGCTCGTGAGCCTAGCCCTGAGCACCAGTAGCCTATGCATGAAAAGCAGTAAACGTGGAGAGAAAGTCTTGTAGTTTTTGAGTCATATGTTTGATCTGAATTTTTTAGAGCTAAAAAAAATCTCAAATCTGACACACAAGTGATCGGCGCAGACGTAGTCAATCGATTGTCTCTACTGATGCCGACAAGCAATACGCGGCGTTTTTGAAGTTCAGTCCTAGTTGTCCTGCTACAGTGCA
Organism: Parelaphostrongylus tenuis; assembly: GCA_019055375.1. NCBI lineage: Eukaryota > Metazoa > Nematoda > Chromadorea > Rhabditida > Metastrongylidae > Parelaphostrongylus > Parelaphostrongylus tenuis. The sequence goes on from JAHQIW010003531.1 coordinate 581,784, forward strand.
GTAAAACGGTCTTTCCACAAAACAAAAATAGTGTTGGAATTTCCAAAACTGCTATCTGATGGCCGCTAATAGTCTAGAAGAGCTGTAAGAAGGCCTTTCTCAAAGGAGATATATTTTCAAAATACGAAGTTCAGTTTTCAAATGATAAGTGGAAGTTCAGTGGGGAAATTTTCGTCCAGCAAGAAGTTTTCCCTAAGAGCTATCTGTTCGAAATAGAAAAATATCAAAATCTTGAAAGCGAATGATGGCAATAGTTATTTTCATATTGCTCATCTTCAAACAAGAAAAATTTGCACCATGTTCATTTCCAAAGCTTCTTCCAAAAGTTGAAACAACGTCCTTCTGTAGACAATCCTTGATATCGAAACCTTTAGTCCACCATAACAGACGAGCTGATCGAATTGATAACAACTCACAAGGATACGAGAAAACGAAACCTTAAATAACCGGCATCAATTTCTGAATTTTGATATTTCTTAGGAATATGGATAAGATCCCAAAATGACTACTCAGAAAGTATTTTAAAATGTAAAGATTTCTCATGCTAGGCAATCTCAACCTGAGGAAAGCACCAGTAAAGGTTGAGGTTGTCAAGTTAAGAGGATCAAATCGCAACACTCATCAAGACTTCAGCAATAGCATTACTTTGACGACCATTCTCCTCATGTTCTCACGGAACGGATTTCATCCAAAAATCACAAGGTCAACAGAAGGAATCACACACTTCTCTCACACGATCTATTTCACAGTCACCCCCACCAGCCTATACACCAGGTAGGAAAGCTTGGAAAGTCAATCTCAGTGACTCTTTGTTACCAATTCAAACACGCTATCTCATCAGTGAAAAGCCGTACAGTATAAGATACAAACAAAATCAATCTTTAACAGGTGAAGAACCATTAACCAGCATAAAGGATAAGGACAAAGCTCTCGGCGGTATTCAATCTGTGAGGAATGCGATGTGCATTCACTTTAACGAGCACCCTTTGGTGTGCTTAATTGCATATCTAAACTTTAAAATGACTCGCGATGGCCTACCAATGTATCATGTTACTGTCATTCTCCCGAACATGTATCATATAATCCATCAACTCCTTAGAAATAAAAGATTTGGTGAGCCTTTAGCGCTGGATCGAACCGGCGACTGATCAATCATGTGTGTTGCAGAGCAAAACTAAGCACTATGTCGCACGCGCCCGCCAGCATAACTGATACTAACTTTTTGTTGTATTATTTTTTAACATTGTTACGATTTTCTAATTGTAAATTTCAAAATATTCATTCTGTCAGCTATCAACAAAACAATCAACTCCAGGCGGAAGATAAAGCCACGTTTCAATCAAACCAGGAAGAAAGGACCATCATCACACCGCCGAGACCACCCCTTTGCTCCTCCTTTTTCGATGTCAACCACCGAAGCCGTTTGACCAACCTAACCAACCTCGATAGTGCAGAGGGGATATGCACCACCGGTGTGGGTAGAACGAGAGTTCGACTATCGCCTAGCACCGAAAGTCTTGCATATCACTCAACATTTCTACCACTAGTTTTCTTCAAACTCAACGTTTTTCATAGCTTACTTGCCAGAGCGCATGATTCTCAACAAATGGCTTATGTCTCATTCTTATAAACTAAATGAAAAATGGATAACGCCTTCTCAAGTAGTAAAGCGAACAAGTCCCACTGGCGTACTCCCGCATACACACAAAATAAACAAATATTGGATTTGGCGTTGATTCAATTCAGCAAATAACCAATAAAAGTACATATATTACGATGGGACCGATATGGTCAACAATATCAACATGTTTTAAATACTATGCAGAACTACAAAACCGTTACCAGAAAAGTTAAAGCAAAATTACATAACCGAGATATGCAACTTGAAAAGAATCAAAACAAGAAATAAGATTTATGAAACATGATAATGTTATTTATTCTTTGAGCCAACATGTCATATAGTCTGGTATAGGCTCTTGTGCACGCCGATAAACGTGTTTCGGCCTTTGCAGCCTTGTCAGCCGGGCAGGCCTCTCAGGGGTGCTCCATCCCCTTAAATAGAATTGGCTCAACCAATAATGATCAGATATATTGAAATTTAAGCGTGGTCTTTAGAAAACAGAAAAGAGCAAACAAGTATCAAAAACTGCCGATCTTGTGGTTTTCACTTGACGGCATTTGTGTAAATCGTTCGTCGTCGCCTACTCTTTATAGGGAAATATGGAGGCCCCGAGAGGATTGGTTAAAGACGAAGGGCTTGCCCGACTGACGAGGCTGCCAAGGCCGAAACACGTGTATCGGGTTGTACAAGAGTCCATAACAGACTACATGTCACGTTGGCTCAAATAGTAAGTATCAAATATATTGAAATTTGAGCGTGATCTTAAGAAAACACTCGAAACGAACGGTATAAAACATGATACTACCATGGCTGAAGGCAGAAACCAGTTGAAAATAGAGAAAAAAAAACTACTTACCGATAGGAAGATTCGCTTCAACAAGTCCAAACTCTTGCAGAAACCTTTGCAAACAGTTGACGATAAAAGTGAACAGCTGCAATAAAGGAATATAGAAACTACGAAGTAGAACCGCAACGCGTTAGACTGAACATAAAAACTTCGGTTTTCATAGGAAACCGGATACCACATATTCAAACAAGGATAAAAGCTCTCGGCATTGGTCAATCTTTGAGGAGATGCGTCATGCATTCGTGTTTGAGGAGAGTGAATGCATATCGGGTCCTACGATGACTCACGTCGCATGCAGATGTATCGAGTTAAAGCTGATATCCTCACAGACAGGTCTGATAGCAGTTCACTGATGACGGAAGTATGGCAGGCTTAGTGAACTGGGGACGAGGAATCGAACCATATCGACTATCAATTGGTCGACCACATGTGCGCCGCAGAGCATCTCTAACAACTGCGCCAAGCGCACTCTAGTACATTGACATGTACTGATAATGCAAATACTGGTGTCGAAAAGTGACGTGGTTATTGACATACATATTGATGTTCACCAAGTCTGATGATATTAGGAATTTGTGGGTGTATGCCAAGGTTGCCTACGTTTCAGAGTCGTCGAAATTCTATTCTATTTTCATATCCTATCCGATTTTATATATCCTATTTTGGCATATATTCTGGGATATTCTAGACTTGTTTTCACTTTCCAGAGAATTCATAATACATTCCCAGCTTTAAAATATAGATAGATGTCAGGAACTCAATGAACTTCGCTTGTGAAATTGAATCTAGAACAACCTGTAGAACATAAGCCTGAAAAATGATGCTTTTGCGTCGTCGTGAGCTATTTTTGTCAGTTGGAAAAGTAATGAAAAGCTTACTATGCTCGATTGCTGTAATGAGCCGAGTGCACTGCTTTGACAAAAGTGAAAGGAATAAGCATCCTGGTTTCAAAAGGGAGACCTTAAACGGATTCGAAAGGAATGGTCAGTTGACGTCGAGCCCTACCGTGACCAACGAAAAGAAACTAAAATTCAAATATATATATATATATATATATATATATATATATACAGAACTATTAATGCATTTAGATGGGGGAGGTAAAATGATATTCAGAGCAGATATAAACAAAAATGCGCATGACTTAGACACATTGCTCGCACGGAATTTGGTATGACAATATGGTGATCAACGGTCCGTATCAGATAGCAAAATTGCAGTTGTGGTTGACAGATGCAGTTTCATATGATTGCTACCAAAATTTCAAAAAACCATCAACGGGATAAGCATCGCCCAGCCTCTCAGTATGATTATCTACAACGTAAAATGTAGACTATACTGTCACGTTTAGTGGTAGTCAATATTAAACGAAACAGAGCATGTGCACTAAGAAACAGATCCGCGCAAAAAAAAAACTCAATAAACCGACATCGATCTCAGTTAACAGATTTCGCCGCCATGGACATTATAGTGTCTCTTCATTTTTCTTTTTCAAAAGATGAAAATAACGACTGTCTCGGGAACCCAGTGGGTTCCGTCTTTCTTGAGTTCTACAAATAATACGCTGAAACAGAAGCACACAGATACTGCACTCTTATCGAACGAAAAAACCCAAGGTCCAAAAAGTGTTACACAGTGTTTGCACTGACAATCTTCACTAGTTTCAAGCAAAAACAAAAATCATTTAGCCAACGCGTATGGCGCAGTGATTGAGAGGGGTCCTCCGACACACACGTGATCCATGATTGGACCCCGAGCTCAGGGCTCATCAAGTCTTCATAAGTCCGAGAACGGTGTATTGGCATCAGACTTGTCTGGGAGGATAGCAGCATTGGCTTAATACACTGATAGGCCACCGCCAGTCATTGTAAAGGCTAGATATGTAATCAATCTGTCAAAAGATGCTAGGTGAAGACAAATGCATGGCGTATCCCTCAGGGATTGATCAATGCCGACAGCTTGGTCCATTTTTTCACTAGTTCCAACAATCAGAATTACTTAGCGGTTGGTAAAGACGATGTACACAAAAAACTTGACATTTAGGAATCTCTGAGTTAACTTCAGTGATAAATTGCGAGCCCAGAAACTGAAAAAAGATCATAGAAACAAAGATGAAGAACTGACCTGATCTCCAGTACCTTTCATGACATGGTTAGGCACAACGTAATTATTATTGACGGCAGTTGGTTCACGGCCAGTACCTTTGAGTGTGAGCAACATTATACGTAAATTCTTGCCAGAAAGGTCGATTGCTACATATTGACCTTCCTCTGAAACAAAAGAGCAATGTTGACAGTCATAAAAGATTGCGTGAGTACAAGGAGAATAAAACAAAAAACTTTCGATATTAATCATCTAACTTCATAAAGCCTCGTTTGAGGTAACGTAAGAGAGCCTGCCGAAGTACCAAGTGCGTGATGATATCCTCTCGGACAAGTCCGGTACCAATTCGCAGACCCCGGAGGGAAAGGAGGCTTGGTGAGCCTTGGGTTCGGAATCTAACCACTGAAAACGAGTATGTTGCAGAACACCTCTAACCACTGCGCCACGCTCGCCCATCACGATTCTAGCCCATGTTAATTTGTACAAATCCTCTAGAAACAATTCAACAAGGAAGTTATAAAAAAGGACAACTCACCTGAACCATCTGGTAAGGCAGGAACATATGAAGGTAACATGGCTATTGAAGAGCCACCATCGCTGGTAAGACCCGCTTTCATTTCGGCTTCAATTTTTGCACTGATAGTCAGCAAGACATCGTCGCTAATGATAAACTTACTCAACACCTAAAACAGAAAATTCTAAAAAAAAAAAGCTTGCTAACGTGGAAGACTGTCCTACCTCGTGGACTTCTGGACGTTCAGATCTCATTTCCATAATGCTTTCTGCTGTATAAATCGACCAGAAACTAGTTACAAAGTGTAACCAGCGTGAGATGATTTCAAATAACTTGTCCTGAAACAAAAACTAACGAAAGAACTCCATATATTTCTAGAAAATCTACGTAAAACAACGAACGTTTTATGACGAATTCTTTGAAAATCGACAAACTATGAGGAACAGATTTATAGCAACGCAAATCGGAAAAGCAAACGATTTGGGAGTTTTTTTCGAAAATAACCCTTTTCGAACAGTGGAACCTGCTTTTCTGCACCCATAACCCTATGCGTGAGGACGCATCGGATGCATTTTTGAAATGTTGCACTTTATTATTTTGTTATTATTTTGCATACATAGATATAAGTAGGGAAATTACAACAATAATACAATCAAGATGATACAAAAAACATCCAATGCCTTTCCCCCTGTAGGTCGGAGAGGCAGAGGAGGTGAGCGCACGGTTCCGAAAGTGTTGATGAACTGTTCTGGTAATTAAGATAAAAAAAAACTACGGATACCGAGATTTACTCATTCCAAACTCTCCAGATTGCTCGGAGATAACTAGTGGATTTCCTCGCCTACTTTCCAACCAGCATGTCTCAGCTCAGAATTAACTATATCAATTCAAATAAAACCACTAGTCACACACTTTTGTCAATAAGAAAGGAGCTGATTTTAAAGTTCTGAACTTTCAGAGGAGATTGTTTGAGGGATTTCCTGTCTCCGCCTGATTTCTAAAACATTTCTCACACGCAAGTTGCCGAGATGTTTGAAGAAGTGGATTCAGCAGGCCTCTCGGGTACTGGAAACCGCTTGTTCAGACATTTCAACAACTTCCAACACGAGAGCAATCTTTCAGGGCTCAAACGAAGGCCGGAGATCCACTCCTAGCCCTCTCAATAGCCTCTTCGCCACGAGAAATATTGGTTATGGTGGATGAGGTCAGGGTTTCGTGGCCCCAACCTCGCTTAAATCCTGAAGCGACGATGGCACGACGTGTACCCACGGGTTGTCGTCGAACCGACATTAATTTTCGGACGACCTGATTATATAGGATCTCTCGTACTGGAGAAGATAGTGATTGCAGTAGCATAGGACTACTATTTCCATGTTTTTTTTTTCCTCTGACCTAACACATTCCGATGCTGTTTCTCGCCTACAATATATAGAAAATGGAAATCTTAATAGCTCGCGAACAATCATCTGAGAGAATTTTTTGAGAAAACCTTTCTTTTTAGCAGAGCAGGGACTATGAGGTCGGAAATAGATAACCTACTATCCAGTGCACTTTGCTGAAACCGACTGAAGTTGTAGGAGACTCAGATAAGCACACAATCTACAGAGAATATAAAGAAGGGTGTGAAATTAAGGAAAAAGTTCCAGGAATTACAAGCTGGTAAAACTTCTAATAATCGGAAGCAAATTTTCACAGAAAGTCTTTCATTTTCCTATGAAACTTTTCCACCTTCCTTTATGATGGAGCTGTTGTGGGAACGAGTTCGCTAGCTACTCATGCACAAATGGCGCATAGGAGAAAAAGCTCATGAAGCGATGCGTGAGGCTAAAAAAGCTTCCTGTCGGGACGGCCCCAGCGCGACTGTATCTTCAAATTGTTCTCTTAAGCTCTAATCTTCACAAACCACTTCCCAGCCGTCTTTTCTGCTACCGCACATTGTCCTAAGCTCCATTGATCTTGTGCTCAGGTTTATTGGCTTTCTCTCCAACGCGCCATTCGTGCATAAGTAGCAAGCGAGTCTGTCACCACGATAGTACCATCTTGAAGCAATTGTAGGCAAATTAAGTACCAAAATCTTCGCAAGAAAATGCGATGTTGAACAATGCCAAAATCATGCGAATCTGATTATTCCTGGTTAAATAAAATTGGTGTTTATTGCCCTAGTGCTGAAACTTATTGAAACGACCTGATATTTTGAAATAAAATTAAAGTAGAGCTCTCTATAATCGATGAAAAGACCGAACAGTTAGCATGCGCTCCCGGAAAGAGTGCGATCTGTAACCATTGTATAAATGACAACCACCACAGTCCAACATTTCACTATGGACTACAACATATAGAACAAGAGGTCAGTTGTACGCTGGATACAATGGGCTCCGATGAGATGAAATGGGCTCGTAGAGGACATTTTGACGTTGATTTCGTCTGGATGAATTGAATTGGTCTACTACAATAGAGCCAACAGAAATTAGTGTTCCTGAACTCGGCGGTGGATCAACTTACATTGTCATTGTTCTACCTAAACGACCTTGAAGAAACTTCCTGACAAATTCTGAAGTGATAGTCGAAATAATCAATATGCTTAAATTTCAACAACTGACCTTATAAAATTGAATTGAGGTACGTACTAGTTCCCATTGTCGCAGTAGTTCGAAGGCCGACATTTCGGCTACTTCGCCTTCTTCAGAGCCTCAGCGAATTTTACATAACGCTATTCATATATCATTCTTTCGAGTATTTTCCTAAGAGCACGCTCAAAACTTCAGCATGCTTAATAATTTTTGAGCCATGAATGCGATCTTTATAGGGTAACTATAGAGCCCAATACATGTGTTTCGGCCTTGAGAGCCCCTTCAGTCGGATACTATCCTTCGTCTTAGCCCATCCTCTTGAGGAGGAGAGGCGACCCCCCTACATAGAGTAGGCGACGACGTACGATTTACACATGCCGTGAAGTGAAATAAATTGAGATCGGCAGTGTTTTACACTCGATTGCTCTTGGCTGGTATTTATGAGATATTACACCGTTCCTCTCAAATGATTTCTTGAAACCACGCTCAAAATTTCAATACATCTGATGGTAGATGACTCAAAACGAACGGTATAATATTCCATAGATACCAACCAAGATCAATCGAGTGTAAAACACTGCCGATCAAGGTAGATTGTACGTCGTCGCCTACTCTATGTAGAGTAATAGGGACACCCTCGAGAGGATTGGCTAAGGCGAAAGGTCCCGACCAACTGACGAGGCTGTGAAGTCCGAACTAGTTGTACTGGGCCCTATAAGCTCACAAAAGACCACATGACATAAAGGATAGAGCTCTCGGCGTTGATCAATCCCTGAGGGATGCGCCATGCATTCGTTTTCAATTTCTAACTTCGTTTGAGGTGATTGAATGCATATATGACCTTTACAATGACTCGCGGTGGCCTCCCGCTGAACCGAGTCAGTGTTGCTTATCCTTCCAGACAAGTCTGAGACCTGTCTGGTACCAATTTACCGACCCCAGAGGGATGGATGATTTGGTGAGCCACGAGCGCGAGATCGAAGCATTGACCTCGTGTGCGACGTCCTCTAACTACTGCGCCACATACGCTCGCCACATGACATGTTGGCTCAAAAATAATTAGCAGCCATTCATATAATTATAAATTATCTATGTTACTTTATGCAACGCCATTCACTGAAAAATAAAGTGAGGAAAACAAAGACAAAATCGGAAAAAAACATAAAGGCTGAACATGTATGCATGCACCTATATCCTGACAGAATATTTTAAGCCTTTCATTGGGTCTGTCAAGGCATTTCTGAGGTGCTAGATGTGTTCTGGCCTTTCAACCGCATCAGTACCATTGTACCATTCGGTTCAGTCAGCTTCTCGGGACATACCCTCTATATCGAGGAATCGACAACGAACTATTTAGACTGTACGCGCGGTGGAAGAATCACCGTGTTGTTCCTTCAGAGTGATTGATCATCGGTCGTCATCTACATGGCTTACGGCTATTACGCCAGTATAGATATGTCAACACTCTCAATAGACTACTTTGTAACCTCGCTGAACACTTTGAGGACCCACGTTGAAAGGCAGGCGGCGTCGCGCCGTCGCTCGCGCGGCAGTCCGGTAGGCTGTGTCTGCATGTCTGTCCACGCCTGTCTGGTTGTCTTTCTGCTTTCCCACGTGACGCTATGTCGCCGTTACACTAGCTCGGTGAGATTTGACGTCGCGCGGTGACATCAAAGAAACCCCTATGGTCCCCAAAGAGTTTAAATTATTACATCCTGATAGCACATCTATTATTACTTATTAACACAAATATTATACGTTATAAACTACAATTGTATTATACTATAAAAGAAATAAACACACGTGTATACGCGTATACGTGCGTGTGTAAATGCATATTCATGTGTATACGTATACATCCATAGATATAGGGAGATACGATCGAGACATACAAATGTAAACTCGTTTCACTTTTTGAATAATTACGGAAACAGATTACGGAGTTTGCTGGCGCGAAGCTAGTCAGTTTTCTTTAAAGAAAAGGCAATTCATAGTATACCCAATAATGTGAGGTGCTGTGCAAAAACGTTTGCGTCAGCCGGGATTCGAACCGAGATCTTACTCTTTCGCAGATCGTCGACGGTTGGCTGTTGGCAGACAACACGTTCTAGCGTAAATAAGAGTGCTGTGCAAAACGAGCGTCGGTGTGCAACGGTTAGCACACGTTTCCGGAAAGAGTGAGACCTGGGTTCGAATCTCGGCTGACGCAAACGTTTTTACAGCACTCCACATTATTGGGTATACCATAACATCATACCACTGCAAGTGGCAGTCAAATAAAAAGAACTCTGACAATTCATAATTATTTTTCAGTATTTATGCCAAGGTTTAGTAAAAGTCGGACTTTTGAACTGTCCAAAAATAGCGTTGTTTCTTTAATTCATATGAAATTGATAAGAATGACGTCATTCAAGCAATTAAATGTTCTAGTACGATTAGTACAGTTAACGGTAATTAGAAGATTAAATAAATAGCGTTTAATAAGATACGTCTGAACTCTAGAAAAAGGCGAAGCCGCCAAAAGGTCAGCAGGAATCGAACGACGACGACACAACGACAACAACAATAACAAGAACTGATATCGACCTCGGGTCACCTCAACAGGGGGGGGGGGGGGACAAGGGCAATCCTTAACAGCCTGACAACGAACAATCGAAATCTTGCGAGACCGACGAGAGATGAGAGGTAAGGGAGAGAGCGAGAGAGAGAGAGAGAGAGATGTGAGCTAAGAATGACTCACATCGTTGTCAAGCGGTTAAGACTCGCAGACATCCATCGGGAGAATTTGCAGATCGGTAGATCACGGCGGAATCTTCTGAGGGTCGTAGGACAGCAATGAAATTCAGGCAGATAACCCCACCAAATGGTTTAAAGGTTGAGCAAACAGCGTGCTGATGACGTCACTCCCGATAACGTGTGTGTACTATTGGAAGCACGAGGTTTTCATCGGCCTGTCCTGAATCATCATTTTCTAACTAAATTATATTTTTGCTTATCGGCGATGACGTCACGGAGACACGCTAAATATGGCCTTAATTGGAAAATGTAAAGGAATACTGGACATTTGCCAACAGGAAACACCAGACCCCACTCGGAACGAGAATGGAAATGGACGACGGATCCTTACGTTGATGCCTCTCCCCACTCCCAGGGCATGAACGTGGGAATCCAGGGGATTCGGGTCACGAATCACCCCGGTTTTCGAGGCATTCGGGCCCATTATTCTAGAGTTCGCGTGAAAAACAGTCGCAAAAACGATCGATAGAGACGAGCGGCTGGCCCGATCAAGCCATGCATTGATGCCAATTCGTTGGCTCGATGCCAACAAGAGAGATCTACCTCAATCGAATCAGCGATGAAGCAGATCCCGAATGATTGGCGGATGACGCAACCAGGGAGGGGGGACGACGCCCGAACGGGATCGTGGACGAGGCCACTGTGTAATGGGGGCGGAGCTTAGACTATGAACGCGGCCGTGTTGTCCGCCGATGAGGAGATCGTGATTGAAGCACGTTTGTTGGCCAGTGGCATCGAGCACGAAAGCAGACTCATTTTCGGCAAAACTTGTTTGTTTATTTGTTTATTCACTTGTTTATTTACTCGCTTACTTGCGCTTATCGATTGATTGTTTGATCTACACTTTTATACTGTGCGATGCAAATTCACTTTCGTAGATGTCTCCCAGTTTTCTTGTCCTTTTTGATTCTCGCTGTTCGATTCTCTCATATCGCTAAGCTTGATCTCTTTACATCGCAGGCCTTTGGCATCATTTAGGCATGGCAATTTCTCAGACGCATTGATTTGATCGGAATGGATGCTGGACAAAAGAAGAAAACGGCTTCTTCCAGGGCGAAGGCATCGAGTACTGAGTCGAAACAGGTGAAATCTCCAGTCATGAGTTGATATTTCGATATTTAACCCTTTTGGGACCGTGTCTCTGACCTCCACGTGGATGGGAACGCATTGGATGTTTAATCGTATAATTTCAGTTGTATCACGATTCTAGGGGGCGCGTGTGGCGCAGTGGTTAGAGGTGCTCTGCGTCGCACGAGGTCAATGGTTCGATCTCGCGCTCATGGCTCACCAAGCCATCCATCTCTCCGGGGTCGGTAAATTGGTACCAGACAGGTCTCAGACTTGTCTGAGAGGCTAAGCAGCACTGACTCGGTTCAGCGGTAGGCCTCCACGAGTCAATGTAAAGGCCAGACATGCATTCAATAACTTCAGACGAAGTAAAAAATTGAAGTCGAATCCATGGCGCATCCCTCAGGGATTGATCAACGCCGAGAGCTTATCCGTTATCCTTTTTATTTACGATTCTATTATCCTATGTTATGTTATATGCGAATTTACTATGTCGTTATAAGGAGGAAAATAGTAACTGCATTACGATTAAAGTAATGCAATAATACATCCAACGCGCTCGCACGCTGGGGGTTAGAGACGCAGAAGAGGTGGGTCCACGGTCCCGAAAGGGTCAACTCAACCATTCTTCTCCTTTGATCTATGTGGACTGTGGTAACTCGTCCTTTTCTTTATTATGTTTTGGTTTGAATTGGTGATGTTGACTCTCCCTCTAGCTTACGGTCGACTCAAATATAAAATAATCCATTCAGTTACTAATTTAATTCAATTATCAAATACTTGATTCAATTATTCCACCATATTTTCCCTTATGTGATCTTTGTAGTGTGTAGCGGCTCGCACCTTTCTTTATTAGTATGTTTTGGTCAAAGAGCGAATCTAGCGCAGTGGTGAGAGGTGCTCTGCGTCGCACACAAGGTCGGTGGTTCGATCTCGCGCTCATGGCTCACCGAGCTGTCCATCACTCCCGGGTGCGTAAATTGGTACCAGAATGTTCACAGACTGTCTGGGAGGATAAGCAGCGCTGACTCGATGCAGCGGGAGGCCACCGTGATTGCAAGGATCGGATAAGCATTCGATAACCTCAAACGAACTAAAACGTTTGGGAACCATGAGGGTCTTTCTGATGCTCACAGCGCGGCGTCAGATCTCACTCAGCTAGTGTAATGGCGGCGTGGCGTCTCGTGGGAAAGCAGGCACGCAGCCTGACATGCGCGCACATACATGCAGATGACGCCTGCCTGACTGCTGCGCAAGCGACAACGCGATGCGTCCTGCCTACGAAGCTGGTCCTTGAATGGGTAAACATTGAAGACGAATACATAGCTCATCTCTCAGGGATTGATCGATGACGAGAGCTTTTCTTTTGATCATTTATGTTTTAGTCTAGGAGTTTCTGGATGTTGACTCGCCCTCGAACTTACGGTCGACTAAGAGAACTGGAGTGGCTACTGAATTTTTCAAATCAAGATCCAGTTAAACGCAAAATTAATAAATTATCTCGCTTCATTACGATGAAAAACACGAGATATTGGACCCAAGTTCATATCTGCCACCACATATTGAAATGAACTAAACCACATAGCGCGTTCTATCTACTTTTTTCCGGAACTTTTGAAATCTGAGGGTCGCGGTTTATTCAGACGGTTATGTCTGATGACGATTTTCATTTTATAAGTTGGATGTCGTGGAATGTCTCTTACCTCTTACCTGTCACCTTTGGCATTGTTAATGTGAAGTATTCAAGAATATTAAGATGATAGCAGAGCAGGAGCCACGGTTATGTAGTGGTTAGAATGCGCTTCCGGAATGGGTGAATCACTGGTTCAGTTTCCGCTCAAGATTCAAAGTCATTTACATATTCTAGAGTATGAGTTGGTATCTGTGATTCCACTTTTGAGTAAAATATGTTCGTTTAACCCTTTCGGTACCGTGACCCACGGCCTCTGCAACTCCAACTCGCAACCCTGGACGGTCTGCTCCACCTCCTCTGGATCTTCGGCCCCCAGCGTGCAGCGTCTAAAAGTGACCTTTTGCGTCTAACAGTGTTGGCTGCTTCGTCTAGCAGTGGCACATTGCTGCGTTTAAGAATGGTACACTGGGGTCAGAGATGCAGAGGAGGTGAAGCAGACCTCCAGAGTTGTCAGTCTGAGATGCTGGGGTTGTGGGTACACAGTCCCAAGGGGGTCATGGCCGGAATGTAATTGAAATATGATTGATATTGCTTGCGACTTTGCATTTCTCCTTCGTCATCATATTTTAGCGGCATTTTATCATTTTTTGTTGCTGATTCTAATCAAATCCTCTCTTATCACTGCTAAAATGTCGCTGATTATGCAGATTTCACGGCTAACATATAATCACCTATTCCAGCAAGGGAGGAAGATGCCTCCAAGTGTGACTACAGATGAGCAAGCTTCATCATCTTCTGCGCTTGACGACCATATCGCCGAGTTTTCTTTGCCATCGTCCAGTGACCTCATAGAGCCATTTCAAAAGTGAGTGATAGCACTATTAGTCTTTTCTTCCATCCTATTCTTCATACTTCAGGCATCTTAACATTGGTGGTAGCGAAGATGGAACTGGACCCAAGAACCGCTATTCTATGCTGAATCCTCCTGCAAATCTAGACGTCGTAACAGAAGCAGCTTCTGAAGGTCAGCGAAGGAAGTTTTTTGTTTGGTGATTCATGTATATTAAAATTTGCCTAACTTATAGTATTTTACGGCTCAGAGCAATCAGTTGCTTCCATTGTGATTCATTTACAGTGATTGCAGCATTTGATCACCCGAACTCCGACGATCTTCCGGGTTCAAACGATGGCAGAGAAGAGGATAGAATGGGTGAAGATGGATATCCACTTATTGTTGACTTGGGAAGGAGGTTGGGCGTCAGTTTGAAGTTTTTCTGGTGCTTTTCGATTATAAGAGGACAAATGAAAAATCGACCTCATTCGCTAGACGGGAACTTTTCTCAAAGCGTTAGGAATCATTCGAAAGCCTAGAGTTCTGGGCATCACCAGATATCGAAAAGGCCAATTTTGACATTGTTACAGAAGAAGATTTTTTGCGATACAGACGCGCATGATTCTCGCCGGACACAGTTTTTTTTTTTGACTATTAGTAATCATTCGATAGCGTAATGTTGCTAATTCAACGCTGTGCTTTTATTGTGAAAAGACCGTATCTTTGCAATGCAGCAGGTAATGTAAGGCTGGTTCACATGTACGACCAATGTGGTCTTTGGCCAATTCACGTGTTGTTGGGTAAGGCGGCCACGTGCGCTGACGTAATGTCGTAAGATGGGTCTAAGGTCGATCGGTCATCGCTTCAGCACACGTGGCTGCGATACCAAATGGCACTTGAACTGGCCAAAGACCACCTTGGTCGTGCATGCGAAATCAGCTTATTTTACCTGCTGCGTTGCAGTGAAACAGTCTTTCAGAATATGGCTGATCACTAATAGTCCAAAGAAAGAGCTCTATCCGGCCAGAAATATGCGCGTCTGAGGCTAATTTTATCTTGGATTGTACAGCGTTATGAAAGGGTGTTTTGAAATAGCGGCGACGTGGGGCTGTAGTCAGAAATCTCAATCTTCGAATGGTTACTAACAGTGTGAGAAGTTCCTGTGCAGCGAATGAGGTCGGTTTTTCATTTGTCCCCTTGTAACCGAAAAGTACCTTTTTTTTCTGTTTCTTTTGTTTATCAATTTTCATATGTAAAAGTTTAGTGAACGCCAGTCTCGTTTGGCTCGTCAACGTCTCATTGACGAAGTCATTCAGGAGCAGGCCTTCGATCAAGTTCGCTTTTCTGATACACAAGCTGCATGATTTTTTTTACAATCTTCTAACGAATGGTTGTTGAGAGCTCTGATATCTTATGTAGGAAAGAGAGCGTTAGCAAAGCGGTGACCTCTGTGGTGTAGTGCTAGCACACGCACTTTGGTATGTGAGAAATGCGCGTTCAACTCTCAGTTGAGGCTGAAAGTTTTAGATCTTTCAACGTCGTCAATGTTTCTGATAATTTGAATAAACCTCTATGTCATATTCGAAAGCGGTCTTTTTCGACTCAGCCAATCCCTTTCAGGGGATATACCTCCTGGTTATAAAAGAATTGACGGCGATTTATCCGGAAGTTCTACATAAACAGTCGAAAGTAAGGGCATGCTTCATTATTCGACCGTTTATGTAGAACTCGTTCAAAAGAATAAGCCTGGTAATCTGGTAACATTTTGAGCTTTATATAATTCACTGTACCAGCCGTGTGCGCTTGATTGTCAGCCACTGCAATGTTCAGTGAATTGATCGCTCGACGTGCGGTGATTTACATAATTTGGCGTCGCTTTCTCTATAAGTAAGAGATATATCCTTCTGCAAGGGATTGACTGGACCGAAACACAGTGTGCTACTGATGAACTTGTAATGTCGAAACACGTGTTTTGCACTGTATAGAAGCCTTACCAAACCTCATATAAGGCTAAACAGATTGTTATTGTCTTGAGCGAGGTCTATATAAACACTCGAAAGTAAAGGTATTGCTAAGAACTATGTGTGCTAAGGAAAACATTCGACATTAGGTGGGAGTGCAGCCCATGTTTCACCCCACAGCGGGCGCTTGTGCTAAAGCTGCAACTCCAATACAACCGCTCTGCTAACACTACTTGGATATAAACTATCGTAGCTGTCAGCGATCCCCTAACGAGTTCGGTCTGGTGAGCACATGTTGACATCAACCCAATTACGCTGACTATTCATGTCTAGGATGTGATTGAGGAGTTGGAACGAGCGAACATGCGTCGTGTATTCGAAGAGATTGAAGAGGGCCAAGACGAAGAGCACTTAGCGCAAAGGCGACGTGCCACTGCTAATGGAATAGTGTAAGATATAAATTTTTTTTTGAATTGGTAACCTTCGAAGTCCTTTTTCTTTTGATAATCATGGCTACATGGTTATTAGTTGTTGAGAATAGGGTGCAAAATCGATGATTTAAAGTCGTTCTTGCAATTTCTTTCCGTCATACGAGCTCAATTTTACAGCTGGCTGCCACATTCCAAATCTCAATGAATTCTACTTCTATGATCGTTGGCTATTATATCATCGCTTTCGGGACGGTATGGGCCTCTTCGTATCACGATTATACAGGGGTTTTCTTCGCTGGAAAGAGCTTCACCAGACTCTTAAAAGTTTTCTGATAGCTTGAAAAAAAGACGACTCTAGCACTGTGCTTGTCTTTCTTTTTGGAAGACCTTCACAGTTTGCTGTAGCGACGAAGAAGAAATTACGTTCCACACTTTGAATGGTTTGTTCGCCTGGCAGACGTATGCTTTTGATTATTAACTAGATCCTGACTACTATTCGATAGATCAAGTCTCGCTGGCTCGGAAACTAGGTTCGCTTTTCGTAAGGATATAGCCTTTTCGAGAGAAATGAAGAATACCTTTTATCTTCGGAGTTTTTTTCGTACATAGGAGATGCATGTGCCTCCAAAGAATGCGCACTTGTAGACAAAACTATGGAGTTTGGAGTAACACGGAAAACCTTATGGTTTTCCGAAACGAAAGCAAAATCTGGTAGCGTAAATCGTGCGCTGCTTGCGAATGCGTTGCGCGATCGATCTATTACCGTCCCTAAAGGAATTATTCCGTTGTCTTTCACAGAGGTAAAATATGGTGTCAGATAGCGATTAATTTTCGATGCTGTAGTTTTCTGGACTGCTGAACTAGTGGAGTTTTGGTAAGAAGATATATCTATGTGGCTAACGTTTTGGCACGGGCGCGTGGCGCAGTGGTTAGAGGTGCCCTGTGCAACACATGTGGTGTATGGTTCGACCTTACGAGCAAGGCTGACAAAGCTTTCCATCCATCCTTAATCGGTAACTTTATACTGGCTTCTCTGGGTGGATAGCAGTACTGTCTTGATACATCGGTAGACCGCCACGAGTCATAAAAAACCAGGTGTGCATTCAGTCACCTCAAAATAGCTACGAATGGACTGTAATGCATGGTGCATCCCTCGGGAGTTGATCAACGAAGAGTGACTAGGAAGTTCTTTTGTCATTTCACATCTCGGACTTATCGCTTCCCTTAGCGCCGCGCTGTTCGGAGTTGATGGTCCACAATTGGTCATTGAGGCGATTTGTGTCTTCTTAGTGGCATTCAACCGAATCTGCTGGTTTAGAGCACTTCCTAAATAAAGTGATCTTTGAGACTGTACTGATCTTTGAGGACCTTAACTGATCTACTACCATCCACTATGATCTCCGTTTCGGCGGGCCAAACGTCTGCAGTAGTCGGTGTTTCATCAGCTGGTTCATAAAGTGATAATGTCCTGAAAACGGGCTTTCGTTAGACCTCAGCACAAGTAATCAGCAGCTTCTTGAATCACTTTAGACTATATCCTAAATTATCTTATTTCCTCGAGTATTATTACATTTGTATTCGGTTGGTCTCAGTTTCATCTTCCTCTCTAGGAGCGGTGAAGACGCTCTCACTCCTCGTGTGGAAGCGGCAATCGCTAATTATATGGTGCGCAAATATGCAGGTCTGCTCTTCAAATGTTACAGAATTCATTCTCTAAATTTTGATACTCTAATTTATCGTCTTGTAACAATCTATCAGTCTTTTTTTCTTTCGTTTTGGCAGTCTCATACAGAGTGTAGTATCTCATAATTTATTGTAGATCCGACGAATAATAATCGCATTGGCGTCCACATAGAAGAAAGAGAGGAACCTGGACCATCTTCACTGCAGCTTGATAGACCAGTGAACATCCTTCCAGGTTATCTTACTAGTTTGTGGAAGGTTTTTGTTGATGAGAAAATTATTCTAGCAGGAGTTCTCGTACAATTATTTTGGCTTTTTCAGGCAGTCGTAATCTCGTGGAACGTCCTGTGAACCGTGTGATTTCAAGGGGGCGGCGGGCTAGTCCCCTAGCTGAGAAGAGAAATCCACGAGGATTTGGCGGTGATCACTTTTCCATTCGTTTTGATTCTGTCTACATCTTTATTCTGAAAAAGAAATCAGAAGTTGATTTAAGCAATGTCTTGGCGGGCGGCAAATGCTGTCGATGACAGCCCTCTTGGATGGCAAGGGGCGAAAAGTACACTCAAGGAGAGAATAAGCTATATGTATTGCAAAGATGTCTTGGCCGATGTTTATTTCATTGTGGGAAAGGACGATATGAGACAGGTGCATTACTTATCTCATTACAAAGATATCTAAGATTTGTCTTAATTTGCTGATCATTGCGCAGCTCGGTGGCGCACTGCTTAGTGGCCTATGACACGCATGTGGGCAGTAGTTCAATGTTGCGCTCAAGGCACACCAATCTTCCCATCCCTCCGGGTTGGTGAATCGGTATCAGACACGTCCAGGAGTATAGCATACTGGTTTCGTGCCTCGCTGGGCCATCACGAGTCATTGTAAATGCCAGATATGAATTCAATCACCTCGAACGATACCATCAATGGAGTCGAATGCACGGCGCATCCCTCAGGGAATAATCAGCGTTAAAAGCTTTATCTTCTATGCTAAACTCTTCTGCTCTATCTTCTATATCATAGTCTTTTGCTCTAATAAGATTAAATGCCTTTCCCTTCATGGTTATTTTTTTAGAGAATTCCCGCTCATAAATTTATCCTCTCGGTAGGTTCAGTTGTCTTCGATGCAATGTTCAACGGTGGCCTCACGCCACAGAATTCTAGAGGTTTGGGAGATTTTTGTTCTTTCATGGCGTCTTTGTACGTTTTGTTTTCTGACCATGTTTAGTGTCCTAATGTCAGATTCACTACACTCAACTTTGAACCAATTAACTAGAAAGGTGGCCGAGTGGCCGATGTTAATGGAGGCTATCAGGAAATGATGTCCTGATTTGACCCCCCTCACAACATCCTATTGCAATTACCTGGGAACGCCACAGTCTTGCAATTCCCAGAGTTGGAAGGAGCCTTGACCGATTAGTATTCTAGGACATTCACGAAGAAGATGAGATCCTCGAACAGTATTAAAATAACACGAAGAATGCTTGAGAACTTTGGGACGGATGAATGGTAGGAAACATCTCTCCTGCCAGATATTGGGATCTGCACAATAATATGTATTAATGAGTCTTACAAAATAAGAAATGAAATAGCAATGAAACTTCTTAGTGGACGTATCGTGTCACAGCTCTTGTTATTTTCTTTAGATCCACTGGAAATTGAGTTGCCCGACGTCGAGGTCCCAGCGTTCCGTTCACTTCTTCGCTTCCTTTATTCTGATGAAGTTGAAATAGGACCGGAAAGTGTGATAACTACGCTCTATACAGGTTTTCTTTAGAAACTGCATCAGATTCGAACCAGCGTTTTTTCTTCTTTTTTTTCTTGAGTTTTCATAACTTGTATTGTTCTTCTACAGCAAAGAAATACGCTGTACCGGCGATGGAATCTGCATGTGTTGAATTTCTCAAACAAAGCCTTGGAGCAGACAATGCTTTTATGCTACTTACGCAGGTCAGAATATGGTAACCACATGCTTTTATAGTTTTGTTTTGTCTTTATGTTACTTCTTGCTTTAGGCACGTTTGTTTGATGAACAACAACTAGCCAAACTTTGCCTTGAGATAATCGACAAAAACACATATGACGCCTTAAATGGCGAAGGTATATCTATTAATGATTATTCATTTAGCAGCCATCAGGAAAGAGTTCTGTGCTCATCTCGTTGAGATATCAAAGTAGTCCAAGTCTAACTTCATATCATAATGGCGTATAATCATAATGATGAACAAATTCTCTTAATAGCCGCACATTGCAAATGTCTCTTTGATTGTTTTGGATCTCTGGTATTGTTTTAACAGGCGGCAAAAGCTGAAAATTAGCTGGTGAAATCAGTTTTTTTGATGAAATCATCATCTGAAAGCCTTACAAGTGAGACACTTGTAGCGTTTCCGTTCATTGTTCACAACGAAGCGAGTATCTTGATATCCATGGAAACGTTAGGAGTAATCAGATAATACACATAGCATGGCAACCCGATATAAGCTCGTTAAGCGTGCCAGAGATCAATAGAGATAACGTCGTCTTCATTGAAGGTCATTAATACCATCGGGAATCAAATTTGCAGGAAAGTCACTTATGCTAGAGAATAGATAAGATGCGTATTGATCAGTTTCATGATGAACAACAACCACTATTAGCAAAAATTGGTATGATGTTATAGTCGTAAATCCAAGAACTCAAGAGAAGTCGTTCTTAAAAACTAATTAAATCATTGGAATTGTCGAGATATTAACTATTGAATGGTCACTAAAAGTCTTATAAAAACGCCTTTTTTGAACGAAAAATATTTGAATGAGAAGCATAATTTTATTTCTGATGATACAGCACAATAATGATGCCATCTCATTAATGAAGTATATTTCAAAATTATTCGAGATGTAGGCTATCGAATG
This sequence comes from Parelaphostrongylus tenuis, assembly GCA_019055375.1. Classification (NCBI taxonomy): domain Eukaryota; kingdom Metazoa; phylum Nematoda; class Chromadorea; order Rhabditida; family Metastrongylidae; genus Parelaphostrongylus; species Parelaphostrongylus tenuis. Next base: position 602,730 of record JAHQIW010003531.1, read on the forward strand.
ACTACTCAAACTTTGAAAACAGTCAAAAAATACGTGGTTCTCGTGGGCTAGAATTTGGGGCGATTAAGAGAAAAGTACCGAAAGTTGCGCGATTTGGCATATCCTCGTCAAAATCTGACTTTTAGGCGACTCTGTTTTTCTGAGGGGTTAAACGTACTATACCTTGCCACATCTAAATATCTAGTTGATATTTCTTATATCCAGTGAAAATTCAAAGCAAAAATCAATTCGAATGTCTAAATATATATAGAAAACCTAGCGCTGTACTACTGATATAGGAGAAGTCACCGGTGTGTTGTCATACACTAAAATAATGAAGCCTTACTCGAGCTAGAATACCAACCTGAGTAGATAGTCATGTCATTTGTGATGTCCAGACACTCTTCCCTTTAATCATTCGGGACTTGAAATTTATCCAAAAAGTCCCAAGGGTTTTCCGCTCCCATATTTTTGACTCGTATCCCAGGTTCCCATTACCACTTCAAAGTCGCCATCATTATGCCTTTTTGTCGTCCTGTGTGCATCTGGAGGAGTATTTCTCCGGCTTGCAACTTTCCATCTAGGTGTTCTTCTATGCAAGCATAAAGTAGTCTACTCCTGTAGCCCATATATTCATCACCACGTGCCTTGTAAGAGATCAGGTATATTGTGCATGAACTCATTCAGTTTCTCTCTATGCCATTAGAACATATCACGCAGTTCTCAGTTCCACAAAGAGGTCATACAGGTGGTTGTGAATCAATTGGGGACATAGTGTGTCAGGGCGAGTTTCTGTAGTTCCCGCTGAGTTTCCTGAACCATCGTCTTAGATACCTTTCAATAGCAGCACCTACTTTCGTCTTTACAAAGGGTAAGGAATAAGGGTTCATAACGAGAACAGTTGTGTGCCAGACTCAATTGGGAAGATGCTTTCAAAACTATTCCGTTTCTTCGTTTCTTATGAAAGTATTTTCAAAGGTTTTGTCTCATTTGTTTTTGGTATACCTTTTTTTCGTTATATGATTCATCTCCTCTTTCTTACTTTACCTCAATGCCTCAATCTTTCGTAGCCATCTGTGATGGCTATGAGATGTTAATTTATCTTGATTCACAAATAGCGCTTATAGTCAAAATGCGTGGAACTTGGAGATAGGCTTTCTAAAGGGTAGTCAATTGCAGAAGTTCAGGTTTAAAGTCATTTCGCTTGTAAATACCTCGTTCGCCGAACGCTTCGTTTAACTCTTTGACTTTGAAAAGAGCAATAAAAAGTGAAATTTCAAGCAAGTTGTTGTCAATCCTGCTTTTTGAAGCAAATAGGCAAGGCTTGTATTGTTCAGTCCCTCTTTCAATGAGGCTAATAGAAGCCGAAGAATAGAATAGAATGGACATCATCACAAAAGTGATGTCGAATCTCTTCGAACCTTAAAAATCCGTGTTTTTTTTTTGGAGCAGTCTCTAGGAGAAATCTCTGGATTGAAATAGAAAACATATTATGGCAAATTATTAGTCTACAGATTTTCATTTGTAAATGAAAACAATACTCCGGCGTATCTTGTGCTTCAAAGATTTATCATATTGATTGAAATTCTATAGTATAAGCGCTCACTATCCACAGTTCATATTTACGAATATCTTGATAGTGCGTAGCCTTCCATATGTTTATTTTTATCTGAAACCACGACGTTTCATAGCTTTAGGATTTACCGATATCGATCTGGACACGTTATGCGTTGTTCTTGCTAGAGACACTCTACGGATAAGAGAAGCCCAGCTGTTCCAAGTAATTTCCAAATTTCTCATATGGAAATATTTTATGTTTCTTGTCCAAAATTTTCTGATCATGGGCGGTCGTCGAGTGGTTAGTGATGCTTGGTGCAGAGTTGATCCGCCAAACTCCTGCAATCAAGCAGCGAATCCCCTAAGCAGAGCCTTAGCCTGGCTATCTTCGAGATTGCGAGATGTATCCGATTAGTATTCTACAACGGTCAGGAGAAGGGCTATATCCTCAAGCAGGTCATGAATGCGAGACGACAAATCGATTGTTTGAAGTACTGGGACTCGCACTGAAAAATATGTAAACGAGTTATTCAAAATAAAATTAAATAAAGTAAGAATAAATTTTTTGGTTCACTTGAGGCCGTGGTGCGTTGGTCAACCGAAGAGTGCGCTCGACGTGGTTTGGAGGCAACGACTGAGAATCGTCGTGCTGTTCTTGGTCATGCTGTGCAGCTTATTCGCTTTCCTCTGATGACGATAGAGGAATTTGCGCAGTCAGCTGGTAAGCATAGGTTATGACCAATCAATCTAGCTTATTAGGTGAATAATCATTTTCATGCTTTTTGGTCATGTTGCTAGCCTACCACAATTATATCTTATTGTCAGCTTCCGACGAGCAAGTATTTCTAAGGTTTTTCTTATTTTTCTGACATCTGACACATTAGATTGAATAGTTCTGTGATAGAAAGTGTAGTTCTATAAGCGCAAGGTTGGAGTTTCGCCGTGGGACCAGCTTATCCTGCCATTCTTTGAGCTTGAGAAAATTCAAGTCGAAACCATCTGATACGCCTTTTCCGAAGCGCCAGCGCGAGAGTGTCTGTGAGATAACGTAGAGACGTCTTTGAACGGATGTTCCACGACTCAATGACAAGCTAGCGGACTATCGTTCAGTGAGATTCTTGAAGGACACAAAATCCTCACACAGCAGCCGATACCATTTTCATTGCGAAGATCTTTCTACATGGTAGATGAGAGGAAATGCACGTGATGAAATGTGTTGGTGGGATCAGTGTAATATGTGGTGTTGGTTAATGTGAAAGGAATACTTATCTTGCTCGGAAAATAAACTGATCAATTAGTATAAGTTTGGAGACCAGAAAATTGTATGATTGTGCAAAGGGTTTTTGATGCCACAAGGTGTTCCTTGTATTATAAGATCATATATGCCTTAAACGTTGAAACGTTTTAAGGAGCGTAATATGAGTTCCTCCCACGAGTTTTGGCCAGAGCCACCAAGTTTTTAACCAGAAGTAATTAGAATTGCTTAACAACACTGTTCGAAAATGCGCCACCAGCCTAAATACAATTCTGTCATCTCTCAGGCAACAAATCAATACCACTTAATGCAGAATTTTGTGAGCTTTCTTTTAATACCAAGTTTGTCTTTACTTGTTTCATCATGGCCGCTTAACAAACCATTTATAGCAGTTTGCTGCTTCACTAGTATTAAATGGTGGCGCCATGAACCGGTCTTTGAGAGCACCGTGCAAAGGTTCAAGAATTTGTTTCCAGGCGAATAGCGTTTCGGTTCCTGCTGGTTTCATGCCGGCAACACCAACCTAAAGGACATGATGAAACATCTGTTTGCGCCATGGGGCTATGTCCGTCTTTTTTGGGATTGGCCTGGGCCGAGTCACTGGAAATTACTGCCAGGCGGAAAAGTGATCAAGGTCAAGCGCTATTGTAAGCATCTGGAGCGCTGCAAGCGCGCCCTGTCACCTCGACGTGGCTGCAATCTCATCCTGCTTCAGGACAAGACAAGGCTTTACGTCGCTAAATTGACAAAGGGGAAGTCGACCGAACTGCGCTGGAATTGCTGATACATTTGCCGTATAGTCCTAACTTCTCGCCGTTTAACTACCCCCTCTTCTGATTATTGGAGCCCTGTGCAAAATCATATCTTCGCAAGAGGCGGTCAAATAAATGATTTTTGATGTGTTTAGACTGATGGCGCATGCTTTGAATAGTGTTTTTAGAGAAATTTAATTATTTTTGATTAATAAATTCGCTGTTTAATGCCCTAGTGCTGAAACTCATAAGCAAACCCATTAGCGTTTTACTTGATAACATAATGTCATAGCTTTTTATAAAAACGAAATCTTTCTTAGCTCTTTTTTCGTATTTTCAGCTCAGTCTGGTTTGTTAACTGATCGAGAGGTGGTTAACCTGTTCCTCTACTTCACTGTCAATCCGAAGCCATCCATTGGATTCAACGACAAGTGAGGGCTTTCACTGAATTGTAGTCTTATATGACCATTACATGCATTGAAGAATGTTGATTGAGAGTCAAATTTAGTCTTTTATCACCGTTGCATATATTTTAGTATGTAGAGTTAAAGATCGGTAGTTAAGGGGTACATGATGTGCTGCAGCGGTAGCGAACACTCCCAGTAATGGATAGGAACGCGGGTTCAGCTCCCGCCTGGAATCGAATGTTTTGCATGCCACCCAACATCCTTAGATGTGTTGTTGAAGCGTTATAATACTGCTGCAAAGCAGGCGAAATAAGAAATTCCTATAGATTACTTCACATATATTGGTGATCTGCATAGTCCCCGCGAATGATTTTATTGGTAAATAGAATATGTAATATAAAGCAGTCTACCTCACACATTGAATTGCTATGCAGGCTGGCCTGTGGCTCGCGCAATTAGACGTGTTTGTAAATAATAAGAAAAATTATATAAACATATAAGTACAAATTGATTTTACCGAATTACGAAGTGCTGATGAGTTGTTTATAGCGAGCCATTTATCAGGGCCTGATCTACAATATTATCAAATCAGTACATCAAGCGTAAAGGGCACACATAATGTAAGTCTTCATGGACCATACGATACGTTTCATACCGAGCCGCGCGGATTCGAACTCACTCAGCTGCTGTAATGGCGACGTCGCTTCTCGTGATAAAGCAAGCGCAGATGGCCAGACATGCGTGCACAAGCATCAGATGCCTCCTGCCAACGAGTGCCGCGCAAACGACGGCGCGACGCTGCCTAGCCATCAACGGTGGTTCTGGAAGGGGTTAACGGTTACTGAACAAGAGTTGGCATTAGTAAAGGTTGCAAAGCCGATGTATACGACGCGTAGCGTAACCTAAGCTATCGAGATGAAAACGTTGTGGACTGAAAGCTTAAGCAATCACTGCGCAACATTAATACATCGAAATGATAGAGTCTCACAAATTATACAAATTTTTACTGTGGTTTTGCCAGTTGATGTCTCAAACAAAATGGCATTCTATGTTTTTTGTTTTCTTAAATTTAAGCATTGCTTCTAGCCCACGTTGCTCAGTAGCTGGCAAAGAATTAGTCGTCAGTCGATTCCAGCGAATAGAAGGTCGATGGGGTTATAGCGGAACTCCAGACAGAATCAAGTAAGTAGTACTGAAAACAGAAACTCATTTGGTTCTTGAGTTGTAAGTATCGTAAGTAGATGATCAGCACTTTAGATTCACGGTCGATCGAAAAATCTACGTTGTTGGATTTGGGTTATATGGTGCAATTCATGGGTCTCATGAATACCAGTGCATCATACAGGTATGTGATCGTTCAGATAGTGTATCAAGATGGCATAAGTCGATTTTTCAGGTGATTCATTGTGGTACCGGAAAAGTCTTGGCGCAGAACGATACGTCGTTCATATGCGATGGTTCTTCATCAACATGTCGTGTGTCATTCCGAGAACCTGTGGAGATAACTCCTGGTGTTACTTACATAGCGAGTGCCTGTCTGAAGGTATCATTTATAACGAAACGAAGAAGATTAAGCACTTTTCACGTCAAATGCTTGAGCTTCGAGCTTCTTTCATTTGGAGAGATGGTTTTAACATCGCACTACGACAGCGCGTTCAATATCGCTATGTGATCTTCCACAGTCCTTTCGTGGCTTCCACTTTTACCGGACGTGCATTAATATACGAGCCGTCAGAAAGTCGAAAAAAATGAACACGAAACAAGTTGCTGCTTGCTCTCATCCTCATACATTTGATCCTTATCGTCATTTCCTCGAGTCTTTCGTTTCATCTTGCTTGCCCTTGGAGCCTAATTGTTCAAATAGACATACTTTCGAACCTAAATGCTTACTCAAGAGACCCAAAGGTTGGTTGGAGTACTCAAAAATATTTATTGCGCTGAAAAGGAATGGTGTATTGGAAGCAAGAGCGTTAATTATCCACGAACTGTCTATTTTTCTGAAGCTAAAAAGGGACAGATTGTGAACAGTTTATATTTTCCATGCCGACGTTAAATGAGTCGGTCTTTCGCTTTAGTCATTAAATGAAAGCGTTCCTTACGGAAATCCTTTCACGAGTTCACAGTATTTCACCATCACTATCTTAAACATTACTATCGGTCAGCAGTTCTGGCTGGAATACCTCAATTTTTAAGACCGACGTTATCAGTAAAGCGCAGATGATGCAGCTACTGTTTATCGATGTTTTTATGACATTACTAAGAGTGGCTGCTTTCAGATGGAGCTGTCTTGGAAACAATGTTGTTTGCTACTCATGCACTAATGGCGCGTTGGCGAAATGGCGCACCGCTTCACTAACATTTTCCCTTACGCACCATTCGTACATGAGTAGCAAACGCATTTGTTTTCAAGACAGCTCCATCTTAAAGCAAATATAATCAAGTTGTATACCAAAAGGATCTCAAGAAATTGGGCAATTGAACGATACCAAAATAATGCAATTTCTTTCCAAATTCATTTGGAAAAATCGAAACGGCACGAACTTTTTGTACAACTCATTATTTCGAAGACCACTCTCAACCATGTTTGCATGATCCCTATCATTTGATAGCATACTCTTGGTAGAGGTGGCGTACAGAATACAATCAGCTTACAATTGTGCACATGACCAGAATCTATGCGTATGTGAACTGCGTGCGAAATGTGCATGACATTTCGAAATAGGATGACGGGGAACTCATTTGATTGCTGGTCTATTGTGCAAGGTCACTTTTGGTTCTCGCTCAACAATGTATTTTGAAATTGTATAATAGCAGAAATGATGTTTGTCGCCAAACAAAAAGGTATCCCTACTTCAATTGAAATCCAGCACTTGCTATTTGTAGGGTATGGATTCCCACTATGGTACGAAAGGACTGCGTCGTATTGTACACCAGTCTGCTACCGGTGGCGTAGTTACATTCCAGTTTACCTACGCCGCTGGCAACAATAATGGAACAAGTGTTGAAGATGGTCAAATTCCTGAAATAATTTTTTATACTAACAATGGTTAATGTATGGTCCCATAGAGACGATCCCTTTAGATCTTACTAGTGTAAGAGTATATTCACTAAGTTGTGGCTTTTTTCAGATTCAAGACTTAATTGAATGTTGTAAGTTTACTTTGGTATACTCCATTTATGCGGTTACTTTCCACATAACAAGAAAGCAAATTTCGTAGTTTGACTTTGTTTACATCTGTGTACTGTCAAATGATGTTTATTCCTGCTTTTGAGTGTATTCTTAGTTTGTTATCTTAATAAGACAATTTTGTGCATTTCACGACTATCAATGAAATTTTGGGCCTCATATCTTCTATTTTAATGTGGAAGTTAGTCATCGGTATGGTTTCTGTACAAAGAATTGCCAGAAACCCTCATCCTTGTTTAGCTGGGTATAATCGTAAAGGAAGGTGTCAAGATATGCAGTCATCAGAATAGCATTTTCACCGACAGCTTGCTCCAACGACTACGCAGAAGCTAACTCTAGGGGAAATAGAAGTGATTATTGAAAGATTAGCAATACTGTTTGTTACTGTATTTTAACAATAGTTACAAAACCGACGTAGTGCTAACGAAGAGCGTGGAGTTCCGTGCCAACCATTTTGACCGTACACTTGATTCTGTGCTGACGGATCGTACGGAAACCCTGACTATTACTACTGCGTGTACAGAATGTGAGATTATGTTGTTTTCAAAGATGTCATAGAGCACATAGTGCTAGGAGCATCCCGTATCACGCAAGTGATGGAAGAAATCTGAGAATAACCCAACGTCGACACTGGATGATTAGTGATACTGCAGCGTACGCCGAGATATCAAACTGACGGTGAGCAGGACACAAAATGCGTCCTAATACTATTCGATGGCAGAATTTTTTCAGGTAGAGATTAAAAGAAAAATATGGCGTCCTCCGTGTTCTTGGAGCTACGACAATACCGTGAATTACTCTTGTAGAAGTCATAAAAAGTGAAGACTACTAACGCTTGCTAGAGTAATTCGATGATGGTAGGAGTTTGGGTACCACCAACTCACCTTTTATTGGCGACTTCGATTGTTGTCTCATGTATCGCTTCGCTTTGTAATGCACGGGACTTGAAAGGGCCCACCGGCTCAATTGAACAATAATTCAATTACTCTGGTAACTCCGTGTAGCGATGGGCAATGCGCTAATATCGCTTACCATTATCAATGCTGTGCAAGCAACGATCATTTAAACGCGGGCTTCGATGATTCATATCATAGCCTTCAAACAGCCATGAGATCATGAGTCTTTATCCGAAAAATCTGACGTAAGGTACGTCCGAGCTCCGAAGAAGACGGTGTCGCCGAAACGTCAGCCAGCTGTCCGTACAGCGATCTACAGCAAAAACAGCTAAGTCTGCATAGTTGAATTGCTAATTAATTTTGATGCCGAGATTAATAGAAAGTCGATCTCTCGAAGATCCATGAGATTGCATACACTTTCGAAGTGGACAAACCAACTTACCGAACTCAAAGATCCGTTTGCATCTGTCTAAGTTCTTTTCTTATTTGATGTCTCACCACTAGCGGTATTCTTACCAAGCAAAATCACATAACTGCCGGAAAGGAAATGTCAAATGTATAGCGTATCTCAAATGTAAAATCCCCACCTTCACAAAAAGATGGCGAACAACATGTAAATTCAAAATTTATGGAGGAATTACACAATCCTCGAGGAAATCCAATTTAACATCCCTTTTCCTCTAACGAAGGTATCATACAGCGATTTGTAATGCATGTGAACTGAAGAAACTTTATTGGGAGCGCGTTTCAATCGACTTTAATTCTAGTGTCGGTGAGAATAATCAATATTTTGATGTATTCATGATCATCGATGAGGTCGTTAGAAAAATTTATAATATGGCTAGTGCTCCGGTACCTTTAGTTCTGGGACTCCATGTCCGGAGACGGATTATTGTCGATTTGCCATCGCCAAAAACGATCTTATGCATTTTATTCCGAGGTGAGGTTAGTTTATTGATGCGATGCATTCACATCGGTACAGAAGACGAGAAGACGCTGAACATTTGAATAAGTGAGCAACTTTTTTCTCTATAAAAATCGTGTGAGCGCGCGCGACAACTATAAAACTCTTCAAAAGTCGTTTGTACTAAGTTCTCAGTCACTAATGGAACACTAATCTCCAAATGTGCTAGCTAAAAGTAACTTAAGTCACATGATTTGGTGCCGTCCACATGTGCATTTGTTTGTGAAAATTTTGATGTACAACTTGTCTACACTTGCTTTGGGATGCAGCTGTCGTGGAAACAAATTCGCTTGCTGTTCATGCACGAATGGCGCGCAGGATAAAAATGCTAGTAAAGCGGTGCGCAAGATCAACCGAGCTTTCTCTGGACAGCCAAAGCGGAACTGATGTGTCTCTCGTCTCAGCCTGTCGTCTGAAGCTTAGAACTTCGCACTCCACTTCTTAGCCATCCGTTCTGCAACCGTATCACCGCACCACTTCCATCAATCTTGTGCACTGCTTCCTTGGTACTTTCCCTTACGAGCCCTTGGTGCATGAGCAGCAAGCGAATTTGCTCCCACGACAGCTTCTTTTCAAAGCAAGAATAGACAGATTGTATAATAAAATATTTGTAAAAAAATGCGCAATCGAACGACGTTGAAATTATGCAATTTTTTGTTGATAAATTTGACATTTATTGCTGTAATGTCAAAACTTATGAAACGACCGATAACAAGCCGTCACTGTTATCTCACAGTTTGTCTTTGAGGAGAGGCATGAAAGTATTGCAATATGGAATCGCGTTGACATTTGATAGTATTGCATCAAAAGAAGTAATAGCACGCAGCAAGTTATCTACTAAATGCGAAAAAAGCATTTCCATTGAATTTAATGAAAGACAGAATACCTGTGGTTTTCTATGTTTACGAGAATCTTTAAGAAGTAGCGTCTCAAATATTGCCATTCACAATCACATTTGAGTGTTAGTGGAGCCTGGGTACCTCTTAGTGTGAAACATGATTTTTCTTCCGTTCGTACAACAAACTACGAAGACCTTCTCCAAAAGCCATAGTCAGTTCGAAGCTGCCGAGACTTATACTTTCGAGGGAGCAAAGTATAGCCTGAAAAGAGAAGCGATCCATAGGTCCCAACCGTACAAGCAAAACATTCCGAGTGTGAGGCATAATTTATCTTCCCTGCTACCTACATCAAAAGGTTTCTGGAGTAACCAAGCACAGTGACAAAATCACCAAAAAATAAACCTCCGCGTAACTACTGAAGTTCTAGTGTATAACCGTGTCCAGTAAAAAAATCCCTGATTTTCTCAAAAAAAAGCTGATGGTACCACAACTCAAACTTCGGCCAACAATTGCACAGACAAGTTGAGGCACGAAGCATGGAAATAATGGAGCTGACGGAGTTCCTGAGTAAAACAGGCTCGAAAACGGTACGGTATATCAGTCTGGCGTTACGTCTGCGTTGTTATTTTCGCATTAATCGTGTTATTAAAAGACTCATTTATAGTACTGCATAGTATGACCCTAAGCCTATTCCAATGTAGAATGTTGACACGATAATTTTGTTGTTGGGGATCTGACAGTGGGGATTTCAGCAGAATAAAAACTTTCTTAGTGACCTATAAAGTCACTTATTTTAGTGTTTAGTCATGGTATACAATCCTCATGTTGAATATTTAGGGCGACTAAGATTACATACCTGACGAGCGAAATTGAAACATCCTGACAAAATTGACATTCATCAAACGCACATCTTACGTACTTTTCTAATATCCTCCGAGCAGACGCAACATTTTCATTTGTTGCCAACTTTTTGAAACATTCAAGAAAGTGTCTAGAATTCCTCTGAACTCGATGAGGTTTCGCAAGAACATTGTGTATGAGATCTTGAATAATTAACGACACGTCTTTCAAAGAGCGTCTCATAGCAGTTCACGGGGTTTGGTCGGTACGGTTGATGTACCAATTTGATTGAGAAATGCTGAAGTCAGCGTTTGGTCTGTCAGTTATCGGTTTGCACTGTGTGGATTCCAATCGATGTGTGTCGATGGATCCCTTCTGTGTCTTGATCGACGATATCATCGCAAGCAGTGATTATCACTTTATCCGATGAAGGGTAAGATAAAATTCTGCGTGAAATAATCCCCCAGAGATGCAATATGCATCCTTCTTTCAGTTTTAACTTCGTTTAAATTAATTGAATGCATAATTGGGCTTTACAATGATTCGAGGTGGCCTACCGATAAATCGAGTCAGTGCAACTTATCCTTCTAAACAATTATGCTACCAGCTTGGTAACAGATTACCGACTCCGGATGGATCTATATACACAGTAAGATGCGATGATGTGCGGCAAGGTGATGGGAAAGCGTGATGAATTTTCAAATGTCAAAGGGTAGGACTCTAGTGAAGAGATGCAAGAGTGGTAAAGAGCTCTGTATGACAATGAGGGTGGGATGATCGGCATGATACTAGATCTGGTCATGATGAACAACTGCGCGGCGAAAGCAAAAGAAGCACAGAAAAGAACAGCGAAGAATCACGGCAAGATGGTAGCATCGGTGCTGAGTCACCAACTCAAAAACGATGCAGATATCAGCGAAACGAAGAAGCTGTAACAGTTGGCCGTCGTTTTTCACTCTCATGTTGCCTCAGTTTATTGTTCGCATTACCTTCTGAACGGTGGCAATGAATAATTTTGGCGAAATGGCATCACCTTGCCAAACTCTGTTCTTTCATCGATGATAATATCATTATAGAATGGATTACTTTGATAGCGAATTCGGTTCTTTTCTGTTAGACGGCGACTGCATTTACTGGAAAAGAATTCTTCATAGGAGTGTGAATAATCATTCGAAAGCCTAAATTTCTGGCTAGAACAGTACGTGGCCTGTCTTCCAGAACACTCTTTTATTCGCTGTAAGATCGAAAACCAAATTATGATCCACACCTGTCGCGCTCCTTCATTCATATCACGCTCATAACTCGCTGGAAGCGCGAAGAGCACATGAAAGAAAAAATTTCTTTGTGACTGAATCAATCGTTTTATTTAGAATTCCTTCAAAGCAGAGAAAAAATCCTCAATTGAATAGCAAGTTGCTTCCCACATGTCAAACCCATTGACCCACCGATCGATCGTCCAGTCTCCTAACGTTTAGGTTAGCCGGGAAACAAGCTCGCCATACATGTGAATCTTGATCTCATTTCTCCTACTACATCTAATGAGATGGTTTTTTTTCAGAAAATGAACGCAGAGTTGCTATTATTGAAACTTAAGCTCTCGAGCGACTACCAACAATTTAAAGAAAGAGCTGTCCGGCGAGATTTAGAACACAAATTTCTTCTTTCTACTACAGACTATCAGCGTTATCAAAAGAGCTATTCCAAAGCGCTAACTCATTTTCGGGTTTTTTGAGAGTTGTGCTATCTAAAGAGTACTAGCAGTCTCAAGGAGGAGTTTTGTCCAACCAAACACAAGAGAGATGGGGAAAAACGCTTGGTCGTGTGATGAGTAATTCTATTTTGGATTTACAGCATTTCAGAGCGGTGGTTTGAAGAACCGGCCATGTAAGGCTCTAGCCAGAGATTTAAGCTTTCTAATGATCACTAACACTCTTACGAAAAGTTCTTATTCGAAGGACGAAGTTGAATATATCGTCGCCGTTTAATAAAGAAGCATCCGACGTCTTTATATAGCTTACAAAGGATTATTACGTACTGACAGGGACTCCTAGATTGTTCAGAATTTTTATATTTACTACTATTTCGAATGAATTGAAGACCTTTCAAATAATAGAAATGGGACACAACAGTCTTTTGTACTCTTTGCAACTATGTTGAGTGTTGCTATCAATATACGCTATCATACAATATCATATCGCTGAGTTCAAAATGTGATACTAAGCTATTAATCTCAAAGTAAGTTTTAGAGTGGATTTTGAGCCATGCCGCGTCCCGAGGCAAATGATGTCGCTGATAGTTTGCTTGGATGGCAAGGACGAATTACACTTGAGGAGAAAATAAGCTATCCGTATTGCAAGAATCTCTTGGTCGACGTTTATTTCATTGTGGGAGAGGGCATATGAGACGAGGTGCACTATTCAATTATTTCAAATATCGCATTTGTTCAGTAAACTGATCTTCTGCTCAAAACATGCTTGAACCTTTTTTTCTCTATGGTAGATCTTCTAGAACATTCCTGCTCTTAAGTTTGTTCTCTTAGTTTATTCTACTGATTTCGACGTAATGTTCAGCGGTGGCCTCACGCCACAAATTCCTAAAGGTTTACCCGAATTTTTTCCATTTTTCATTACTTTTCTAATTGTATTTTTATTCATTCTGCTTCTCACTCAAGATCAGTGCTCCTAACTCAGAATTACTAAATTTAACTTATAGCCTTTCATAGTTCGTTGAAGGTCTTCTTATGTTTCTAGATCCCGTAGAAATTGAGTTGCCAGACGTCGAGGTCCCTGCGTTCCGTTCACTTCTCCGTTTCCTCTATTCTGAGGAAATTGAAATAATACCGGAAAGCGTGATGGCTACGTTTTACGCAGGTTATCCTGTTATTCTCAAAGATTGGGTCGGATTAGACTCAAGAAAGATTTTCTTCTTTTTCAAATTGCTTATTTGTTACTTCTACAGCGAAGAAGTACGCTGTGCCGGCAATGGAATCAGCATGTGCTGAATTTCTTCAACAGAGTCTTGATGTGGAAAATGCATTTATGCTACTTACACAGGTCGGCATGTGGTAAATATATGTTTTTTATTGCTTTATGCTGCCTCTATATCACCTCTTGCACCAGACACGCTTGTTTGATGAGCAACAGCTAACCAAACTGTGCCTTGAGACAATCGACAGGAACACATATGATGCATTGAACGGCGAAGGTATTCGTATTGTTTGATTAATTCTTTGCCAAGCGTTGGAGAGGATTTCTGTGCTCATCTTAGTATTCATGTAAAGTAGTCTATTTTAACATAATGACGGCGCACCACTGTGAGCGAAATCTCTGAACGACCGCACGATACAAATAGTCTACGCCTGTATGGTTTTTCTTTGTTTCTGATGCTTATTATTATTTTAACATTGAGAAAGACTGAGAGACCGCCAATGAAACACCCTCCGCCGCGCAGTGAACAAAGTTAGACAATAAAATCTTAAATTTGAATGAAATTCTTTTTATTTAACTTTTAGCTTAACCGCTTCTAGCGGTGGTATGAACTTTCATATATACACTATGATGTAGAGTGTTGTGCAAGATTTCGCATCAGATGGAACTCGAACCCACATCTCACTCTATCCGGGAGCACGTGCTCTAACTCGTTGCACTACTGACTTTTCAAATTTTTTTTGCAGCGCAGAAAGAGTGGTGTACAAAATGGACGTCAGTAATGCAACCGGTTAGAGTACGTGCTCTCGGCTAGAGTGAGATGTGGGTTTGAGTCCCGCCTGACGCAAAAGTTTTGCGTATCGCTCTACTTAAACTTATATATTTGCACGTGCAATCATTTCCACTACACCAAAATGTGGAGTTGATGTGCTGCTTTGTGTTCAAACAAAAGAGAGAACATCTTAAAAGCGAGGCAATTCAAAAAACATTTGAGTTGCCTGTGAATAAAACAAGACGAACACAACAGTGAGTGCGAAGGGCTGCGAGCAGCGACTCGATTCATTGGCTCTGAAGAAGACGAAGACGTCGAAACATTAGCTGAATAATATCTATATGTCAACCTCGTTGTACATGCTGAATCATACAGGAAAGTAGGACTTATGTCAGAGAGCTAGGAAAGGGCTGAGGTACACCTGCCGTCCGGTCAATCATTAATTAATTTGAGCGAACACCCGTAAAACTTCATATCGTTATCACGTGCATGAATAGCTCAGTAAGTACTTCTCGTTGTAGGGCTTTGTTAAGTACTTTGTCCTTTCTTGAAAGTTTTCGTAAAGAAATTGGAATATCGCATCCGTGATCCTCTTGTGGTGCGCTTGGCATCTCGAGAAATCCACTCGGAAACGGCCATCGGTTGCCATTAACTGACAATACGTGTCTGATTCATATTATCATCAATAACTTAACGCATGGAACGGTGTCTTTGATTTTTGATCGTTGACGCAATGCAGAACTTTGAATCTCTTTCTCATTTGCGAAATATGGGATACTCATAGCATCGACTTAACCATAAACTTTCGCTAAAGCTAAGTGATCCTTCTTCTCGTCTACGTACCGACCCAGGTTTGATGCACCTGCTAAGCAGGGATAATCACTGAGTCGAAAAGGTAGGTAAAGAAGCGGTTGTTTTTTGGTCTTTTCGTTGTATTCTCGGTATCTCTGCGGCTCATAAGGCCGCTCGCGTTCTCGTGCTCAACTCTGGAGTAAAGTCGTTCATTAGTTGACGTTCTGACTTGGGCTTTATTCAAGCTCTCGGAGACATCGGTTTTGTTGATTGTGCATGGGTTTTGATATACAAATTTAAAACTCATATTGCTTTTATTTGAATTAGTCGGAAACGGATTTGTTTCTCACGAGAGTTAGCGAAATCGGTCAAAATTCGCTCTGCCTGGCTGATGCTTGGTGTTATAAAAGCGATCTCATCAGCAAGGCACTATAATGTCAATGTCGACCATCAATTCTGAAACCTACGTTGTCTCGCTCTAATGTTCGCATGACTTCTGGAGGCTAGCAGTCAATAAGTTTGGCGAGATGGTATTGCCTTATCGAATATCTCATTTTACGTTAATAGTATGTCACTGCAGAATGGCGATAGTTTTCATTGAGAGATCTCTATATAGCTCACAGAGAATTCTCACGTACTAAGTGGGAACTCACTCGCTATTCAAAGCAAGAGTGCAGTAGCAGCGTAATTAGCGATGAGAATCAATATACGCAAAACTTTATGATAAGCAATTTTTGATGGTGATTTTTCAGAAGTTTACGCGTGAAATAATCTTGGTCAGGAATTCGTTAATAATGGCCAAACTCATCAGATCGTGACTTTGAAGAATGCAGCTAAACGCAGAATTTCAAGTAGGTTAACATCTATCGTGGTCAACCAAGCATAGAAAGTGCAGACTATTCAGTGTTTTACCGATAAGGCTGGGGACGTAGAATTTTGGTGAGCACCCTCTTCAAACTTTCAAAATCCTTGCTCTTTTTCCGGTTGTAATCCCAAGGGAATCTCTAGATTTGAATAGAAGTTAAAAATTATTGGTCTATGATTTCTAAATCGTCAAAAATAGTTGATACTCCGACAATATGTTTCCTAAAAATTTACTACACTAATTGGATTTTCAAAAAAAAAAGAAACGTTTACTATCCAATTTCGTATTCACGAATGCCTTAATAGTATACACTTTTTTAACATTTTCACTAGGAACACGACGTCCCTTATTGTAGGGTTTACTGACATCGACTTGGACACGCTGTGCACTGTTCTTGCTAGAGACATTCTGCGGATAAAAGATACTCAACTGTTCGAAGTAGCTTTCAGACTGATCACATCAGAATATTTCATAATTTATGTTTGTGTTATTTTGATTTATCAAAGGCTGTGATGCGTTGGTTAGTCGAAGAACGAGCTCGCCGTGGCTTAAGTCAACGACTGAAAACTGGTTGTGCTGTTCTTGGTCATGCTGTTCACCTGATTCGTTTTCCTCTGATGACAATAAAGGAGCTTGCACAGTCTGCTGGCAAGCGTAGGCTACAACTTTCCAAAGCAACACATAGGTTGAAGAATTATTTTCTAGTGACTGGTTTTTTGCCGCCCTGCCACATTAACTCTTAATGGCAGCAGCCGACGAACAGGCAGTATTAGGTCTTCCCTTGATACTTCAATATCTGACACATGTCAGATCGGATAGTTGATGTTAGACATTATTGCTCTATAGACGTGTGATTGTTGTTTTCCCTTAGTTCAACTAATTCTACGATTTTTGCGGCCTGGAAATTCGGTTTGAAAGCTTATTTTTGACGCCTTTTCCGGACCGAAAATCCAAGACTGCCTGAGGAGAAAACTTGACTACGGCTTAGAAGGGCTTTTCACAACTTAAAAGGAAACTTTTCTGCTACACTGCAGTAAAACGGTCTTTCCAGAAGATAAGCACAGTCTGGGATTCGCGGAAACTTCCTCAAATGGATTTTTCAATGTATGTCAATATGAGAGAAGAATTCTGTCTTGCGAGAAATATGCGTGTGTGAAACACAAATCTTTTTTTCTGCTACAGCGCTGCAAAACAGACTTTTCCAGAGATCAAACATTTTTCTGATTTCTTGAGATTTGTGCTATCGAACGATTATTAGTAATCTCAGGAAAGAGTTATGTGCAGCGAAGTATTAGCGAAGTAAAAAAGAGCGCTCGTTGCGTGTTAAACATAATATTATTCCGAATGTCACAGCGCCATAAAAAGTCCTTCTTACGAGAACGGCACGTAGTGCAGAAGCCAGAGATTTATGCTTTTGAAAATTACTGAAAATGCAATGGAAAGTTTTGTCTAGCGAAAGGCATCGTTTTCTTCATTTATCCCCGGATAACCGAGAGAACCATAATTTGTTGTGTTTTCTTCATTGTCAAGCAATGCTTATAGTCCACGCTGCTTGATAGCAGGAAAAAAGTTAGTCGTTTGTCGGCTTCAGCAGGTAGTAGCAGATTTATGCCTTGCGGAAATCCAGACAGATTACGGGTGCTCTTGAGAGCAAAATCTGATTGGATCTTCGTATTGTAATTAGAAAGCCACCACTTTAGGTTCACGGTTGATCGAAAGATTTACGTTGCTGGAGATGGGTTATCTGGTGTATTTCAATCATTCAATAAGACCTACTGCACTATAAAGGAAAAACCTAACACAAAAGACCCTAATTAGCTTGGTTTTCTTCGTACCTCATTGCTGGATACTCTATGCTTTGGCGTGTAACGTGTGGGAGCTTAGTCATTACGTAGTTGATTTGAATTCGTTCGATTTGGGTGCTTCGCCATGCATCGACGATGTAGCACGATGGCTTTTGGAAAGGAGAGTCATGGGGATGGCATACTCATCTTACTTTGCGTGATATACGGTGGTGGTCGTGGGTATAAAAGTGGTCGTGTGGAAGAAGTCGCGTGTGATCTGCTCCACTATATTACTGGATTCTGGATGCGTTTCGCTCTGTAAGGGCGCAAGAAAATGCACATAAATAGTGACTAACCGTGGGAGACTATTTTCGTCTTCCAGAATTGTCAGCATCAGTGAAATTCCTTTAAGATCTTCCATGGTTTCTTCGCAGAATTTTGTGGCAATCTACTCTTTGTGTCAAAAAACATTTTGCGCAAACAAATAGTTAGTGTGGTGTTTTAGAAAAGTTAATGATGACTTCAACATCCTTTCTGATAAACGAAAGGCGTAGTAAACCTCAGCCTTCAGTTTGACAATGTCGACTTTTGCCTTGTAAGATTTCGTGCTGGAAGACTATTACATCTAACCTTGAAGAAAAAAATTTAGTAGCCATTCTCCACGATGGATGTTTCTAAGTAATGGTAAAGCTAGGCAAGGGCTGCTGGCTTTGATCTTTTAGTGTTAATCTAGGGAAGATCATGTGAAACTTTACAAACGTTCCAAAACGACTCGTGGCTTCAGTGCTGTCAAACATGATTTGTAATCAAAGAAACTTGTGCAGTTTTCTGAGTCTACACTTAATGCTTCGACATCAGCCTGGTCATAATTAGATGTTAGAGCGCAAAGGATAATCAGCAAATACAGCATCGATTCACATGTTTCTAATGACCACCCTACTACTTCAGGTAACTTCATGACGGGAACTGTGTCTATGGTTTCTTGTGTTGCTGAGGACACCGTCTCCGGTGCTATCGGTAACCAGCAATTAGCAGTATTTCGTTTATCTTGATCAATCCAAGGACTTAATATTTAGTATCCATCTGTCAAATTATCACGTTCTCACTCCAGGGTTCATAATTCCATCCAAGTGCTCAACTGCTTAGTCATCTCCTCGAAAGATACTGTCGTTGACAAAATCGACAAAAAATGATACCAGTTCATTCAACATTTTCACGCTAGCGAAAACCGAAATTTCTAAAGAAAAGAACACACTGTTCTCTTCGCAAGCACGCAAGCTTCTACTTCAACGTGGAGTTGCACAAGCCACAAACAACCGAAACCTCACGTCCAAATTTACGAGTCACAGCATAGAAGCGATAGCGAAAAATCTCAAAGAGAGAAGAGCGGCAATAGTGGCCAAAGCTGCAAAAGCTAGAAAGAGCATTCGCAGATCCCACTAAAGATTGGACATTTACAAGACTAAGATGACTGCTCTTCGACGTCCTGACGGAACAGTTACAGCTTCCAGAAAGGCAATGGAGAAAGTCATCCAAGAGACTACTCGGATCTCTTTGATAACCATATTACCTTACAGTCACATAAATCAAAAAAGGATGAATTTGTAGTTTTGCCTATTCTTCTTTCCAAATTTCGACGCGCTATATCGTTGTGGAAGAATAGAATAACATCTGGCCTGAACAGGATAAGACCAGAACGCCTGAAAAACCTACTACTAATTCTTATCAATATCGTGGTGTCAAAATTCAGTGTTTTCAGTCAGGGAAAACCAGCAAGACCGTGATATTGTTCACAAAGTTAGATCCTCACGACAGGCAATTAGCACCCAATCTGCTTGCTATCCGTCCTCCATGAATTCTTTACTCGAATCATTCAAAAGGGGAACTAAACGAAGAGCAACCGTGCGAACAAGCAAGGTTTCGAAAAAAGTTCAGTGTAATAGACTACAACCACAGAATCGTAAGACTAGTCGAATTTCCATAAGAACATAAGGAACCGCTCTGTCTCACTTCCACGAATCTGAAGAAAGCCTTTGGTTCAGTGAAAACAAAAGTGGTCATAAAGGCTCAGATCAGCTAGGGCGCCCATACTCCGTGCATAACGATCACCATGAGCTATATAAAGGTTTCACAACCAAAATGTCGTCATTCTATAACGATATGCTGTCAATGTAAAGGTGGAATTGTCAAGCCAACACAATTTCGCCAAAATTATTCTTTCCACTCTCCTAAACGTCATGCGAATCTAGAATGGGACAATATGAGAGTGAAAAGCGATGGTTGACAATTGGACCATCTTTTCTTTGCTGATGACATTGTCCTTATAACACAAAGCAACAGCCAGGCGGAACGAATGTCAACCGGTTTTGACAACGCATGTGAAAAAATCGGATCTAGACTAGATTTAGGAAGACGATGTTTATGAGGAACGGATGAGCACTGAATACCCCGTTCACGCACAACGAAACGAATATCTCCGAATGCTCCACTTACTTATAAGTGTGTCGGGACCCAACATCATGAACGACCTGCAAGAGGAAACGGGCTCCTTGGGAAGCGTTCAAGAGTATTGATGACGTAGTGGAGAGTACGAAGAACATTTAATTTCGTGCCCACCTAATCGGCTTGTCGGCTATTCCTGCACCACAATGTGCATCAGAAATCTGGTTGTACGTAAGCAGGATGAGAGATCACTTGACGTTATTAAACGTGCAGTCAAAGGTCGTTGGTATTTTCATTATTCAAGATGTAATTAAATGTCGTAGGTTTAGTTTAACATGCTCCATTTACGGGGTTACCACTCACATAACAAGGATTCAAGTCGTGTTTTGATTTTCTTTAGATCTGCGAATATGAGTGGTGGTTATTCCTGTCTTTGAGTGTATTCTTAGTTAACAATCTTGATGAGAAACAATTTCATGCATTTCACAACTATCAATGAAAATTATGGGCATCATATTCTCGATTTCACTGTGAATTTTAGTCATTGATACGGATTCTCTATATAGAATTGTTAGAAACACTTTTTCTGTTTAGACTTGGTGATGAAGTAAAGCAAACTGCCAAGATATTCAGTCATGAAAATAAGATTTTCACCAACAGTTCGTCCAACGACTATGCAGAAGCTAACTTAAGGAGAAATCCAACTGATTATTGAAAGAACGGACATATTGTTTGCTACTGTTGTATTAGCTGTAACAGGTCGAGAGTTTTTGCAGAAGCGACGTATTTTGAACGAAGAGCATGGAGTTCCGTGCCAACTATTTTGACTATACAATTATTTCTCTATTGACGGATTGTATGGAAGCCGAGTACTACTCCGTGAATAGAATGCGAAATTACTGTGTTGGAGACGTATTGTAGAATAAATAATCTCAAGAGCATCTCGTATCACGATAGTGATAGAAGAAACCTCAGATTAGTCCAACGTCGACAGTCGATGATCAGTGGTACTACAACGTACGCCAAGTTATCAAAAAAAAGTTGGGCAGGACACAGAACGCGTCTCAATACTATTCGATAGTAGTTCAGGTAGAGATTAGAAGAGGAACATGACGCTCTTCGTCCTCTTAGAACGACAACAGTACCGTGAATTACTCTCGTAGAAGTCAGAGAAAACTGAACACTTTACTAACTCTTTCTAGGTTCACTCGATAATGGTTGGAGTATTGGTGCCATCAACACAGCTTTTATTGGCGACTTCGATTGTTGCTCCGTGGTATCGCTTCGCTCTCCAATGCATAGGACTCGAGAGGCTCACCAACTCAATCGAACAATACTTTAGCTACCCTGGTAACTAATTATCAATGCTCTGCAAAAAACGACCTATCAAAAGCGGGACTTGATTGTTCATATCATATCCTTTTAGCAGCTATGAGAAAATGCACACTTTCGGAGTGGGCAAAGTAAATTACCGAATTCAAGGCCGCATTTGCATCTTTCTGGATTCTATTCCTACTGGAACATCTCACCATAAGCAGTATTCATACCAAGCAAAATCACATAACTGTGGGGAAGGAAATGTTAAATGTATGACGTATCTCATATGTAAATGCCACCACGTTCACAAAATGATGGCAAACAACATATAAATGCAAAATATATGGAGTAAATGCACAATCCTCTAGGAAATCCAATTTAACATCCCTTTTCCTTTATCGAGGATATCGTATTGCGGCTTAGATTTCACGTGAACTGAAGAAACTGTATCAGGAGCCCTTTTCAATCAAATTTATCTTTAATGCTGGTGAGAATAATCATTAATTTGATCTAGTCATGATCATCAGTGAGGCTGCAACAAAAACTATATAATGTGATCAATGCTTCGGTGCCTCCACCTTCTGGAAGTCGATGTGTAGAGATTTTTCTGCCGAATAGTCTCTATTCAACCTCATTATATGGTCTTCTAAAGTTGAGTAATTTAATAATCAATCGCATGTTTATCGTGAATAACGGCGACCTACATGCGAACCAAACAAACAGACATGTACCTGGACATATGCCAGAGGCAAACGAGAGCGACCTAACTAAGTAATCCACCCACGTCGAGACAAACACAACAACATTCGATCTTCTTCCAATCACAAAGTTGTATCGTTTGTTCCCTTGTTTCGATTTAGTTTCTAATTCTCATCCGTGCATTGTTTCTTAGCTTAGACCTTTGCCAATATAAAAGATCTCCCTCTCCCATAGCCTTTTAGTTTCCTTAGTGATCTTTAATAATCTTCAATTACTTCCTTATAATAGGGTGGGGCGAATTTTCTGAGAAATTGTTTGTAAGACACTTATTTATGCCCCTTTTACACCCGAACAAAGGCAAAGCTAATAGTCGAAGTACTCCACTTCAACTTCAAGCACTTCCTGCCACTTCTCTGGCAAAAGACTTTTGCCAACTGTGTCTTCGCCCCAAGCCAGATTGATGCGTTCACTTGCCACCATTGCATTTGAACCTAACAACCATTCGTACATCATCGACAACCTAATTCGCTCGTTTGTTAACTCCATATTGAAATAAGTAGATAAATTATAAACCAATCAATTCAGGAGAAAACGGGTTTTCAAACGAGCCCAAAAACACAAAAAATGGCCGCCACTCAAAAAAGTTACAAACATTTTCTCAGAACTTTTTCCCCAACCTATTATTTCTAAAGCCCACAGCTTATCTCTTTAATAATCATATCGTGAATTAGTGTCCAACTACTACTCTAATCGTTGAAATCCACAATTCCCCGTGATGTAGGCAGCCTATTCATACTCTCCTTAAGTTCTCAGTTGCGTGGTAGATGCAACCTGCTATTAATTGGAAAATTTTTTCTCCGTTCTGAAAGAAACTCCGGACAAAACGATTGACTCAGATACTACAAAATTTTTTTTACATGTTCGTATGCTTTTCGTGATTCCAGCGAGTTATACGCGTGATAAAAATGAAGGCGCGCGACAAGTGTGAAACATAATTTTGTTTTGGATTTTGCAGCATATAAAAGGGTATTTTGAAAGAGCGGCCACGTATTGTTCTAGCCAGAGGAAACGATACTCAGCCGGTCTTACGAAACACCCTTTTATACGTTGCAAAATCCAAAACAAAATTATATTTCACACCTGTAGCGCGCTTTCATTCATATCACGCGTATAAAACGCTGAAAGCACCAAAAACATATAAATGTGTAGAGAAAAATTTCGTAGTATCTGAGTCAATCGTTTTGCCCGGAGTTTCTTTCAGAGACGCCAAAAAATTCTCAACAGAGTAACAAGTTGCGTCCGACATGTCAAGCACTTTAGGCACCGATCAATCGCCTCGTTGCTGAAAGCGTAGATTAGCCAGTGAACAAGCTCGCCGAATATGTGGATCTTAATCTTATTTTTCCTATTACAACTCCAGTGAGACGGTCTTTTCCAGAAAAATCATAACGTTGCAATTATTGAGACTTGCGCTATCGAATGACTACTGATAGTCTATAGAAAAAGCTCTGTTTGGCGCGGTTTAAAACACAAGTCTTTTCCTTCCATTAAGGCGCTATCGAAAGAGTTTTTCCAACAAACTCATTTTCGGGTTTCTCAAGAGTTGTGCTGTCGAAAGAGTATTAGAAGTCTAAGGGCGGAGTTCCATTCAGCGAAATACAAGCGAGACAAGAGGAAAAACACCTGGTCTTGTAAAATATCATTTTATTTTGAATTTTGCAGCTTTATGAAAGTGTGTTTTGAAAAACCGGCTAATCATCACTAACTCCCTTAAGAAAGTTCTTGTTTAAAGAATGAGGCTGAATATAATATTGTTGCTATCTAACACAGAAGTACCCGAAGTAGCTTGCAAAGAATTATCACGTACTGAATAGGGACTTCCTGGTTGTTCAGAGTTTCTATAATTACTACTGCTTCAAATAAATCGGACCTGCAAATGGACGGAAGTAAGACACGACAGTCTATTGTACTCTGCACAACTCTGTTGAGTCTTATTATCAATATACGTTATTATACAATATTATATCGCTGAATTCAAAATGCAACATTAAGCTTTTGTTTTGAAAGTGTTTTAGAGTGGATTTTGAGCCATGTCGCGTCCCGAGGCAAATGATGTCGCTAAAAGTTCGCTTGGATGGCAAGGGACGAAAAATACACTTAAGGAGAAAATAAGCTACTTGTATTGCAAGGATCTCTTGGCCGACGTTTATTTCATTGTGGGAAAAGACGATATGAGACAGGTGCATTATTCAATCTATTACAAATATCGCATTTGTTTCAGAAATTGATCTTCTGCTTGGAAGATCATCAACCTTTTTTTTTCTATGGTAGTTTTTCTAGAAAGTTCCTGCTCATAAGTTTGTCCTATCGATTGGATCAACTGTTTTCGACGCAATGTTCAACGGTGGCCTCACGCCACAAAATTCTGAAGGTTCATCCGAATTTTTATTCATTTTTCGTAACCTTTCTAATGATATCTTTGTTCGTTCTGCTTCTTACTCAGGATTAGTGTTCCTAACTCAGAATTACTGAATTTAACTTTTAGCCAAGAATAGTTCGTTAATGGTCTTTCTATTTTCTTTAGATGCCGTGGAAATCGAGTTGCCAGACGTCGAGGTCCCTGCGTTCCGTTCACTTCTCCGCTTCCTCTATTCTGAAGAAGTTGAAATAATACCGGAAAGCGTGATGGCTACGCTTTACGCAGGTTATCCTGTTATTCTCAAAGATTGGGTCGGATTAGACTCAAGAAAGATTTTCTTCTTTTTCAAATTACTTATTTGTTACTTCTACAGCGAAAAAGTACGCTGTGCCGGCAATGGAATCAGCATGTGCTGAATTCCTTCAACACAGTCTTGATGTGGAAAATGCGTTTATGCTACTTACACAGGTCGGCATGTGGTAAATATGTGCTTTTATTGTTTTATGTTGCCTCTATATCACCTCTTGCACCAGGCACGCTTGTTTGACGAGCAACAGCTAGCCAAACTGTGCCTTGAGACAATCGACCGGAACACATATGATGCATTGAACGGCGAAGGTATTCGTATTGTTTGATTAATTCTTTGCCAAGCGTCGGAGAGGATTTCTGTGCTCATCTTAGTATTCATGTAAAGTAGTCTATTTTAATATAATGACGGCGCATCAGTGTGAGCGAAATCTCTGAACGACCACACGATACAAATACTCTACGCCTGTATGGTTTTTCTTTGTTTCTGATGCATATTATTATTTTGACATTGAGAAAGACTGAGAGACCGCCAATGAAACACTCTCCGCCGCGCAGTGACCAAAGTTAGACAATAAAATCTTGAATTTGAATGAAATTCTTTTTTTTAACTTTTAGCTTAACCGCTTCTAGCGGTGGTATGAACTTTCAGATATACGCTCTGATGTAGAGTGATGTGCAAGATTTCGCATCAGATGGAACTCGACGTCGAACCCACATCTCACTCTATTTTTTGTAGCGCAGAAAGAGTGGTGTGCAAAATGCGCGTCAGTAATGCAACGGGTTAGAGTACGTGCTCCCGGACAGAGTGAGATGTGGGTTTGAATCCCGCCTGACGCGAAAGTTTAGCACATCGCTCTACTTAAGCATATATTTGTACCTGCAATCAATTTCCACGGCGCCACAATGTGGAGGTGATGTGCTGCTTGATGTTTAGACAAAAAAGAGAACATCTTAAAAGCGAGCCAATTCAAAACATTTGAGTCGCACGAAACAAGACGAACACAACAATGAGGCCTAAGGACTGCGAGCGGCGACTCGATTCACTGGCTTTGAAGAAGGCGAAGACGTCGAAACATTAGCTGAATAATATCTATATGTCAACCTCGTGTTATATGCTGAATTATACGCAAAAGTATGCCTTATATTAAAGAGCTGGAAAATGACTGAGATGCACCTGCTTCCCGCTTATCGTGAAATAATTCGAGCGGGACATCCGTGTAACTTCATATCGTTATCGCGTACAAAAGTAGCTCATTGAGTCCTTCTCGTTGTAGGGCCTTGCTAAGCATTGTCCTTCCTTCAGACTTATCGGAAAGATCAAGTGGAATTATTCTTATTTGACCGTTCTAGCGGTTAGTGTAACGGATAGAGCAAGCGTTCCCGCGTAAAGTGGGGTGCGGATTCTAGTCCCACCTGACGCGAATGTTTTGCACATCACTCTACATTACATAATTACATTACATCACTCTACATTATAATCCTTTCGAAAAGAAATTGGACCATCACACCCGTGATTCTCTTGTGCTGTGCTTGGCATCTCGAAGAATCCACTCGGAAACGGCTCCCGCCCATCGGTTGTCGTTAACTCACTTCAAGTGTCCAGTCCACATTATCAACTAGAACTCGACGTATGAAATGCTATCTTTGATTTTTGATCGTTTGCAACTCTTTCTCATTTGCGAAATATGGGATACTCTTAGCATCTACCTGGCGAAAACGCGCTCAATCAGGCTAGGTGATCTTTCTTCTCGTCTACGTACCAACCAGGTTTAGTGTCTCTGCTAGGCAGGAATAATCACTGAGTCGAAAAGGTGGGCACATAGGCGGTTGTTCTTTGTTCTTTTCGTTGTATTCTCGGTGCTCTTGGGCGCGCCTTAACCGTTTAAGGACCAACGGACGCAGAGGCGCGTCTGGCCCCGTCCCCTGCCCCACGCCCCCACCAGTCGCGTCTGTTCTTTGTGTTTTCACTATAACATGCTGGAATCTTTGGCACACCAAATCACACGATATTCCATATGGTAATAGTATGATAGTGATAATGATAACAGTTGTATTGATGATAGTAATACTGATAGTAATGATAGAGGTAGTGATGGTAGTGGCAGTGATAACAGTGATAACGATGACAGTGATAGTGGTCATAGTGATAATGGCGGTAATGATAGTGATGGCAGTAAGGTGATGATAGTGGTTGTTATGACAGTGACAATGATAACAGTGATAATAATGATAGTGATAGTGATAATAGTACTAGTGCTCATAGTGATAACGACGGTTAGTGGTAGTAATGATAATGATACTGATAATACTGATAGTGATGGTGACCACAGTGATAATGGCGGTAGTGATAGTGTTGACAGTGATAGTGATCATAGTGATATTGGTAGGGGCGGTGATGATAGTGATAATGGTGATAATGATGATAGTGATGATAATAACGCTAATGGGAAATGTGGTATCGAGAATGATGATTATCATCATCACTACCACTATAGCTATCACCATCACTATCACTACTACTGTCATTTTCACTACCACTATCATTGTCACTATCACTATCATCATTATCACCATCATCATTGTCACTATCGTCGCTACCACTATCACCACTACCACTATGATCACTATTACTATCTTCTTTATCACTGTTATTATTATCACTATCATTATCACCATAATCGTTGTCTCTAACACTACTACTATCAGCTATAGCACTATCATCACTATCACTATCACTACCATCAACTGTTATCATTATCACTATCCTACTATTACTATATGGAATATGGCGTGATTTAGTGTACCAAAGATTCGAGCATAATAGTGAAAGCACAAAGAACAGAGATGGCTGGTGGGGCACAGCGAGGAGACGGTGCCAGACACGCCTCTGGGTCCGATGGTCCTCGGTCGGTTAAGCCACTCGCTTTGTCCTGCTAACTCTGGAGTGAAGTTGTCCATTATATTCACGTTCTGACTTAAATCTTAATCGAGCTTTCGGAGACATGTGTTTCGTTGATTGTGAATGGGTCTCACAAAACGAGTTCGAACGTCATATGTTTTTGTTCGATTTAGTCGGAAACGAATTTCTTTCTCACGAGAGTTGATAAAATCGGTCAAAATTCGTTCTACCTGGCTGATGCTTGGTTTAATAAAAATGATGTCATCAGCAAGGCAACTATACTGTGAATGTCGATCATCAATTCTCAAACCTACGTTATCTTACTCTAATGTTCGTATAACTTCTGGAGACTGACTAGTGAATAAGTTTGACCCAGTTGGTATCGCCTTGATGAACATCTCTTCTTACATCAATAGTATGTCATGGTGATATTCTGATTATGAGATCTTTATATGTCTCACAGAGAATTGCTGTGTACTGAGTGGGAAAGCCTTGGGGTGCTTAGAGCTAGAGTGCAGTAGCAGCGTAAATAACGATGAAAGTCAGTATACGCAAACTCTGAGGTGTGGATTTTTTTAATGGTGATTTGTCAGAAGTTTACGCATGAAATGATCTTGGTCACGAATATTCGTTTGTTGGCCAGACTTATCAGATCATAACTTTGAGGAATGCAGCTAAAAGTGGAATTACAAGCAGTTTACCATGTATGCTGGTCAACCAAGCATTGAAAGTGCAGATTATTCAGTGTCTTTTCAGATAAGATGAGAGAAGCGGAATTTTGTTGGGCACCCTCTTCTAACTTCCAAAATTCTTGCTATTTTTCTGGCTATAATCCCAAGAGAATCCCTAACTTTTGGTAGAAAATATAATAGAATTATTAATCTATAAATTCTGAATGGTAAAAAACAGTTGATACTCCGACATATCATGACTTCTAAGAAATTTGCTACACTAATTGATTTTCACAACAAAAAACGTGTGGTACTCACATTTCTTATTCACGATTGCTTTCATAGTAAGCACCTTCTGGTGATTTTCAATAAGAATACGACGTTTCTTAATTGTAGGGTTCACTGACATCGATTTGGACACGTTGTGCACTGTTCTTGCTAGGGACACTCTGCGGATAAAAGAGAGCCAACTGTTCGAAGTAGCTTTCAAATTGATTACATCAGGATATTTAATAAGTCATGTTTGTGTTATTTTGACTTAACAAAGGCTGTGATACGTTGGTCAGTTGAAGAGTGCGCTCGACGTGTCTTGAAGCCAACGACTGAGAATCGCCGTGCTGTTCTAGGTTGTGCTGTTCAGTTTATTCGTTTTCCTTCAATGACAATAAAGGAGTTTGCACAGTCGGCTGGTAAGCGTAGATTATGACTTTTTAAAGCAACATAGAGGATGAAAATTATTTTATAGTACCTGGCTTTTTTGCCACCCTGCCACATCAAAACTTATTGTCAACAGCCGATGAACGCAGCAATAATCGGTTTTTTCTTGACATTTCAATATCTGATTTATCTGATTTGTATCTAATCTAATATCTGATTTGCATCAGATTAGATAATTAGTTCTATAGGCAAATGGCTGTGGCTTCCCTTGGTACAACTAATTCTACGATTTCTCCGGATTGAACATTTGGTTTTTTTTTTGGTTTATTCGGATTTAACATGTGGTTTTTTTCGGAAAGCTTATCTAAGGCGCTTCCTCTGGACCGTAAATCCGAGACTGCGTGAGGAGAAAATTTAACTACGCCTTGGAAGGGCTTTTTCACAACTTAGAAGGCAATCTATTCGACTACAATTCGATGATATCTGTTAAGAAGACGAAGATCCGCGAATAACAGCCAATGCCGCCACTCCGTTTCGGGACCTTTGTGAATACTAGACGGGAAGGAGGAAATTGAAAAGCGGAAGCACTGGGTTTCATGCATCATGCGATATTGAGTCATGTGAAAAGATATATGGCTCACCTTGAAAGTGAACTATTTGCTTGGTCCAGGACTGAACATTTCATGGTTATCAGTGTAGTATGGAGAAATCTTGATGCCATAAGATGTTCCTTCAATTAAATTAGCATGCCTGCATAAACCTGGTAATTATCGTAATAAAATAAGGTTTTGATCAATAAAGTTTTGTCGCCGTTTCCCTTTTCAACTAAATCTTTCGTAGCTTATTCTGCCTTCCAGCTCAATCTGGTTTGTTAACCGATCGAGAAGTGGTTGACCTGTTCCTTCACTTCACTTCGATCCATGGCCGTCCATCGGATTCAACAACAAGTGAGAACTTTCATTGAGTGGACTTCAGACTTGTATGATCATTAAAACCAGCGCTGATTCTTTCCACAGATGTAGCTACAACTTATGGAATAACCTAAACGATTCTAACACTTGAGAAGATATTGTTATAGACGAGCCGTAAGTACTCAGGCAAACACTGCTCAGCAGTACTACATCAAAAATAAAAAAAATAATGTATCCTTTCAAATATTGGAAATATTTTCACAGTATACAAATCCTCCACCTCTAACACTTTCCCGCAGTCGACAACGGACGCCGTATGGAACGCACAGCCAGACTTCCCTTGAATTTGCAAAGGAACGCTCTCAGCAGTTATTGCAATGTTCAAGAAGAAGACAAAGAAACCAATTGAATGCTAGAAGTTCTGGGTTTCACACAATGGAAAAAAATACTTTATTAAGACGAATTAGATAAAATGCTGACTGAAAAAAGTATACGAATTCGAAACTGAAACGATTTTTTTCAACTTGGGGCTTGTCGAATGATTTTTGAGAGAGAGAGAGAGAGAGAGAGAGAGAGAGAGAGATGCTATCGATTTAACAATTTGGGTTCTTTTCGACTAGCCGGAGACCAATAAAGAAATGACCTCTTTCACTGAGTTAGGATTTTTCGTAAGAGTATCAGTAATCATTCAAAAGCTTGGATCTGTCACTACTTCGCTAAGCGCTTCTTTTAAAAGACTCTTTTCTTATGTTGTAGCACTCAGAATTAGACTGTGTTTCCACCCGCCGCGCGCTTTCATTTTATCACGAGTATAATTCGCTGGAATCGCAGAAAGCATATGAACGCCTAGAGGAAATCTTGTAGTATCGGATTCAAACGTTTTATGTGGAGTTTATTTTGAAGCGGAGAGAAGATCTTGAGTTAAGTAACAAAAATTGCACTCAAATGTGTACCACTTCAACGTCCACTCCCCTGCCTTTGCTCAGCCCCCACTTTAGCCCGAAACAGTGCATGTAAAACTTTGTCTTATATTCCCTGCTGTACTATGATGAAACGTTCTTTCCGGAAAGTAAGCACAGTCCTGGATTTATGGAAACTTACGCTATCGAGTCGATTTTCTAATCAATTTCAATTTGAGAAAAGATTTCTGTCTTGCGAGAGAGATGCGTGTGTGAAACACGAAGCACTTCTTTCTGCTACAGCTCTGCACAGTAAACAGATTACTTTAAGCTTTTGAAAGATTACTGGAAATGCAATGGAAAGTCTCTGTCTAGCAACTAGGACCGTTTCTTCATTTATCCACGAATAACGGAAAGAACCATAATTTTGATATTTTCCTCATTGTAAAGCAATGCTTATAGTCCACGTTGCTTGACAGCTAGAGAAGAATTAGTCGTTCGTCGATTTCAGCAGATAGAAGAATGGCTATGGCCTTGTGAAAATCCGGACAGAATATGGTAAGTTCTATTGAGAGTAGATTCTATTTGAATCGTAGAATTCTAATCCAAAGCCACCACTTTAGCTTCACGGTTGATCGAAAAATTTACGTGGTTGGATTTGGTCTATTTGGTGCATTTCAATCATTCAATGAAATCCACTGCACTATGCAGGTTTGTGATCTTTGACATATTGTACGACGCCGGCATATACGAATTCAGGTGATTCGTTGTGGTACCGAAGAAGTGTTGGCGCAGAACGAAACGTCGTTTGAATGCGATGGTTCATCATCGACATATCCTGTATCGTTTCGAGAACCAGTGGAGATTACTCCTGAAGTTACTTACGTAGCTAGTGCTTCTTTAAAGGTATCAATTTTGACGAGGCGAGGAAAATTGAGTAGTTTCTACACCAAAGGCTAGAGTTTCGTGCTCCTCTCATTTGCATGGCACGAAAAACTCCTAAAATCTCACTGATGATAACACGTTCTACAACACTGTGTGACCTTTCACACTCATTTTGTAGATTCCAATTTTGACAGGCGTGCATCAAAATTCGAATAATTGCTAATACTTATAAAAATTCTTGTCCTGCGAAAAGGCTCGCTTCTTCAATTGTTCCCGTCCAAAAAGGAAGACTCTAATTACTTTGGTTTTTTCATTTCTCATTGTTATAAACTCTATGCTTTGGCATAAAACGTGTGGGAGTTCAGTCATTATGAAGATCTTCCAGATTAGGCTTTGAATTTGTGAGATTTGGGTGCTTTACGATGCATCGACGATGTAGCACAATGGGTTTTAGAAAGGAGATTCATGGGGATGACATACTCATCTTTACATGATATCCGGAGGTGGTCGTGGGTATATAAGGATCGCGTGAAAGAAGTTGCGTGTAATCTTCTCCACTATATTTCTGGATTCTGGATGCATTGCACTTTGTAAGGGCGCAGGAAAATTCACGTAAATAGTGACTAAACGTGGGAGTCTCCCTTCGTCTTCCAGCATTGTCAGCATTAGTGATGTTCCTCTAAGATCTTCCATCGCATCTTCGCAAAATTTTGTGGCAATCTACACTTTGTGTGGAAAAAAATTTTTTACGCAAACAAATGGATGGTATACTGTTGTAGAAAAATTAGACTTTACGATAAAGCCAGCAAGAGCTGCTGACTTTGATCTTTCAGTGTCAGTCTAGGTATACCTACGTGAAACCTTTCGAACGTTCTGGAACGACTCGTGGCTTCAGTGCTGTCAATGATGATTTGTGATCGAAGATTTTTGTAGTTTTCTAAGTCTACACGCAATACCTCGACACCAGCCTGGTTATAATTTGGTGTTAGACCGTAAAGAATAATAACCAACAAACACAGCATGATGACAACCCTACTACTTCAGCTAGCTTCTTGAAGGAATCTGTGTATATAGTTTCTCGCTTGCTAAGGACATCGTCTCCGCTGCCACTGACAACCTGCAATCAGCAGCATTTTTTTGTTTTCAGTCAATCCAGTGACTTAATGCTTAGTGTTTATTCGTCTGATTATCACGTTGTCACTGCAGAGCTCATAGTTATAGAGTCCACCTATCATAAATGTAAATCATCTAGATTGTCCATCTAAGTTCAAGCCATGTATTCAAGTCACTAGTCATTTTTTTTTCAAAAGATATCGTCTTTGACAGTATCGACGAAAAATGCAACTGGGTCATTCAACCTTTTCAAGTTGGTGCTATGAAAACCGCAACTTATGAAGCCACGAAGGGACTCTCGTCTCCACAAGCACGCGAGCCACTACTTCAACGTAGAATCGCGCAAGCTAGGGACAACCGGTTTCTCACGTACGAATTTACGAAATGCAGCATAGAAGCGAGCGAGTAAATTTCAAAGAGAGAAGAGTAGCTATGGCCGAAGCTGCAGAAACTAGAAAGAGCATTCTCAAATTCCACTGGAACTTCGCCAATTACAAGACTAATATGATGGCTCTCCGACGCCTTGACAAGACAGTTACAGCTTCAAGAAAGGTAATAGACAAAGTCAGTCACGATTATCACTCGAATCTCCTTAATAACTATGATCTCTTATAGTCGCATGAATCAAAAGAGGATGAATGTCGTCTCACCAGTTCTCCCTTTGGTATTTCGATGTGCTGTATCATCGGTGAAGAATAGAACAGCACCTGACAGGATAAGATCAGAACACCTGAAGAACCTACTGCCAGTTCTCATCAACACTCTGCTGTCAGAATGAAATCTTCCCGGTCAAGACCAGCAAAACCGTGTTGTTGTTCAAAAAGGGAGATCTTCACGACATAGGCAATTATCGCCTAATCTCCTTGTTGTCCGTTGTCTATAAACCCTTCACTCGAGTCATCTTAAACAGGATTAACAGAACGCTGGACGAAGAACAGCCATGAGAACAAGCAAGGGATCGAAAAGGATTTACTACCATTGGCTACATGCACAGAATCACAAGACTCGTCAAAGTTCCATAAGAGCATAGGAAACCGCTCTGTCTCGCTTTCACCGATCTGAAGAAAGCCTTTCCTTCAGTGGGGACACAAGCGGTGACAGAGGCTTTGGACAGCTAGGGCGTTCATACTCGGTATATAACGATCTTCGTGAGCTTTATATATAAAGGTCTTACAACAAAAATATCGCCATTTCATAAGGATATGCTCTCAACGTAAAGATGTAATTGACAAGGCGATAAAACGGTGGTAGACAGTTGAATCATCTTCGTTTTGCTGATAATATTGTCCTTATAGAATAAAACGACAGCCAGGCGAAGCTAAGGTTGACCGATTTTGGCAACGCTTGTGGAATGATTGGTCTCAGTTAATGCCCCATTTACGTTCAACGAAACGAATATCTTTGAATGCTTCATATACGCCTATTTAAGTCTTAAACTCAACATCATGAACGACCTACAGGAGGAAACGAGCGGCTTGAAAAGCCTTCAAGAGCATCGAGGACTTAGTGAAGAGGACGAAGAACATCTGATCCGGGCTCACTTAATGATTCGACGGTTATTCATGCCTAACATATGCAGCAGAAATCGGGTCGTATGTAAGCAGGATGATAGATCACTTGGCCTTAATAGAAGTGTCAGTCAAAGGTCGATGATAGGAGTAATTCGTATATCGCAAATGAGATAAAAGGATTTAAATTTAGACCTACGTCACTGATCAAAGATTGAAGATGCCGTTCTACAAGCTAATCTATCGAAGATAAAGTGCGCCGGAACCGTAATGCGTTTTAACGACAACCGATGAACGAGAGCCGTTACCGACTGCATTCCGGGATGTCAAGCGTTTCCCACCGACCCGATGTCCCATCTTTTCACGAAAAGCCTTGAAGGAAGATATGATACTCGACGATTTCCCAGAGCGAGGAGGACCCACTCGGCTACTCTAGCACGCGACACGAAAAACTGAAGCATTGGTGGTGCCCGCTCGAATCACTCGGCGGTCAACGAGCCGACAGGTGACAAAGGCGATCATGCGGCCGTTTTTAGCGATGAACAAATCGCCACTGCTTTCGCATTAACCCATACTTAGACTACTTTGGTGCGCGTTTTTAAATTTATTTCTTAAATACCATAATAAACCTTTGCGCCATCTCTAACACTTGAAAGCACACTTTTGCAAGAGTTGGTGTGTAGAATATAATCACCATACAGTTGTACCTATAATCAGGATCTATGAGTTGAAGTAAATGCTCTTATTACAAGAGGAAATACTCGTCGTCATAGAAATCATAATTTGTTGAATGGAATCATGACACGTAAG
This sequence comes from Parelaphostrongylus tenuis, assembly GCA_019055375.1. Lineage (NCBI taxonomy): Eukaryota > Metazoa > Nematoda > Chromadorea > Rhabditida > Metastrongylidae > Parelaphostrongylus > Parelaphostrongylus tenuis. The sequence goes on from JAHQIW010003531.1 coordinate 638,085, forward strand.
AGTGGCAACACACCAAGATACACACACCTCAATGAAAATCCAATATTTGTTATTTGCAGGGGGCAGTTTACTCACACTATGGTATAAATGGACTGCATCGTATTGTACATCAGTCTGCTACCGGTGACGAAATTACATTTGAGTTCACCTCTTTCTCTGGTAAGGGCAATCGAACTACGGTTAAGAAAGGTCAAATCCCAGAAATAATTTTTTATACGGACCATAGTTAATGTAAGATCCTGAAGAGACTAATTTCTGTAAGACTTTCCAATATCAAAGCATTTTCACCAAATTGTGGTTCGTCATAATTCAGGATATGTTGATTGTCGTAGATTTCATGTTACATACTCTATTTATGCGCTTAGTTTTCGCGTAACAAAAACACATTTCGTCGTTCGATGATGTTTAAAAGTGCATAGTATCAAGTTATGTTTACCATCACTTTGTTTTGTGCTCTTAGTTGGTAATCCTAATAAAATAATATTATGCTTTTCGAGTTTAAATCAAATCACAAGTATCATATTTTCGATTTCACTATAAAAGTTGGTCGTTGGTGCGGATTCTCTGTCAGAATTGTTAGAACCACTTATTCTTGCTTACATGAAATAGAACACCAAGGGGAATTCTTAAATTGTAAAATCATCAGAGTATCAATATCACGTGCAGTCCGATGCAGGGATGATGCAGAAACCCACTTGAGGAGAGATGTGACTGATCACTAGAAGAATGGGCATACTGCTTGCGTCATAGTGGCTGTAATAGGTCGAGAGCTTTTACAGAACCGACGTAGTGAGAATGAAGGGCGCAGAATCCTGTGTAGGCCGTCCATTTTTCTTTGTTTTGAAGGATCGTGCGGAGACCTGAGCACTATTACGTAAAGAGAATTAGAGGTTACTGTGTCAAGAACTACTGCGAGTTTACTGTGTAACGCAAGTGGTAGAAGAACTCTGAAGTTAAACTCCACGTCGACAATCGATGTGCGGTGATGCTGCATCGTACGCTAAGATATGAAAATAAGGTGAACAGGGTGAACGCTCCTATCACTGATATTCGATGGCACAAATTTCGAACGAAAATCTTGAAAAGAAAGATGCTCTTTGTGATTATAAAGCGATCAAATTATTTTGAGCTGCATTTGTGAGAGTTGGAGAACTTTGGACTTTACTAATTCTTGCTTGAGTCACTCAGTTATAGGTGACAGTATACGTGCCACCACCAGCATCTCACTTCAGTTGATCCCTTAACGATATCGCTTTTTACGGAAAGACCCAAGTTCCAAGAGGTTCATCGATTCTAATGAACAATGTTTACGACGCTTTCTAAATGCAGTAGATTTCCAATATTTGATGTGAATATATGACTCCGCCGTTTTTTTTTTTTCACGGTTCAAATATTCAATCAGTGCAAAATAACTCTCTACTGAAGTTTGGTTAAATATCAATACCATTGTAAGCAGTGACATTTTCCCCAATTTTCGGTTGATATGTGAATGCCATCGATGAAAGACTTGGTAAGTAAAATATGATAAATTTTTTTTTTTACTAATTTGCAATTCAAATTTGATGATCTCAAGTGATGACGGTGCAGTGTCGGAATGTAAGCGGGTAGGGTGAAAGTTTCTAAAATCTCCAATCTAACCTTCTTTTATGACGCTTATATCGGTTTGGTCGATTGTTATCATGCAGAAAAATTACTTTGCATTGCAGATTTAATGACCAGAAGTAATTGAAAATGCTTGGATTTGGTATCGTTCAACTGCGCATTTTTTGCAAAAATTTTAACATACAAAATGTCTAACCTGCTCTACGATGAAGCTCGTTCCAAGTCCTATCAATCCTACGCGCAGCCTCAGTACCATATTTTCCTGTGCGCCATTCGTGCATGGGTAGCAAACGAATTGTTCCCACGGCAGCTCTATCTTAGAGCAAGATCAGACAAGTTGTTTACCAAAATGTTAAGAAGAAAGAAGTGCGCAATTGAACGACACTAAAATCAAGCAGTTTTCACCTACTTAAGGTTGATAATTCTGCAAAGTAAAGTTTCCTCAAGCGCTTTTTGGGTACAGAAGTGGTCATATTCAAAATCCTAAAAAACCGTGGCATGAATTTTTTTTGTTCACAAAAACGCAATAAGCGTTTTCAATGCACTTTCAAACAAGAAAGAATTTGTATGTCTTCATTCTCGCTACTATTACAGCAGAAAATAATTGGTGGAGTCATATATACACCTTATATTAAATACGTAGGTCGCTTACACGAGTAGCGTCACATATAAACGTTTAGGTACTAAGTAAGGCGAAGTCGCTGGAACTTTAGCCATGTGTTTTGCGTAGATATACCAAAATCGCGCAAACATTGAACAAAGCTAGTTAGACCACTTCTTAAGATAATTGAGTATTCAGTTCACATTTGACACGTAGGTTCAATGAAAGTCGGTCTTTTGAATTATCATAATCAAATACGATTTTAATTACAGTGGTTTTTCATGTGACGACGAGAAATGTGCTTATATCGCTTAGCTGCATTTCAAATCATATCGGCTAGAAAAGTGTTGAAACGTAACCACCCACCCCTGAGCATTTATCTTAACAGGATCGTGTCAGCGCACGAAGACTATGAAATATGTTTCGAGCTTTGAGCTGTTTCGAAATTCATGAATGAGGCAATCTGTTGCTAAATTCGGCGTGGTGGTTTGTTCAGCACTGATTAAGCTCAGCACACCATAACGTCTCGATGACCTGCTGATCAACGAACTTCACTAGATCAGCGATCTTCTTGACGGTAATATGATAACAATTCTGTTGTGACACATCGTTTGGTAGCTTTGAAGAAGCCGTATTAGCGAACAAGTATTTGCCCAGAAAACCTTTTTGAAGCTTCTCTCGCATACGAATTGAGAGCTGATTAGTCGCTGGACGAAGTGATTTCATGTCCATTTCAAAGATAAATAGCCTTTACGGTTATCGCATAAGTCTTGGCGTTTTCCAGCATCTGTTCACAGAAAGTGCATTTTCGTTTCTCCTCTTAGAATAAAGCATTTTCGAATTATTTGAGATCATGTAAGAAAGCGAAAATCCAAACAGTATTGCCTGTGGACATTTTCTCAAAATTTTTCCTCATGAACTTGCAGCATAAAGGATTGCAGACCTCAGAACTCAGCTACATTTTGCTTTGTTGACTAGCTAGCACGATGTTATCATAGATCTTTATTATGTTTGAGATTTGACGATTGTGTTCTCATAGAGCCACTGTGAAGTTTTATAACAGCCTGATAATAGCTCATCAATAAAGCAAAGTATTGGTCATCTACGCCGAGTTTTGATCAAGTTGGATGTCTGTCATACTATAACCCAGATAAAATATTCTAGTAATTTTTGAATTCAGAAGAATGTAAGATTTTATTTAATGATACTTCTCCTTCAATTTTCAAATGTTTATGCTTTAATTAACCATAATGTTTCCCGACGTGCACCATTAAAACGTGATTTTTATAATAATTAAAAAGAATAAAAGCCATAAATAAGCAACTAAGTCCATTATCAGATATCAGATAAGACTACAAGTACATTTCTTTCTGACTCTTCTGGAGTTCGATGCATTTCTATCCGGTCGTGCTTTGGGCGATTCAGATAGTCTGCATTAGTAGTGGACTCGAGGTATTTTTCGTCTTCAGAAGTGCTTGTACCCGTCGACATAGCAGATGGATATTCTTCTGTTACAGGAATGGCGACCTAAAATTTGTACAACAGTGAGCTTTGTAGTCTATTGCTGAGTGCTGACAAAAAAATCAAAATTTTTCACTACCGAATGTGAAAGCCGCAGCAATTGAGAGGACAAGAATTTTGACAATAAATCAGTCGCTTAATTCTTGAGTTATTCGTGTTTCATTTGCAGAGCTCTAGAAAACTCAGACAGAAAACCCTGTGATATGACACCCTTATCAGTTACACTTGTCGAACAATCAGAGTTTTGGAATATCGATTGCACAAATGTTAGCTGTCATAAGCATGTGAGATGAGGGCACACAGATTAGGAACTATTGTTTACAGAAATAAGTAGAAAAGGTTACAGTCACACCGACCGTGAACGGACTATTTTCATCACAGATGTTCAACCGAACGCAGATATTCTTAGTGGAGAAGTCGTAGTTGAGAGAGAAGTAAATTTCCGGCAATGACGTCTCGACGAAGGTAAAGCACTGACCCTAAACTGAACTGTCAACAGACGCTTTGGTACAGTGCAAAAACGGCACAAAAATAAGGCATTGAATTTATTCTTGCGCGAAGGTGAACTGTGAACACCTAGGCCAAGCCAGATATAAGGGTTTTTTGGGCAGTATAGTATCAATAAGCTTGAAAATAGTGCCACGAATTTTTAGTAATGGCTCATCTTAACGAGTTGTTGTTTGCATTCTGTGGTTGGTGAGATCCCACCTTAATTTTGATATTGAAAGGAACTTGGTCAGACTTCAAGTGAGTATGTGAAAAAAGAAGCCCTTATACAATGGCCTCACAAGGAAACTTCTTTAATCGGGAAAAACTAATAATATTCTACGAGGTATTTATGATTGTTTAGAGCGAGATCTAAATAAATGGTCGAGAGTAGGATATGATTCATTCTATCAGTCGCAAGCATTCGACTGTGGTCACTGCAGTGCCGCAGGATTTTGTCACGTGACTTGCAATAATCTATCATACAGTGTTGATTCCTTCACTTCAGTGTATATCCCCAAGGGATCGATTGAAGCAGGGAGGCTATCCTGTTGATGAGTCCGAAAGGACGAAATAGACGCCTGTCACTGCATAAGTGCCCATGACAGACCTCATAACAGGCTCAAACACGTTATCATGTCATCAAATTCCATGAGGGCTTTAAAATCACTTGTACCAGTGACAAGTAGGCGTGCCAGGACATTGTCAAGTTATCATCATGGATATTTGCCTCGAACGCGGATAAACCGGGTTCGATTCCCGGCCGATGCACCAAAATTTGTAGTGGTTGCAGTAGTGAATGCCCCGTCGAATGCTATGTGTTAGTATATCGTGTGACAATAATGTCATCAAGATACGGCGTCTCCCAACACGAATACGATGTGATTAAGTCTGATATTAAAAAAAGGTAATAAGATAGAATGCTTGGTGAGACACAATAAGACATCCAATCTAACGAATAGACCGAATATAACTCTTGAAGTATATCATGGTGGGTGAAAAGTTTTGATAATTCTTCCAGATATTTCAACAGTAAAAAAAATGCTCCATAAACAAATGAATTCATTCAGTTGAAGGAATAATTACGTTTACTAGATCAACAGTTATAAGTGTAAACAAAAAAGTTCATGACGAATTCTCACAATTGCCTCCCTTGGCCTCTACACATCTACGAAGTCGATTGCACAAATTTCCCCCAATGTTCGCACACGTCTCCACCGTATTTTCGTCTCAAGCGCGTGTTAAGCCGTTCTGAGTGGTCTACGGTAGTGCAGCAAGTAGCTGAGACTTCCTAATCCAGTATGAATTTTGGAGCATTATACCATTATTTCGAGTGCTTTATTAAGACCACGCTCAAATTTCAATAGATCCTTTCATTATTATTTGAGCCAACTTGTCATAAAAAAATCAAAAATATAAAAATATCGAAAAACGACGGGTTCTGCCCGACTGACGAGTTAGTAAGGACGAAACACGTGTATCGGGCTGTACGAGAGCCTATACCAGACCACATGACAAGTTGGCTCAAATAATAATGAAAGACCTAGGCAGCATTTAAATAAGACCATCCGAATCATTGAAAGAGACTAATACTACATACGCCAGGCTCTGAAGAAGATGGGTTGCCGAAACGTCAGCCGAACTTCTACGACTAATTTACCAACCTCGCGTCAGCTAATCAAGATAAGTTTTCTCGATTTTCATATAACATTTAATTATGCCGAGGTTTGTAGAAAGTCGAACTTCTAATAATGAAAGAAGCACGGAGTAATTTACTGAATTGAGATTTGACGACTTGACGGCCAAATGTCCGAGTCCCAAGCGGGTCTGGAAACAGCTCTCAACAAATGGCTATCGTGGAGCGGGTTCAACGTGCAAGAGCCCAGTCTTGCTAAAGCGTAAATCCGTCGGTGCCAAAGTATCGAGTACTTCAACGCTCGGGTACGCTCCGCAAAACTTGCTGCGATTAGCTGCCAGCGTTAATTTGACGTTTCTTTTAACGAGGACCAAGGGCGCCTACGAAGTGGCGCAATTGTCGGCCCAGACCATTACAAAAGCCGGAAAATGAGTGAAACCCATGGCTCTTGCCACTGCAGACTTCCGCTGACCCTTCTTGTGAAGTCAACGTCGAATTCGGCAAGTTGTTCGACCGTGAATATCTTTTTATCTGTAAAAAGCACCGCTGACAAGGAGCACCAGCTATCAAACGAATCATTCTTAAACGATATATATATATATATATATATATATATATATATATCAACGAATTCTTCGAGGCTCTGAAAGCAGTTCTCCTTGCATCTTTGTCTAGAGAGTGAACACAAGAGATTTTGCAGCTGTGCAACTTCATCATATTTTTGAACATGCTTCAGGAGCCCCATTCGCCGATGTCGGGTTTCCCGAGCCATTTCGCGCATCAAACGTTTCGGATTTCGTTTGACTTGGTCACTGGATATTCTGAATGTTTTCAGGGCCGATTCTCAATCCTCTCATCCTCTTGAAACGCTTCACTGCTTCGTAGACACTTGATGGTTCTAAACCAGCCGATTTTAGCAGTGCCAGCCTTTTCCATTCCCGCCTTGTGCATCTCAACTATTGCTATACTTTGATTTTTACGATCTGTAACTTGAGCAGAATTAAAATTACACAAGTAAATAAGACAGGTCCTAGATCAAAATTGAAAAAGATCTCAATAAATTTATCAGCAGTTATAAAAAATATTATAGCGAATCTAAAATTAACAAAATGTAGAATTTCTAGGACTTTTCACGCACCCTGCATATATATATATATATATATATATATATATATATATATATATATATGAACTTGCCATTTTTATAGAATAGTAGAATGAAGAATTTCGAAATGCAGCTTTTTCAATAGAAAGTGGGCATTGATGCTGACAAAATACCTTGAGAATAAGGGGTAGTACCCGGCATTTATCATATAGTACTTCTCTCAGTTGATTCTGACTTAAACCGACTCGATGCTTTGTCACCGAGAGTAACTGAGAGCAGAAGAAGCACGCCATATTTGATGATGATGGCGAAGGTGAAGTCGACCTAAAGTCACTACATTTCTTCGAAGTTTTTGGAAAATATCCATAGTTTACTGAAATTCGCTAAGTTCGCTATCACTTTTAATCTTCTGATTCGTGTCATACCACTCGGAACTTTTTTGAAAAGTTCTAACCAGAACTTTGCAAACATGTTTTGAAGCTAAACGATTAATGTAAAACTCTATCTTAATTGTTGAAATCTGTTTATCGAGTCTACAACACTGTGATAAATCTGCCCGTTCTAAACAAATTTTGACCAAAATCAACATAGTTACATGACCAATATATGTGATGTTGTGCATTTGCTAATTCTGTAGTGAGTTTTCTGTAATGGATTTGAAGGATGACATCACATATTTCACAAATCGAAAACAGCTTATATAAGAATTTCAAATGGCAGCTTCCCACATTTATCAGTTCTATTCCAAAGGTCTATTCTCATACAAAGATAATTTGGAAACTCCAGTCATTTCTGAAATGATATAACGAATCCACGAATTCAGTATAATGCCATTTCAAGTCAAAACGAATGTACTTCAAATGATTGCATGGTTCATGCAGGACTATAGGAATTTGATAGGGAATAAGTCGCTGAAGTTTGCTTTCCAAACAAGATGGTATTTAGATCCTATCTTTTTAACATCTAACTGAAAGTTTATATATTCTAAATTTGAAATTTTATTTAATTTATTGAAAAAATTAGAAAATTTATTGAAAATTGACCAATCCGACGTACCGTTATATTGATAATACATTTGAAACAATCGACTAGTCTCTTATCTTAGGTAATTCGAAACATCTTAAGAATATGTGGAGACAGAAAGAGTCTTGCGGTCAAAGGCTTTGGATGTTTTCGTTTTCTTCTGCTAGCAATTGAACAGAGGGAATAATTAAACCTTACTTTTATGATACATGAAGCTAATCGCAAATAAACTACCGTAAGACTAAAGACCATATTTACAAGGCGTGGATTCCTATGTCAGTCTTGTACTGTTTCAAGGGCGATTATAGCCAAATATTACAGTTTTGCCGAAGTTTGAAAGTCAACAAGATTTTTAGAGAGGTTGCAGTGTGAGCTGAGGCTCAGAAATACCTTTTCTCTCTCTTCCCAACTTTTTCTTTACTCTTGATAAAGACCATGTAATCACATATGCAGAAAATTGCATAAGCATGTTTTCTGGTGCTAGAAAAGCACTCCATGACTTTTTTTTTACAAAAACAGTTAGGCTAATGGAATTAATGCGAATTCTTCTAATCCGACGACGTTGTCGCTCACTAATTTCTTGGTTAGAGTCATCTCAAAGCATGGCGAGATCTGGATGAATATTGACCTATTTGAGCACTTACTTTATTTTTCCTTGGATTACTAGTATAATCCCTACATCAGCTCGTAGCTCAAATCCCACCTCAAAATCTTGAGTGATCGTGTGTAGCAGACAAGTACGCTGGAGTACGATTTTCATTCAGTCACTTAACTCAAAACCAGCATAACAGGAGTAGCGATCCTCGTCTAGTAGTCTTCATTCCCTCCCCCCTATCCCCTCAATGAAGTCACTGTACTGATATGTAGAATTCCTCATCCATCAAAGGCGTTCAGATCCTGAAAGTATTCCTCGTGAACTTTCATTTGAAATTTCTCCTTTAAGAAGGACGAGGATAAGGACAAGCAGGTATCGAAGGCTTGATGTTAGGGAAGCGTTCTCTGGAGGCTCTCCATAGTGTTATATAAGAAGTCACTTTCGCTGGGGGATTCTTTTCGAAGTCCGTATTCAGAAGTTTCTAAGCGTTTTAATCGAATGTATGAAATGCAAATAGAATCAATCGTCTTAGATACCTTTCATCCCAAAAATCAGAATGTTCTTTTAAGACTACCGTTACTGAGTGATTGCGTTAATGAATGTCACAAGGATTTTAAGACACGGTTAGTAAGAAAATTCATGTATTTCACCCGCTCCAATACTATGCAGTATAAGCACTAAGGATAGGATAGCGCTGTGTATCAACGCACGCACCTCGAAGCAAGGCTGACGCTTTTTCCTCAACGCTCTCTCACACGTTCAGATGAGGAAGCCTTAGCTTGGCTATTCCCAAAATCGCAAGGACAATCATTTTGACCAACATCTCCAATAATCATAAAAAAGAAAAAGCCTTGAGCAACAAACGACACAAAACGCAAAACATTTAATGACCTGGGTGGTAGAGCAATGAGGAGAAGGATCGAATGCGACTTGCATCAGCACTCGCACAATCTATTGTGATAACCGCTCAAAAAAAAAAAAACTACAGAATTACCAAACATGGTGGAGAATTTGCGAGGTTCATTTGGTGGTCTATGGTGCAAAACAGAATTTTAAGTCTCCAGTAAGCCTAGCATTTTTTCAACGCTTATATCAGCTTTAAAGTCTATCAACATTATAATAAAATCAAAGTGCTAGCTTGATCGGTTTCACTAAGGAACCATCACCTTCTCACTTCCCACTTGTTCAAGAACAAACACATTTCAACTAAGTTTAATGAAAACACATTTATGATTACTCCTCAAAAATCAACGAGATTCTAAAATTATAGGAAAAGAATTTTCACAAACGATATGGAAGGAAGTTTGAGAGGAATAATGATTAGCACATTATGTACGACATGTACACTATGGTGCATTATGGTACGTGAATGGTCCTTCAAGCATTTTTTGAAGCTCTTTTGGCTCTTTTCAAACTATTTTCTCATACTTTTACTTTCGATTGTTAAATGGACCTTGCTCCAAAAACAGAAATAATCGGATAATCTGATAACACGTTTTGAGCCCTTTTTGGAGAATTTTGCCACGCTACATGCGGTGATTTAAATAATTCGGCGTCGATTTCTTCGAAAAAAAGGATTGTCCCTCTGCAAGGGATTGGCTGAACCAGACACCATACCACTGTTGAGCATGAAAGACGAAACAGCTGTCTATTACTGTATAAGTGCTACACGAGATTTCAGAAAAAGGATCAAATATTCTCATTACATCATCAGATTATCATTGCTTTCTCATATTTTGATCCGGACAGTCAAACACAATTGCAAAAAATAGCATGTGGCTTAAAATCTGATTTTTACATTCTAAATTCCTAATAATTCCAGTGTGACGCTGTGATAAGATCGGACGTTGTGGGGTTACATAAATGCTATATCAACGTCTCTGAAATCTGAACAAATCGAAGAGTTTGCAAGTGAAGCAAAATAAGAGCTTTAGCGGAGATATAGATAATATTATGAATATATATCCAATAATGATGAGTGATGCGTTGAATTTTGAACCTCGGCCAAGAGTAGAACAACGTCTTACCTTTTCCGGAGGCGCGTGCTATGCATAACACTACCGGAATTCCTATTTTACTATGGCTTTTTCAATAATTCTCGGGAAGGGTAAGACGAGGATTGAACTCCTGCCAACGGTTCAACGTTTTGCACATCACTCAACGTTACTGGACATCAACAAAATCTAACTTCACAGTGATACAAGCGAAAACTCTAAAGTGTCCACCGTCGTAATGCTTCCTTCTTTTTCACATATCGAAAGAACAAATTGCTATCAAAACTTTAGAATATTGTATAGAGATAAGCAAAATTGGATCATCTCAGTAATTATATGCACTTTGTCATAAGATTTTAGTTAGGTCTAATAACTGAAAAAAAACTCAGGAGACTTTCATGTCTTCCACTTTTCACGCAGACTGACTGACTTGTTGTTCCTAAATAGTCCTTATCACTTACCGTTCACTAGGAAAATTAGCGTCCTTCGAATCATCGCTCCAACCAAAGTATGCGCTCGCAATGCCCACCAGCGACAGACTAATCACTGAAAATTTCAAGTTAGCTTTATAGGAACGTGATATTCTTTTGATTTCAATGATAACGAGACATGAATGCCCCGTAATTATGGTTTTTGGCTCATGACTCCTTCTTGGTACCTATACCTTTCTTGATTCTAGTCTTATTTTTCAGCATCATTCACTTGTACTGCTTTTATTGAAAAAAACCTTACACCAAATTTTTGAAAAATATGACATTTACCGCTTCTGATAGCCAAAATCACCTTGTATGATTACATGGACAAATAGGTACAATATATTCAAGCACAACTGTGTGACTGAGATTCCTTTGATGTTACATCGTTGTCCAAGAGTCCGGTGTATTGAGATCATTTCTTTCATTTCTTTAATTATCGCAACCACATTTTTCACAATCCCCATTAACTTCCATCAAGTCTGGCTCCCAAAAAAACCAACCCGGCTGTTTTTCCCTTGACAACATCGCTGAACTCAATGAGGTCACAACAATTAGATAACGAGGAGGCAGCGACTAGCTCCGATTGTCTCGTCGCTAACATTCGCACAAAATCAACGGTAGTCAGGTTAGCTTCGACGTGGAAAATCAAATTGCTAACAAAAAATAGCCTATTTGAAAGAATCATTTTCCCATAACATTTGTCACGGCTTAACAGACCTCCAGCTGATTGGACATATCCAGTATTTATGGGAATATGATGAAGTGTTTGGTGTTCTGACGACAAACAGGTCCAAATATAGGTGGGTATAGGAAGGAAAACATTTTCCTGCAGAAACTGCCTTGGAAGGCTTTCGCTTAAAATCTATTCTGCAAACAGACATCTCTAACCTGACCATCTATAAAGTAATAAGCCTAGAGCCAAAATGCTAAGGTGTGCCACTCACAGATACTCTTTCGTTCAAGGAAAATGATTAGAGCGAAAAACTCATGTTAAGTGAAATTATGTTTCACCCTGTAAAAGTATAGTATCCTAGACTTTGCAAGAAGTGAGCTTTATAGCCGTAATCTCTCTACTAAAAGTTATGTGTAATCGATGGAACTAGCAAGTGGTTGGCATACATAATACATAACTCCTACCGGTTTCTTGCAAAGTATTTTGATTACAACAGCTATTTGTGCCGAGAGTTCAGTCGTTCTATGACGGCAGGTATAGTACATATATGCACATCTGTCGTCCGATACATAATTATTTGTTCTAGGTCGTCGGGGTTCATGCGATGTTTGCCCTCCGTCATACTCACATATATGCACTTTTACGTAATGAACTGTGCTTGTGTACTCTCGCACGAAACAAAAATCCTAATTCCAGCAGGCCCATGGGCGAAGCTTATGAGGTGAGTATAAATCAAGTTGAATTGTAAGATATTATCAACAAACTTATGCTTGAACGAAATTTTCATTCGTGAGCCCAACCAAGAAGAAAGTCAAACGGTGAAAATGGTCCCATTCTCATCAATAAGAATGTTAGAGATGGAAAGCCTACTTTACAAATTTTATTGCCGTTTGTGCGGCTCGTGTTATCACAGTCCAGTAAGCAATATGATATAGGTACGAATAGAGTTCTTTTCAATAAACTCTTAACTACTGAAAGATCGATGAATGCGTCGTTGAAATTCCTCCATAATACTGTCGCACATCAATGAACTCCTTGTTCTAAGTAACGAAAATTCGTCCAAGTTCATACTCATATTCAACGAGATGATTCCGAAAGTTACTGAAGATAAACGAAGCAGAGATTTTCCTTCAGTTCATAAAGTTCTTCTTATTTGAACAACAACTATCTAATTCCTCTCAAACTATTTAATATGAATATGTGGAGTTGTAAAAGTTGTATAGAAAAGTCATCTGGAGATCATTTTGTACGTGGGCAGTGTTTGTGTTTTTGAGATAAAGTGGTAGAAAACTACGAAATAGAATTTAGCGACCTAGTTGCGGCCATCATGCGTCCTCTGAATGATTATGAACGCCAAAGTCCAGTCATTCGCTGAGATATCATCGCGAACGAACGCACATAATATTTTAAATCTTATTCTATTTACAGTCTGAATCTAAAGAAAGGTACAGTGTTCAGCATCAAACAGCCCTCTCTACTCGTATCACAACAGAAGTGATTGAATGCATTCATGCATCTTGCTCATACAATGATGATTCGCGATGGTGGCATATCGCTATATCAAGGCAGTGCTTTTTCTTTCTGTGCAGTCTGGTTCCACGACCGCACGATCTATGTGTATTCTGCCACCAACCACTGCGCTACATGTACTCTTTGCAACTTTGATGATCTATCAAAAGCTCCAAAGTAAACTAATCATTGTGCGTTAACCATCTTTTTTGAACATACCAAATTGATTGGATTAGTGCCAAATTCTTTAAATCAAGTTATCAACCGTAAAAAACTCATTGATATTGGATAGAAGTGTATTTAATTTGCTACGATTTGAGTTGCTGCCGCTTGAGTGATTTACAGCGTGAATGAAGAAAAAAAAATACTAAAATGAAAAGGGAGAGACACCATTTTCGAGCAGTTATCTCCTTTTTCTACAATTCATCGTTACTCAATATGGTTTCAAGACTCTATTGAAGGATTTTCTCTAGAGTTACTGCACTAGTAACGTTGTTATGTTCCATCGAGTACGCCGACGACACTGTAACACGGAGGTGTGTCGATTAGAGGGTAATAACGCTCGTTGATGATTAAGAAGAGTTCTTGGATTACAGCTTAACTACACTATTTATTGGTGAGCCACCTAAGCATAAAAATTAGCGAATCGTTATCAGGGCACATAGAGGTTTCTAGGTTTTTGGAAAAGCGTGATGTCAAAGGTTTTACGTCCGCTGCCGTCTTTGATAAAGTCTGAACGCATCATATAGGACAGGCGTGCGAATTTTCATGAGGTCATGAGTGGTTCAAGTAGAGATAAATCCTATATGTGGCTTTTCTGAAGATGAGCCAAAGTCGTACATCTAATCACTTAACTGCTCCAACATGGGTATCTGTTCTCCGTAAGTTAGGCGAAAATGGCTGCATGCGTACGCGTACATCAACCCTAACTTTTTATTGATATAACCGTACAGAAATCAAGGGAAGTCGACAAATTACAGCGAGAATTAGGCGGACTTTAACAGTATTAAATATTTGATAAAATATTACAACCTTAAGCTAAAAATTCCTTTCCTATGCACCTGCCCCGTTCGCAAACATCTCGAACACTAATGCGTTATGATGTTTAACATGAGTGTCAAAGTGAAGACCTCCATAAATTTCATGATTCAGTGAAACGAATTCAACCAGAAATATGGAAAACGTCACTCAAATTAAAGAAATGAATCACGGCTGTCATAAACACTAAAAATGGAGAATGTTGCGAAACTTATAAATTTTGCGGTATAGTTTTTTTCAAAATGATAAAGTATTTCACGACATCACTAATTTTCGGTCGTGTGCGCATTGCGAAGCACCTAATTTTCGCTGTATTGCGTCTTTGTGAACTTGTGTTTATTTCAAAGTGCTTCTACTCACCATACTCTATACAACAAGTATTATTTACTGTGTAAATTGCTCAACATGATAGTCTATTACCACTCAAAACTCTGGTTAGGGGAGTCTCAAGGAATAGCTCTCTTTGTAAACTTCAAAGCGTAGAAGAGAGCATTTTCCGTAACACGCACACCACCTTTGCTTAATGGGCTGTAGACTGGCTACAAAGTCTGACAAAAAATAAAGAAGACTTGCGAATCAAAACGAACCGTTGATGCGTGTGCTTCGAAGCCACTACATACTCTTCGAAACGTGCAACAGTTAATGTTTGAAATCAGTACAAATGGTTTAAAGGGTTGAAACACAACCGCTTCTCTTAATACCTTACTTATTGGTTACAAGGACTACATATCGATATCTGTGACGATAGTGAGGTGAATTTTTTTCGTCAAATTACGAAAGCACAAATTTCTAACGGTTCCTCAGCCAGTTATTGGTAAAAGCAAAAAGTATGAGCCGCGATAAAGGGTAGTGTGAAATTTCCGGAAGCCATAAAATGTAGGTATGGACTGGAAACTGCGGTCATCACTGCAAGCTTTCAGTTGATTACTGACAGAATCGGATCTGCCCTTAGCAACACCGATAGTTTCTCGAAGAAGCAGCAACTGTCGCCTTTGTTTTGTTGTGGAAAAACACGGTAAGGCGTTCTGCAGATCACAGACTAACTGGCGACTTCAACCCGAAATATGACTGGAAGCAAAAATTTCATCTTGGTGAAGCACTGGAGATCTTTACCTCTTGAAACCAAGTAGAACATATTGCAGTAATCCTTGGAAATTCTTCTCAAGCAATCAGTTTAAGTAAGCGAGATTGATGAACAGCGCTTCGATCGTGTCAGTATAGTGGAATTTATGTTTCAAATACAAAAGAAATTTAGAATAAGTCCATGTGAATTAGTACTTAATTTGAAAAGCACTTACCACAAAGGCAATGCATGTCGAGATGCGGCAATGCCACGATCTCCTCCAATGTGGGTGGGGCCAAAATTGGAAACAATGTCTGGTCCTGTACGTAGACGTTGCGCTGAAAATCGCTGAAACTTAGAGACTTCGAAATTAAGCGAAATTCCGAGAAAAACAAGAGAGAAAAAATATATCGACTGGTACCGATCTCAAATATAAGTAACACTCAGACTTAGAAACAACGAAATCGTAGATGAAATGGCTTAACACTTGCTGTACGGGACAAGGTAGGTTAAAACATAGTGACACATAACAGCCATCGCAACTCTTTGAGAAGGCGTGCGAGTAGACGAAACACGTATAAAATTAGGATTGATAAAAACAAAAATTTATGTGTGAGCTTTTCCTAACGAACTCACTACATTTAAAACGTTTGTTTGAATTTTGCGCTCGATCCTTACAAGGTAATTGCGATATTCTTCTTTTGTTTTGACTTTTTCTATCATAGGCTAGTAAAGAGCAGAGTGGTTAGTCACGATGGCCGTCAGGAAACGGGCTCTGGCTCGACCCCACCCACAGCGCTCTCTTGTAGTCACTTGGAAACGCTTTGGATCGGTTGTCTCGAAAATTGCAACGAGGATCGAATCGAACAGCATTCTAGAACGTTCATGAAAACGAGAAAATCCTCAAGCAGTAGGCTAAACGACATGCGAATTTTTGGAAGACTACAAGACGGTGAATGTTAGGAAACGAAGTGAATGCAAGAAGAGTTGGGATTTTCATAGTGAATGTGACGACGGGTCATGCAGATTAGGTAAATAAGAAATTGATAAAGCTCTCGGCGTTGACTAATCTCTGACGGATACGCCATGCACTCCTCTTCAATTTTCAAATTTGCTTAAGGTGATTGAATGTATACTGGCCTTTACAATGACTCGCGGTGGCGGCCTCCCGCTGCATCGACTCAGTGCTGCTTATCTTCCTAGACAAGTCTAGGACAAGTCTAGTACACATCGACCTTGTAGTCGATGCAGAGCACCTCTAAGCACTGGCCACATGCCCTCTATATAAACACTTAATATTGATATTCGCATGTAGCTTTGTGATCCGTTTCGTCTATTCTTAAAGTAACCTGCTTGCAATGACAAGAGTTTTTGTGACTCTGTACACCATTCATGTACCCACGGAGAAGGCTGTTCATTCAGAAATAATTTCTTCGCAAATTTAGAGTTACTTATTGGGCGAGCCGGTTATGTGGCCAGAATAGTGTATGACAAATTCAAGAAAAAATGATGAAGTGGTTCTTAGAAGCACTCAACTATTGACCGAAAAAATCAACTTTAACAGCCGTTAATGCTCTTTGTTCTCTTTGCTGATGGTAAGATCTGGTGCTAGAAAATGTAGTTCAAAAACATTAAGATGGACGAAAATGAGCATTAATATAGATCAAGAAGAAATTAAAAATGAAAAAAGAATAAAGGTCTTGGCGTTGCCATGCATTCGACCTTATCAGATATCGTTTTAAGTGCTTGAATGGAGATCTGTTCTTTACAATCAATGTGGTGCTCTATGAATGTATCAAGTCAGTGCTGATATCCTCTCAAGAAATTCTGGTACCAATTCGCCGACTACGGAGATGGAAGGTTTGGTGAGCCAAGGCGCGGGAATCAAACCATTTACCCCCCCGCGTCTATCAGTGTCCTACGAACCTACCTTCATTCAACCTCCGCAAAAGTCAGAAGTAATCATTACTTTTCAGAACTACTGACTTAACGCGAGATCAGTGTAGAAAATAGTTTTGTGGCCAACACCTCGCAAATTTTTTTCTACTTCATAGTGGAAATAATCCGAGTCGATCATACATAGGCGCTCGTCCTTACAATGTGGGTCCTCGTTGTCACATCGAATCAAATCGGAAAGAGATCAGCTTTCTCTTTCCATCAAATATAACAATACATCAAATAAGTATAAAGAGAGAGGTTATTCGAGCGGTGCTGCACTTCACTGGATTCAAGTCAATGCAAACACTTACAGCGCAGGACGACCACCTGTGAATCATCGACTCCGACGAATCTGACTGTAGCTACCTTCCATTATCTCAATAATTTTTGGGAATGTAAGCACTCGTATTACCAAAAATGAAGAAAAATTTGTTGAACGTTCGAATGTTTTGATTTCATTTAAATGGAAGCCTATCTTTTAAGGTACTATCATGTAAGTGCCTGATTATGCCAGTGACAAAATATCCTTGGAAACTTGTATGAGATTTTGTAACTATGAGAGTCACTGAGAGTTTGATGATGCAATATTTTGCCAAAAAAACCGATTTTTCTACCGAAAACTTAGTTCCTCTCCAGAAAGAAGATCGCATCAACCGCTGCATAAACGAACGTTTGCTGGCATAGAAGTACGAAAACAAGAGAACCTTGTACCATTGACGAAATGCCACTCCGAATGAGTCATTTAGTATAAAAAGTTCTAGAAATCTATCCCGTAAATTTTTATTTCCTTGGATACACCGGAAAAAGCGCTTTAAAAACTTTCACATTCTTTTAAGTGAAACTGGAGATAATTTATGGGAGAATAAATCTCAAGGTATTGCATGTAGTTATAGAGAGAGATCGTTATCTGTCTTTGAAAGGACTGTAGAGAGTGGGATCGATAAGGCATTGTTATCTAGTATAAAAAGTTCTGGAAATCAACTTTTATCTATTTATAGCATGAATAGTCAACAACATTTTGGCCTGTTCAGATGCATACATGATGTTGTTGTAAAACTTTCACTCGCAACGTTTTAACGGCACCTTCGCCTTCTTCAGGGTCGAAATGATTCGAGTTTCCACAGCCGTTCGTCCTTGCGATGTGGATCCTTGTGTTCACATCGAGTCGATATGAACATAGACATCGCTAGAAAAACAACCAAGTGGATCCTTGGCTCGAATCTCGGCATTGATGGGAGCGATGTTAACGAGGAGTTATTCATGATGAAGATTCCTTTCTACTTCGGATGGGCTTATCAGGTAGCAAGACAAAAGAAAAACTCTCTGGACTGAAAGCAACGAAAAGATCCCAGAGCAAGGTTTTTGATAACTTATCAACTCATGCATCTATGAATGATCTCCAGTTATTTCTGCATACATTGGGGTCATGAGAGCTTTGACCTATAGGATAATAGGGAGATATGCTGCCAGCTTCGACTCGCCGCGCACGGCATCACTAACCATTGAGCATTAAGCGCTGCGGACTGCTCGCCGCGCGCGGAGAGCCGCTCTGGTGGCGTGTCCCTGTCGTACTCATTGACTCAAGAGTAATATGTACAAAGTGTTGTTATGGCTTCGCTGACAAAAACATTTCGTACTTGACAGTTGTAGAGCAAGAGATGGCACTCGAGTTCAAGTTCCGACTCCCGTCGCTTTGAGCCACTCTCAAGATGCGATAGCGACTCTATGCGCGACTAGCTTCAACACTATTTGAAAAAACAGGAAAATGTTGGTAAAAATACAGTCAATGAACTTGCTCAAGTAGAGTGTTTTTTACAGTTCTCTAAGTGGAGATTTAGACATTTTCTGCCAACATCCAACGCTACATTTGTGCTGGATAAACTGGACGAAGATTACTATGAATATAGCAAAATCTTCCGTGCGTAAAAAGACTAATCGAAGAAAGCGATTTTAATATGGCTTACACCTACTATTCGTCATCAACGTATGGACACTGTAGTATTCATGTCGCTGTGATGATAATTATCGTGGCAAATTGGTCTTCAGAGTGACAGAAGACGTGCTTCTGCTACTGACAACGGTGAAATGAAAGCTTCCCATAAGCAGATAATAGGAAAATTATCCGAGAACTTCCAGAAATACTCGTTATAAAAGTTTTTGTGGACAATTTGAATGAAGCCGAATGGTCGAAGAATTCAAACAAATGGTTGCCACACGAGTTGAATAACAATCAAAGAAATTGCTGTTTTGAAGTGTTTCAACGCTTCTTATGCGCAACCAGAATGACCTGTTTCTTGACCGTTGTGTGATTTACGACAAGAGTGGATCCTCTTCAACAACTGGTGGAGATCGGCTTAGATGTTGGGTGGCCATAAAGCTCTATAGCAGTTGTCAAGACTGAAATTGTACTAAAAGGTCCTGCTGACCGTTTGCTAGTTTACAGATGGTGAACTCATCACACAAGCCTAACAAAATTGAGTGGTAAGCAAAACATCGACCTCGGACAGGAGTTGAGCCCGCGTTTCATCCGTAGCGGGAACTCGTGCTACCACTACACCACAGAGGGTGACCGCTTATTCACCACTCATTCTTCAATATCTCTCCGTCATAGCTATCAGTCACCAACCATTCACAGGGTTGGTCGGGTAAGTAATATCGAGAACTATAATAGAGATACTGAAGAATGAGTGGTGAGTAAGAGGTGGGTTCGGTGGCGTAATGGTGGCACGCATCCCCGTTATGGATGGAACGCGGGTTCAACTCCCTGAGGTCGATGTTTCGATTGCCACTCAATTTTCTTAGGCTTATTTGAGATGTCATAACACTGCGAAAAAGCAGTAAAACCATAAGAAATCTTAGAATGACCACAGTTACCCGTATCCAGATGAAACGATTAACGCGGAATGTAAATCCAGTAAGTCCACTTAATCCATTGGAAACATAAACGACATGCCCATCCGTGCTCAACAGAAGGGCACCACCTGTCTCCCCCTTTGTAACGTGCAACACACGTCGCACCACTAAAGTTACAAAACATGAACGATCTCGGTTACAAAACCCTGCCCCATCCAGCACAACTGTCAGATCTCTCTCAAAATGAAAGCTAATTTTCTAAGCATCTCGATAAAATCTTTTGCGAGAAATGGCTTAGAGACAAGGTCGAGACCGATTATGTCTTCATCGGTTTTAGCCTCCGAAATATGAGAGTTATAAACAAGTAAGACAGACTTGTTGTTTCTGGCAAAAACCTGCAGCTCTATTGGTTCTTTCTATCATTAAAGCTTACTTTGAGCTAAGAGATGCGAAATGCCAGTTTGGAAATTCCGGCTGAAAAGCGCAATCATGTTTGAGACAATTTAGAATCTATAGCTTTGACAGAAAATCATAATAATGGCTTTTGAAAGCAATCATTCGAAACCCTCAAATCCTTTGTAAGCACTATTTTCATTTTATGAACCAAAGAATAGAAGTGATTCAAGAAATTAGTCCGACGCGTCAAAATTAATATAATTTAAGAACTTGATTCATGCGCCAGGCATTCGCGCAGCGATTATTTGTTCTCCAGTGTGTTCAATTCCGATCAACCTGACACACCATTCTCATGACCGACTATTAGTTAACTTCGGCATTGATTGAAAACTTCGTTGTTTTCCTTATTCAGAAAGTACGAGGTTGTTAATTTGAAGATTTACTCGGTACATCTTGTACAAGATTGAAAAGAATTGTGAATTGAATTGTATCTTCCATTGCGACTTCCCACTACCTGTGCAAAAACATATACGAAGAAAACATAGTGAAAGTTGGAGATGCGCAGTTTGAATATAAAACTGTTTCATCTACACCCGTTCAAATATTTTAAGGAGCGAACGGTATGTTACAGCAAAGTCACCACCCCGAAATTCTCAATAATGGAGGCGTTTCCGATTACGATGTTGAGTTATCAGAGATATTTAACCATTTACAAGTTTGTAAATGAGCCAATAAACGACAGCAACGCTGTTATTGAACAAATAGTAAAAAAATCTCTTACAACGAATTGACCGAACCAAGATGCACCGTGTTATTGATGAGGTTAGAAGACCTAAACGTACGTCTACAACTAGGAGTGCGGTAAGAGACCCCATGAAAGGCTTGAAATATGCTGTCAGGATCTACTAAATTTTGAGGAGTCTTTAAAACAATCGAATATAAAGGTAAAAAATTTACTGAGTGAACAACCGAAGTACGATAAAACAATGGATGTTCTAAAGACTAATCAGTGAACTAATTAGACATCAGGACACCATTGTAACAAAATACTTTTAGAACATTGCACTGCATTGTATTATTGTTCAATCAAACGGTTAGAAGGATCTCCCGTGAAATTAAACTGCACATAACGTTATCGGAAGTAATGAGATCTACAGAAGCAGAATTCAGGACGCAATGATTGGATTTTGAGATTTCTCATATCACCATCGTCCTACATTACAGCCAATTAAGATCTCAGAGATTTTGTCGTGAGATTTGTCAAAGATAAAACCTACGCTGCTGTCGTCCGATTATAACTTTATACCTCTGAGATTTAGAAAAAATAACCTAATAAAGATGAACATAGTAAATTCGTCAGGAAGGTCAATGATGGAAATGAAGGGTCTCAGGCGAAAATAATGAACTGTCAGTGGAACTTTTGCAAATTGTAGACCATATGGTCCGTTCTGGGCAACGCCCGTGTCTAAATCGAAGTGATTTATGTTGAATTTATTCAAATCTGTGGGAAAAAGCTTAAAAGGCATTGATTTAGAATTTCACTTAATAACTATCAGCATCTTGAATTTTTATTGATCTTTCGAACGTCGGTTGTTCAGTATGGGCGTACCATCACTGATTGTATTCGGTATCTGAGCACTATCAGAAATCACAACTCACAGGAATTCAGTTACTAGAACATTTGGAACTAATGCACGACCCAGCCTATAGCAAAACACTGTCCCCGATTTACAAACTATGCACAGAAATACACAAAACGTTATCTATTGTTGGGAGATACAGCGCTTGAGAATGCTTATGGTACAGTGATTAGGGCTGCTCTGCTTCACGCCTGTGGTCAGTGGTGTGATCCCTCGTCAAAAGCTCACCAAGCTTTCCGTCTTCTCGGAAGTCTGTGAAATGGTAGCGGGCTTGTGTGGGAAGACAGCAGTTTTGTCTCTATACATCGAAGGACACCGCAAACTATTGTAAAGGTTAGGTATCCTCAAAGCTGCCTGATAAAATTCAATGTATGGCACATTCCTTAAAGGCTGATCAACGCCATGAGCTTCAAAGCTAACGCAGTAGTATACTAAAGTTCGTAAATTCACTTTCTGCTCTCTAAGGAAATATAACAAGCTAATTTACCTGACCCGCTTAAAGTGAACACAATGCCGAAACTTACAGAAAGAAACTGCGGCCCTTTTCCTTCAGTTCGTCACCACCTTTGGAATAACAATGCCACTCAAAAGTCAACACCACAGAAACGTGTTGCGAAGACTCCCGCAGGTTTTTCAAAAAATCGACCTATTAATTTTCGACTTTAAGGCTAAACCAAGTTCAGTCTGTTTTTGGTCCACGAAAACTTATTGTTCCAGAGATGTGGTGGAGGTAAATTTTGAACTAGTAGACTGATCAGACATAAATGTCCATGTCGTATTCGGAACATTTTGAAAATTTCAAAATACAAAAAAAGACTCTTCACTAAATTCGAGATGACCATTTGCTGAACAACAAACTATGAAGATGGCTATCTGCTACCTGACAAAGTTCTAGATAAGGATTTCTGAGCGAAAGTCGACAGACAGCAAAAATACTCAGTGAAGAAAAAGAAAAGAAGTTAGCAATGTGTGAACTCCCCTATATTCAAGACTTACGCTCGGACGAATTATGAAGTCGCATAGAGTTATAATTACCGCAGGTTATGTACAAAATTCTTTCCCTTCTCAATTCATCCGCACCGATGAATAAGTTCCATCCAGATTTACCTTAAAAAAGCTATATTCTGAATTGATATTACGATTACACTTCACGATGGGTGAATTTCAAATAATCCGACAGCTTTCATTTTTGTTTTATTCGTAGGTTTATGTCGTTCCACACACTGTAACAGATCTTTAGCCAAAGCGTGTTCAGAGATTTAAGTAATGTGATAGTTTCAGAAAGTGAAGAAGATGAAAACTGTAAGGAATATCCACCGCATTTCAACTAAGAACGGAAGATTAAACAGGGAGGATTTGGATCTGCTTCGTCGTGTTCGAGTGTTCGGTCAGCTTGTCGCAGTAATGGCTGTTCGCGGCAATAGTAGAAGAATAATATGCTAGATAATAACCGTTCTTCCAATCTTCAAAAACCAGTTACTCTTTGCAATGAAGAATGTAGGATTCCTGATGCGGCTATCTTGGGACACTAAAGACTCAACGACTAAGTTTTCCAGCACTTCGTTCATTCTGACCGATGTTTTGCACATGTCACTCCGTAAGTTTCCTGAATCCCTTATGTAAGTTCAGCTAACCTTCTCGTTGGACGTTCCCAATTCTTTGCAGGATAAATTTTCTGAGCTAGAAGACGTGGAAGTCTTTAGTACTTTGCAGCAACGTCTCACTAGCGGTCACGCGCGTATTGTGCGGTATCTTGAAAAACTGTCCTTTATAAGAATATCCTTTTCAAATCACCTCAAGTTAAAATTACTTTTTCAAAAACCGAAACCTCATCAGCAGTAGGCAGCATTGCAAACAGACTCTTTTTTATTACGCCAAATGAAGCTCAAATATCATCATAGCCACAGAAGGAGATGGTCGTTGAAGAATCCATTGTGGGATCTCCGGTAGTGTAGCATAGCATCAATTCCACATGAAGGTGATTTCATGGCGCCGCGATTCCGGGAAGTGAACACTAGATTTCCAAAAACAGCTTTGATCTTGTGAATCAATGCTACAGAGCAATCAGAATTTTATGGTAGACTTGATTTTTCATGCGACCTCTGAAGTGTCAAAATAGCGATGAGATATGGAAAAGTTGGAAATCGTATCTCATATTGACCTTTGTTGACTATGAAAAAAAAACATTCGACAATGTGAACTATATCTGTAACATCGACAAACGATTTGACGCCTTTCACATCAAAACACTCACTGATTGACACCCATCTCTAGTAGTTCTAGCGTTTGAAACTAACTAGACTTATAGATTCTTACTAGCAGATCAACATTATAAATTTGAAAAGAAATTTAGACTGTATACGATATTTTTTAGTGATTTACAGTCGCCGTCGTTAGAAATTCGGTGGAAGTGAAAGTACAGTGTAGAGTTAGCGAGTCTTTCCCATTAATTATTCTACTTAACCTAGTTTCAAAGAACACCCGTGTCACAATGAAACTTGAAAATAATAAAGCACAGAGTGGGATGGAATCGCAAGTTAATTGGATAGCAATCCATTATATATATAGTATATATATATATATATATATATATATATATATATATATATATATAATGTATATGTATATATGCATAAGGGATAAAGGAAGAAGAACAGAATTAGATGGATTATAATCCGAGAAAAAAGCAGTCACCAAGGATACATAGGACTCCTGCCAATGTAGACAACCACTTGGAGAGACGCTATAGAAGAAAGAAGATACTAGGAACCATACCTGAACCTCCGAAAAAAAAGTCGATTACAAGAAGCCAATTACAAGAAATTCTCTGTTCAAATCTCGCAAATAATCCTTCCATTTTTTTGCTACCAAATGCAGACCAATTTTTCAACCACTTTGAGATGTGTGCGATGTTCACGTAAGGCTTGAAGAAAGTCTTCCCAAGGTCAGCCCACCATACGATCTAACATTGCTCAAAAGTTTTTGAATCAAGAAAACACTGTATTTTCTATGAAAAAAAATGTTAGAAAAAGAGAAATCGTTAAAATAAAAGGTTTCTTAGACACTTGCATAGACTTTCAGAATCTGCTTAGATGCGAATTTTGACAGTGCCAGTCTGAAAGATTCAGATAAGTCAAAACAGCCTGGTATAGATTTTATAGAGGACAACAGATTACTGACTGCCGTTCGCGCAGCTAAGATATAAGACCTATGTAATTTGATATGTGTCGATCCCTCACGGGTTGCATACGACACAACTGTTGGTTCGTCATAGATGACATTTTCAAAATTTTGTAAGCAAAACTCTGAAACTTTCCAAAAATTCGGCTCATTACGTTATTTTGGATTTAAAAAGTTCTACACCCTGGTTTGGATGAGAATTGATAGCCCTGAACTACTTTAGTGGTAGACAAAT
Source organism: Parelaphostrongylus tenuis (assembly GCA_019055375.1). NCBI lineage: Eukaryota > Metazoa > Nematoda > Chromadorea > Rhabditida > Metastrongylidae > Parelaphostrongylus > Parelaphostrongylus tenuis. The sequence continues at coordinate 663,649 of JAHQIW010003531.1, forward strand.
TTGTCTGAAATCACTACATAGTTCAATCTAAACGACACAGATATGGCTGATACTCCATTGTCATTACTTTGCGTGATTCTAGGAAAAGTATCTAATGATGAAAGCTTGAAGATGAAATAATGGGATGTTCCAGAATTCTTTTGCACTAACGTTTTATTTAGCTTTTTTCCTATTTCAAATTGATCTCTACCAAAAGGGCGTGGTTACATACGAGAATGTTCTGGAAACTTTAGTCCGGAGGATCGTAGCACGACTGCTTGCCATCAAATAAAAGGGGCTTTTTAAACCGATGCTTCGATGCACATCTCATGTACTGACCGACCACGACCGCGCTGCAAACGTGGTCATTTGAGAAAGTATTCTGGTGCAGTCGCACAAGCAGGGCTTTCGAAGTCGATCATCACTGGAGATAAGCGTGGATCTACGACGAAGGCAATACACCCTAAGTCTACTGACTGTCCCTCGGCAAGGAACCTCCAGAGCAACCAAAACCGAAATTCGCTGTCAAAAAGTTATGCTCTCGGCTTTGTGGAATTCACAGGCATGCTGTTTTGGGAATCACTAATCAACAAGCATACAATCAGTGCTAACATTTACAAACGACTTTGGAGGCTGAATGTAATAGTGCCAGAGAAGCTATCGAAACGACCCACTACCGCCCTTTTTCAAGAAAACACTCGACTTCACACTGCAAAGTCAACCGGCCATGATTTCGAGAGACTTGGCTGGCCCCACGATACCAGATCCAGCGTATAGTTCCGATACTGTTCTATTGGAGTATTACTTCTTCTATGCCCTAGAGCATCATCTGCGGAAGAAAATTTAAACACTGCAGCAAACATAAAAGTGACCTTCTTGACTTCTTTGATCACTAGCCTCATTTTCTGAGAGGAAGGCATCCAATCTTTGCACATCAAATGGTTGTGTATCATAAATTATATAGGTAATCTTACCAAAGATTGATTCTCCTAAATAAGTCGTAAATGAGTCAGCAAATTGTTGAATTGAAAGAAATTGTAATGCAATCGAAAATTATCATCCTATCCCGGTCAAAGGACAATCTGGTATTTTGGCTCTCATGAGGCGGGCAATACTATCGAAACGTACGTAAGCCACTGATGTATAAATCTCAAAAAGACCTTTTCAATAATCCTCGACACTGATCGAGCAATTCGTTATTTTCTCAATGAGGAACACGAGGTTATCTCCTTGACTTCATCCAAAAGAGTCCTTTTAGAAAACCTCGCACCTGATTACCGAAAAAGTAGAATTGTTTAGCAAATGCTGCCTTATGTTTCATCGATGATAAGCGTGTCCCATACATAGCGATCAGAACGAATCCCTTGGAAACTAAGATGACCCTAGATTAGATTCTGGGTATATAAATTAATTTTGGTTGAAACGCGCTCAAGAGAAAGGTAGAGCGGCTAGGCTGTGATATGAGGCCGCACCGCATACATCAGCAGTTTCCAAGTTTTTAATTGTAATTCAGCATTCTTGCGGTTAACTTTCGCACCAAACATTGTCGTTGGAAATTGATTGGCAATAAGTAAAATTAGCGTCGAAATGATTTAGTGTCGGAGACCAGTTTTGGCCACCAAAGCGCATACTCCGAGAACGCGCGGTTTTTGAGCGTCTACGACAGCATTGCAACAGTCAGTCGCAGCTTCGCACTGCGCCTTTGATGATCTCGCCAGTCCTTGAAAATCGCTGTTGATTTCTTCAAAAAGCAACTCCAATCAGTGAAGGTTATGGCTCTTTGCAGTGTTGCGAGATGCAAAGCGAAAAATGAAACAAACACGTATTCACGTTTTTTGAAGTGTCCTTCGGCGTTTTTAACTCAGCAACCTTGATTCACTGCTTATATTCACCTCTCGAACAATCTATTTAGGATCTATACCACGACTGAATTAACAACCTCGTACTTGCTCAGTAAGGAAAACTATGACACAGCATTCTTGCTTCAATAATTGTACCTTCCATTGCGACTTCCCACTACCTGTACAAAAGCATACACGAACAAAAAAACATAGAGGAAGATGGAGATGCGCAGTCTGAATAGAAAACTGTGTGAAAAAATTGAAATAATTCACCACATTTGTTCACTCGCAGTCATTTTATATTTACATTTTTATTAGCACCTATGACACGAGTCTGGAAGTGGTATCGGGCCACTTGACATTATATATATATATATATATATATATATATATATTGTAGATAGATAAATAGATAAAATAAATTTAGTCATCTATCTCATAATGTGGCAAAGTTATCTAGAGATGGTTACACGTAAGCGCTTAAGGCACGCTCACGGTACTACAAAAGCAATCTAGAAATCATATGTTTTCATCCTTAGTGTTGCACTGCGATGTATAATGCAAATTTCATCTACGCTCTCCACATCGGGGTCACCAAAGCCGTTCAGTTGAGCGCTTTCACTATGGTATCCTCTAAGGGTAAACAATTACCGAGAGTCGCCAAAGTGTTGGAAAAAGACCTATTTACGTTTTAGCAAGTCTCGTTCCAATTCACAAGGGACGGTGTACTGACTGTGAGAATATAAATACACTTCAGTAATGAAAAAACCGGCCTGTCAAACCACTATCCGCAGTCTTGGTGATAATGGTCCATTTATTACGTAGTCCAGTACTGCGCTAATTAACGAGAACAATAACAATTGGCATGCGAAAAGTCCAGAGAAAAACTTTGAATGTGAAAGGACCTGGAATAAAAATAACTTCGGCCAGATAAAAATTTTTGTCAACCTCGCGTGTTGACTCCATCATCAGAAAATGAATAAGTGAATAAGTAAAAGTGTACATCTTCTCGTAAGTCTCATATGAAAATTACATGAACCGTAACGAAACAAAGCGAACAAGAAAAGACTGTTTTGAGAAGCGTACATTCACAGGAAAGATGGGCTGACGGTATTTAGAAGATAATTGCAGCAAATTGGACGGGAAACTAGATTCCACGTCCCCACAGTCTTTTGGAAATGATTTTCAAGTAGTAAAAGTTCACTGATATGGTATAGGTTTTGAAATTAGCTCTTTTGTGCTTTATATGTGCTAAGACATAAGTAAACCAATTACTCATTACCTACATCTCATTAACTGTACCAAATATTATAAATGTTCGACATTTACTAAAGCTGGGAAAGTAGAAAAGTCAAATATAGTATAAATTGTTAGTACATAAATGTCACCCATTAATTTGACGAAAATGATTCGAAAGGCAAGTCTAGAAGTTGTTGATTGAAGAGGGATCGAGGATTGGAGAGTACATGGAGAGGAATTGAATCAAAGAAGGTTGTTTGCAGCCCAGGACATCTTCAAGCACTTCACTATAAGCGTTGTCATGAAGTGGCGACGAATAAGAGGATAGAATATTCCGCATTAATCAATCTCAGAGTGATATGCGATGCATTCGATTTTGTCGAGCCACAGAGGCGATAAAATGCACGCCTGCTCTATAGAGTGATTTGCGATGGTCTTCGATATTCTAATAAAATCCCACACAGGTCTGTCACCGAAGCTCCGACCCTGTAGGAGCGAAACAAGCGATCGTTTCATTGGCATAGCAGGACACCTCTCTAACTACTGTGAGAAAAGCCTCCTCAATCATCTCCCCTACCGAAAACTCCCCGGCCTTTTAGCATTCTTTCTTAGTATCGAGCTATGACACACGAAAAGTTCCACCTTTCGCTCGTAATTAACTTCATGGGAATGTCCATAGTTCAATGAAATTGTGGGTACTTTAGTGATAGCACTTTCGTTGAACAAAAAACATAAGAAAGCTTTGTCTCAGACTATCTAAACCTTATCTAAGTGCTGTAGTGCATAATAAACCATTGTGATTTCTACACTATGTGAAGATCAACCATTCACTTGAGCGTCTGAGTATCCTACAAAAGATCAACTGGTCTTTCTAACTTTACTGAACATAAATTTATGGCCATTAGATGAGCAACAAAAAATTTTGAACTGGCAGCCATATCCATATTCAAAGTTTCATGATCATGACAATAAAAATTACGAAGTTGATAAAGCCAACGGATTGAAGAAAAGCTAGAGCTCCGAAATGAGAAGCAATATTTGTCCACAGACATATATAATGCAACTGAAAGGCTTATACTGTTTGAGGCAAACTAGACACAACGTATCTTGGAGACGAATGCAGAGCGTTGAAAGTTTAGAGAGGAACTTCAATATTAAGAGGTGAATTTTATGGATCAAAAGACGCATGAAACATGAGGTGGATGTTGAAAGTGTAAGGATTCGTAGGATAGGCAAAAAAAGCTAAAAGTTCAGTGGTTTGGCAGTGTAGCTGCTGACGATTTTGGTACATAATCAGCCCTGCCTGAAATTTTTGATTTTTCGAAATTTGTGAAGCTCGGTGGAAACTAGTTTACCCCCTACTCCTAAACAGGTCCCTTCATGTCCGAAAAAATCCATAATAGCGCTGGAAAACCAGTTATCAACATGAGGTTTCTTGTAGATATGTGTGAACGAGTAGAAGTTAGCAGTCGTATATTTAGTGACTGGGCGTGTGTAGCACAGTGCATAGATGTCGTTGAAAAGAATATGTGCAGATAAGATATATTGAACATACTAGCCAAGAGCAATTGAGTGTACAACACGGTTCGTTCAGTGATTTCACTGGGATTACAGTGCTAAGTTCGTTGTCGCCATCTCTTAGTGTGAAGACTGGAGAACCCACACAGGATTGGCAGAAGACGAGAAAGGTGTTGTCGTCTACCCACAGTAGCAGAAAAATCGATGAAAGCCTAGCATTAGTTTTTAGGCGAAAGAGCAGCTTTTTAGAGGCTTCTTTTCTACAACTTAACAGCGCGAGTTTCCCTATCATGCTAATCATCACCGGCGTCATCGTACAGCCAAGAAACTCGTATGAGCCCAATGGGTTATGTTCGTAATAACCGACTGACGAGACCGGGAGGTCGAAAAAACGTGTATCGGGCTTTATAAGTCAGCCCATTTTTAACAGACCACATAACATGCGTCGCTCAAAAATGATTACCTGGCATATTAATATGCGCATCTTTTGATCTCGCTCGCAGACATACAAAGCCTCATTTGCTCAGTGTTCGCACAGCACTTGTTTGTGAAAGCACTCTTTGATTCACAAAAGAAAGCAACTGCTAGTCATGAAGATGCTGTAGTACAGCTGCCTAGGCATTGCAGGGAAAATGGACATGATCAGCATTTAATCATTTAATGACATTTATGAAACACACAGAATTCTCGAAGAAAGCAAAGTTCTCATGTAGATAAAGATTAGCGTGGATGAAGGATGCGAGAAGACTAGAAGAATGACTGGAGTGATAGGATCCACTAACTAGGTGGTACTAGGTGATGTGAATTAGGTTGGTGAGAAACGATTGAGATTTCTGACGATGTTATAACCGCATTAACTTTTGGAGTTCACTTAAAATGGCAAGAATCGCAGAATGGTTGAGGTTGAGTTATTCCGCAACATCTCGTATATTCTTAGAAAGAACAGCTCAAATGACTGCTTATCTCACGACTTCTGATGGGGCTGGTGCTTAAGTAATTGCAGTTATGTATAGCTTAGATGAGTTTTCTTTATGTAGCTTGTTAATCCACCACTGCATCTACGTCTGTTAGCAATCGCTGGACCAAATGCGTTCTTGATGTTGTGAGTTGACTCTGCTGCTTTATGACCGATTTTCAACTTACGGTTTTGAACCGCAACACTTTTGCACAGACTGACATTCTTCTTTAGTCTAGATTAAGTATAAAATGAATGCCAAATAATGCGTCATTAGCAGCAATCCACTAAGCGGGAAATGCTCATAAAAATGATGTATGTCAACATTCCAATTTTAAACGTCATCAGCAATGCATTCCGACAACGCGTAAACCGCAATTACTTTTTCGTTAACTCAATAAAACAAAAAAAGCCGATTAACGATATGCATGGCGATACTGTAGACGGCTTCAAGACGATATGTAACATTTTATGAAATGAAAAAGCAAAAATTTTCAATCAAAGGAGGAAAATTGGGACGGATTTTTGATCTATATTTCTTGTATACCGCAGTTCTTCGTAAAATGATAATTTTTTCAGTCACTCAAGGTAGGAATCTTAAACAGTGAAATAGTTCGAAAATCCGCAGATGAAGTAAGAGGCGATCATTTTGAGTAAAAAAAAAAATGGTTCATCATAAAATGTGTAGAATGATAGGACGTCATGAGATATTCAGAACACTTTCTTTCGCCTAGGTGGAAAATCAGAATGAAAGAGAAAGTTTGTAGATGAGAGTTTTTGAATAAATTCCAGAACTGAATCTAGTTCAATATTCATGCGTACCAGTTGGTATCCGACTTGAGCACTACTGAACAACCTTTCTAATTTCGCAGTGCCCAGAAGTGAATCACTAATTGAAGGGTCAACTTCGGAAAAAAGTGGAACATTTTAGAGTTTTGTAGGAGTACGATGTGCATGAAATAAAATGATTTGCACATTTTTTCCAGATTGAGGTACAGATGGCGCAGTTGCAGTGGTGTCACACAATACGCGTAAAAGCCTGCTTCATCCATTCTGGATTCAGAGACATGGTGTCAAATTTTCCTACAAAGCCCTCACTGTACACTTGAACAAGTAAAAGACTAAAGCGATTAATCACAGTCGCTTTCGGACGGTGAAGATTGACTTGATGTGCTTTTATATTCAGTGAAATCAATGATCACGTAGAAGTTAACTCCGAGCGCAAATCCAAGGACCTTTATAAATGGCGGGTGCGGCGGAAGAATCGAATGGAGGAGGTGCTAAGATCCGCACAATACATCTGAGGACGGGTCACGTAGAAAAAAATTGCGAAATGCTCGCCGAATTCTCTCAGTCGCGGTGTCTTTGCTATGCTTATTACCACATGGGAGTTCGACTTACTACTTCTAAACGAGCTCGATTTCTTTTTAGAAATCTCTTGCTGCTTGGTTCGCTAATCACTCGCGAAATATGGCGACTAAGGGAAGATTAGGGTTAACCAGTGGAATAAATCATGGGTAGTAAAAAGACGAGTAAAACATATTTTCTGAGGCAAAGAACGTCAACAGACTTATCGCAATCATTGTTGTTGCTGTCTGTGTACACACGTCAAGATGTGTCAGCGACGGCCCCTGTTAGAGTGTGTATAGTCTGTGCATATATATGTATGTGTGGGAGTACATGTGTGTACATATATGGTGCAAGTCCATATACATAACTGTATACACATGTTAGGCGTGCGTAGGTGCGTTGAGGTATGCGTATATACTTGTCAGTGAATCTAAAAGGGGAATCAAGTATGACACGCGGGCGAACATACACAAAGAATGAATAATTGTGAGGGGGTTTCATGAGCAGTAGGCAACTGGTTAACATCGGTGGCCAGTATACAACGCGGACATCACCTTCGAGAAAAGTACTGCGAATGACAATTTCGAACAGATGGCTATTCTCTCGAGCATATGTGACAGCGAACGTGGATGATGATGACTTTGGAAACGTTGTTGTAAAGCGCCAACAAGACAGTGAAGCGCCGAATTCATGACGAAATACGACTTTACATAAGTCTATTCGGAAAGACTGAAGAAGAGCATCAAAAACTACTCATGAGGGTGAATAAAAAGGAGTGGGAGTGGTATAGATGAATCCTCTCATTTTCTCATAATGCAATGCAACAGGGAACGCGAAATTGATTCATGAATGGAAACGCGTGTTCGGACGAACTGAGTATCTATTCATATTACCGTCAAGTTTTTCTAATCTTTTACAGCGTTCCTGGCGTCAGCGACTAGAACTGACATCGTAAATTCAATCGAGCCGCGATTGCGTGATTATAATCAAGAAGCAAGACACCGTTCGAGTCGCTACGATGATGTCTAGAGAACCATCCGTGACGAAACCGTACCAAATTTTCGTGCTCGAAGCCCGCTCGGGGTACTGAAATCTTCTAATATCTAAGCAAAATTGAGGCTATACGGAATTCGTTGGAGTATTTTGCGTCAATTGTCATTGCTAAAACACTAAATATTCAGCTTCAATAATTATTCCCTTCATATACTTTTCAAAATACATAACATGATTCAGACGGTGAGAATAGTTTCGACCCTCAAATTTCGGAGGTCTTTATCGCTAGGAAAAGGCTTCTTAATAGGATTTCGAAGGCCATTCGAAAGCTAGATCTCGGCGAGTTCAATATTATGTTTGATTCTAAAAAGGCCTTCCCAGTACACTGTAGCAGCGGGAATAAAATTATGGTTTACACTCGAAGTGCTCTGCTTGCCCTGCTAGGGTTCCAGGAAAGTTTGAAGCTTTTTGTTGGATCGGATTAAAAGTCATCAAATTACGTAGTTGCGAAGCTAGATTTGGTCTAAAGGTGGATCTTCATAGTGCGCTGTAGAAGCGGGAAAAAAGATTATCACAATTGGAGTTTACTTTGCACATCAAAGTTGTACTTGTTCCAAATGTACAAGGGTGTGTAGAGAAAGGTTTCTAGTATCAGAATAATGCAAAGAACCTGAAGTGTTTTCTTGAGCAAAGAAACGAATGATAAGAAGGTTTGCTAGCGAGTTGAGAAAACAGTTCAGCTGCCGTTTAGAAAGGGTTAAACAAAAGTTTCTAGATTTTCAATGGCTTTACTTTCTGTTTTTGCAGCCTATGGTTCTGCAATAGGAAACGTGGTTGATTGTGACACCGAACACCGTCCACCTACCGTGAACGTGGCATCGCGTGCCATTTGGTGGTGATTACATCCGATTCTTCTGGAGCATTCTTCAGAACACTAGATCTCTTCTGTATAGTATTCAACACCTTAGTATACAGCTTCTTATCAACCTATTACTTGTAATCAATGACCGGATCACCCATACCTCCATACCTCCGGAGTCGGGCCATTACTAACACATTTGTTTGAAATCAGTTCACCTCTTCGATTTTACGAAAAGTGGGGAGTGGATTCAATAAAGATTTGGGATCGCTCTAGCACGGATATCCTAAGATTGAATGAGCCCGTCCGACATTCAGTGGCATTCATAATGAAGACGAACTATAAGAAATAGGTAGCAGAATGTACATGTCAGATCTGAAGATTGTAGAGAGGAATGAAAGGAAACGAATTGAATGATGAGAGTGCTGTATTTCCCAAAATATTAGGTCATTCAAAATAAAATCTAACATTTATGCATTTGAGTAACCAGTATTCTAATATATTCCCACTCTTTTTATATTTATTTTAGCAGAGTCTTCAAAGGCGTAGCAGAATTGTTCGCAGATTACATTAGCGCTGATCGGAATAGCCAATGAAGATTTCTCAGAATTACTCTCTTTATAGCTGAGGCTTTGACTGATAAAAATTTGAACGCTATTTTTGAGCTCAAAAAAAAGAGAAGAAGAAAACGCCCATCTTCCAGAAATCGATTTATGTTTCAACAAAGGAACTATGCCTTTTGAGAGAAAGCTCAATTTCATTTGCTATAAAACATTCGATTCTTGCTTTTTGACCTATATTTTTGTACTCAATCAATAGCTTGAAAAATGCCGATCCTCATACTTAGCTTAACATTACAAAACTCTCATATTACATTCTTTTAGCACTTTAGCACTCTATTTGATTGGTCATCACAGCTTTTTTCATTGTGCGGTTCCCAGTACTTCCAGTATTCAATTCGTTCCTTCGTCTTCTTCTTGAACATCGCAGAATACTTGTCCAGCTCATCTCGTTGTAATTGTGAGGGTAGCTTGGTTATGGTATTACATAAAGCGTTCCTTATTGACTACCGGAGAGCATTGAGGGTGGGATTCGGCCCCACGCGTGCCGCGACGAGCATCACAACCACTCGGCCACAACGCCCTACTAGAATGATTGGAGCTAAAAAAAGCTCTCAGCGTTTAATATTCCCTCAGGAATGCACCATGCATTGGTCTTCAGATTTTAACCTCGCCTGAGGTTACTGAATGCATATTTGACCTTTACCCGCTATTTGGAATCAGTGCTGCTTATCCTCCCGGACGAGTATAAGACCATTCTGATACCAATTTACCGATCCCAGAGGGGTGGATGACTTGGTGAGCCATGAACGCAAAGTCAAACTGTTAACCTTGTGTGCAACACACGGCACCCCAAACCACTGCGCCTCATGCGTGCCATATCAAGCTAATAAAATTATTAACGCCCTGAAAACGTATTACTAGAGAAAATAGAGTATCTTAAAAAAAGGAAAATTCTCGACGGCGTGCTTTTCTAAATGTGAGTAACGTCGTAAAGTTTCACTGAGCGTTTGCTCAACGGAAGCGCGCAAAACTTCTCTTGCCGTTCCTCTTTTGACTTTGTTATTCGGAAAAAATTATACATTGACAAAAGTAAGCATTAAGTGGGCACTTCAAAAAATTTGTCAGCATAAAGATTTCAAAGACGAAAAACTTTACCGATCAGTTGAGATTGTTGAAAGACGTGATAGATGTATGCATGACTGGATCTATGGGAGATTTACATATGCAGTTGTAGAGATCGATCATAGCTAAACATAAAAATTGCAGTAGAGCGAACATGATTAGGTAGCGACTGCCCTTGTACTTTGTTGTCATTTTTCTTTCCTTCGAGAAGATGCAATGATGGCAATAACGACAGTGAACATGGCACTTTTTTCAGAATAAATGAAGGTCCTATTGAATATCAATTAGATATGACTGAGATCAATGAATAGAACATAAACGCCCTCAGCTTGTAGTAAAACGATTTAGAAGAGAAATTGCTTCTGAATCATAGCGGTTGAAAGTGTTCTGATATACACGAGTACAACACTTTTTTTCGGCATTTATCGCCAGCGCAACCGGTTGTCGTCTATCTACAGTAGCAGAAAAATCGATGAGTGCTTAGCCCTAGTTTTTAGGAGAAAGAACAGCTTTTTTGGAAGCTTTTTCCAACAAATTCAAAATGTGAGCTTCTCTATCAAGCTAATCATCACCGACAACATTCTATAGCAGCCTAGAAACACATTCAAGCCCAAGGGGTCATGTAAGTAATAGCAGAACACATTGGCTTAAGGGAGGAATTCTTTTTTCTTAGATCAACAACAAGCAAATAAAAGAAAGCGGTCGTCGTTGTTGAGTAGAGGGCGGATGTAAAACATGAAGATTGCGAGCGACAATGCGCAAGACTAATGGACGTTAAAAAACACGTCGTGAAACTGCCCACTGAACGCAAGCTGGTGTGAAAACGAACGAAAAACACCATCTGTATCAAAATAATGACAAAACAATCAGTGCGGAAGATGCTCCAGAGAATGAGAGCACCACGAAAATTTGTGGTTTGGATTTCCGTTCTTTCATTCAACAGCAGCTCAGCGATCCGGCTCGCCTTTTGAGCATCGTTTCAATAGTCTCTGAGTGCAATAACCATTTGCCGCAGAAACGCCCTCTAATGATATGCTCTTCTTACATGCCTTTCTGATATTCCGGAAAAATGGCTTCATGATGATAACATCAAAGTTGTTCGACGTCAATTCGATTCGATTCATTAGACACATTATCTTATGAAGTTTCGACTAGACGATCCATTTGATTTCATAGGCAATCGAAAATATTTTCTGTAAAATAATAACTTTCCAATCTTACCACATTTTTGAATCATCTAGTGGATCGGCAGTAGTAAATGAATAGAGAAAGCCCTTTAAAGATGAGAAATAAGTCAATATAAAAAGCATCCAGAAAAGCAATTCATAAACCAAAATCTCAGGGTAGCATAAATTTCAGTGGCATCACTGAAGATTGAAACGAGGTCCTGTTAAGTCACAGTGAAATTTGAAATTGGCATAAAAAATTGACGGTGTCGATGGTATGTTTTGAAATCCAGACAGTAGCCTCTCGAAGCGCTAGTTTTCAACAAAAGACATCGTTGTAAATTTATGACCACCTCAGATGTCAGAATGCATGCCATACTGATTATCGTAGTTGCAATATCTTACCGAAAAAAATAGTGTTCTGTTTACTTAGCTATTTAAGATTCAATAGCTTCGGGTCGAACACAAGGCTTTGAGAGAATAAATTGCAACAGAACCGCCAGGTGTATCAGTCGTGAACTAAATCGAAGGGGCTTTTATGCGATAACGGCGGGAGGCACACTACGTAGCAGCGGGGTGCTGCGACGAATGTAATCAAACTTCTCGTTCATACTGTGATGCGAAATTGTCGAATAAATTAGCCATCAGAATTTTATAAATAGGATTTGACGGGCAAAACTTCTATCTGAAAACACACACACACACATACCACATACACACACACATACACAAACACACACACACACAACACAAACACATACGCAAACACACACACACCACAAACACACACACACACACACACACACACCACATACACACAAATTCACTCCCAGTATGTACTCACAAATGTTCATGCACTTACCCATAAGATACAATATCTTTTCATGTCTATCTTTATACCTTTCTATTTATACTTTTCGTAGAAGGAGTGGTGTCAAAGCAGACGTCGGTGGTGCGGGGTAGGGCACGCGCTCTCGGATTGGGTGAAATACGGGTTCAAGTCTCGCCTGACGTAAATGTTTTGCACAGCACTCTTCATCAGTGGGTATACTTGTAGCATTACCATCGCTAGAAGCGCTTCAATAAAAAAGAAATTCTGTTTGGTCATCTATTATCTTGTTAATCGACTGTTTTCTAAATTTTTGAAAAAAAAATCCATATATATTTTTGAGGATGTTTTTAGCCATCTTTTCGACGTTTGTTACATTGTATTTCGTTTGTGATTACATTTACAAGAACAATTTAGAAGATATCAAATTAAGAATAAAAATTGTATTCTAAAGCTGTGCGTATACTCATCGAAACAAAAATTACTGCTCAATCAGTTTTATACTAGTACCACATCTTTGAAGAAGAAGTCGTCCTGAACACGTAGTAGACGCAGGATTGTATTAATCAATTTGACCTTTTAAGAAAAAAAAAACACTGCATGGTTTCCAGATTCCCTCCTCATCACGAGATTTCGTTTCGTTTCGGCATCGTTCCATAAAAGTCGATATTTACAGAAGGAAAATGCATTGAATTGGGTATGGGTATTAAATTCGCGCGCGCACCACCACATGATTCGATTTCGCGACAATTTCCGCCGCATTCAATACATAACTAGGCCTCAACGATCGAAATGGAACTACTAGAATTACATAGGTTAGGAGAGTGTCGTGAGCGTTTTGCGACTGATTGCAGCAATTCTCCTGACCTTTGTTTCCAAGAACCGACTTTGATTCAACATTGCATCATTAGTTCTTATATCTTTCGTCTATTAAGCCTTGTACTGAACTGGCATTGCACAGCAGTCGAAAAGAATGCTTTCTGACTTGCTTTCGCAACATTTACATTTCCACCTACAAGAAATGATACTGAATTAATGAGCACGAATCAACAAATGTAGCAATAAACAATGAGGATTTTTGAAACAAAGATTTGAAATTCAGGTTACTGGCTCTCCTACATTATCTAGCGCGCTATATAAAGATATGATGGAGAATGTATGATAATTGGCATGCAATCACATGACCTCGAGAGGCGGAACAAAAAAAAAAGAACGCCGTTTCTCGCATAATTTGGACCACTGCTCTCCGATAGAATGTTCAACAATATTCCATTCCGGATCCGAGACAAAAAGAGTATTGTTTCGGGACGAAGAATTCCAATGATTTCAGTGGTGAAAGTGTCGTTACTTTTTGCTGAGCTATGAGGCGAACCGCGACCAGCAAAGCGAATGGGTGGGAGGCTGGCCGGTTAGATGAGAGTACAACGAATCCGCCTTTAGGCTACGGGTTCCAGGGATCAAAAGAGCAATGAACGCCTAGAAATCTTTGCATTGAATTATCACGGTGATGAGAGTCAGCGGACAGTCCGAGAGTCGGTAAGGAGTCTCTTAAACTCAGCAGTCTGTGTAATAACCATGAATATTGTCAGATACGACGGAGATCTGGCCTGCATAATTTAACTCGGTGCTGCGTGGCGTCATTGTCTTCTTTCTCAGTCCGAGCAGCCTATTTAATTTTTTGCTTCAAATTTCATTTATGAAGCTTTTTTTCTGGTGCAGATCTTGGGATTGACTCTGTAGTCACGATGGACTCGCGCGATTTGACTTTTCAATGAAGAAGTGAGCGGATTCTTTGAGTATAAAGTCATTCTTATTTAGATTATAGGTATGATTCTCCCACTTAATGTTTACTTCATGCGCACACTTTAATCCAGCACAAGTACACAAAGTTTAAAGGAGGAAACTGCCGCTGTTGATCAGTTCAAAGGAACCGGCATGCATTTGACTGCATAAGCATCGGTAGAGGTGACTGAGCGCTAATCTGGCCCCATTAATGATTAGCGATCGACTACAATGTATCAAGTTGGTACCGCTATCCTTCTGGACAATTCCGGTAGCAGATGGTAAATCATGGAGAAGCGGAAGGTTTTGGTGTGCTTGAGAAGTTACATCAAGTCAACGAACAAGTGTTTGTTGCAGAACACCTAACCACGCCATATGCGTACCTCAATACAAATGCATAGTAAAGGAAATAATTGAAATAGAATGAGAGATGACACCACTTTGATAGCTTCACGAAGCGACCTATGAAACCGAAATATTCTTCGTATTACTAACAATACACCAACATTACAATCGTGTCGAAGGGAGGGTGGTGGCAGAACACGAGCACCGGTAGTGCAATGACTAGCATGCGTCTCCGGAAAAGGTAGGATGAGGGTTTTAATCCGGTCAGACATTTGATTTTTATCACTCAGCATTATCGAAGTTTTTCCAACATCATACGATTGCTAAAAGTGGTTAATTAGAATGAATTTCTGTTGGTATTCCTAACACTGTCACAAGCGCACTATTGTAATGAATGTTGGAGATAAAATTCACCTGTTGTATTCATTATTAGACCACCGAATAAAGTAACAGATTCAAAACAAAAAATCAAGACGAGAACTTGAGAATTAATGAAAAATCAAGAGGCCGATGAAGAAGGAACGAAAGATACGAAAGTTTGTAAAGCGGCGCTTTGGAACTATCCCGCTACACGCTGACATTGAAGCAAAAAAACTTGTTACGATATCCAAACTTCGATCATGCGCCCACGTGGCTTGAATAAAAGGCTAATGTCGTCTATTCGACAGACGGCAGAGGAATGAACAGGTGCCTGAGCGGCCCTGAATATAAGATCTTGCGTGATAACCGGTTCCTCCGGATAAGTAAGTACGGACTAATGTGACCTGAATTCTCAGTCAAGTTGAACCATCGTGGATCTAACTATCCCACCTGATGTCTTATTGAATCTGTACGCTCCGTAATAAGATAATTGATGACTAAGATTTCGTTAACGGTAGACTATGGTCAGGCATGTCCAAGATCGTACAAAAAATTCAGTCTAGAAGTATATATTGGCTCTGTTGACGCTATTACTATTCAATAAGTTCTGAGAATGTACTCTGCACTATTTTATCCTAAGCAATTCTAAAAACTGAACATCTGCTGATTCTGTTTTGCTTTGATTAGCTTAAAGAATGTGTATGCTCTGTTTCCTCAAATACTTATGATTAGTCCTGGGCCCCTACTTGCACATTGATGTGTCAGTTACTGTTTTACCGTCCAACCCTTTCACCTCGACGGCTTTATGATAATTGGCGGAAATTTCTTGAAATCTAAGATATTTGAAACGCTGAGAATTTAAGAGACTGATAGTAGAAAACTTCATCTATTTTTTGTGTGAAAAAGCAGCCAGTTTTTCACTGAGCTATATGGGCTATATGATTATATGGGCTTCCCGATGCCTTGGTTTTTCCAAAACCGGTTTTCTGTTGTCCTCGTTATTAATCAGTTATTCAGCATCATCTAAAAGGAGGCATAAGGTTGCTAACAGTAGTGTCTCCCCAATACACTAGTGACTAACGTCTTGGCGGTTTGCTAAATTTAGAAGGTACCTTTCTATTATCAGACAAGTACATTTGAGATACATTATTCCTCTGGGCATAAACTCTCCATTCAAATTGCAACAACCAAGATTTCAAAGGAATTAGAAATGTACTTGCTTTTTAAAAAGGGTTTCTTGAAACGCTGTAGCACTTACATATAATTTTGTTTCACATGCGTTGCGCATTATAGCGTTTATATCTCACGAGACAAATTTTTTTGTCTAGATCATCAATACCTAGGCAATGACGGGAATCTCATAAATTTTTGAACTGTAATCTTTCTTTGAAAAGTCTTTTTAGAGTGTTGTTGGAAAGAAATTGGAATGGTGCTTCACATACGCGTATTTCTCGCAGGGCAGAGCTATTTTCCTATACTATCAGAGACCACTCGATAGCATGATTCAGCGAATCCAAAACTATGCTTGGTTTCGGGAAAGGCAGTTTTACTGGAGTGTATCAGAGAAAGTAAGATTGAGATAGATCTACCGAGTAACGCGATTGATCTACTGCGCAGCGCCATTGCTTTATCCCGCAACGAGAATCCACATGGAGTGTGATTTTCCTAATTGACCTTGAGATTTTTTTCCGCTTTGATAGGAAGTCTAGGCAAAACATATATTTCTGGTACTAGAAGATTTCGTCTACACGGTTATATGTTTTTTCGTGCTCAGGCTTAAGCTGCTTGAGCTTAGGTTTGGTGGCTGTTATATTTGGCAATATGGAGTGAAAATAAAAAGCCCAAGTCTCAGAACGACAGAACAAAGATTTTTCTATAATTCCATTGCAAAGAAGCCACAATTGCCACGATACGAAGAAAAAAATTTTGAATAGAAAATCAAAATTTACTTAGTATCCTGCTTCAGCGATGTACAAAAATTTTTAAAAGTTACGTTATCAATCGATCACTAGCTGTCGAGGGGAAGAGCTCTGTTTGGCGAAAAATCTGCTTTATGACGAGCAACACGTGTGAAATACAATTTCATTTTTCCTCTATAGCGCTATAAGAAAGTCTTCTTTGAATGCACATATATTTTTGAAATCTAACACATTCGCGTTATTTAGCAGTTAGTTAGAGTTAGGAAGAGAGCTTTGTCTCGCGATATTTATAAATGCTATAATGGAAACGTGTATTATGATATGATATTGAGTGGTATATCATTGAATGAAGGACTTTCCAAAAAACGAGTACGTATTTGGATTCTTCGATATTTGAGTTTTTGAACGGTCTTTGATAGTTTAGCAGAAAATAGTTGTTCAGTAAAAAATATGATGAAAATTGCCTGTGCGATATCAGAAAAGTACCCTATAAAAATGAATTCATGCTCTATTAATACAACTAATTTAGGGAAACATTTCAAAACCTGAAGAGAAAAACTCGATACATAGATCTGTTTATTTCAAAATATCGCATTTTATCATTCTATGCCAATCTATTATTTTTTCAAATTTGAAGGATATTTCCTATTCGAAAAAACTTTTATTATAATTTTATATCATTTTGCGTATTTTAAAATTCATCTATCATTATTTTGTAGTGAGGTTATGAACGTGTTTGAATGACTGGTCTTGGGCTAGTTTGACATTTTCAGGGTTTGAAAAAGGCGAACGCCGAGACGCACTCAGTATTGGACGGAATAAATCTTGTCGTTAACAGCATTGTCTCGGCTATGAGCAAAACGTTGACTTATATCTTGTTTTTACTCAAAACAGAAATTTCAAACATTTGACGGGTAAAATCTATGTTTCTACCTGTTTAGACTGGAAAATTTATAGAAAAAATAAGGTAGGTTTCCGCAACAGTCATGTTCCGTTGCTGTAAAATATGCTGTAAAATAAACTATGCTATGGTTTCATTGGTTATCGATCCCATCGATTTTTCATCTAATTAATGAGGTTCATCTGAATTGAAATACACTTGTTTGAAAGGTTGATTTGGTGAGAGTGACATAAAAATTGTACATGACCGATTTCGTGCAAAATGTGTCAATTAACATTTCGCAATTTTCGCGCATACACATAGGTACTTTTCTAGAGTTTGTCTTCTTTATTGAAATATCCTTTACCATGGTTTTTTTTCTCTCCACCACATTTTATAGTGTGTGATGTTTTCTAAATGAATAGCCCTTTTCAAAGCTCTTCAAGTAAATGAATGCAATGAAATTAGATCCGTTTATAATCATGCTAATTTGTAACTTCTAACTAATCCTTAGTTGCTATTGTACAAATATAGAACTTGTGTTGCATATACGGTCAACCAATCACTGTTAAATCTCCTGTATAACTGTAATAATTTTTCACATAAGATATTCTGAAAAACGAAATGAAGTTTCAAGCATTTGCACTCACTTAACTCTATTGATACATGCCATCTCGTCCACTACGGCAAGTTTTATGTAGCCCTGTCATATTTCATTGTGATTTATTCCCAACAAATCGGTTTTTTCTGCGCGGTTTGAGAGAAATTCCCTGTTTTTCTTGTCCTATGTCTGCTGCAAGTTCTTCTATACATTATTATACGTTTTTGGTGCATATATTACTCTTGTGTGCCAAAAAATTCACTCTTCTGCACGGCAGTCACAATTTTATCACCTTCTATTTTCAGTGCGCAAAATCACGACTTTACCTTTTAGTTTTTATGTATGCTTCATCTCACCCTCACCTTAAACTATACTCAATAGCAGCGTATGGAGCTAAGAGCAGAAGACCAGTGAAGTGTTCTTCGAAAATGATCGCACTCAGCATTTTTTTACGAACGCGCGGGAACTTCACACCTTTTCGCTCCTTATACTCTGTGGGCAGACAAATCCCTCAAAAGCAAAATATGACGCACAAAACGTATTAGTTGCAAGCATTGCCAGGTAAATGCAAAGTAAATTATATTTGACTCTACGGACACACAATATATATATGCCTTGCACAATAAGTTGCAAAGTTGTAAGCTGTAGTTACATCAAAAGAGTTCTATAGCACCTCAAAAAGTGGTTTATATATAGGGCACGAAATCAGACAAGTGTTAAAGAGGTAAAGATCTATTGATAAAATTTTTCTTTTATCATCACCTCAGAGCCGATAAGGAGACCTTGGTGAGGAAAGGGAAACCCTTTATGCTCATCTATACGGCGTACAAATTTGCCCACTTTCCGAATTAGCACATTCACCATCAATCAGTCTATATATCTACTATTGACCTTGGTATTGAACGGAATTTGCGCACGATGTCATTGTTGAACCCACAAAAAGCCGCTGATAATTGCGGGATCGATGAGGCTCATTCGGCATTGAGAGTTGAGGTCAATCGTTGCATTGAATTGATGAACCAGTGACGAGGGAGCCCCTACTTCTGCGTTAAAGAAACTGTCACAACTCCTCGTTCTTAGTCGTAAATTTTGATGTACATAGTAGAATGAAGAGGAATTGAAATTCTTGTGCTCTATTGTTATTTCGAAGAAAAGCCTTACTTTCTTGATGAGTTAACAAGATGATCGTATGATCGAAATCAAGCAGTATAGCAGCGTGTGAATGAACCTTAGAAGATTGGTT
Source organism: Parelaphostrongylus tenuis (assembly GCA_019055375.1). Classification (NCBI taxonomy): domain Eukaryota; kingdom Metazoa; phylum Nematoda; class Chromadorea; order Rhabditida; family Metastrongylidae; genus Parelaphostrongylus; species Parelaphostrongylus tenuis. Next base: position 683,193 of record JAHQIW010003531.1, read on the forward strand.
GACCACTGCTAGTAAACTTGCTATGAATCGTCCATATTGTTTGTTCTATGCGTATCACAGTGTTTTTTTTTTGATTCTTTTGGATATATGAACTATAATCTAACATCTAACTTTTTCTGGGCCACTTTTCACGTCATTACTCAGTCTGTTTCTTTTGGATCCGGAATCCAATAGTATGACCTGATTGCTGGTATCGAGATCTATCTAAAAATAATCGCATCTTGGCTGATACGTGGAAAAGCGCACAGAGAATTCATATTGAACAATAATCACTGATGGTACGCTTTATCATAGTATAGCACCACTTTTTACGTCATTACTCAGTCTGTTTTAATCGGATCCGTAATCCAATTGTACCATCTGATTGCTGGCAGCGAGATCTATCTAAAAATAATCGCATCTTGGCTGATACGTGGAAAAGCGCACAGAGAATTCATGTTGAACAATAATCACTGATGTTACGCTTTATTACAGTCTGAAGTTTGGTGTTATCGAATTCTGTGATGTGTTTTTTGACAGTCAGATCATTTGTAATGTCGCGTGGAGTCCAATGTTCAGTGGTGACCCGACATAGATACGAGGTTTTTAGTTCAACCATGTGCATCGACAAACGTTCTGTCTGTAAAACAATAATGCAATTCCCCCGTTTGTAAATCTGTAGAGCCAAAAAATTAACATTTCAGCCCTTGTTCATAGATAACGCTAGCTTGAGATCGTGAAGCCCAACGCAGACGACTCTGAAGGTGATAGTACCCAGGAGCGGAGATTAAAAACGTCAGCGCGAAAAACTGTTAAAGGACTTCTGGACAAACTACAAGAGTCTAGCAATTTATAGAAGGGTGAGTGTCTGAGCACAACTAATAACACAGCAGTTTATATGAGGTTTGTTTTTCTTGTTTGAGTAGAGCTCATTGTTCATAGTGCGTATAACACACCGGTGAGTTCTCCCCAATGTAAGTTTAGTGGTGTAGACTTTTGAATTGATTTCGCATCAGATTTTTGCTATATGTACAAAATATAAATTGAATATTCAGATATGGTATGATGTAGTACGTCTGAGCTCTTAGGATAGGCGAGTTGACGTGGTAGATGGAATCGTTGCACAAAAACTGCTGTATGAACAATTAACGTTTTGAGATCGAAATAAGGAAAAATGTCATAAAGAGACAGACGAAGTATGATAGTGAGATAACGGCAAAAAACTATACCTTTTTGTGTGTTTATTAGATTTAAAAAGCGCCAAAACTCTGTGGCGAATTGGCGGTTTTATCTCGTATTTGCCAGACCTCATCGTTTTCATGCTGCCGCTCCCTATCCAATCGTTTCAAAGCCTATTGGCAATGCACTTGTGTGTCACGGTCACAGCTCAACGTTTGGTTCGCGTGCGATCCTTATAAAATCGCCAGTTGCTGGAGGATTTTCACTATCAAGTTACCAGCAAGAAGAATCAAGAAGCAAGAAGTATCAGCAAGATTCTTCCAACTGACAAAAGAATCATTATCACTAAGGCAAAAATTTGTCATAGCTCGACAATGTGTGGAATTTCTCCGACGCTGCATAGAACATCGAATCGTTGCGAACTTCATAAAACGGAAAACAACTTCACGCGATATGTGGTACCAGAGGACAGCCGTCAAATACTGGATATCAAAATGAAAGTGCTCCGCGCCTGTCTACGAAGCAAGCACGACAATCTGTAGTTTATGCTGAAGAAGTGCGAGGCGAAGGAGTATTATTGTGATCAGTATTTAGAAGACAACCTTTGGAGGAAAATAGTTGGTGGGTCAAATTTGATTTGCGAGTCCATTAGGTTAAATGCTACAGGTTACTTTGCGGAGAAAATTCGCTGATCTTTTGAGTAGATCGCATGACATGACTTTGAGAAGGTATAACGGATATCGCTAATGAAGAACAAGCGCGTAACAATAGGGCCAGTATTTGCACCAAGAAATTCAAGGGTCACTGTGCTAGAAGGCATAACTCTCCCTGATGGTGCGCGCTCGCTAATAGAATTGGGTTCAAGCTTTTCACCATCTCAACCCATTTCTGAGGTGTCCTTGCGTAAGGTTGCATGTGGCTTACATGATTTGCAAGATTAACTCCGTAAAAGGCCAGAGCTGAAGAGACTAATAGGAATGAACAACAGGTAGAGGTTGCACCAATACCACCATTTCCTCAGCCGTTCTATAGACAACAAGACCCCAACGAGGAGGCTGATAGAAAATTTCGGAAATTTGCGTTCGAGACTTTCAGAACCCTCACTCACTATCTTATGAAAAGATTTCAATCGAACCTCGCCGAGCTACAAAAGCGTGGCATGAAAGAGGTTCGCGAGTTGATAAGGGAGAGAAGGATAAGGCTATCAGTTAGTGATAAGGGTGGAGAATTTGTTGTGATTCCTCGATAGTTAGATAACGCAATAACGAACAAGCATCTCAAAGATGCTTCGCTTTACCTATCATCTTCTGTAAAGGAATTCAAAAGGCAAAACCGCAAATCAAACAATATGTGGGTCCGTACGGCAAAAGCAGCGGGCCTAAGACGATCCATCATTTCTCAATTGAATATACAGTCACCAACACATCCTGTCTTATACTTACTTATGAAAACACATAAGTTAGTATTCACTGATGATCTAATGTCTAACGATCCATCTATATTCAAAGTTAGACCCATCATCAGCTGTGTAGGCGGACCGACGGATAGGATAGCATGGTTCTTAACTTTTATAACATCCCTGTTGCTAGGACACATTCCAGCCCATCCAACGAACACAGATGTTCCTGGATCGTCCCAAAACAGACTTTATGAAGGGCTTAAAATATGTTGTCAAGATGGAATAATTTGTTGTTCCTCATGCAAAACGAGGTGATGGAAATCTCCCTAACTAAGTCGGAATTAATTAGCTTGAAGTATGGTACGAGGTGATGTGTGAACAAGACACTTCACATTATGGTTCATTTTTGAATTTCAGCACTTATTTTAGAAGAAAAGTTTAGAATTTTTGAGTGCTGGAATCTTATGTTAGAATACTGACCTTTATATTAAAAACCTTTCCGTCATATTTCGTGTCATACGCGTGGGTGGCGCGGTATTTTATCTGATTTGAAACTTTCGAACTGAATGCTGGCTGTTTCATGCGGACGCATAACTTTCACGATTGCAACATGCCCAAGGACATCCACAACATAATCAAGTGCTTCGCATTCCTCTGAATAATCAGTTCTTCATTGCCTAACACAGGTTCCAAATCGCCTTCATTACGGTTATGTTACCTGAAACTGATAAACCTATCACTATTGAACCGGATGCGATACAAAGACCTAAGAGCACCTATTTAATGATAGCTATGTTTGCCAGGATTCTGTTATAACAACCGTGTTTGCTTTTTTTGCCATGAATAGAAATGCATGTGTGGCTCCAATCAGTTGAGCAAGAAGAAAAACTGGTAAGATATGAATTCAGATTTCTCTTGATAACTTTTTGAGATTTCCTGCAGTTTATTGCGAACAAAGATAAGCAAGTTAGACTAAGGCCTGCAAGAATTGGTTATATCGAAAGGCTAACATCAAAATACCTTCGACAAAGTGACTTTACTCTGCAAATTGAGATACAATATTCTAACTTTTATTCACTATTCTTTTTCCATCAAGAGATACGCTTTGAATACAATCACAAGAATATTAAAATATCAGCAAAACTGAAAACCCTCACTGATCTTCGAACTTTCGTTTAATCTTTTGAAGGATCACTTGTTCTCTTGATGTAAACATGATTCATGTTTTATTTTCCTCTTTTTGAATGAAAGAATAATAGTATGAAAGTTGAAGAGTCAGGTGGAAAGGCTCCGTACAAAATGCCGACATCCGTTGTTTACTTTTTGGCAAGTAGTAGGATTGTATAGTCAACCAAGCAGCACCTTGTTCGAGTGAGCTTACTTTGCTCAAGACGCTTACTCTACCTTCTACGAGAATGAATCCACGAAATGTTCTCTTGCTTGCTCCAAGTAAGATTCAATCTCGATGACTGAGAGTGACAGCAAGCTGGCTCCTAATTACATCTCACTTACATAAAAAATATGTATATCATGAGGAACTCTTTTGCATATCAGTTCAAACCAATGCTTGAAGTACAATGATTGAAGTGTTATACAAGGAGAGGCGGTATTGTAGGAGACAAATTTGCGTGCGCCACAACTTGGCGTGCGACATTCGAAAGCTATGAAATAATTGTACTTCAGATAAAAAGAGCGAAAGGAAAGTAAGATCTTGGTTAATGCAGTGGATATCATGCGATCCCCCGCAGAGAACTACAGATTTGAAGTCTACATGTATGCCCTCGATTTATTCGTTTTTTAGCATTCTCGTCTATTTATCTCACATCATGCCTACTATGCCTTGTCATGAAAAAGAATAATCAGTAAATAGAAATTGAAATATTGTAGTTTATGTAGAGCAGTCACACGCCTCAGCCGAAAATATTTTGATTTGAGTTGGCTCAGTACAAATTATTCTTGCATCCGATAGTTTTATCCTGCTTGCCACTATTTTCACCGGACAATACTTAACCTTGCTGCCTACGGGATCTCGCCGTCATATCTTCCTGATTTTCATTTTTGATTCACTTAGCTAGATTCACTCATGCAGTTTTACAGCATAAAACTGATATGTCAGCGGAAACGAGGCTTCTGAGTATCACATGCAGTCAAAAGTGAAGGATATCCTGGTTGTTCTATTGAAGTTCCTCTAGTGGTGACTCCAACAATTCAGACTAAAATAATCTCAAATAAGCCAATTTTTTGTCTCCATTATTCGTCGCAACAAAATTATTCAGAGGAGCGCGAAAAAAACAGTTGATTATAAGTGTTAATTTCATTGCACATGTAAAACTCTTGAAACCATTAAGTAATCAATCAAGACCAAGTTCAAATACAGTCTCTGAACTACAGACGTTGTGTAGAATACAAAAGGGTTCACAGTGATGACTTTTTGGAATGGACTTTCCGTCTGATAGGTAAAACTCACGATTAACTCTGTCCTTTGCCTGCTGCTTAGTGCCGTAATGGGCCATTCAATAATTCGATAACACTAACATGAAATCACACAGAACTTTTTGATCTATGCTATTCGTTAGCTGTTTGTGGGACTAAGTCAACTACGAATAACTAGCTATGTCAAGAGACGGCAAAATATAACTTATTAGAATATGCCTATAACATGACTGCGATCTTCTAGAAAATGGGTGAACTGACTGCTAATGTCGAATTATGATGAAGCTTCATGCGGCATTTTCAATATCGTTCTTTTGACGGTAGCTATAATCATAAAACTGCTTTTGCAGTGGTGTTTTTATTCAAGTGCGTTTTTAAACACGTAAAAGTTTTCCTTGCGAGGATATCGACACGTTCAGATGCCAAGCTTCTCGTCCATTTCCTTGTATGTTCATCCAGAAAATATTGCGGTGGCGGTAACTATGGCTGCGGTGAGTATTAATTGTATTCCTCACAACATTAAAGTATCAGACCTCTCAAACACTAGATAACTACCCTGTCATTGAACTTGTACATCGTTTTCAGTCCCAACTTTTCAATGCGATTATTAGAAAGTTGTGCTGTATATTCACACCACTATGTTTATATCAATCAAAGGGCTTGGGAATACAATCACTGAGCAAAGAAGTCATATTGTGTTGGTATTCAAAATGTAGTAGCAAGTTTACGTCTGCAAATCATCACATTTATTACATAATTACACTATATATATATGTATATATATATATATATATATATATGGATAATATAAATCAAAGAAGTGCGCCGTATTCGAGTGCTCGCGATGCCCATCGAGGCGCGCATTTGGCCAAACTTCACCTTCAGCAATCTCCGGCAGTTAATATCGAACGCTTTATGGAACGTTGGCCAAGCAACGCCTAAAAATTAGAAGGAGACGCACTTAACCTATATTCTGGAGCGTTCAAGAAGAGGAAACGATTGAACTTTGAAATAATTTTTGAAAATATTAGGATCTGCACAACGCAAGAACACTGTGAAAAGTATAAAATGTACCAAGTATATATCAATTATCGAGACTGTGGCTCATAAAAAGTCGGTCTCCTGAATTAGAACCACGATACCTGCTTACTGTTTCGGTCAGAAATCAATCAGCACAGTCTGTTCTCTTGGAGAAACAGAAGAAAATGCATTGACTTTCAGATAGGAGTGTTTGGTTTGATCTCAAACAGCACTGCTACACTAGCACTGCGATACAATCCAGCAATGCGGAATTCTTTTGGTCTTCTGTTCTTTTCTCACAGCATGGCCAAAACGGGTATTCTAATTGTATTCGTCTTCTGGAACGCACCGACAACACTACTGTGAGAATTCAGAGCAGTTGCTATTGTAAATGATCGTATTGAGAGTGGATCACATGAATCTTACAAAAGTTTTACTAATTACTTTGAGCACTAGGATGGAAGTATTTTGAGAAAATCGGATTTGAAAAAAAAGCCAGCACTAAGTTAAGGCAGCCGAATCGCTTACGAATGAGTTAAACGACATTTTGTGAGACTTTATTGAAACTCATTAGTGATTCTTCTACCTAGTTAGTGCTGTTTTCTAATGCGAATATGGCTGGCGGTTTCTTATTTTTCTAATCATTGAAAAAAATGTGAGGTACATAGCTCTGTGTGTGCCGGAATGAGGGAAGCGCGAATAGAGGTCTAAACATGGGGATAGCTTTTGAAAATAAAAGAATGCTCAAATGTAACGGGAAACCATGTCTCTTGCAGTGCACACAAAGCAGCTACCGAGCTGAAAGGAAAATTGTTCGGATTGGTGGCTACCATACTGTGGAGTGTGTGCATCTGTTCTCACCTGGCCATCGCTGTGAACAGAGTAGTCGTCATAGCGGTACCTCTTCGAGCTTCCGTTTTACTATCTGTGAAGAGAACCGTTTTCCGTCGTCTTGATCTGTTGGATATCGGTTTCTTTCGTATTATGCCTTATTTTTGGACTAAGTCCTAATGTTTGCCTTTAAGACTTATAATTGATGCTTAGATTTCAACAACATCAAACAGTATTTTTTCTATATTATTGAGCTAATACAATTTGAATGACAAATATCGAATCACTTAGCTTTTCGACGTCCATGTGCTATTTAGAGCGAAATCATGTAGGTCTAATGCGATCACATGGTTGCATTCGAAATAGAGGTGTTTGATAACATATCGACTCAAACCCAAATGATGGAGCACCACTTCAGCAAAGAGCACGATTCTGCAACTCCTCTTTATACGTACACTAGCAGACTCACATCAGCATGGCGGCATATACACTCTCATTTACACATTCAGTCTAAAAAGTGATCAGTGGGTAAAGCGCTTGGAGTTACCATTTCATAAGACATTGTTGATTTGGTTCCATTAAGAGACATAGATTTTAATTCGACCCAAATTCGATCAAGCCAAACGATGCACGATATCAGCTCAATTCACCGCCTGAGATAAGCCTATTGTCTTCTTGCCAGAATGTTATGAAGAACAAGTTGGGCTTTCGCTACAAACTAGCAACTATGTGAGTCTGGAGAATATCTCTGACTACTACGTCAAATTTTGCAATTACACAAAAAACTTGAGTACCACATTTTGTGGTTGATAATTCTGCATAAAATACAATTAATGGGGATGTCGAGTAATTTTTAGCACTAATGCTCTATCTATTTTCCTTCTATTCAAGATCATGTCATTGTTGCTACCACAAAGTGGTGTCTCGATGGGCATCTCATGCATTAACCGGCCATCTCACATTGCAAGTCGATTTGCCACATTCTGGAGAAGTGAACTGGATCACGGTGCCACATCCACCGTGTAACCCTGGTATTGGTGCATTGGACCACCCACCTTCCGCGTCTCAAGGCAGCATTTGAAAGAGAAGACATATCATTCATCATTATGGTGATTATATTAATGATGAATTGTTTTCTCTAAGTAAATAATTATAAAATTGTCAAAAGTGCTGAGATATGGAGAAATTGATGTGACAAATCACTAAGTTCAACAACTTTCCATGACGACCTCTTACATCACAGTTATTTTTTTCCACGTTATAGAACGAGCGCGATTTGATTTCAAGTGCTGCATTGTCTGCACAAATTGTGCGTACCAATGTCTTTACACTTTTGAGCTGTGCAATCACAATATGTGTTGTTGTTCTTTTAGCAGAGAGCTGTTTCGTCGTTTTCGATGTGAAGGAATGGAACTACACGTTCCCCCAGACACTATGTGGTAACATTATGGTTATGTTTATAGGATTCTGCGCCATTCTGGGCATTCTGATCCTGATTTTTCTACTTGACTGCGCTACATTAGTCCTTTCGAGAGTTAAACGCACAGTAAGTATTGAATCAATTAGATAATATAATTAGTTCAAGTTTTATTCCTATAATCACGGGAATACTTAGATACAAGCAAAACTAAAAGCTTTACCTAGTGACTCTTATAGCTACCCTTTGCGAGACATACGCGTTCGCAAATCACCATCAAGGACTCCGTCTTTCTTCGGCTTTTTTGTAGCCACGGAAATGAGGATTGCACGTGTCTTGAAAAATGGTAGCTGTGCTCAAATTCCAGAGCACAATCATCAGGTTTCAAGTTCTGCTACTATCTCAGCATTCCTGTGGTCATACCTCACATCGTGCTTTGCCGTTAAAATATAAACATGTATTGAATAATGATTAATGTCTTAATCAACGAATCAGTGGTCTTGGTGCTATGCTCATGAAATCTTGAAAGATCCACTTAGGGACAGCTCGATCGGTTTCCGATACACGCATTAAGTGCTTTATCTAACTAATTTTCAGCATTTCATGATGTAGAAGGAGATAAAAGATACCCCTAGCATCGACCTTACGCTTGTACGTTCGATAATGCCATGTACACTTTCACATTTCTTGCGCAGCGACCAGGTTTCTGACGTATACATTGGAGCAGCATAAATTAAAGAATGTAGGATTCTTCCACAAAATTTCTCTAAGACTTCTTAAGACTTGTGCTCTAGCACGATTGGGCAAAGTTCTTCTATTTCTGCGCGTACTTTCTCTTCTCAGTTAAGACTGTGACGTATTATCTTATCCTTGTCCTATGATAAGACCCTAATCATCTGTAAGTGAACGAGCGTTATAGAGACAGAGAGACATAGGTACATTGCAGGTCAAAGTAGTTGTTGGAGGTTTGGGAGGCCTAACATGACTCCATTCCACATCCTCTCTGAACCCGACCAATACGACTCTAAGGTATTGGGAGCTTTCGAAATTTGATAAATGGCACCCAGCTATTTTATTGTGATTACTTTTGACACCCACGTATAGATAGCTGATACCTAAAGAGGATGCTGGGTTCTTACGAGTAGATAGCCAGTATTCGAGCGGAGGAGCAGAGGAGATCGTTGTTTGTACAGATGACTCCTAGCCTCCGGTCAGCACAAGTATCAGTCCACCGATTGCTGGCTATGAGTCAATTCAACTCTTGTAGTACAGATTTATGCCACATTTATGCAATGGAAACAAGGAGCTAATTTTCTAAATCCATTTGCGTTTCAGGAAAGCACCTGGTCACTTTGTACTGCGCTTAATTCTCCTAAACTCCGCCTGGAAAGGGGACATGTGGCTTCTTGACCAATCGGCTAAAGATCCTCTTTAAGGGCAAATAATGATTACATACAGCAACCTTTTGTTTACGTAAATACGACTGTGGAATGGGTGACGTAAAATAATTTATGTTAATGATTCATAACTTTGTGGATTATAGTCTCATAAATCCAATGGTATCCACATTGATTTTGCCCAACGAAAGAGACGAGAAATGGAAGTCCGTTTTTTCAAACAGGTAACGTACTCGGTTATAATAGATTGGATCATTTATAACAAGAGGTCTTGCTAGAACTTAATAAACGTGCTTCTTCAAGTTGAATCGTATTGATTTTAGGCACTAAGTGAAAACGCACTACTTATTTTTCAACATATTAGTTATCACTGTGTCCGTCCGTTTTTCGAGAATCCTTGAGCTATCTTCTTGACCAGCACAATTCCGTATGAGATGAATTTAGCAATTGATGGGTATGTGTAAGTGCTTCATCTTCAACCTACCGAGTGGTTAGATTTGACCGATGTTAACGAAGAAAGGTGCAAAGCATCCAAATATGAGTAAAGATGAAAGAATTACTGTATTTTTATAAGCTGTCTTTGAGCCCTTCAACTTGACATGCTAGAGTGACTTACTTTCGTTATAGTTACCTAATCATCACGAATTAATACTTTCCACTCAACAGATCTAACTTGAGAACTTTTCCAAGTCCATTTTCATAGCATTTCATTTCCTTGCAGTTGTTCGTGAGATGAAGTGCGAAGCTTTCGGCATTGATGAATTCCGAGGAAAACGCGAGGCCTTCTACTTCATTGAGCTTTGTTAGAGATGACCGAATGCATATCTGGCTTATCCAAAGTCTCGCAATGCTACACCGATGTATAATTTTAATGCTGCTGCCCTTTCGGATATATTCCGCTAGCAATTTTACGAATTCTCAAGAGGTGGAAGGACTGATGAGCTTTAGACGCAGGATGAAGTTAAAGAACGAGCTTGTTGAAGAGCACCTCTGAGAGCTGAGCATCCCTTGCTTTCGATAATAGAAATACCATGCAATAAGTAAAGTTGGATTAAGAGCACCTTTCAATCAGGAATATTTGAGTTGCCGATAGCTCCGGTATAATTTGTTACTGTCAATTGCGGGTTTGAACGTATCGACGCAGATAAAACATTATTCGTGCGTAACACTTAGTATAGTAAAAAAGAGTAGATGGGTGTAGGCTTTGTTTGTGAAATTTATACGAAACTATGTAGTTTGTAGCCTCATCGTTTCTCTGTTTCACTTTCGAATCTATCATTTCGGTAAGAAAACACCGCCTACAAAACCCATGATGGTAAATAGCCCCATCGCACCTATGAATGTCAGGTAATAATTATTTTCTGATCTCTACTTGTCATCGTTCATACTATCGGAGCTTTTTTTATGCCATTCAGAACGTGAAGATCTTCCGCGACTAAACGGATAATCAAACAAGAAGTATGCGTCAGTTGGCGCATTAACATGGATTTGTGTGCATAACATAATGATTTTGAGATTTTGTTAGAATTTTCTTGTAAATCTGTTAACCATTGTCATAAATGGGATTTGATGTGAACTGGATTACAGCGACAACTGAATAAGCTTCTGAGCTGGTCCATCTCTGAGCGATGCGCTATGCCCTTGACCTTGACAAAAAAACATTGTCAGAGGTGACTAAATGCTTTTCACCTTACAATCTATTCATCGCAAGTAGAAAAATAGTGACTCTGACCACCGTCCTAAATTGTCTGTTTTCTAAAAATATTGAAAAAGTATACCGAAAACCTATGACATAGACCACGAGTCTTCATCACAAATGGTTGACCGCGATTCCACGGTGGCCTTTTACCAGATAAAACATAGGAGGTTTGGAAATGGAGCAAGGAACCGTGTCGTGTTGTTCTCTGCGATTCGGATAGATCCAAAAACTTTGTGTTTTCTTCAGAATAAATAGAACAAAACCAAAGACTCATGATAATGTTTCAGCAAACCGTCACCACAGGTCTTCGTTCGTGGTTCGCCTTAGCATGTATCAGTGTTTGATAAGCAAATAAAACCAAAGAATCATGATGACGTTTTTTTCATATCGTCATCACAAAATCCCTCAACTTGTACAAATTTGAGAGGCTCATTACCCCAAAAAAATATGTGCAAGATCTCAACAGTCCTGAAAAAATTCCTCTCACTCTTCTATCCGGATGTTAGTAGATAACTCTAATTTTCGGTGACCGCAGTGGTGACATATACGTTTCGAACCGTAGCTCGTCATCCAAGAACACCGTAGTCGTATAGCCAAGAAAAAACTCTATACTTGTAGCGATTTCAAGCCATTAACTTAATGGTATGTATAATACTAGTTTTGATAATACTAATATCAATATCAGGGCCGAAAATGTGTTTGACAATGCAACATATTGTACTGGGTCGAGGAACAAGTTCAAAAGCAATTGCGAATTTTATGTTTGTTTCACACAGTATCGGTTAATGTAAATTCATGGGAATGTCGCAGGAATATTTCAGTAATAAACTCTTGCGGCAGCGCTAGTTGTAATGCGTTGAATTTTAATTTACTTTCGGATATCAAATGTTAACGGTGGACAAAACTAAGCTTTCAGTTGTGATACGTTTTTGCTGGCGGAGAGAACTTTCATCGAGAGACTCTGCAAAGAATTTGTGGTGCCTGTGCAACATGGAACAAGTGGACCGAGTCTCTTGAGGAGCTTAAGGAAAAGTACTTGACATTGATTCGTCGAAGCATGTGCTGTTTCATCAAGACAATGTCAAACCTCACACTGCAAAGAAGACGAAGGAAAACTTTGATCTAATAGAGTGAGTCAAGGCCATGCGCACCTAATCTACAGTCCACATACTCTACCGTCCGATTATGGTCCGATTATGGTCCGATTCCGCTCAACAGTTTCGAACAGATCCGAAAGTTTGCCGATCATTGGAACAAGATCGTCAGGATAATGATGATCTTTATTTTGAGGAGCAATTATTGCTGTTTTCAATTGAATTTATGTGTAAACTTTGATTTTTCAGCAGGTGATGAGAAACTTCTTCTCATCCTCATATATGCTAGGAGAAACTTCCGATCCACAAGTGTTAAGACAACCTGTGGTGGAGAGCCCTAGAAGGCTCCAACACGGTTATTCCAACATCACATGGAGATCAAGATGACCTTTCCTGACATCAGTTGACGCGAGAAATTGTTCAGCTCGCACGAAAGTCTACACAAAAATCGGTCTGTTCCATTATAGCGGGGTCAATTGAGGCCTTCGGTGAAAAGTATTCTTTGCTGTTATCTGACGAATGCATAATCATTTGGTAGCTTAATTCAAGTGAATTTCAAAGGTATATTTATTTCTCACATGGCTTGTTTTCAACGCCGTACCAGTCAAAATGAGATTTCTTTCACATTCGAAGACTTCTCGCCTGGTAAGAGTTCTTTTATTGAATTGAACAAAAATAAAATAAATTAAACAAAATATCAACCACTGAATAGAGCAAATCCTTTTGATTAAAAAAATGTTTGCTCGTTGGAAAGAACTTCTTAGAGCTTTGCAATTCGCGCAAGAAAAGTGGGTTTCATACTTTTGAAATATCGCTGTTTTCTGCACTCCTACAGAAACAAGGGTGTTTTTCGTTTTTCCAAGTTGTTTCTTAGCTTAATTAATAGCTCAAACGATACACTTAGGTATTAAAGTAAACCTTTCAGTCCGCTCTAACAGCCAAAATAAAAGTATGTTCCACACTTGGAGCGTTTCAACGCGTCTTTCGTCGGAGAGAGCATAGCCCTCAGACTCAGAAATCATTCGATATACCTTGCAATCATTTTTGAGCCACGCATGTCAGCGGTCTGGCAAACAGGGCTGACTTACAGAGCCCGATACAAGTATTTCGATCTTGCGATTTCGTCAGTCGGGCAGTTACCCTTTCTCGTCTTTTGCTAATCTCTGTGGGTGCTCCAGTCCGCACACTAAGAGTTAGCGACGACGAACGGTTTACACTCTATGTCCAGTGAAAAACTCACCAAACACAGAGTGTTGTACACTCGATTGCTCGTGGCTAGTATATTCAATATATCATAACTTTCGTTTCGAGTGTTTTCCTAAGACCATAGCTCACAATTCAATGTGCCTTGCAATCATTTTTGAGCCAGGGTAACTGCCCGACTGACGAGATCGCAAAATCGAAACACGTGTATTGGGCTCTATAAGTCAGCCCTGTTTGGCAGACCACTGACATGAGTGACTCAAAAACGATTGCAAGGCATATTGAATTTTGAGCTGTGCTTTTTAAGAAAACACTCGAAACGAAGATCATTCGATAGTTTGAATTTGTACTGATTCCAGTAATGTATTTGGTTTTTTGAAAGGACCTCTTAATGAGCTGTATCACTCTCAAAAATCGAATGATGTGGGGATCTGCAAAATTGCGTAACAGACGGCACTGAGGGACCTCACGCCATTTTTTGGAGTCTTACTTGGCTGAGTTCATGTGGCGTAAAATGATCCCAAATGAAAATAGGTGATTGTTGCAACCTTCCGTTTATTTTTTGCCAACATCCCAGTTATAATCTCATTGTCACTTTAAGTGATGATGTTTTTAAATCACTCTTGTATGCAATCAAAGTTTTCTGGCTTCCTGAACAATGATCTATATTTTACTGTGAGTTTCTCAATCTTTGAAACACGATAAATTATTTTCAACAAAACCTTTTTGCGGAAAAGCATATGGACATGTAGAAAAAGTTCTGGAGCGTCGAAGAAAGCTCTTATTTCATTAAAAAATCCACATGTGACTTATGCAGGGGATTGGTATCACAGCTGTAAACACACCTTAGCCGACTAGAAGTGCTCACTGAGTGTGAAACCCAGTATTGTGTCGGTTGTTACAAAATTCGAATAAGTCCTTTCCAAAAGTCAAATTTATCGTTACACTCGGAAAGACTTTCTCTATACGTTTAAAAGTTGATCACAACAAAACTTTTATTCAACGAGAAATCTTTGAATGAGGAACAAAATCTTATTTTGGCTGGTACGGCGCCAAAAATAAGCTATTTGAGAAATCAAACATGCTATTGAAATTCACTTGGTTTGAGCTATCGACGAACTACAAAAACGTTTTGCAAAAGCAAAAAATACGTTTTTACCGAAAGCCTCAAGCGGCGCCGCCATAATAGAACAGTACCAAAAACCAAGCTCTTGAATAATGGAGTCAACGAATCAATTAAAAGATGTAACTGGATGCTTATAATGTGCAATGATTGGATATGATGATATATAAGAAACAGTAAAAATTTTAACTTTTTTGCCAAATTTATCTTTAGTTATAGGGTACCTTATAAAATATTGCCACAAGAGTGCTGAGACGCGAGCAAGGCTTTGAGAAGGGCAGATCGCGACTCTCGCTTGTGCAATGGAAATCACAGTTTTCGAAAGAGGTAATTGCGGATTCGAGATCACCTTAGGTGCCAAGTTTTTTTCCTATCCCACCACATTTTTTTCAAAATTTTACACCGTAATACAACTCTTAGAAAGAAAACATTAATTAGTAAATAAAATTGGAAGTTGAGATTTTAACCATGGCTTCAGCCTAGCTTTTGTTCATGTCAATATGTCCTCGTTGAATGAATTTTGTTGGTAGGTGGTTGCTGAGATCCAACGAATAGGATTGAACACATCTGAGAGCAAGGTAGGCGAGGGCCTCGATGGTACATTGAAAAACTCAGTGATTCACCGAGAAGGTTAACCGATGATAAAGCCACTTCAACTTAAATGTCTTGCTCGGATCAAAGAAATAAAAATTTCTCTTAATTTTTTCCACAGCAAGCTAAGGATGGATACAATAGTAGTTCAAAAGTACCACGGACGGGTGACACTAATAAAGGAAATGTTTTCAAGAGATTCTGCTACTCATTTGAAATAATATGAACTTTTCTTAACTTCCTAATTCTATGAAATACAATGAAGCTAGCAAATATGTAGAGGTTTTGGAGGTAAACTACAGTGCACACATTGTCGTTGATACGATCCCGCTCCCTAAGGCCACAACGCTTCCCATCCTTGCGGGGCCAGCAGATAGATCGCCATGCTGCCGCGAGTAATATCATGCGCCACTATGCACTCAGTTACCTCAAACGGTGCCTAATGAAGTCAAATGCATGGCTCATCACTCTGGGTATGAAGAACTCCGAAAGCTCTACTCATCCTTTATGAAGAAAACAAAGCAAAATACTAATAGAGAAGACGTCGCTCACTCTTAGCAGTGGATTGAGCGCCCGGAGACGATTGGCCAAAGACGAGAAGGGTACCGGACGACTGATGAGACCATCATTTTTCTTTCATTGTTGGATCTTAAGGGTTACTGTCCACCGATTACTGAATTTAGACCTTTTTTGTCGCCATTTGAGATGGTTATTTGTCGCAGCTTGTGTAGTGTCGCCTTTCCTCACCTCCTATGCAAGCATTTGTAGCTGTTATGTACACGTTTCGATCATGTGCTTCTTTGCTGACGAAAAGAAAGGCAATGTACTAATATGTTTTTAGTGTTTGGATTTTGATCGTCTTGTAGTCACCTTCGTCAACATGTACTTAACGTTATTGGTAAGTAAGTGCCGCTATTTTAAATGCCTACACTAGTGCCCTTGGTAACACTGTAGGAGTTGTTGAACTTTCTCCTAACATATTACGTAGTCACTTTGTTCGAAACTGTTTCTATGACCGTTTGTATTATTCAAAGGTCTGCGTGATCTGTCTTAGCGGCAGAGACGGAATCTGCATGGGCATAGCTAAAATTTACCTCATCTCTTGCATGACATATGGGGACGAATCTGTAAGGCATCAATCTGTGACATATGTTGTTGAATTTCTTAACGTGGAAGAAGACTACTTCGACTATCAATTTGCCTTTTGTTTGAGCTTAATGGGTGCACAGATAAATTTTTTCTATTCATTTTGATAATACGATAGAAGTTTTACAACAACCTGATAGAGAATGTGATACAATGAAAGAAAGAATATGGTAGTAATGATGAATACAACGTAAAATTGCTTCGTACAGATGAATGATTGACATAGTGAGATGTTATCTTAACGAAATAAAATGCCTTTGCACAAGCAAATGGATAAAGACTTCTGGAATAATGACCATCCAAACCTCGCGAAATATAGAAACTATACATTCAAACTGATGGAAGGAATCTCAGTTCTCCTTATTCATAAAAGGAAAAACAACACCAGAGTTTAGTGACGAAGCACTTATCCTCTAAAGTGAGAAGCTTGTGCAGTTAACAATTATTCAATAGTATTCAAAATAGTAAAATTTATCATTTCAGTTCTTAAGACATTTCAGAGCTCATCACAAGGCCAAATTAACCATTTGCGGATGACCATAATTGGTATTGCCAGTGGCGAGCGACTTTCGTTCTTCGACAGAAATTTTTTTCACTTTGAAAAATACTTTAGGTTATTTGCACCACTCTGGTATTGGCAATACCGATCATAATTTTCTCTACAACTTTGCACACTTTTTTGCATATATAACTACCTGTGCAAAAAACATTCCGATAGAAAACTTAATTTGATTTTCGCTTTTATAGTCTGCTATGAAAAATTTTCTCGAGAACCAGTTCAAGCTTCAAATTTACCAAAATTAAGGCAATCGAATTTAGTTTATAGTTTAGTACAATCGAGTTTAGTATAATCTAACAAAAAGCGATCCACACACTTTAACTAGGCAAATAAGGCAAAGCGGGTGTGAGACATAACTTTATTACTGCTGCTGCAACGTACTCCAAAATCTTTCTAGAAACCAAGCAAGGTGTAATAATTCCCGACATTGAAGTTCTCGAACGATCACTCAAAGTCTAATTAAAAGCTTTGTCGAGCGAAAAAATACCTCTGAATATTTAGAGGTCAAAATGACTTCCATATTTCATTAAGGGTTAAGCAGCAGAGAGACATTTCATTATTCCAAACAAAATAAGGATGTTTTCAAGGAACATTAGAAAAGAGATGAGATTACTATGGAAAAATCGTTCTTTTCGTTTCGTAGCTCAGTTATTCGTCAACAAGAAAACACTATTAAGGTAGCTGCTTTTATGATTTAGCTCATATCATGAGGTTGATAAATAGGATTCACTTGGCTAACTTTTCGAGGTGTTTCGTCTTCTTCGGAGCGGATGATTCAAGTGGCGATTGCACACAGTCGTTCGTTCTCGCTATGAATCTTCGCTTTTGTTGTCGCTCGAGTTGGATTTTTTTCGGTGAAGCATCGCTCGAATGACGAACGTCACTCAGCGATGTCCCTATCCACAGAATGGTGCAAATGCTAATCAATCAATCACCCCATTATAGTAGTCTGCTACTTCCGGTTGAAGAAAAGGCGGTTTCTGAGATCTTTTCATGCTTTGAGTCAGCTGATAATAATATCGATCTTTCCAGGACAGATCGCCCGTGGGTGACAAATCACATTCATGAGGTGGTAAGCTAATTAGCATACGAAGCATGGACATCACCAAATGAGACTCTTCATTCGAGCGATGCTCCGCTGGAGAAGATTCGACTAGAATGGCAATAAAGACGAACGACAGCGGACAATCGAGTTGAATTTTCGGTTTTGAACAAGACAAAATAAGTCGGAATGTTGCTGAACAAGTTCCACTTATCAACTTCGTGCTATTAGCTAAATCCCAAAAGAAGCTACTATCTATTGATAGTGCCGCGATTAACCCTCTGCGAACGGTTAGCGTCGTTTTCGACTTTAAAACTTTCAAAATCTTCCTCGATGAATAGAGCTTTCCTACTACAATTTGGCTGTAACTCAAAAGCTTGAATTTCAGCAATTTCAACGCTATGCTTGGCTTCCAAAATGGCTTCCTATTGCGCTGTAGTAACGAAAATATAACCATATTACACACTCGCAGTACAATGTTTCCACGTTTAGGCTATGCGGTTTCTAATTGTATTCTATTGATACTCATTCAACGGCGTAAATCGCGACTTACGAAGCTGAATTCGAATTTTGACACTGCCTCCATAATGTAATTCCCTTTAGTGTTCCTTTCAAACATCAAATTATACTGACGATTCTATATGTTGTTACTATTTCTTTATGCCAGAAAGTCATTTTTGAGCCACGAATGTCATGTGGGTCTGTTGAGATGTGCTGACTTACAGAGCTCGACACACATGTTTTGACCTTGCGGTCTCGTCAGCGGGGCAGTTACCCTTTCTCGTCTTCTTCGAATCCTGTGTGAGTGTCTCAGTCCCCACACTAAGAGTTAGCAACGACGAACGTTTTACACTCTATGTCCAGTGAAATTATCACCGAACACATGGTGCTGTACACACGATTGCTCTTGGTTAGTATATTTCATATATCATACTATCGCTTCGAGTGCTTTCTTGAGAACACAGCTCAAATTTCTGTATGCCAGAAAATCGTAGGCAGAAGACGAGAAAGGGTAACTGGCCGACTGACGAGAATATCGCAACACGTGTATCGGCTTCTAAAAGTCAGCCCACCTTAACAGAACACATGACTTGCGTGGTCCAAAAATGATTTTCTGGCATATAGAAATTTGAGCTGTGGTCCTAAGAAAACATTCGAAACGATAAATATGATACATAAAATATACTAGCCATGAGCAATCGAGTGTAAAACACTCAGTGTTCGGCGATAAATTCACTGGACATAGAGTGTAAAACGTTCGTCGTCGCTAACTCTTAGTGTGGGGACTGGAGCACTCACACAGGTTTGGCAGAAGACGAGGGTAACTGTCTGACTGACGAGACCGCAAGGTCGAAACACGTGTATCGGGCTCTATAAGTCAGCCCATCTTAACAAACCACATAACATGCGTGGCTCAAAAATTATTTTCTGGCATATGAAACTTTGAGCTGTGGTCTTGAAAAAAAAAACACTCGAAACGATAGATTTTTACTATTTCTTTGCAGTGTTATGATGTTTTCAAATATGCCTCGAAGAATTGAGTTGTAAGCAAAGATTCGACATCAGACGAGAGTTGAACTCGCGCTTCGCTCATAGCGGTGGCGAAATAGAAGTTATATATGCACAAAAGTTATATCGGCCTGTAGAGAAAACCATACAATGGAAAGCAATAAAAATACATGGACTTGTTCCAACGAGAAAAAAAATCCCTACTAGGTGATGGAAATCGCGCACCGCTTGTAAAAATCGACCAACTGTCGCCCGCAAAGGGTTAAAGGAAAATGCCTTTCAAAATACAATTATGATAAGTCAATATTATTTGCAGTTGAAATATTGTAATAGCAACAATGTGACATGTTGACAGACCTTTCACTTCCTGTGAAAAGTCGTTAAAAATCGAAGAAGAAGCTGAAATTGTAGCCAACCTCGCGATAGAGGTTTAGGCCGTCCCTGCGAAGAGCGCACTACTCCGAGGATGGAACAGATGGTCCAAGCTTCTGCGAAGCTTTCAGCTTGCTGGTCTTGTTAGCTCTCGATGCTTTGTAAGATTCAAAGGCTTCGTTCAACTTCAAAAAAAAACAATTTGAGAAAAATGACTCAAACAAAATTCTTCTCATTTAACCGCCTTCAGCGGTGTTATGATGTTACAGATATATCCAATGATGTTGAGTGATGAGCAAAACGTTGACGTCAGGCGGGAGTCGAACCCGCATCTCACCCTATTCGAGGCGTGTGCTTCATCCACCTGCACCGCCGAGTTCTGTTTTGCCACCACTTTGATCAATATACTTCAAAGTAACGAATTCTTTCGTAAAGTGAAAATGTTAAACTCGAACTCACAGGCTCAAATACCGAGTCAAAACCCGAGGTTTTAATGAGACCATAACGTCATCGACATTTACTGTCTTCCGCTTCTTTGAAGAAGCCAACTCTTCAGCTTTCGATAGAATATACAGAATGAAGACGATACATGCACGCATTATATATGTATACGAGCATCCTATAAATAAGTGGTAGATCGCTGAAAGGGTTGATATTCTAGATAAAAGTATAAAGGTAGAAGTAAACGAACCTTTGATAGCGCTGCTCCATTAGGCAAACTAGACTTGATAAGACGGCTCAGAACTGCCATTGGGAGACGAAGTTCATCGATCTTCGAATCAGTGCTCATCGCGTGATCTGTAAATCTGGTCTTATTGGAATAGAAAGTCACTAACTCTCAAGACCAACTATCGATTAGCCTCGGCATTGACTGAATAAATCCGTGACTTTGTTTTGTTCAATAAACACGAGGTTATGAATAACCGAATATATCCCTTTGTGGACGGCGCCATTCTCGACTGGCGCGTGGCTCAGACGGCTACGAAGAGAGGTTTCCGGCGCGCGCTCTAATGCTAGTGTGGTAGTTTTCTAATGGAGTTTATACTTTTTTTCGTCAATAAATGTGATTTCTGTGTCAGTAAATGGTCAAATATGATAGAGCAGACTCCAATGAGGTTTTTCTTTGCTAGAAATACCTAATTGCTCCACTAACAATCCACACTCTCATATGGAAAAATCAAGTATCCATGGAAAAGTTATATCTAGAACCTTCATCGAATATTTCTATGATATTTGTTTATACTTACCACAATACAATTCAATTCATTTCTACTTCTTCTACTTCTTATATACTTTGTTCTATAAAGTTCATAAATCCATCATCCTGGCTGAAAATTGGAAAGGTTAGAAAAAGGATATGGTTTCTTTTTCCTTGAAAAAGGCAAGATATTGAAAAGCATTAGCGTTACCTTACTGAGATTGTTCAACAGAATAAGAATTTTTTATTTGACCGCCCTTAGCGGTGGTTAGATGTTATAATATACCCAGTGCTAAAGAGTGATGTGCAAAAACATTTGTGTCAGTTGGGATTCGAACCCACATTCCACCCTATCCAGGGGCGGGTGCTGAATCGAGTGGTATCAAAACGGACGTCGGTATTGCAACGGTTCAGTACGCGCCCTCGGATAGTGTGAAATGTGGGTTCGAATCTCAACCGACGTAAATGTTTTTGCACCACTGGGTATATCATACAGGAGTCTCATCAGTGATATTATACCGTTTTTTGATGATAACTTTCCTCTAAGAATCAGTTTCGCTATGGAGCACGCACATCTCTTCGTAACTGTCCGAACGGCGCGTCCAGCTGAGGGCCCTCATCGTCCGCAAAGGGATATTATACAAAATAGTATAATAGAGTGTTCGTATCAGTGGATAAGGTTTCGTAACTTTCCTTCTTCCGAGCCGTTCTATTGTTTTTATTGCAATTACAGAAAACAATAAAACGGCTCTGAAGAAGGCAAGATTGTTGGAACTTTAGCCATCAATATGAACACTCTATTGTACTATTTTGTACAATATAACCGAATATTAACAACCTCGTGTTTGATGAACAAAAGAAGGACGCGAAAAAAATCAATAACGCAATAAACTCTAACGAACAAATCGATAAGCACCAATCGCAGAAAACATAGTAGTAAGACTTAGAAAACAAGAAAAACTTTTCAAACAAGAAAAAGGCAAGAATAAAAAAAGAAAAAAAGAGAAAAAGAAAAGAAAAAGAAAAAAAAAGAGGGAGGAAAAAGAAAAGAAGAAAGAGATTAAAAGAGAAAAAAGAGAAAAAAAGAGAAGAAGAAAAAAGCAAACCAAGAACAAGAAAAGAAAGAAAAGAGACGAAAGGTAAAGAAAAGAAGAAAAAATTGGCGCTACTAAGCACTACTTCAAATCACTATTTTCCCGCTCAAAATCTTCATGCAGTACGCAATTGCAGCATTGTGTCGTCCAGGAAAGATTTCGACGGAGAATCCCCTGTGAACAAATTTCTCTTAGCGTCGGTATTGAGCTACAAGTTGTCCTCGTTCTTGAAGACATAGGACAATGTCGTTGATATCCAGATTTATCGAGTATTGGCGGATGTTTCAGCATAGAAAAATTAGGACCTCGGATGGGAACCGAACGCGCGTTTCGCCATTTCCGTCGGTGCGTGCTACCACAGCACCACGAGACCAGCGACTCGCTAACACTCCTTCTTGTAAACTGCAATTACTGAGACCAATCGAATACTGGCTGATGTCTGATAAAGTTAAGCGAGACGTAATACCCTGGAAATCTGTTGGCAGATGAACCCGCATCTCATGCATTCCGTGGAGATGTTAGTGATAGAGTGACAGCATAATAGGGACCCCTGATGGTGCAGTGGTTAGCACGCACCGCAAGAAGGGAAGAGAAGTGGGTTTAACTCCCCCACGAGGTTACTTTTTGCGTTTCAGTCAATATTCTCAGTTATACTGTTGTAACAAGTTATACAGTCATAACATTACAAAACTGCTACTAAAGCTGCAAAATGAGGTTTTTTTTGTGCATCATACTAGCTGTGGCGCAGTGGTTAGAGGTGCGTTTCGTCGTACACAAGATCGATGGTTCGACCTCGCGCTCATAGCTCATCAAGCCATCCATCCGTCCGTAGTCGGTGAATTGGTGCCTGGCTGGTCTTAGACTTGTCTGGAAGGATAAGCAGCACTGACTCAATCCAGCGGGAGGCCTCCGCGAGTCAG
This sequence comes from Parelaphostrongylus tenuis, assembly GCA_019055375.1. NCBI lineage: Eukaryota > Metazoa > Nematoda > Chromadorea > Rhabditida > Metastrongylidae > Parelaphostrongylus > Parelaphostrongylus tenuis. Next base: position 706,398 of record JAHQIW010003531.1, read on the forward strand.
TGTAAAGGCCAGATATGCATTCAATCACCTCAGACGAGGTTGAAAATTGAAGTCGAATGCATGGCGCATCCCTCATGAATTGATCAACGCCGAGCGCTTTAAACTTTTATTAGCTGACGCTTTAGCGGTTTTGGCCTTTGTGGAGAGTTGTAGCCCATGAATTTTCAAGCGTGTTTTTTTCAATTAATTGCTTCATGGCATTTTGATCTACCAGCTAAGATCTATCGACTGAGAAAGGGGACGGACCAGTGTCATTGCACATGCATCACCACATCGCTTCCCTCGCTACAATGCAGGGCTGAATGTGGGGCGTAGGTCACTGACGAGGAGAGCGAGACCTCCGACACACCGATGTATGGCTCTGGCTGCACCAACCTCGCTCAGGCTGTGAAGCATTCTTTTTCGAAATTATTTTAATTGCTTCAAATAAGAATCTACGAGAGGCTTATGCTTATGCTTAGGCTTAGGCAAAATTGATGGTGCTAACTCTCCATCAGCGTCACATTCGCAATCTACTATGTCAGACCTTTTATAGACCTCGCGGATGAACACATTGCCTAAATTCCGATACACAGGACCGTGCTCCTATTTTCGTTTGCCAATTACTTATGTATCAAGAGCTGTGAAAATGTTCGACTGAAAAGAATGCGCTGTCACTATCGACCTTTCCGGTTTCTGGAGAAATCGAAGTCGTCACAAGGTCATCTAGTACTGGACAAATCTCGTCATCAAAAGCTCTTGCTCAAGAGGAGAAAAACAGTGCTGCAGAAGGAACGGTCATTGTTGATGCTTTTGTGAAGAAAGCGCTGAGATGTGGAGATGCTTTGGAAGGGAGCAGAGTGGAAATTATGCAGGGCTCATATCTAACAGGGTAGGGTCAGCATTTATTTATCTGTTGTACAGATTAATTCATTTTGCAAGCAATCAATGGTAAACAACAGTTATCCATGGATCAGGACAGTCACAGATTTTTGTTAGATAAACAATCAACTGATTATAAGGAGTTAGAAAAAGAATTCTTCACTCCGAAATAAGCGGGCGAAAAGAATGCGACTTTCATGAGAGGTGTCACATCGACCACGATGCCTTCCTTCTTTTCCACATATGACCTATGTAAGGTACCCGTTCTCACCTGCGATCCTATATACATCAGTGAAGTCCAAGAAACTTGAGACTCAGTATAAGTTCTACAGAATATTTCACTTCATCGTATATTTCCCTCTTCTTTACTCTTCATTTATTCCATTGAAAGCGGTTCATCTACTGACACATAGACGACAATATGACGTTCATGAAAGTCCCATTTCCTCATACGTTATTTTGGTGCACAAAAGTTTTTTTCTACACTTATTGTGATTAATAAACAACTCACGAAATCTAGGTGTACTAGGAATTATGACTTGTCACCTGACTATTTGAAACAAACCTCTGGCAGAATCAACTCCGTTGAAGCATCTCGCATAAGTCAAACTACTGACTAGTTGCAGATACTCCAAAAAAAAAAACGTTGTGCATTCAAAATAGACGATCGTAAAAGTGTGATTTTCATAGGCATCATCTCGCCATCGAGAACATCGGCACTTTGAAAAATCGCTTCTGTATAAATTGGTGATTACAGAAGTTATACGCATCAAATAGAATGCCTTTGAATCTATCGTTTTTAAGGGTGGTTTGCTGTCATAAACATACTCATACTGTTGAGTGTTGTGCAAAACTTTGACGTCAGGCGGATTCGAACCTGTATTCTAATCCTTCCGCGGACGCGTACTTAGCCAATTGCTACTACCGATTTTCCTTTTGTGAAATTATACGGATTTTTGTGGTATACCGTTATGTCTGTTTTTTCGAGTCTTACTTGATACTTCCATTAATTATGGAAAGTGGGAATATGTAGGCGACTGACAAATTCCACGATTCACTCAATATGAACATATCCTCTGCATATTCCTTCGAGTGTTCGTATAGGAAAATGAACATTGCTAGTAAATTTCACTTAGAATCGTGAATCGAAAGGCTTAAAAATAGTTGTGACTACTCTCTTCAGAGTAACATCTAGCAACTCAGCACCGTCTGCCTTTTGATGCATTCTTCTGGAAGTAAAAAAGTTGAGATTATGTCTTTCATCACAGGCTGAACGTCGTGCTTTCTGCCAGAGGGTTGTGGAGTTATCCTTGGTAAGTTTCGCACCAAGCCGCGCGACGTCAAATCTCGCTCAGCTGTTGTAATGGCAGCGTCGCATTTCGTGAGAGAGCAGGCACGGAAGCCAGACATGCATACACAGACATGCAGATGATGCCTGCTGCGACTGCCGCGCAAGCGACGACGCGACACCGCCTGCCTGTCAAAGTGGTGGTCCTCAAAGGGTTGAGCCATGTATTTTTGATAGTTTCTGTGTCACCCACGCCGTTGACTTCAATCGTATTTCTTCTGAAGGAACTGGTTTTGTTTCAAATTAACGTGGTCTTACTGGGATGAATGTAAATAAGAAAGTCTATAGTATGCGCTTTCGAATACATTATACCAAACACGATTTTGTTCCTATTGCTTCTGATTCGTTTTCACAGTTTCTTATCACTGTGAGGATGCCTGTGTTCCTAGCATTCAGTTTATATTCCGTCTTCTTCTTAAATGTCGTAGAAGCACATCTCATTGGGATCTCGATGATAGACTGGCTGTGGTGTTTCAAAGGACGTTCGCTGTTAATTGCCGGAGTGTTGGGAGGTGGGGACAGGCCTGCTCCGTGACGAGCATCGCAACCACTCGGCCCTTTCACCTTTATACTGAATTGGGAGGTGAAATATCATTGTTACAAAAGGTCCAATTCCTGATGTTTTATTTTCAACGTGCCAAGTTGTGATTCACTGCATTTTTTGACTTCATGAATGAAAATAATCTTTGTTTTTTTTTGTGAAAGGGGTGACCTTGCAGATGAGACTTGTGCGCGGAGTCTTTACATCATTACAACGGAAGACTTCGTACAAAGAAAGTGGAATGTTATCGAGGTTTCTATTAAAATGTTACAGAAAAGCTCCTTTGTACCGCGTTTTGAGATATTGTAGTAGTAAATCAATGATGTATATTTTTTTCGGTACTTCCCTTAGGCAGTACGAAATAAAGAAACGATCCCTTTGCCGCTGGGCAAAAGTTTTTATAAGAGCGTTAGGCGAGCTACCGCACTTCAAAAGGCTTTTTTAAAGCGACGTACATCAAAATCAATTTGAGTTTTGCACCCGCCACGTGCTTTCATACTTATCACGCTTATAATTCGTTGGAAGCACGAAGGACATATGAGCGTGTAGAAGAGATCTTCGAATATGAGTGTCATACGTTCTCTCCAGAGTTTCTTCCGAAGGAAAGAAAAAATCCCAGAATAAATTACAAGAAATGCACTCCACATGACAGTCGTGCCGCGCTATCGACTGGTCTCGTATCGATCCCAGTCATCAATGAAACGACTTTTAAGAAAATAGGCGCAACACTGTTATGAAAAGTTTTCGTTCAGCAAAAGGAGTCGTTCCATCAATTCGTGTCGCCTGACGAAAAAACCTTTCTTTTCTTATCAGATTGGCTGCAGCTGACGTGTTCTTGCTGCTTTTTTTTCATCTCAGATGAATGATTAGCGACCAGAAAACAAGCTAGTGAGGGGGGGGGGGGGGTAGAAAGTATTTTTGTTTTTTAATACGTGTTTTTATGACAGAAAATCTCCTGTGATATCAAAAAGGTGTGTACAATCCTGTGACCACAGCTTCTATATGATTCATACAGTAATTGATCTGACTTGCCGATGCATTCAATTTTTAGGCCAAGGATACATTCAAATACCACCATGATACCTACAGCACTGTTATGCAGTTCGCATTCTTAGGAATTTAATCAACATCGAAGCTTTTGTTTCCGCTGATTATCGATAAATATTCATGGAAGTCAGTTAAGACAAATCAACACTGTACACCCGAGTTGAGGGTTTATGAGTTCCGAGTGAATCAGCGATAGAGTCAGCGTTAGGAGAAAACCACCGCATAGTTTACTAGATTCAATTGTTCAATGAAAGTCTCAGGAATCAGGTATGTTTCACTGTCGTGCATCGTGTTGCCCAAACTCGCGTTACAGTTGATGCTGGACTGAAGAGGGTTTGATGATTCGCTTATCGTCTTTACATCAACGAAACAAAACGTTACTCGAATAGTTTGTTCACAGCTTTTCCGTTGCTTCATACATATAGGGATTGACCTGACTGACGAAATATCATACCTTATCCTCTCTACAAAAGCATTAAACAACAGACGTGTATTTTCAACCTGAGTTTTTCTCTAATAGACGTGAAGTAGTCATACGTTATATCTATGTCACGTATGTGAGGAGTTTCCCACCATATCGCTTTTGACGGAAAGTTTCGTCCAAAAGTTTTATTAAAGAGCTCTCTAAAAAGGTCCGCGTAAAAAAGCTAAAATAATTTGTAATATTTTTTTCAAATGTAAAACTTATAATTTTTTCAGCTTCTCACGATAGGATTATCTACATTGTGTGGATTTATCAACAAACCGTATTAATCAATCAATTTTATTATACATGAATTCATTGCCCACAAAAGATCTGTCAGATTTAAAACAAATCCTAAGGTGAAAACACAGCGCAACAATTATTTATCAATCATAGAGAGCACCAAGTACGAATCCAGCAAGAGCCCCTTGAGGAGCACCACCTAGGGGATCGTGTATACTCTGGTGTCTGTAAAATGGGCCACGTCTGCGGTATTTACTATCGCGTCGATATCCAGCGTATCGCCTGTGTCCATAGCAGAATCTGTAACCACGTCCATAGCATGGTGCATGTACATCATAGAAGTCGTAGAGAGGTTCGTGAATATCGTGTCCACCATAGAAGTGCTCGTAGTAGTCATATTGTCCAGCCACCAAAAATACAGTGGCGTATAAGAGCAGAAAAGAGAATGCAATGTTCATTACCTAAAATTTGGCTGAAACGTCGTTTCACATTCCATATATGTCAGAATGTTGGAGGCGATGGAATAATGGTTACGACGTTCGACAGCGTAATTATTGCAAGTTGTTCAGAAATCAAGAACGTGATGTGTAATAATCTTTTCTATCATGACTACTAATTTTCTAGCACAAACTTTTGAAAGTGTTTATTATAAATCAGAAATATATCATACCATTCGTTTCGAGTGTTTGTTGAGAAGGTGCTCAAATTTCAATATGCCTAATAGATATTTTTGAGCCATGCATGAAGTCTGTTTTGGACACTTCTAAAGTGCTATGCTCGTGTTTTCGGTCTTGCACAGCCTCCTCGTAGCACAGTACCCTTCGCCTTGCCCAATCCTCTTGCAGGAACTGCCCATTCAGTAATTTCTTTCACTTAATGGCTCGTGTAAATAGCACGTCTGCGCCTTCTCTATATATGGGGTTCGATTCCCCCAAGAGGATTGGCTAAGACGAAGCGTACTGTGCTACTGACGAGTCCGTGCAAGGCCGAACATGCTTATAGCACCGTCTAAGTGCCCATGACACACGAAATGGATGGCTCAAAAATAACTATGAGAGATAGTGAGATCTGAAATACTTTGAAGATTGAAACATGTGGAGACGTAATGGGTATCTGAAGTATTTTTGTGAAACGCTCCAACATTCCAAACATTCCACCCGTGGTTAGCTAATGACTGGAACACAAACTTTTGTTGATGTCGATCCCCATCTCAGCTTCGCTGACAATGGGGCTTAGGGGCAGTAATACTTTTTGTCGTGCACGTATGCTTTAAAGGAGATTTATGCTCGCTGAGGTGAAGAATTTCGCTGGACTTCAATGAATCTAAGATTATAATATGCCGCGAAAACCAAAAGAACATGGTATGATACTGTTATAGTCTGAATGCGATTTAAACAGAGCTATATGGGTCCTTGCTATTGGCCAACCATAAGCAGCAAATATTGCTCTCACTGCACATTTCAAGTGACGGTTTTGAGGTTTTCTCGGCAATGAAAAATTACGAGAGAGTCAAATTCACATACTTTTATGAATCAGTAGTGGCAGTCAGGTGCGAGAAGGCATCTGAAAATGCTTATGGAGTTGGGCTACATTAGTGTATTCTACTTTGTGTGTGCCTGAAGGCTGCGTTGAGAAGCATCTTTATTCCACATGACTGGTCATATAGAGCTGTAATGGTCCTATATCCCATTATACCTTCATGAACAAAAACAAGTAGTTGACCATTCTGACGATCTTCGGCATGTTCGTGTTAGAAAAAAAGCTCGCAAAACATGTTGGATTATAATTATCGCCCGTCCATTTCTTTCAACGTTTCTAAGGGTATTTCTCGTGCCTTTTTATGCACTTCATGAATTGTTCAATATACCAACAAAACAAAGAATAGGTAGAGAAGATTCTGAGCACAAAGTCTGCACATTTTTATGTTTCAATATGGCGTGATAGTTTTCTCATGCTCATAGAGTCGTCACTTAGATTTATAAAGAGAGAAGACTGGAGCAACATGAAAAAGGATAACTCAGGTTCGGATACGTTGGAAAGCTTTATTAGTCTCAAGTGTACGTTGAATTCATGGCTGACGGTATAAGGCAATGAACATACTCAGACTGAAATTATATGGCACGAACTTTGTAGAGAAGTATTTGTGCATAGCAGTGCGAATACAAACTTTTGTGACGCTTATTGTCGCTCATAAGCAAGAACACTGCTTTATAAAGATACTATCACTGACTTTGAAAAGTGCTTGAACTACGACCATAAAAACCTGTCCTTAGTACTCGAGTGAGAACTGACGATAATTCGAAGTTATTGTAAATTTTCTGGAGTTTAAATCATCATTAAGTTTCAATCTCATAGCATGAGGGTGATAGTTTTTTAGAAACGTCAATGTTGAGTTTCATTCACTGCCTGATTTATTTTCACGAGTAGAAACTCAATGCAACTAATCACAAGAATGTTGAGACACGAGTAAAAGTTGTAATCTGATGTAAGTGCAATGGACTCGGTTCATGACCATCTCTCATAAGGGATTTTAGCCTTTTTGAACACCTTTGATTCCAAGTTTTGCACTTTTCTTAGTTCTCTTATGTTTATTTTGAGTTGGGAGAAAAGTTTCTTAACACCCGCTGAATATTTATATTCTATACATAAATCACACAACACTTATTCCTTAAATAAAAACTATCATTTTCCATGACCTTCTGTCAACTACCTCTATTCTTTGGGCTTCAAATTAAAAAATTCTTGACATACCTTTTCAACTTAATCAAATATCTCAAATCGGCGTTCAAGCAGGAAATGTTTTATTGAACGAAAAAGATTTTAAGAGGACGAAGCAGCATTTGAACTGTAGACTGAGAGCGGCAAGCTCTCGACTCCCACCACATCATCAGTGGTTTTTCCATAGGTTTCTTTCGAGGTGAGATTTGACATTGTCTTACTGAAACAGCGCGTGCTTTCAACGATTCAATTTGGCTAGTTCTCCTTCAAAGCACCGTAGACTACGTCCAGCTGCTCGTAGTAGATTTCTTCAAAAATTTTTGAGGTATTCCCATGAAAATATAAAATGCGATATTGTGCGAGACAAACATAAATTTGAATTTTTCACGGATGTTAAGAAATCTTTTGCTCAACGCTTTTCTCCAGAAATGCTATGAGCCGTAGACGAAGAAGAACTGATATTTGAAACATTTGCACTGGTAGCAAAGTTACATATTCAGTTCAGTAAACAACTGCAACGCAGGTTTGGAAATGAACATTGTTGTATGTATGAGTTACTAAGGTTGGCAAAACCATCTCAATATGTGTCAAAAAACTAGCACTTCCGGGACGGTGCGTGTCCATTTGAATGAAGAATTTTCTGACGACTCTTCTCTCTAGGCTTTTTTCCTTCTAAACTTTTTTCCTATTCTTAGTTATTCAAAAGTTCAAATCTCGACAATTTTAGAAATATTTTCCAATTCTAGAGGGTCTTTCGTACTCCGTTGTAACAGTGAAAATAATATTATGCTTTACACCCGATTTGTCTTGTTTGCTCGGCCGATTTGTGGGGGTGGCTTTTCGCTAAACTTTCGTTAGTCATTGCATAGCTCGAACTACGACAACTGCGTTCCCAAAATTGGCTTTCGAAAAATCTCTATATAGCACTGTAGGAGAAAAAGGAATACAATTTTTAACGCCTGAGACAGTAAAACGGTGGATATAGGTATCTTCTAGTTTATAATACTAAAAACCTACAAAGTTCTGTGAAACTGAGAAAACGTTTCCATGTGATTGACGAAAATAGCATCTTTTCGTGATGACTTTCGAGTTGTTAGGCACAGCGTGACTCAAGAGATGCTCAATTTCCACCACTAAGAGATTTTTTCTCGGTTCCAAAAAGGTTTAGACATTTTTCTGATCTTCTGAAACATCACGATTTATCCTGCACTTAATCTGCATTTGAAGCGTTATCTCTGCATGAAAGTGAGAATTTCTCTTCGTATGAGTAAAATTTGAAAACCACCCAGCTCCAGAATCATAATTTGCTACCGATTAAGCACTCTAATTCTGTCAACGCCATTTGAACCTTAGCCGAGCAAAAATTGTGCGCTGAGGGTAGGACGTAATCTTACTTTACTAGTGCTCCAGCACACTAGTAAGACCTTTTTGGTGAAAACCATCAATGGTAACGAAATCGCCGTGATATAAGCTATTGAGTGTTTACTAAAAGCCAAGGAAGAAGCGGAAAATACTCCGTCCCGAAAGGAAAGAGATAACGCGCATCCAGCAACGGTTTTCAAGTTCAGTTTACTCATTGTGGAAGCTCTGAAGACAACGTTTACGCCACCATCCTGTTCATAAACTCTTCCAATTCCCATTTTTCATTAAGCTGTCATTGAATGGATACATAAATTGTTTTGTTCTAACTAAGTTAGACCGACTTCTCACCGGCCAATATTCTTGGAATTTGGCCTGCGTCAGGGCTACCTAAGTTATCATTTGTTTTATGAAACACATTGTTTTTATCTTAATGTGTCATGTTATTGTTGTCCAAAACATAATTAGAGCATGTGACTGATTATCACGCATCACTCAAACATGACGGTGATCCTATCTTGATAGATATTTAGCATTCAACTGAACAGTTGCTTAACCCTTCAAAAAACGTAAGTTTTCCACAGCAATCACAAGAATGACTACCCGCGTTATAAAGCGTAAGAAGCACTTATGCTCTTCGGGCGGTATGTCCGAACCTGCTACCCTTGTATATAAGTCAGATCGAACAAAGGTGGCAGCTGATACAAGGATTGAAGAATCAAATGAGATAAGGATGATATGACTGGTGATATTTAGGTACTCTCCATTTTTGTTCATTCGTGATTATTTGGAATTTATTCAAAAGCCTCGAGGGTTTTCGGCGATAATGTTTTGGATTCGTGCCCTAGGATTTCAATCACTACTTCTAAGTCGTCATTGCCGAGCTTTTCCGTCCTATGGGTACCTAGAGGTTTGGTTGTGCAATGTTTTAACCCTTTGGCTGCAATCTCGAGGATAGCCTGGCTGTGGGGGTGCACAGGGCGTTGTTGTTGACTGTCGGATAGAGTTGTAACGTAGCGCACGGCTCTACACGCGCAGTGACTATCATCACAACCACTCGGCCACCGTCCTCCATAACGCATTTACTTTAGCAAAGAAATTCTCTTGCCACTTTGACACGCTTTCGAGACGAAATTACGGTGGAAGCGCATGCGAGCGTCGCTGGAAATTTTTGGAAGAGACTTCTAAATGTATAAAAGCCAAAGGCGGCATTTTTGAAAAATCGTTATGATATTCCTCCTTACTGTTATAATTGTCGTGAACGTTTTCGATCTTTCAATTGAGTTGATTAACTGTGTAGTACTTTTTCAATGTTGAAGTATCCGATAACATATCACAACTTTCTCCAAATCTTGTATGATGTTATCCGTTTCCAGACACAACATTTCTGCACTGATATCGATTCTCGAAAATGTTGATGCTTTAACTGCTTTTTCGCAGTGTTATGATGTCCATTCCAAATACATTTAAGGGAATTGTGTGGTAAGCAGGAACTCGAGCGCAGACGGCAGTCGAACATTCGTTTTACCCATACCAAAGGCACGAGGTACTACTTCACCACCGATAACACCGCTTTTCCATCACTCTTTTTTAAATATATCTCCATCATGACTATTAGCTACAAATCTTTAGAATCTTGAAAGGTATAAAATGACACCTTTCTTTTCGAGTGTTTTCTCAAAACCACAGCTCAAATTTCAATTTGCCAGATAATCATTTTTGAGTCACCATGTCATGTGGTCTGTCGAATGGGCTGACTTAAAGAGTCCGATACACGTGTTCCGACCTTGACGGTCTCGTCAGTCGGGCAGCTACCCTTCGTCTTTAGCCAATCCTCTCCGGGCGCTCAGTCCCTATAATAAGAGTAGGCGACGATGAACATTTTCACTCGATGTCCGCTCAAATTACCACCGAACACGCAAATATAATATGCACAATGCCGTCAACCTAAATGGGTTTGAAGCAATAATGCTTAAGCCACCGATCCTGTTTAAGGTTGGTGGCTGATAGATACCATAGAAATTAGCGAACTGATGGCCTTGATAGTGTAGTGATAGCAAGCTTCCACGGCATGGATGAAACACGACTTTACATGCGAAGCCAATTTCTTGCTTATGACTGAAATTTAATGTCACCATTAGGTTTTTTTATGCGTTTTAGATTTGGAACAATGAATACCAGATGCATCAACCAGAAATAATAACAATTGCTTTACAAGACTATTCGAATCAGCTTAAACACATTTCTGCCATCTCTTCTGCAACAAATTATTACCAATTTACAGGATTTTCCGAGCTTTCTTTTGATCAGACGTGTTCATATTTGTAGTATCCTGGCCGCTCCACGAAGCTTTTGTCGCAATTCACGATGCAGAAGTTCAAATTGGGGACGCGATGTACAAACCACCTTCATGAGCACCAACCGTGCAAAGGCTCAACGATTTGTGTCCAGGCGGATAGCGTTTCTGTTCCATACTGAGTTTCGCGCTGGCAACATCAACTTAAACCTCCAATTCCACATCCAAATCGATTATCGCCAAAGGCTACCCTCATCTTCTTTTGAGACTGGACCAGGCCGATTCATTGGGACTTGCTGCCAGCCAGAGAGACCATCAAGGCCAAGCGCTACTGTGAGCACCTGGACCGCTGCAATCGGGCTTTGTCACGGCGACGTCCCCGTGATCACCTACTAAGCAAGGCTGAACCTCATCGATTGACAAAGAGAAAGTTGACAAATGGGCTGAGAATTGTTAGATCATTTGCTGAAGAGTTCTGACTGTTCGCTACCTATCAGCTCTTCCGGTCTCTGGAGCACTTTCTGAGCAAGAAGATGTTCTAAGACAGCAATGATTTGCGTGTAAGATTGACAACTTTCTTTGGATCCAAGGATGAGAAGTTCCAAGAGCGCAGTATGGAGTTTTTGCCTCAGAAATGGAGGAAATGTGTTCAGGCTGGTGGTGGATACTTTGAATAGTGTTATTAAGCATATGTTCTATGCGAAGAACTAGAAAATACCACTGGAAGCCACATTCTTTTATAATGAACTGAGTTAAGACGTTTTAAACGTTTGCATGCTATGCTATGCTATCCTATAGTGAAGCATATGAGATTCCACGTATATTATCTTGGGGCTTTTAATCATTAAGCCAAGATGAGAGCATTCTTTGATAGAGTTCTATGCGAAGAACTAGAAAATACCACTGGAAGCCACATTCTCTTAGAATGAACTGAGTTAAGACGTTTGGAATATGTAGGTGCTATGCTATCCTATGGTGAAGCATATGAGATTCCACGTATATTATCTTGGGGCTTTTAATCAGTTAAGCCAAGATGAGAGCATATATAGAGTTCTATGCGAAGAACTAGCAAATACCACTGGAAGCCACATTCTTTTAGAACTTCTGGTGATAATTTTGCTGTTTGCTGCTGTGGTGTCAAAACTTATGAGAAGACCTAATATTATTAGAGCTAGTGTCACAAGTACCACAGAGTTGATGCTTTGATAAAATTCGCGAGATGAATACACTTTTTTCTTATTCAAATGGTTATGGTGATCTTGGAAAACGAGCTACGGAACGAGAGCTTATCACCAGTAAGATCACCAAAAAGTAAAGTTATGTAATTACATTCAGATACAACACAGAGTGATTAATTATCAGGAACTCTTGCCGTTTTGCAGATTACGTCTTAGTGTGGCAAACCTCCTAAATTTCCACAAGTCGAGAGAGTCTTGTGCCGACGACGTGTTAAAAGTTATCATGGCTTTGATTTTATTTTTTAATTAAACTACTAACATATGCTGAGGTGAGCTACGGGTGAAGGCCTGTAATGACGATTTGCTGAGACGTTACCCTGAATATTTAGTTTTATTCTTTGAATTCAGAAGAAAATAGTAATCTATACTTTGATTCTACCCTGGTCTCAGAGAAGTACAAGGTGGTATTTTGCTGAACCTCCAAACCTCCCATGCTTCATCTTGTTAAAACCCGTCGCATAATGGCGATCAGCCAGACCGAAACCATGTGTGAGGAGGACCTGTGTTCGACGCCATAGGTATCGAGAATTCCTCGAATTAAAACCGCAGCTGCAGAGCATGATGACTGCATAACGATTGGATTACACTAATTTTTGTTCATATACTTTTTTAGATTCGCTTTTTTAGAAAAGAGATTATTTAGCACGGTGGTCAAAGTCACTAGTTCTTTCAAATTGCGGAGATTAATATATTAGCTAAATAGCATTCAGTTACCTCTAACAATGCTTGATAAAGTGCGAAGGTATAGCGCATTGCTCAAAGACAAATCAACGTCAGAAGCTTTATTCTGTTGTCTTTATAATCCAGTTCACATCTAATTCGATTCATAGCAATGATCAACAGATTTGCAAGAAAACTCTAACAAAATGTCAGGTTCTTCACTTTATGCACTCAAATCCATGTTAATACGCCAATTGACACACACTCGTTGTTTGATTGTTTGTTTACTCGCGGAAGATCTTCACGTTCTGAATGATGCAAAAAAAGCTCCGAAAGTATGAACGATAACAAACAAAGATCAGAAAATAATCATTACTTGGCATTTATAGGAGCGATGGGACTATTTAACATCATAGGTTTCGCAAATGGCGTTTTTTTACCGAGGTGAGAGAAAACGGAAGTGAAACAGAGAAACGATGAGGCTGCAAACTACATAGTTTCGTATAAGATTTCAGTGCGCAAAGCCTTCACTTATCTATCTCTTTCCAACAAACGAAGTGTCACGCACGAATATTGTTTTCATTTGCTTGAAAACGTTCAACCTCGCATTCCATAGTGTATAAATTATGTCGCAACTTTCACACAACTCGAACATTTCTGATCAAAAGGTGCTGTTGATTAAATTCCTTTCTTTGCATGATATTTCTCTAAACGAAAGCGAGAGTTGTTAAGCATTAAAGATGCTGCTTATCGAGAAGTTTGTGGTCATTAACTACATTCTGCATCCAGAGCTCAACACTCCCTCCATCTCTCAGAGAATCAGCAAAGTGCTACCGCAATATGTCTGGAAGGCAGCAGACTAACTTTACACATCAGCGAAGTATCGCGAGGCTTGTATAGATCAGATATGCATTCGCTGATCCTCAAAATTGCTCAGTGAAGTTGAATGCACTGCGTATTTTTCACAGGTTCGTTGGCACCGCGAGCTTTATCAATTCATCTCATGAATGATCACAAGCAATCAAGATGCTATATAACGCGCCGAAAATAGTTCTTGAAAAAATCTCAGGTACATATCCGTTAGCCAAGCGTCACTTCGACTCCTTGTGAAAATGTATTTCTTAGTCTTTTTTGACGTTCAAATAATTTTTCGATTGCACAAATCAAAACAATTTAATGGTTTATCTTATCCTCAATTATCTTCAAAAAAAACCTTCTTATTTCGCTGAGAGAGCAAAACTAAAATTCCTCATTGAAACATTTCTCGCTGACCAAAAATTTTCCATCGGAGTTTTGTAAACCAATCGATAGATCAAATCCTATAGATTTTAATAATCTATTTGGTTTTATGATGAATCGGGTATTACGCTGTAACAGCCAAAAGAAGATTGGGTTTCTTAAAAAATAGATTATTTGAAGCATCCTCTATTTAATTCGATCCATTGAGAAAAACGTATTTTTTGATCGCTTTCAATGTCCAAATAATCAATCGATAGCTAAATCAAAAAAATCTGAATGGTGTATTGCGCTTTCAAAAAGACCTTGTTATTGCGCTGAAAGATCATAAATATAACTTTGTTTCTCATTCAAAGTTTTCTCGCTGACCAGAGCTTCTCTATTACAGTTTCAAGAACCAACCGATAGAGTAAATCTCAAGGAGATTCCAAAGATGTTTTTGGTTTTTTCAATGGGCTTCTTAATGCTTCACAGCAACCAAAGGGAAATTGCGATTCGTACTTAATGTTTTTCTCCAGTTTTGCAAAGCCCAATCTTCTTTTGGCTTTACGGCATGATATGAGGTCGATATTTGAAATTGAACAGATTGTTGAAATTCGTAAGATCTAATCTATCGATTAAATATCGAAACTCCAAAGGAGAAGCTTTGGTCAGCGAGAAATCTCCGAATGAGGAACAGGAATTCATTTCTGCTCTTTCAGCGCAATAAAAAGGACTTGTTAGAGATTGAGTACATTATTGAAATTTTTATAATCTGAGCTATAGAATGGTTACTTGTACATTAGAAACGACCCAAAAATACGTTTTCTCTAAAGCATCAAAGTGAGGAGCGGATAAAAAAATGATCCAGTTTTGCAAAATCCAATCTTCTTTTGGCTGTTACAGCGTAATGCGTGGCTCGCTTTGAAAACCATTATCGGAATCCTTAAAATTTGGTCCGTCGACTGATTAACGAAACTGCGAAGGAAAAGCTCTGGTCAGAGAAAAATCTTTGAATGAGAAACAAAGTTTTCCTCTTGCTCTATGAGCGAAATAGGGAGGTTTTCTGAAGATATAATAGACCATGCAAATTGTTTTGATTTATATTATACTTTTATTCCGAGTGCCTTGTTAAAACCACGCTCAAATTTCAATAGATCCTTTGATTATTATTTGAGCCAACTTGTCATGTGGTCTGGTAAGGGCTCTTGTGCAGCCTAATACACGTGTTTCGTCCTTACAGACTCGTCGGTCGGGCAGAACCCGTTGTCTTTCGTTCTTCCGAAATTTTACTTGACATAGAGTGTAAAACGTTCGTCTTCGATAACTCTCTGTATGGGAGAGCTGGGCTCCCGAGAACTGACTATAAAAAGGTCGAAAGACGACGGATTCTGCCCGACTGACGAGCCTGTAAGGACGAAACACGTGTATCGGGGTATACAAGAGCCCTTGCCAGACCATATGACAAGTTGGCTCAAATAATAATCAAAGGATCTGTTTTGATTTAGGTTATCGAATGATTACTTAATCGCCAAAAACAAGGCAAAATAAGCTTTAGAAGGGGTCGAAGTGGCGCTTGGTTATCGGATATGTACCAATGCTCAATACGAAATTGAGAGGAAAAAAAATCACTACTCAAAGTGAAGAAGTGACTGGAACAAAAACAAAGCACTCTAGCACTATGATGTGAAGGGCCTGGAGATTGCTCATAAAAATGCAGTAGTTCGTCCATTTATTTTACATTTAAATGTTCAACACCTTCCTCTTTCTAATAAACATCGACTGCATCCAACCATGCAGTAAGCTGATGGTGATGCACTTACACATACCCATCGAGTGCAAAACTCAGCTCATGTGGAAAAGTGCCAGTGAAGAAGAGAGCCCAAGGATTCTCGAAAAACGGACGGATACAGTGATAGCTAATATGTTGAAAAATAAGCAGCGCATTTTCACTAAGTGCCTAAAATTAATACGATGTAATATGAGTAATATGCCGATGAGGATCCAACAAAAATTTTGAAATGACTGATACGATCTATGACTAATTTGGTGGTTTACCTGTTTGGAGAAACGGATTTCCACTTTTCGTTTCCTTCGTGGAGCGGCGTCTGCGTGGATACCGTTGGAATTATGGGATTGCATAACCTTAAACCATAAAGTTATAGGTCCTTGTCATAGGAGCTTATACTTCACACATTTCTCTGTGGCATTTGCGTACACAAAAAAGATGCTGCATATAAACCACGGATCTTACTTATAGAAAGACTATAGCCAGTTGGTCGCGCGGCATCATGGCCCGCACTCAGGCGGGATATAGGAGATTCAAAGCACTTCAGACCTTAACACATGAAAAGCCTTCTGGGACTAATTACCGTTATACTACATGGTACTACATGGACTCTTCACACGTTACGTGCCAGAGTGTGATGTTCATATCTCATGGAAAACCAGCAAGGCCGTTTGATTATTCAAAAATCAGCTCTACAGCATCGGTAAGTACAGCCTTACCCGCTTTCTGTCTGCCAACTGTTCACGTACATTCGAGTCATCTTGAAGTACTGCAGTACACTGAACGAGGTACAACAGCCATGCTGCGAGTGAACAGAATTTCGAAAAGGAATATGAACTATAAACCACATCCACACAATAACAAGGCTCACTGAAGTTACGCAAGAGTAAAAAGCATCCCTCCTTTGAATTTTCTTTCATTATAGATACTTTTAGGTAATTTTAAAATTATCTGAATGACTTTCAATTAGCACTCATGAGACTCAAGAACATCCAGAACATTTCAGCGATTAGCAAACTTTCTTGACTTTCATAGAGTTTTCACAACAAAATATCGCCATTCTATAACAATATTACTATGATCGAAAGGAGAGGGTATGACAATGCGATGCCATCTTGTCAGTCTTTCACTGCAGCTCTACACAACGTTAAAAGAACATCAAATTGGAACAACATGGAAACGAGCACGACGGTAATTGCACTATTCTCGTTTTGCTGATAACATAATCCTTATAACAACAAGCATCAGCATGAAGACTGAAAGTTGGACGACTTCAACTACGGCTGTGAAAGGATTGGTCGGTAGACGAGTTTTCAAAAAATCGATGTTTATGCCAGACAAATTGACTTGCTACATCATCTACCTTTTCGGATCAAAAAATGTTCGATTGCTTCAGTCACACCTATATGTCAAGAAGTCAAAGTGGTGAACGACACAACTTTAGAGTTAAAAAAGGAAGAAGCATGATTTAGAAACGTTTGAGCTCATCGCTATTGTCGCAAGGAGAACAAGGAACACTAGACCTAGTACCAGCTCTTTAAAACAACGATTCTGCCTCTATGCATATGTCAGAAACTTGGTCGCTATGTGAGCAGGATAAAAGTCTACGATGCACTGTCGAGCGTGCACACAAAAGATCGATGATGGGAGTACCTTGCATCTTTTAGGGAAAAAGCAATCCAGAGTCCCATATTCTAGAATTCAAGACTCTTGAACTGCTTCTACATAATTAATTACCGAAGATTAGGAAAACTAAACAATTGGTGCGTTTTAGTGAAAATCGATAGAGTTGTCACTGGGTGGCTCCCAAAGAGTTTATACGCATATTACTAAGACCACCGGTCCGATGGTTAGAGATCCAAAAAAACCCTCGAAGAAAATTTGATGTTTAACGACTTCAGTGCAGCAAACAAAAGTCATTTGCTGCTCTACCAGGTGCTAGGGAAGAAGATAAGGTGCTCGAGTCACTTGACGATCGACGAATTTATCTTCAAATTCCATAATGTTGTGATACTATAACAGTAGAGTTGACAATCCAGGCGCCAACTTTTACTTAGTGACTAATTTGATTTCTAACGAAAGGAACGACGTGAAACCTATTAATAAGAGTGCCGAGACTTGAGCAAAACTGAAACCCGATAAATGTGAAGTGGACTTTAACCACGACTATCCTTTCCAAGACGCGCAGTCCTCGTTTCTAGGATTGAAATATAGCCAAAGATAGACGAAGTAAGTTTTCGATGGTGCAGTGCGAAAGCGCATGTCCCAGAGAAGAGTAGCCGTTGCATGATTCAATTGGTCTAGCTTGAATTGCTCGTATCTAAGCATCCCTGTGGTCCCACTATTTAAAGTTCAATGTCCACAATAATATACAACTCATTTGATACTAACTGTGCGTTGAACCCGCAAAAGGATCAGTGTAGTGCAGTCAAGTATAGAAATCAGGATCAGAACGCATAGATTGCCATAGAATTCCATAAACACATCGATGATGTAACCGCATGGTGTATGAGAAAATGTGTATTTCCATTCCTTTGTGTCGAATACGACGAAACAGCTCTCAGCTAAAAGAACACCAACATATAATGTGGAAAAACAGTTCAAAGGTATGTATAGGCAACATCGCACAGTTTGTACAAGGACTCCAAAAGTTTGTGCCTCCAAAATGTGGCGAGTCAGCTTCAATGTGAAGTGGTTGCAAAGTGCGTGAGGCGTCAATCAAGACATCACTTTGCAGTAGCCTATCTTATTTAGATGGCAAACGATGGTGCCACGACCACTTTCAAGTGTCGCTCAACTATTTGATCAATCTCCAGCACATCATAGCTATTTGGCAGAACTTCTTTTATTTGCCTTTTTTTTACCGTGCCACAGCTTTTATTCACTCTGCGGACCCTAGCACTTCTAACATACATTTCCTATGATATGCTTCTTCAGCGACGTCGTAGAATACTGTCGAGCATGTTTCTTTGTAATCTCGAGG
This sequence comes from Parelaphostrongylus tenuis, assembly GCA_019055375.1. NCBI lineage: Eukaryota > Metazoa > Nematoda > Chromadorea > Rhabditida > Metastrongylidae > Parelaphostrongylus > Parelaphostrongylus tenuis. The sequence goes on from JAHQIW010003531.1 coordinate 725,159, forward strand.
GTAGCCTGGTCTACGTCTGTGAAGGAAACTATGTCAGCATTATTTCTTTCATAAAAAGGTAATCCAAGTTTTACTTATCGATCACCAAATGAACGTCTATTGCCTCCATGTCCTGTGATATATGTTCGTCTGTATACTTTTAGGTAGTGTAGATGTGAAAAACAACGCGAATTTCTCTTTATAGTATACGAGGACGAGATTCGCATAAAACACGTTAATTTAGCTAATGTTCCAAGGCCTTCATCTTGTGGTTCGCTTCTGTTATCCGTAAGAAAATAAAGATTTAGAAGTTAATACTGAATGTTGAACTTCTCTTGAGAGTATCGGTAGTCATTCGAAGGCCTAATTTTGAGGAACTGCTGTGCCTTCTTGTTTCTGGAAAGGTCTTTTTACAGCACTGTGACACATAAATAAAATTTTTTCAAAGCGTTCCTCTTTTAACATTGTCACGCGTATAATTCGCTGGGCATAACTTTTTTCTTAGACTGATAATGATTGTTCGACAGCTTAAATCTTGAGAAACTCGAAAGTGTATTTGATTTTTAAGATGGCTTTTTTACAGCGCTAAGACAAAGAGATGTTCTGCTTTTCACACACCCTCATTCCTCACAGAACGGAGCTCTTTCCTTGAATTATACGTAGTCACTCGATAGCGTATGTTTGGATAATTCCAAAGCTATGATTATTTTCCAGAAATACCGTTTCGGTGCACTATAGCAGGAAAGATAAGATTGAGTTTCATGTACGCCGCGCATTGGCTTGCCGATTGAGTGTGCCTTGGCTGTGGACCGACAACGCGTGATCAATAGACCATGCGCTTGCGATTCACATGTGTACAATTTTTGTATTGAATTTAGGATTTTTTGCAGCTCTGAAAGAAACTACAAATAAAAAGTGTAACTCTGATACTTGAAAATTTCCACACGCTCAAATGTTTCTGCTGCTTCCAGCAATTTGTAAACGTGACAAAAATATAAGCCACAGCCATATAAATGGCCTTTCCAAAAAAAAGCACGTATAGAAGTCGTTTTGAGTGTTTTTTAGAATCACACTGAACTTTCAATTTGCCTGATAACCATTTTTTGAGCCCTGAATGTGATTATAGGGCAACTTATAGAGCCCGATACACGTATTTCGGCCTTACAGATTCGTTAATCAGGCAGTTTCCTTTGTCTTAAGCCAATCTCTCGAAGGAACCCAGCCCCTATTTGAAGTTGGCGACGATGAAATTTTACACGTGTCATCAAGTGAGTATATCACTATAGCAGTGTTTCACATCGATTGCTCTTTACTGGCATCGTTGAATATATCATACCTTTCGTTTCGAGTGTTTTCTTAAGTCCACGCTCGAGTTCCAATATGTCTGATGATCATTTTTTGCACCATACACATGGTTTCTTAGAGGGCAAGTAATTTGAAAGATTTCTAGCACTCTTATGAGGTGTGTTTGCTCACTGAGACAACTCGCTACGTCATTTGTTCCCCGATAACAGACAAGAACTCATCTTCTTTAGAGCCAAATTCAGCCGGGGCAATGGTCAAGCACTGATTGTTGGCGCTGTGAGCGCGATTGTTGTCATATCGGGTCGATCTGTTAGAATTGGCTTCGTTTGAGTGAACTCCTCTCACGATGGTGCCTTTTGTGAAGGACGGGTGCTCGATGATCGCTGTTATGCATAGATTATAGGATTCCAGTGCCAATGCAAACTGAAGTAGTTGAGCATTCAATAACTGGCACAGATGATTGTGTCACGCTATGTTCCAGCGAGTATATCACCGGTTGCCAAATTCTATCACAATCAAAAAGCATGTCATATGAAATTGCAGCAACAGATTGATATCCGTCTCGTATAAGAAGGCGTTGCAGAGTAGTGCTCTTTGTTCAAGCGATACTTCACTTTTTTGGATTTAAGTCAATGTAACTATATGCCGAGTATACTATAGAGACGCCATCAACTCGAATAAATCCCCTCTGAAGAGGGACGTTGAAAGGCTACGGGAATGAAATTTTACCATCACCATCTCTTGTTGGCTCAAATGGAAAAGTTTTAATCAGTTTGTCAAATCCTAATTATCGATTATCAAGCTCAAAGGTCAAAAACGTTAGAACTTACTCCAGAAACTTGGCGGTGCATGGAGGAAACCGATCGTCCAATAGACCAAAGCGACGTAAACGGTGTTCTTTACAGATAGTAAAACGGAAGCCCGAAGAGGCAACGCTATGACGATCACTCTGTTCAAAGCGATGGCGAGGTGAGAGCAGACGCACACATTCCATAATATGGTAGTCACCAGGCCAAACCATTTTCCTATCAGATCGGCAGCCATCTTTTTTCCACTGCAAGTGAAACGATTTACTTTTAACAAAAAGTCCTGTGATCATTTGTAATCGGTTCATAGTAGCCATAACAAAGTGACGGCTTTTTTCTCAAGATCTGCTTTTCTCAAAAAACGCTTGTGCCTCAATGTTCACAAGAAAGTAGCTAGTATAGCCTTTGCAAAACTCATATAATACCACTCTCAATGCGATTAATTACAACAAAATGCATCAAGTTTCCACAAACTGCTCTAAAATCTCACAGTAATGTCATCGGTGCGTTCCAGAAGACGAAGACAAGTAGATTACACATTTTGGCGACACTGTGAGAAAAGCACAGTAAGCCAAACGAATTATGTAGTGCCGGATTGTATCGCACTGCTAGTATAGCAGTGCCGTTCGTAATCAAACCAAACACTCCTACCTGGAAGACACATATTTTCTTTTATTCTTTTGTGAGGAGAAAGTGGACTGTTGATTTCCGCATGAAAGAGTGAACAGACAACGTGGTTTTAATTCGAAAAACCGACTTTCCATATATTACAGCTTCTATAAAATGCAATATATATATGTATATACGAAAATCCCCAACGATGTTGCGATCGTAATTTTACCCCAAGAGCGTGTCAAAGTCGTTCCAAGCGCTTCTACGCTAGTGTAGAGAGTAGCCGAGACTTTTCCTCCGGTGTGGATCAGACAGAGTAATCCACTGAATTGAAATCTTGTGAATTTGACGGCTAAATGCGCTCGCCTCAAAGCCTGAAAACAGCTCTCGACTGATAGCAATTGTTGAGCGGGCCGAATGAACAGGAGTTTAAACCTGCTAAAGCATAAATCCGCTGAAGCCGAAGTATTGTACTTCAAGGCTCCAGTAACTTGCTGCTGATGGCTGGCAGCGTTGATTTTGACATTTCCGTTGATCAGGACCAAAAGCTTCTTTTCGGTGGCGTAAATGTCGGCCCAGATCATCACAGAAGCCGGAAAATGACTACGGCCCTGATTGCTTTCTATTACGGACTTCTGCTGAATTTTCTTGAGAAGTTGGTGTCGATACCGGCGACTGTGGTTTGATTCTACTTTGAATATCTTCTCATCCGTAGAAAGCACTCTTTCAAGCGAGCGCCAGCTATCGAACGAATGATTTGGCGAGCCTTGGAGAGCCCTTTTTTCATTTCCTTGTTCAGAAAGTGACCACGAGAGATCTTGTAGCTGCGCAGATTCGGCTTGTTTTGAAGACGTTTCGCACGCTCCCTCTCGAATCCCGAGCTTCCTTGCCATCTTGCGCATCAAAACCTCCGGATTTCGTCAAATCTGGGAACAGATCTTCTGAATGTTTTCCGTAGTGGACGCGGTGGGACAGCCTTCTAGGAAAACATCCTTAACCCTTTCAACCTCTGTAAAACGTTTCACAGCTCTGTAGACACTTCTTAGCTTGAAACCAGTTATTTATTTATATTTATTTATTATTTATGTCTGCCGTATATATTCCTGTCTTGTGCAACTCAATTACTACCATTCGTTCATATTCACGATCGATTACTTGAGCACAACTGAAAAAAATTAATTAAACACATTCTGTACTACCATAAACAAAGAAATTGATAAAATTATTAGAATTGATAAGAGAAACACCAATTTCAATGCTAAATCCAAATATGAAATTGAGACGACTTTTATTGCACCCTGTATATATATAAATATATATTTCAGATACCATCACAATATGACTACTCGCAATGAGTGTACTGTTAAGCTAGTTTTTCTTCATTGGGCGGTAGTTCATAATGGCATCAATAGAGTTGCGTACGAATACTATACATCTTGAAATTAATCTGATAATAGCAATGTGATCTTAAGGGTGAGGTGATATGCAACTTCAACGTGGATTAGACATCTGGAGCTTGCAAAGTTTCAATAGTTCTATACCCTTTAAAAGGGGTAACCTAAGACTCACCACGGCCATGATCACCGACACTGCAATGTTCTTTGGATGAACATGCAGTGGAGTGGGCAAGAGGCTTGACATCTGAGAAACGTGCCAATTTTTTCTCAAGAAAAATCATGCATATTTAAATACACGCAATCAAATAAAACAGTTGAATCAATAAAACGATGAATTAAATAAAACAGTTGCAGTTGCACCACAAAAGCGGTCTTTCTGATCATAGCCACTTGTTCAAGACCGATAGTGAAAAACAAAATGAAATTCCACTTCAAAATCGGCAATGGTCATCAGGGTATAATAATTTTCCAGAACGTCAGACTCATGTTACAGGCATTGTCACAGTAATATGATATGTCTTGTCGCCGCCCGACATATTCAGCTGCCCGTAGCTAGCTTATTCCAAGTAAAAGGCAACCAAATATCTTGAATGAAAACAGTTGATAGGATTTGATGTGTAGCAACTTATTTCAGATGTTACATTACAGCGCAACGCAGCAGGCGAGGAACAAAGTTAATCGTGAATTTATCTATTGGAGGCAGAAAGATATTGTTCTAGCACACCACAGCATCATATATTCTCTCATCCCCGTCTTATCGCTACTTTCCGAGGTTCATAAACGTTCGGTACACTTTGAAAGGTTATGATTGTAAACTCTCTTCTCTTTCTACACAACGACTGTAATGAAACTTCGCCATGATTGGTCACTACATAGTTTCGGAATTACTGCATATGCAGTTGACACTCACAACCAACTATTTCGCGCTTCCTTGATTAATTTTTTACGGCGATTAGTAGGGACACGAAATCTGTTCAATTGAGCTTTTTTTAGCCTGGACTGTGAAAGTCACTACTCTTGAAGGGTCTGGTTTTGACTAGGCTCTTAAAAATGAACGAGTGAATCTAGTTAAATAAACCAAAAAAGAATGGAGGATACATGACTGGCAATTTTTTGTAGGCAACGGGGTTGAATAATTGTCGATCTTCAGTGATAAGTGGGAGAAGCTATCGGTTGCAGAAATTATCTGTACTAGGTCTATGTTGGTTATGGAGGGCGCTCGTTTCATTTTTTTTCCACACAGAGCTTTCCGTTAGCGCCGTTAATTAAGCCACCAGTTTTTGGAAATTGAACTATCATAGCAATATATGTAACATTTCAAACTAACGATATTTAGGAATGTACGTGAAAGTTAGATGAATAATACGCAACCAATTATCAAGTATTAGAGAGAAGCAGGCACCTGAGTAATGAATAACATGCCCCCTAATTCTACCTGGAAAATTTGATGAGGGCTTACTAATTATGTGGGAGGTATAATGAGAAGCAGGTTTTTGAAATTATATAAGTAAAATGATGAGCAGTAACCTCTGAGGCGTGAGAGCTGCTCTGACAAGAGCTAGTGGTATGTGATGCTCGGGTGTAAGATACGATACAATAGTACCGATACACCAGAAATGGGCATCATAAAAGTTACGTAAGAAATTATGAGCGTGACGGATAAAAGAACTCTGCAAAGTGACACATTATCAAGCGGCGTGCGTGCCACTTCACACAGATCAGCAAGGGTATACTGATAAGTATGGACCTGACATTGTACTCAGGAAATGGATAAGCACAGCTATGAATTCCCTCGCAGCTTACCTATCGGGACTGCAACAAATTGAGACCATCTACGTTGACATTGACAGAGTGTGAGGACTTTTATATTATTTTGGTTTACGTTGATCAAAGAAAATGTGAGCGGAGATGTTCAAGTAAGAGAGAAAACACTGAGGCCGGATGCTGGCGACCTCGACGCGGCATTTGTAAGCAAATGAGCTGTGATGGCATTACTCTTTGTCAGTCATCCTGCTGGCTATTTCCTGTAACTGGCTGAAAAGCACATTTTGGCGGCCCATTGCAGGGCGAACAAGGGAGCCGTCTGTGAAGCGAAGACATAAACGTCCGCTATAACTTTGTTCCTATGCCATGACTTGGCTTTGTTGCATATCTATAAGTAGCGTATTGAACAGGTAATTAAGAGATGGAAAAAGCATATGTGAGAAAGGAATTGACAATTATTCAGAGAGTGATTATTATGATTTCAACTCAAATCAAAATATTTTCGACTAAGCCGTGTGACGTCTATTGTGAAGTACAATATTTTACCTTCTGTTTACGGTTTTTTTCTTCAGCACAAGGCATTGCCATGATGTGAGATACAATCGATCAGGATGCTGGACAACGAGCAAATTGCGAAAACACATGTAGGCTTCGAACCTGTGATATTTTTTGAGGGGAATCGCGTGATATCTACTGCATCAATCGAGGCTCTTTGCCTTTTTTTCTCTTATTCCAAGTACAATGATTTTTAAAGTTTTTGGACGCCGCGTTCTAAGTTCGACGCTCGCGAGTTTGTCTCTCGCAGTAGCGCCTCTTCCTTACATGCCACTTTGATTCAAGAGTTATTCGCTTTCAAGCATTGGTTTGATTGACACACTCAAAGGGTTTTCAGGGCACGCATTCTCTTCATGTACGTGAGATTTAATAGGAGTAGATTTGTTGCCTCTTTCATTGAAAAGATTGAATCTTAGTTTAGAACAAACAGGAGGACATTCAGTGGACTTCATTGCCGCAAACCTTAAAGTAAATGCTGCGAGTGAAAGTTTTGACAGATTCGCATGTTTAAACGACGTAAGCTCATTTGAACAGGTGTGGCTTTGTTGGTCATAGAAATCAATGTACCGGTAGTCAAAGAGTCAGACGGTGGATGCCGGCTTTTTGAACAAAACTTTTCCACCATACTTTCATACCTTAAAACTATGATCTTTCCAGCTGAAAAAATGGGAAGAAATAAAACAAGAACCTCGGCTACATGGACTGTAGGCCTGTATATTAAGAAGTGAACAGGAATATTGACATGATAAATCTCTAGGATTTCTCATGCAGTTGTGTAGTAGGAGCATGTGAATTTTATAAATCATTACTAGGAGGTAGAGGCCATCAAACTGAAACCCATCTCAGAATAAGCTAATGGTTTCTGGTTTATAAACGTTTGCTCAACAGTCTTGCCACTTAAAATGGCACGTGGTCCTTTGAAAGAATAAGCGAGATCTGACAATGTGTTTCTAGTGAGTCTTTCGTGAGTTCCTCTACGAGCACTCATGTAGAGCAACACGTGCTTCGGCCATGCAGCCCCGTCAGTGGCACACTGCTTTCGACAATTGGCTAAGACGAAAAGCACTGTGCAATTGACAAGGCTGCAAAGCCGAAAGACGTGTGATGCATTGCATAAACGCCCATAAAGACCTAATGAAAAGCTCGAAAAGTGGAATACACTGTCAGATTCTATTATTTGAGTAAGCTTTGGAAAAACAGTCGATTATGAAGAAAAAACAAAAGCTGGAAATTAACTCAGGTTGTGTGATCTTTGCTCATGTGTCAGCATTCTTGTGATTGTATTCAGAGTGTATCTTTTGGTTGAAAAAGTATAAACATTGAGTAGAGACTAGAATATTATCCTCTGGTTTATGCAGTAAAATCTTTTTTTAGATAGATAGATGTTAGCCTTCTTATAACAATTTATTTCTACAGCCGTAAGCCTAACTTGCCTATCTTTGTTCTCAATGGATTACGTTAAATCTCGACAAGGTTGGCGAAAATTCGACAAAAATATCTTTTCCTTTCTTCTTCTTGCATGATTGATTATATCCATCACACACACTCTTACTGATGGCAAAAAAAGTAAACACGATTGCCAAAATGAAATCTGTGACAAACATTGCTAGTTTCAAATGAGAGCATTTTAGTCATTATGTCCCATCCGCTCCAACAGTGTTAGGTTTATCAGTTCTAGGTTTTCTAATCTTAATAAAGGCGGCATCGTACTTGCGATTAATTGTTTAGAGAAACGTAGAAAGCTTTATTTTATGCATGTGTGTCATCGCGTTTGTTGCAATTAAAAAATAGTGCGGCCGTAAGAAGGGGGATTTAGTTGGAGAAGTTGAAGTCAAGCAAATTACCACACCAGGCGCATGAAGACACAATACATAAGGGAGAAAAATTCTAATAAAAACCAGCACTCTTGTACAAGAATCCAAAGCGTTCGAAAAAGTTTGAATTTTTTTGGATAAACTCTATAGCAAACCTCCCAACGGAGTTTTGCTATCTTTTCGGGAATTGCATGATAATTTAGGTAACGCAGGTGGTCCACAACCTTAGAAAGCAAGTGGTACCGCTGAGGTTCGAGGACCTTAGGCAGAAAATAGTCCAAGTGGCGAGGGCGGCATTCAGCTGCCACCAACCTCAACAGGCAGTTCGATCGACGAGCATCATCCGAACGGTCGTCTGACCTCACCCGGATCACCTCACCTCAGTTCATTGTCGACTCATTATTGCTCTCTTCACATAGTCTCGTTATCATGTAACTAATTGCTATCATAAGGTTGAGTTCATACAACTGTCAGGTGAACTCAAAAGAATTGTGAGCGCAACATATCATTAGCGTGGTGGAGCAAACTCACTTAGGCTATGCTCGGCCCACCACCGCGGTTAAGGGATTCTGCCATATATAATCAGTAGCAACCCCACTGCTAACACTATATACTCACCCACTGGATCCCGCCGCCGGTAAACTACTTGGGGGCGAACATAGCAATCCCAAACGGGTTCCGCCGCTTAGTCATGCTCCGTCATTAACAACATTCATTGTATCGTCACACGACGATACATCTCATCAATTACAATCACTTATCCATATTATCGTCACAAGACGAAACATTAGATTCACTGACATATGTTCACATAACGATATGTCGCAATCGCATCTATGATGATCGCATTCCTATGATATTATTACAGTGATGTATGTATATTATAGGTTGTTTTGGTGGTACTAATTCATTGTTCAGTTTCACCACTTGCTTTGTATAACCCATATAAAGGATTTGAACTTTGTGCTCTTGTCGGTTACAAGAGACAAGTTGGCAGAAGACACGGTCACTCAGACTAAAGTTCAGCCCGTAGCAACTTGGAAGTGCAACCAGCCAATTCAAAGGGCAAAAGTCGCCGCAACCCGGAAGTTCGACGCGTGCAGCACAAAGGTCAGTGTGCCGCTAAGGACAATCTAACCATATTCAGATATCCATCGGGTCACTGCCTGAGACAAATCCAGGGACCACACAGCAAAAACCACTGAACCTCCACCACACCATGCATTCGCTCTTGATTTTTAACTTCGTTTGAGGTGATGAGTGGCTTACAATGACTCAAGGTGGCCTACCGCTGTATCGAGTCAGTGTTGCTTATCCTCCCAGACAACTTTGAGACCATTCTGGTATCAATATACCGACCACAGGGGACGGATAATTTGGTGAGCCGTGAGCGCGAGATCGATCCGTCGACCTTATAAGCGAAGCAAAGCACCTCTAACAACTGCATCTCAGACGCTCCCCTACATATATATATATATATATATATATATATATGCATATATATTATCTATATGAGTACATATATGCATATATATGTAAAGAGGTAAACTATTACTACATAGTTATTCGTAAAAGTAAATATTTCTTATAAATAGTGGATCTCTAATGACTTTCAATATCAAGTGGTCGAATACAATGCGGTATACGCCTGTAAAGGAAATGAGCGGCCTAACATTACATTTTCCAATGTTTAGAATCTCTTTCTGTAAATTTTTATTCAGACTTTAACCTTCTAACAACTTCTACGACTACTTGCTCTTCAATGGTCTGCGAAAGCTGACTTTTCTTGCAATCAGTTTAGATCAATTTCTCGGAGTTAAACAGCATTCATTCATACACAATATCTTTATATTTCTCAAAGTATCACTGACCAGCGATTTGATTGAACGTGCTGCACAAGTGTTAGCTTTTGATTTTTTGCACGAGCAACATGTGTACCCCTTTGGTATGGAGAAACACTGGACCAACGAGCAGTGCTAACTAGTTTCCCTAGAATCATTGTGGCTTCTCGCACACAATTCTTCCGCAACGCATAAGTATTGACTTTTTCTCGTATCTGTGAATTATAATTAATTCGTAGGATCCATGAGGTAAACAGAACATGAACATTTCGCTATGTACATCCGAGGAAAGAGTAGGAACTCCTGGGTGATCCTAGAAAGAACTATGGGCGGAAAAGGCGAAATAAACCATGTGAGAAAAAATTCAGATTGCCATGTGTAAAAGAGGATATTTAACGTTTTAAGGCATGGAACTAAGAGGTCTCTGATAACTGATGATCCTTTAAAAGTGCTTACATGTTATTTAGAGGTTATTTGAAGAAGTTGGAACGGATGAAGCGTAAAGGATCGTTTCAAAGTCACTCAACTAAAGAGAACTGTAACACCGAGGATCAATAAATATAGCAGTTCATGTGGGCATATAAAAAATTACTACTCATAAGATGACAGACAGATCGCGTTTCAATTTTCTGGACGTCCTGACTCGTGAAGTACATAAATATCAAGAAATCTTGAGTGATATCAATGAACCGGATCTCAAGAAGTGGCCAGTCTTCACTGGACAAAATATTCTTTGCTTCTTAATTATAAACGCCACCTTTCGTTATCGGAAAGGATTTTTCGAAACCATTTTTTTTCGCTGGACGAAAAACTTGTCTTGAACTGTTGGTAATCATTCGAATGCCTAAACCATCGTGAGTCGAAAAATGTACTTTTTTTCTGACTCTTTTATTACGCTCTGGCATTCAAAATAATGTTAGTTTCTAAACCCGTTGCGCGCTTTTCTTTTTATGACGCTTATAATTTGTTGTGGCACGAAAAGCATATGAACGTGTAGAGGGGATCTTCGAGTATCAGAACCATTTGTTTAGTCTTGAGTTTTTCTCCAAACCAGAGAAAAATATTGAATTCAACAACGGAAATCGCACTCCACATGCGAGTCGCGCTACCGCGGTCTATTTATCGCGCTATCTATCCACACCCACCATACACCCCAGGTGACTAGCATTACACGACGTTTTTGAAGCTCAGTTTCATCTCCCCTGCTACGTGCAGCAAGACAGTAGTTTCAGAAAACACGCGCAATTTCGGAATCGGTAAGACTTATGCTATTGAATGATTATTGATTGTCTGTCGAATAGGGTCCGCCGTTTGAGAGATACGCGTGTGTGAAACACTATTTCATTTTTTCGCTAGAATCTTTGAGACTTACGCTATACAATGATTACTGCATGTATGGTGAAATAGCTCTCTGCACCAAAATATGAACGGAATAGCGCTCTTTGCGTATGAAACGAAATTTTATTTCTATTGCTACACCACTGAAAGAAGATTTTTTAAGAAACAAGTTGTCTAGATTTACCATAACTTAGCTTTCAAACAGTTATTAAGAGTTTGAGGAAAAATCTTAGGCTAGCGAAAAAGGTTCCTTCAAAAACTCTCTACAATAAAGGAATTGTACCTTTTACATTACTGTGCCGGCTTATGGGCATTGTAGGGAAAGAAAGGATACCGGTTTAATTGATTGATAAATCATTATTCATTTGCGGAAATGTACAATGGCGAATTGTTCTTGACATCACAAATGAAGAATAAGCGAAGTATAAATAAGAATAAATGTAATTAAGAAGCATAAAAGCATGACGATGGAACTGGAATTTTATTTATTCACAACTGCGTGGCTTTCCCGTTGAAAATGGGGGTTTGGGGAAGCATTAGCGTCTGCTAAAAACAGTCTTACTGGGATTTCTTCAGTGTCATCTATCTTCTAATAATGGTAAAACCTCTTCGCAGCAATTAACTTTGAGTTTCACTGCAAAACTATCATATCCATTGAACGCGCGCTTCAACCTCTCTTCGTAACAGATAGAAGCACTCTTACCGAAAATGGTCCATTGAAGATGTAGTGAAGAGAACAAAAAATATTCGTCTCCGTGCCAATCTTTTCAACTCGACGATCATACCTGCCCTGATGCATGCTGAAGAAATCTGCTCGCTACGTGAGCAGGATGAAAGATCAATTGGCGTTATTGAACGCGCAGTCGAGAGGCAGTCGAAGATCAAACACGCCGTTCTGCAAGCCAGGACAACGGAAATAAGGTGGACCGGACACGTGATGCGCTTCAACGACAACCGATGGACGAGAGCTGTTACTGACTGGATATCCCGGTACATCAAGCGCTCTACAGGAGCACCACCGACCCGATGGTCCGATTTCTTCACGAAAGCCTTAGAAGAAAGATATGATGTTCAGCGAATCCCTAAAACAAACAGGACCCACTTGGCTACTCTTGTACGCTATAGGGAAAAATGGAAGTTTTGCTGTTACCCGCTCGGGTCACTCGACGATCAAGGGGGCCACAGGTGAAAGGTGATGCAGGTGAGAAGACACAAATCAGTCACCGTTTTGTAACGTTTTGAGCAATCTAATAGAAATTGTAACTACGTAGTCCGACCTCATACTGCTGTCGTCATCACTTCCGTCCCATTCTAAACTTCAGTAGTACCATTACATCACCACTAACAATATCTAACAACAAAGAGCACAACTGCTTTTAGGTTATTTTTTATAATATTTTTATATTCAACTGCATTTTATGCCTCACTCGAAGCATTAGAATATGACAATGTATCAAGTCTTTTATGGGGACTTATACAGTGCAATACATGTGTTTCGGCCTTACAGCCTCGTCAATTGCACAGTGTCTTTTTCGTCTGAGCCAATCGCTGGCGGAAAAAGACCCCCTTCACATAAGGAAATCTTCGACGAACATGTTACACTGCCGCGCGTAAAGTGAAAGTCTCTATAGTGTGCGAAGTGGATTTTCACCATACGCAACAGTCTAAAGTGCTCTTCGACGATTCTTCTATGCAAGGAGCGTTTTCCCCCAAAATGAATTGTCTCAAAGGAAAGGCACTGTGCAACTGGCGAGGCTGCAAGGCTGAAGACGTGAATTACACTAAACAAATGCCCATATAAGACGTCATAAAAGACTCAAAGAAACTTCATTGTCAGACTATATTGCTTTCAAGGTATTCTTTTTCTGATGAATCTATTCATTTTCGATGAGTGTAGACGGCGTTCAATTCATCGTTTTTTCTGGAGACTATTGGGATCTAATGGCAAATTAGGTTAAACCTCAAGTGTTTCAAATAGAAAATCTCATTGACAGTAGGTTAATCACACAAAGTGACTGCAGAATTTTCTACAAGTTGAAAAATTTCAAAAAAGAGCTATACAGGAGATTAGTAGCAGCTAGAAATGCATCATATAGGCTCAACGAGGAACTAAGGACACACCCATGTAACACAACCCATAAAGCACGTGCTGCCATCGACAAGCTAGAGAACTCAGCCTCGAAATGCCTCTTGAATAGTTTGATTTGCGTATATTGAACCGCCATTATTGGAGAGCGTTCAGCAATTTTCAAAGCCGTCGACGAGATTAATTAGGGTGGAGGTTCGGCGACAAAAGCGCCTGTGGGCAGATGATTCAATCAGTTCAGAGAAGGCAATTTTGATTTCGAAGACATGTCTCGTTCTGGCTGGCCATCTATTTTGGATGAAAGAGACGTGCAAGCCGCTTTGGATGCTGAGCCCTTCATCGAGCACTCATGGTGTGGCTGAAGAGCTTGGTTTTTTACATTAGACTGTTGTCAACAAGTTGCACCAATTTGACCATGTCCACATGAGACCTAGCCAGGCACGAGCTGTATCCGATCATGACCTCTTTCGATCAATGTAACACTTTTTGAATGGTCTTCCATTTGAATCATCAATGAACTTGAAGATGTATGTCAAGCGTCTTTCGATCTAAAGGATCTGGGATGGTATTTTGAGCAGATCCGAAATCTTGCGGAACAATGGCTAACAGTCGTGACCAATGATGGTCCATACTTCGAAGAATAGTAACTGCTGCTTTTGTTGTTAATTTGTGCATAAAAACAAACTTTCGAAAAATTCCCAGAACTTTTTACTCAATTATAGGTAGTACAAATGGCATGGTACCAGGCCAAAATGACCAGTGTGATCATGCTGAAAGTGGCTAATTCATATCGTGGAATCTTCCTCCACACATGAATATAGAAACTGCTTTGAATGGAAAATGTTTTACAAAAGTAATTGCAAGTGTTTGTGCCATGAAAGGACTGAATACTTAGCTTTACAAAACTGATTGAACGCATATTCGTGCTATAAAATAAATTCTGTACTCTGCCGATAGATCCCGTTATCGTTATTTCTCTTTTGAGAGAGGTCTTGCACCGATCTGCTGGCGCCAGAGCTTACAGAAAACTTGTTCAGATCTAGATGAGAAATCTAACTAACAGCCACACGCAGGATACCTTTGTTAAGATTCTTCTACGGTCAATACATTTATGTAACTCCTAAGCAGTTCTCTTCTCTAGTGATCTTGGTCTCTGTCAGTTTTGTTTCGTAATAGCTCTCGAACAGAGCCAAATAGTTGTCAACAGCTTGCAACTAGAATCAAAAAGCAATCAGAGAAATTCAGTGAAAAATCGGTCAGACATATCCACCACATTTTTCGAAGCCTGACACTACAACAAGTGACTGTACCTACTTCTGAATACCAAGAAGGCCAAGTGAAATGGTAATTTGGTTAGATCGAAATATTCCAAAGGATTTTCTTGGCACAAATTCTTATAGTTGAGAATAATATCATTGTTCACTAATGATATATCCGCTCATATTGTACAATCACTTGTTGCCCTATGAACAGTTCAACAAAACTTTCGTTTCGAGTGTTTTCAAGACCACAGCTCAAATTTCAATACGCCTGGTAATCATTTTTGAGCCACGCATGTCCGTGGTCTGTCAAAGAGAACCGACTTATAAAGTCCGACACACAAGATCGAAACCCGTGTATCGGGCCCTATAAAGTCAGCCCTCTTTGAGAGACCACTGAAATGCCTGGCTCAATAATGATTACCAGGCATATTGAAGTTTAACAAAAATATCCCTCTAAAGGAGCGAAAAAGGAATAACACACTCTTAATCCATCATGAAAAGTTGTTTCTTTAAACAAGTTAAGAAAGGAGGGAAATCACACTTTTGTTGCATATTTTCAGCTTTTTGTGACATTTAGTAGACTCTCCAATACTTGAACACTTGTCGAATCAACATATCAAGCAAACAAACAATTGTCCTACAAACTATTTTTGAAAACAATTAGAGAACCCAAATAATGGGTAATAGGCAATAAATATTAGGCAATAATAACGTTACATAAGATCGCTAACAATTGGCGATTTTATAGCAAATCAACGATAAGACGCAGAAGATGTTGGACGGACAAAGCGACAACATCCGGGTTTCGTCTGCTAGAGCATAGTGTGACTCTGCCACACATCGACAACGTTATCGAAAGCACATTTCATCTTGGAAATAATGCCCAAGCAAGAGCTTATCGTTTCAAAAAATTCTTAGAATGTTGGTGACGCATGATGTCACTGAGGAATAGCTTATAAACTAATTTTTCTAGCTGATGGCTATTTAAAAAAACAATTGTGTTGTTGTTGAATTTTCACTGAAGAAACAGCATAAACGTATGATTCCCAAGACTGACTATGTGTTAACATAGGCACCTCCAAAACTCCTTATTCTGTCCATAATTCAAACACAAGGTTCGCGAACACAATCGTGACATCTGACGTTTTGGAGCTTTTGCCGTTTTTTTTTGAGCCTGAAAAGGTCAGATTGCTCACAACCCAGTCAGTCATATAGCTTTCTTATCAAACAGAAAGAACCACTAAACCGAGATTCCAATCATATGCATAGAACGACTTCCGTCTACTCGACGCTTTATATGAGTCATTCACGTAATTATCCAAAAGGAGATCTTTCGCGCAAACAACACTCTTGCATACTTTGCCGTATCACGAGTGATTATAAGGTATTCCTCCCTGCATTTCATACTCGGACTGGTGGGTGTTCATCCAAAACGCCTCTGAAATCCCAAGCGCTGATATATGCTGTTCCTGCGCAAGGACGGTGAGTTCTACTTCAAAATCACTTCCGTTATGCCTCGGTGTCCTCTGCGAGCTTAGCGTATTCAATTCAAAGTTGTGCTTACCGTTTCAGCTTTCTTTCGTGCGGACCCAAAGTGGCCTAACAGTTTCGCGTAAACATTCATCGCCGCACGCTTGACAAGAGATTGGGAGATCCGCACTACCGAATTCGTCTCTATGTAACGGCTACGACGACCATCGTCGTGCGCAGAACAACTGCTACGGACACTCGTTCTGAATGACCGTGGCCTTGATGAAGGCGAGAGCGCGAAAACATGTTAGCTCAGCTGATAAAGGAGACTGTTGACCACCTACACCAAGGTTCAATAAAGTTGAGTTTGAATTAATAGGTTGTCAACTAGGTTTATAGCAATTTTTTTGTAGTTTTCATTTATTTATAATAAGTTTATTTCTTGATCTCTTTATCGTTTATGTCATTCGAAAGCTCGCGATCTTGAGATTCTGAATATGTAGACCATTTTATGACATTAGTAAAGGAGCAAACCACGTCATCCTCTGTAACTGCATGAACATTTCATTTATTCTAGAATGAACATTTCAAAACTTACGATTCGTAAACGTCTCTTTCATGAGTCCTGGAGTCATTCAGCCACCAAAGCGACACAAAACTTATGAAGAGCAATTGAAAACAAGGGAGTTGATCTGAGAACAACACAAAGACGGTTCGAAAAGTTTTATGAAAGCAGCATCAACATGCCAAGGTCGGTTACGACAGCTCTATCGAGGCGTGAAGGTAACATTCGCCCACATATTGCTCGTCTGACATTGCAAAAGATTGAAGAATAAGAGTAAGAACATTTAATTCATCTATCTATAGCTCAAATGCTTCTCCAAATAATTGCCATCTCCTCATGTCACGCAACATTCCTTGGTTGGAAACGCTTTGTCAAAGTCGATGATGTGATAAACCACCTGTCTGAGCAATTCGCTTCAAAAACGCCAGAATTCTATTGTCGAGACATCGAAAGATTACCAAAGATTTTGGCAAAAGATTGTTCATTCCCATAACCATTATTTGAGCCAACATGTGGTCTATTAGGGGCAAACTTATAGAACCCCATACACGCACGTGTTTCACCTTGACAGTCTCATCAGTCGGGCGGTACCCTTCGGCTTTTGTCAGTCCTCTCGGGGCGCTCAGTCCCTTATACTAAGAGTAGGAGGCTCAAATAACAGTTATATCTTGAAATTGGGCGTGGTCTTAAGAAAACACCGAAACGAAAGGTATGATATATTAGAGAAAGCAGCCGACGATGTGAACGACACTGCTCATTCAGTGATAATTTCACTTAATGGATGGTGTAAAATGTTCGTCGTCGCTTACTTTGAGTATAAGGAAGTGCGCGCCCCGAGACGATTGGTGAAAGACAAAAGGGTACCGCCCGACTGATGAGACTGCCAGAATCTAAACCCGTGCATCGGGCTCTGTTAAAGAGGGGAATCATCCTGCCTAACAAACCTCTAACCACTGGTGCAACATGTGCTCAAAATATGACTATAAAGGATAACGTTCTCGGCGTTGATCAATCCCTGAAGGATGCGCCATGCTTTCGTCTTCATATTTTGCTTCGTTTGAGGTGAGTGAATGCATATCTGGCCTTTACAACGACTCGTAGTGGCCTCCGCTAAACCGAATCAGTGCTCTTCATCCTCCCAGACAAGTCTAAGACCAGTCTGGTACCAATTTGCCGACCCCGGAGGGATAAATGGCTTGATGAGCCATGAGCGTGAGTTCGAGCCATTCACCTCATGTGCGAAGCAGAGCACCTCTAACCACTGTGCCACATGCGCTCTTTAGAACTAAATATGACTATATAGAGATAAAACAGCATAGGATTGTTCAATAACATTTCGAGATACGAATTTTTTGAAAGAATGTGATCTTTTCCTTCAAACATTCGAGCTTGAGAAGAGGCATGTGCGTTGCTCACAACTGAGTAAGTAGATATATAGAGTTATTACCCAAAAGACAAAACAAAGCCTCTTCTACAGCTCAGTAGACGTTGCAACTCCGAAGGTACAATAATAACTGAAAGTTCAACCAGAATTCTCTCTATTTAATCGCTTTCAGCGATTTTGAATGTCAAAAAACAATGTTCAAAAAAACAAAAAATGTAAATAAATGATTGAATGATTTGATGACTAAATGTTTCAGATATACCCAGTGATGTTGAGTTGTGTGCAAAATTCTTGACATCAGGCGGGATTTGAACCAGCATTTCACACTTTTCGGCAGCCAGTGCTTAATAAACGCATTACCGACACCTATTTTGACGATACTCTTTTTTGAGCTGCAACGCATCAATCTGTGACATATGTTGT